>CM038679.1:79436379-80036379 GCA_021605205.1 Aegilops longissima
TATCGTCGTGGAGCTTAGGCGAAGCCTGCGCCGGAGAAGTCATATCGTCGCGGAGCTTAGGCGAAGCCCTGCGTCGGTGGAGCATCAACATCGTCCTGCGCCGTCGTCTTGTGGAACTCATCCCGACACTTTGCTGGATCGGTCCGGGATCGTCATCGAGCTGAGCGTGTGCAGAACTTCGGAGGTGCCGTCGTTCGGTGCTTGGATCGGTCGGATCGTGAAGGCGTCGACTACATCAACAGCGTTGTTATAACGCTTCGCTTTCGGTCTCACAGTGCGTGGGCGGACACTCTCCCCTCTCGTTGCTATGCCATCACCATGGTCTTGCGTGTTCGTAGGAATTTTTTGAAATTACTCGTTCCCCAACAAATGGCATCGAGCCTGGTTTTATGCGTTGATGTCATATGCACGAGTAGAACACAAGTGAGTTGTGGGCGATATAAGTCATACTGCTTACCAGCATGTCATACTTTGGTTCAGCGGTATTGTGAGATGAAGCGGCCGGACCGACATTACGCGTGCGCTTCTGCGAGACTGGTTTCACCGCTCGAGCACTCGTTGCTTAAAGGTGACCGGCGGGTGTCTGTCTCTCTCACTTTAGTTGAACGAGTGTGGCTCGCCCGGTCCTTGCGAAGGTTAAAACAGCACCAACTTGACAAACTATCGTTGTGGTTTTGATGCGTGGTAAGAACGGTTCTTGCTCAGCCCGTAGCAGCCACGTAAAACTTGCAACAACAAAGTAGAGGGCGTCTAACTTGTTTTTGCAGGGCATGATGTGATGTGATGTGGTCAAGGCGTGATGCTATATTGTATGAGATGATCATGTTTTGTAACGAGTTATCGGCAATCGGCAGGAGCCATATGGTTGTCGCTTTATTGTATGAAATGCAAGCGCCATGTAATTGCTTTACTTTATCACTAAGCGATAGCGATAGTCGTAGAAGCAATAGTTGGCGAGGCGACAACGATGCTACGATGGAGATCAAGGTGTCGCGCCGGTGATGATGGTGATCATGGCGGTGCTTGGCGATGGAATCACAAGCACAAGATGATGATGACCATATCATATCACTTATATTGATTGCATGTGATGTTTATCCTTTATGCATCTTATCTTGCTTTGATTGGCGGTAGCATTATAAGATGATCTCTCACTAAAATTATCAAGAAGTGTTCTCCACGAGTATGCACCGTTGCCAAAGTTCGTAGTACCCGGACACCACATGATGATCGGGTGTGATAAGTTCTCGTCCATCTACAACGGTGCAAAACAGTTGCACGCAGCGAATACTCAGGTTAAACTTGACGAGCCTTGCATATAACAGATATGGCCTCGGAACACGGAGACCGAAAGGTCGAGCGTGAATCATATAGTAGATATGATCAACATAGTGATGTTCACCATTGAAACTACTCCATCTCACGTGATGATCGGACATGGTTTAGTTGATTTGGATCACGTAATCACTTAGATAACTAGAGATGTGTCTGTCTAAGTGGGAGTTTTTAATATGATTAATTAAACTTAAATTTATCATGAGCTTAGTACCGATAGTATTTTGCTTGTCTATGTTTCTTGTAGATAGATGGCTCGTCTTTGTTGTTCCGTTGAATTTTAATGCGTTCCTTGAGAAAGCAAAGTTGAAAGATGATGGTAGCAATTACGGACTGGGTCCGTAACGAGGATTATCCTCATTGCTGCACGAAAAATTACGTCTGGAAGCACCGCTGGGTGACGAGTTGCTGCAGGAGCTGAGCCATAAGTTGTGAGCGTCGGCAAAGCAAAGCTGATGACTACTCAATAGTTCGATGTGCCATGCTTTACGGCTTAGAACCGGGTCTTCAACGGCGTTTTGAGCGTCATGGAGCATATGAGATGTTCCAGGAGTTGAAGTTAATATTTCAAGCAAATGCCGGATTGAGAGATATGAAGTCTCCAATAAGTTCTATAGCTGCAAGATGGAGGAGAATAGTTACATCGGTGAGCACATACTCAAAATGTCCGGGTATAATAATCACTTAATTCAGCTGGGAGTTAATCTTCCGGATGATAGTGTCAATGATGAATTCTCCAATCACGCCACCAAGCTACAAGAGCTTCGTGATGAACTATAATATGCAAGGGATGACCAAAACAATTCTGAGCTCTTCGCAATGCTAAAAGCAGCGGAGGTAGAAATCAAGAAAGAGCATCAAGTGTTGATGGTCAACAAGACCACTAGTTTCAAGAAAAGGGCAAAGGAAAGAAGAAGGAAACTTCAAAAGAACAGCAAGAAAGTTGCTGATCAAGAGAAGAAACCAAGTCTGGACCTAAACCTGAAACTGAGTGTTTTACCGCAAGCGGTGGACCTTTGAAGCGGAACTGCCCCAAGTATTTGGCGGATAAGAAGGATGGCAAGGTGAACAAAGGTATATGTGATATACATGTTATTGATGTGTACCTTACTAGAGCTCGTAGTAGCACACAGGTATTTGATCTTGTTTACATTGCTAATATTTGCAACTCGAAGCAGGACTACGGAATAGACGAGCAGCGCAAAGGGCGAGGTGACGATCTTGCGTGGGAAATGGTTCCAAAGTCAATGTGATCGCGATCGACACGCTACCTCTACATCTACCTTGGGATTAGTTTTAGACCTAAATAATTGTTATTTGGTGCCAGCGTTGAGCATGAACATTATATCTGGATCTTGTTTGATGCGAGGCGGTTATTCATTTAAATCAGAGAATAATGGTTGTTCTATTTATATGAGTAATATCTTTTATGGTCATGCACCCTTGAAGAATGGTCTATTCTTGTTGAATCTCGACGATAGTGATACACATATTCATAATGTCGAAGCCAAAAGATGCAGAGTTGATAATGATAGTGCAACTTATTTGTGGCACTTGCCGTTTAGGTCATATCGATGTAAAAGCATGAAGAAACTCCATCTTGATGGACTTTTGGAATCACTTGATTATGAATCACTTGGTACTTATGAACCGTGCCTCATGGGCAAGATGACTAAAACACCGTTCTCGGTTATATGGAGAGAGCAACAGACTTGTTGGAAATCATACATCTGATGTATGTGGTCCAATGAATGTTGAAGCTCGTGGCGGATATCGTTATTTTCTCACCTTCACAGATGATTTGAGTAGATATGGGTATATCTACTTAATGAAACACAAATCTGAAACATTTGAAAAGTTCAAAGAATTTCAGTGAAGTGGAAAATCATCGTAACAAGAAAATAAAGTTTCTACGATCTGATCGTGGAGGAGAATATTTGAGTTCTGAGTTTGGTTTACATTTGAAACAATGTGGAATAGTTTACAACTCACGCCACCGGAACACCACGGAGAAATGGTGTGTCGAGCGTCGTGTCGTACTTTACTAGATATGGTGCGATCTATGATGTCTATTTCCGATTTACCGCTATCGTTTTGGGGTTATGCTTTAGAGGCGGCCGCATTCACGTTAAATAGGACACCGTCAAAATCCGTTGAGACGGCGCCTTATGAACTGTGGTTTGGCAAGAAACCAAAGTTGTCGTTTCTTAAAGTTTGGGGCTGCGATGCTTATGTAAAGAAACTTCAACCAGATAAGCTCGAACCCAAATCGGAAAATGTGTCTTCATAGGATACCCAAAGGAGATCTGTTGGGTACACCTTCTATCACAGATCTGAAGGCAAGATTTTCGTTGCTAAATTCGGATCCTTTCTAGAAAGGAGTTTCTCTCGAAAGAAGTGAGTGGGAGGAAAGTAGAACTTGATGAGATAATCATATCTGCTCCCTTATTGGAAAGTAGTTCATCACAAGAAATGGTTCTGTGACAACTACACCAATTAGTGAGGAAACTAATGATGATGATCATGAAGCTTGAGATCAAGTTACTACTGAACTTCGTAGGTCAACCAGTAAAATCGCACAGAGTGGTATGGTAATCTTATTCTAGAAGTCATGTTACTTGACCATGGCGAACCTACAAACTATGAAGAAGCGATGGTGAGCCCAGATTCCATAAAATGGCTGGAAGCCATGAAATCTGAGATGGGATCCATGTATGAGAACAAAGTATGGACTTTGGTTGACTTGCCGATGATCGGCAAGCCATTGAAAATAAATGGATCTTTAAGAAGAAGACCGCGCCGATGGTAATATAACTGTCTACAAAGCTCGACTTGTTGCGAAAGGTTTTCGACAAGTTCAAGGGGTTGACTACGATGAGACTTTCTCACCCGTGGCGATGCTTAAGTCTGTCCGAATCATGTTAGCAATTGCGCATTTTATGATTATGAAATTTGGCAAATGGATGTAAAACTGCATTCTTGAATGGATTTCTAGAAGAAGAGTTGTATATGATGCAACGAGAAGGTTTTGTCGATCAAAGGGTACTAACAAAGTGTGCAAGCTCCAACGATCAATTTATGGTGCAGTGCAAGCCTCTCGGAGTTGGAATAAGCGCTTTGATAGTGTGATCAAAGCATATGGGTTTATACAGACTTTTGGAGAAGCTTTGTATTTACAAGAAAGTGAGTGGGAGCTCTGTAGCATTTCTAATATTATATGTGGACGACATATTATTGATTGGAAATGATATAGAATTTCTAGATAGCATAAAAGGATACTTGAATAAAAGTTTTTCAATGAAAGACCTCGGTGAAGGTGCTTACATATTGGGCATCAAGATCTATAGAGATAGATCAAGGCGCTTAATTGGACTTTCACAAAGCACATACCTTGATAAAGTTTTGAAAAAGTTCAAAATGGATCGAGGCAAAGAAAGGTTTTTACCTGTATTACAAGGTGTAAGATTGAGTCGGACTCAATGTCCGACCACAATGAGAAGATAGAGAAAATGAAAGATGTTCCTATGCTTCAGCCATAGGCTCTATCATGTATGCAATGCTGTGTACCGGACTGGCGTATGCTTAGCTGTAAGCTTGGCAGGAAGGTACCAAAGTAATCGAGTGGATCCTTTGGACAGCGGTCAAGAACATCTGAAATACGAAAAGGACTAAGGATATGTTTCTCGTATATGGAGGTGACAAAGAGCTAGTCGTAAATGGTTACGTCGATGCAAGCTTTGACACTGATCCGGACGATTCTAAATCGCAAACCGGATACGTGTTTTTATTAAACAGTGGAGCTGTCAGTTGGTGCAGTTCTAAACAAAGCGTCGTGGCGGGATCTACATGTGAAGTGGAGTACATAGCTGCTTCAAAAGCAGCAAATAAAGGAGTCTGGATGAAAGAGTTCATTTCCGATCTTGGTGTCATACCTAGTGCATCGGGACCGATGAAGATCTTCTGTGACAATACTGGTGCAATTGCCTTGACAAAGGAATCCAGATTTCACAAGAGGACCAAGCATATCAAGAGACGCTTCAATTCCATTCGGGACCAAGTCCAAGTGGGAGACATAGAGATTTGCAAAATACATACGGATCTGAATGTTGCAGACCCGTTGACTAAGCCTCTTCCACGAGCAAAACATGATCAGCACCAAGACTCCATGGGTGTTAGAATCATTACTATGTAATCTAGATTATTGACTCTAGTGCAAGTGGGAGACTGAAGGAAATATGCCCTAGAGGCAATAATAAAGTTATTATTTATTTCCTTATACATGATAAATGTTTATTATTCATGCTAGAATTGTATTAACCGGAAACATAATACATGTGTGAATACATAGACAAGCAGATAGTCACTAGTATGCCTCTACAAGACTAGCTCATTAATCAAGATGGTTATGTTTCCTAACCATAGACATGTGTTGTCATTTGATTAATGGGATCACATCATTAGGAGAATGATGTGATTGACATGACCCATTCCGTTAGCTTAGCACTTGATCGTTTAGTATGTTGCTAATGCTTTCTTCATGACCCATACATGTTCCTGTAACTATGAGATTATGCAACTCCGTTTACGGAGGAACACTTTGGGTACTACCAAGCGTCTAACGTATCGGGTGATTATAAAGGAGTACTACAGGTGTCTCCAAAGGTACTTGTTGGGTTGGCGTATTTGAGATTAGGTTTTGTCACTCCGATTGTCGAAGAGGTATCTCTAGGCCTTCTCGGTGATACACATCACTTAAGCCTTGCAAGCATTACAACTAATGAGTTAGTTGTGAGATGATGTATTACGGAGCGAGTAAAGAGACTTACGATAACGAGATTGAACTAGGTATTGGATACCGACGATCGAATCTCGGGTAAGTAACATACCGATGACAAAGGAACAACGATGTCGTTATGCGGTTTGACCGATAAAGATCTTCGTAGAATATGTAGGAACCAATATGGGCATCCAGGTTCCGCTATTGGTTATTGACCGAGAATGGTTCTAGGTCATGTCTACATAGTTCTCGAACCCGTAGGGTCCGCACGCTTAACGTTTCGATGACAGTTCATTATGAGTTTATAAGTATTGATGCACGAAGGTTGTTGAGTCCGGATGTGATCATGGACATGACGAGGAGTCTCGAAATGGTCGAGACATAAAGATTGATATATTGGAAGCCTACATTTGGACATCGGAAGTGTTCCGAGTGAAATCGGGAATTTACCGGAGTACCGGGAGGTTACGGAACCCCGGGAACTACATGGGCCATAGTGGGCCTTGGTGGAAAGGAGAAAGGGCCAGCCCTAGGTGGCGCGCCCCTTCCCTAGTCCTATTAGGACTAGGAAGGTGGGCAGCCCCCTCTCTCTCTTCCCCTCAGGAATCCTAATCCAACTAGGATTGGAGGGAATCCTACTCCCGGAGGAGTAGGACTCCTGGCGCCCCTTTCTTGGCCGGCCAGCCCCTCCCCTTGGCTCCTTTATATCTGAGGCAGGGGCACCCTAGAACACACAAGTTGATCTACGGATCGTTCCTTAGCCGTGTCGGTGCCCCTTCCACCATATTCCACTTGGTCATATCGTCGTAGAGCTTAGGCGAAGCCTGCGCCGGAGAAGTCATATCGTCGCGGAGCTTAGGCGAAGCCCTCGTCGGTGGAGCATCAACATCGTCCCACGCCGTCATCTTGTGGAACTCATCCCGACACTTTGCTGGATCGGAGTCCGGGATCGTCATCGAGCTGAGCGTGTGCGAACTCGGAGGTGCCGTGACGTTCGGTGCTTGGATCGGTCGGATCGTGAAGGCGTCGACTACATCAACAGCGTTGTTATAACGCTTCGCTTTCGGTCTCACGAGTGCGTGGACGGACACTCTCCCCTCTCGTTGCTATGCCATCACCATGGTCTTGCGTGTTCGTAGGAATTTTTTTGAAATTACTACGTTCCCCAACACACCGCCCCCACGAGCTCCCGAGGCCGCCGTCCGCCATGGCCGACCTCCTGCTCACCGCTGAGCTTACCACGCCCAGCTGTGCTGTCCACCGTGCTCCTAGGGCCTCCTAGATGCGGCCTAGCTACCTGGTTCCCTCGAGGGCGAGCCGTAGCCCTGCGCTCGTGCACCAGCGAGCTCCGGCCACCACACTTGTCGCCGTTGCCGTCGCTACGAGCCGCCCTAGCCACTGCTGCTTGCACTGCTCGATGCGGACGAGCACGGGCAACGCGTAGATGCCCTCCGCCGCGCTTTTGGTGGCCGGAGGAGCGATCCCGAAGCCCTCCGCCGTCTCTGGCTCCACCGGTGACGAGCCGCGGGTCAACTCCGGTGAGTTGACCCGGGTTTGACCCTAGTTTGACTTCCCCAGAGCCACTGACATGCGGGCCCCGCCCGGCTAATTAAGTTAGGTTAGTATTAACTAAGCTAGGTTAGTTTAGTTGAACAACGACACTCGGGACCCACGGTTAGTTTGACTGGGCAGCCCATTGACCTCTTGACGTCACTAATCGTCATCTTGACGCAATGTTTGTTTACGGGATTTTAATAAATCAGAAATGATTTATTATTTTCAGAAAATGCCCAAAACTTCTAAAAATCATATAAATTTAACCGTGACTCCAAATGAGATAAATTATATATGAAAAATGATCAAGAAAATCCAATCTATCCATCTGTACTGTTTTCATGCATGTTAGAACAACTTATGACTACTGTTTGTACAATTCAATTAAATGGCATTTAAATAACCACATGTGGAGTTTGAATTTGAATCTTGGATTCAAACCAACTTCATTTAATCTGGTTTTAGTTGCATTAGCACAAACCACATCATATTGCCATGTCACATTCATGCATCATATTGTTGCATTGCATTGATTGTGTTTCCTTCTCTGTTGTCGGTATTTGTCCCTCTCGATGAGCGGCGTTCCGACGATGAGTTCGATGACACCGATGAAGAACTATACTATCTTGAGAAGTGCCAGGCAAGCAAAACCCCCTTGTTCATTCCGATACAATCCCACCCTCTCGCTCCTGCTCTCTTTTTACTGCATTAGGACAACAACGACTCATGTGTTACTTGCTGCGGTAGCTGAACCCCTTTATCCTCTGCATGACCTGTCATTCCACAGTAATTAGATGAAACCCACTAGCATGAGTAGGAGTTGTTTGAGCCCTGTTGTGCCTACTCATTCATACTTGTTTGTCATGCCTGCTACTGCTTAGAGTTGAGTCAAGTCTGATTCATCGGGAATGAATTGGAGGTGTGTGAACATGTCCTACTGTTTAGAGCTAAGTGTGTGAACACGATTTGGTAAAGGTAGCGGTGAGAGGCCATGTAGGAGTACATGGTGGGTTGTCTCATTGAAACCGTCCTCAGGAACTGAGTTCTGTGTTTGTGATCCATGAACAGTTACTACCACACATTGGAATTCTTAAGTGCCCCTCTCGACTTATTAATCAACTTGATCTCTGTCCAGGAGTTGCAACTAGTTTCTGGTGTTTGTAGGTAGTGTTAGTAGTCTACCAAGTGGCACCCGATGCAGGTGGGCTTGGGACGACTAGGCACTGATGGCATGGTGTACCAAGTGGCACCCGGTTGGTGGGCTTGGGAACCCTGCTCACATCGTTTGGGGCCGTGGCGACACCCGGCGGATCTCCTTGCGGATGGAACCGAATAGGCGATAAACCTGGACGAGAGACTTGTGTGGCTAGTCAGGTCATGGACGACTCCCTCGCCCGGCTTCCGCTTGAAGGTTGCCGAGGTACATGACGTGTACAGGGCGATAAGTGGCGGGAGCGTGTGTGAAGAAGTACACCCCTGCAGGGTTATCATTATCTATTCGAATAGTCGGATTCCTCGGATATGGAAACTTGGACCCCTTGCATAGTTCATAGACAAGTGAAAGTGGATACTCTAAAACTCGAAAGATAAGCGTGAGTGCTATGGATGGCGTTCTCGTAGGGAGACGGGAGCGGATCCATAGTGGTGTATTGATTTGGTGAATATGTGGACTCGTGTGCGCCACCTCAAAAGAGCTACTTGCAGTCGTAGTTCAGGATAGCCACCGAGTCAAAGCTGGCTTGCTGCAGTTAAACTCCACCACCCCCTTTTGATAATGATGCATATGTAGTTAGTTCTGATGTAAGTCTTGCTGAGTACATTTGTACTCACGTTTGCTTATTTTATGTTTTGCGAGAGAGCGTCGGTCTCGCTAGTAGTTCGCTTGGACTTGACGTTTAGCTTGTTACCTCAGCTACGATCTTGTGCCCTCGGCAGATCTGGTAGATAGTCGGGCTTCTCAGCCTTTTTCATTTGTAGATGTCGTACTCGGACATGTTAAGCTTCCGCTTGTGCTTTGACTTGTATGCTCGAGTGTTGGGTCATGAGACCCATGTTTGTAATATCTCGCTCCTCGGGCCTAATGAATAAATATTTGAGTCGTAGAGTTATGTTGTGATGCCATGTTGTATTTACACATATTGAGCATATTGTGTGTATGTTTGAAATGCTTGGTATGTGTGGGATCCGACAATCTAGTTGTTTATCCTTGGCAGTCTCTCATATGGGGAAATGTAGTCTAGTGCTTCTGAGCGATAGTAGTCCGCTACAGCCGGTTCACGGAGTCCTGCTAGCCCAGCACTACTGCTTTGGACACTTGACTGGCGGCATGTGTTTCACTTCGTTCCTATATACATCCCTTGGGAAATGTCACGCGGTGACATCTGGAGTCCTGCCTAGCCTGCTACAGCCCGGGATACCGGAGTCCTGTTAGCCCAGTGCTACAGCCCGGATTCACACGTTGATGACCGACATGCTCGATGTGATTCATGTATGCCTGTCCCCATGGGTTAGTGCCACTTTGGGTTCACGACTAGCCATGTCAGCCCGGGTTCTCTATCATATGGATGCTAGCGACACTATCATATACGTGAGCCAAAAGGCGCAAAGGGTCCCGGGCCATGGTAAGGCGACACCCGTGGGAATACCGTGCGTGAGGACGCAAATTGATATGAGGTGTTACCGGCTGGATCGATGTGACTTGGAATCGGGGTCCTGACAGCTTTGGTATCAGAGCCTGACTGCCTGTAGGATTACCAAGCCAAATTGGTCGAAGTTGAGTCTAGAAATGCTTTAGTTATGTAAGGGAATTGATTGTGGAAGGGAACGTAAGGCTCTTTTTACTCCCTATACCTCATGGCTTTCTGATCTGAGTCATCCTCTTCTCTTCTACGGGGATTAAGAACTAGGCTTCTCATCTTTCTATCAGGATGACGTGTTACTAATCCATAGACTTATAGAATTGTTAGTTCCAAATCTTAGTGCAGTTTCTAATATTGCTATATGTTAACTATTGATCTCGGAACCTTGATATGATGTTGTTAAGTGGCTATGCCACCATTTTGCATGATGTCTCAAATCTTTTTGAGCATTTACAGCCGTTATGCTGTCCGAGTGATCCCAGGTCTCTAAATAGTCTGATGCATTTGCAAATCCTTTCTTTCCATTCCCGATGTCCTTTATGGTCAGAATAAGCACACTAACCGGTGCGTTGAGGTAATTTATTGCCTTGACATATATGTTGGAACTATTACTATGACCCTAGGTGTTTTAGGGAGTCACCTAGTAATCTAGCAACGTTTTGTGTTCCCTGTGTGATGATTCTGGCCATCATTTTCGAAAGCATCCCGTGATGCCATTTAGTAGTAGGTATTCGATTCCTGGGTTCTTGAACCTGAGATTCACCCTACTTACCTCATGTTGATAGTGTTTGCTAGTTCCTTTAGGATATTAGTAACTTTGCGATAGTCCTCGAGGTCCGTGGTATTTCCTTCTTCCAAATACTATGAACCGTCTATGGCAGAAGTTCCTCGCTAAATCGAAGGATCACAGCCAGGGTGCTCTTGAGGAGTACTCAATTCCATATTGTGACTCTGCCAGTTCTACCTTCTCTGCATGGGTTATCCGGGAGAAATGTTGAGCTTTGCTCGATATACTAATCCATGCCTCCACAACTCGAAAAGTTATATGTTCCTCGAGTTGTTCCTCCTTAGTTGTATTCCGACCCCCGTCTGTCAATTGATAGTCAAGGGTATGTGTGCATTCGTTTATCGATGCCTATTACTCTTGTGGTCCGTCAAGCCATTATGTCCTGAATGACTTGGAGAAACAAACTCCAATACCTCATCCATATCTAGGATTGGGTCAAAGCAGTTGTATTCCGCAGATCAAATGCCAATCCAGCTTCTGCTCTGCTCTGCATTGGAGTGTTACCATCTTTATGTCAAGAGTGTCATGAGAATTGCACCACCTTTTATGAATTCTTGACGCAGTAATACTTCTTGCCATCATTGTTCATTCCTCGGTCCCGTGTTGTTGTAACCGGAATGCCGACAGGTGAATCGTGATGTGTGAAATCAATACTCCTAGCAACCGTGTTGCTTGGTAGTTAATGGACATTAATATCATTCTTAGCATGTTGGTTATCGAATCACTATTCTAAGACTGATCGTGCTACCTAGTCCATTTTTCCTGGTGCACTCTTCGATCAAGTGTTAGGATTGTGTCAATCCCTCACTCTTTTGATCATATCATCTTGCCCTGAAAAGCAAGATTGTTCTCGAGCTTAGTAACATATCGGTGGTTCGTGATTTTCCGAAGGTCTTCTCGGAAGTATCACCAGCCGTCACACCGATCGTTATGTTGAGCTCGTGGTCAAGTTGGTTTTCCTCTAAACCAGCCATTCTCCAAGAATCTGTGTTGGATATCCCTGAGTTAGTTGGTTAAGCCAAACAACAACTTGGAGAGTTGGAAGATAAAAGCTTGTCCGACTTAGTTCATTTTAAGGGATATCCTTTCTGGGTGTGTGTTGAAGAAAGATAATATCTCCATTGATTGGTCCTTGTGATCAGTTGTTGGATCTATTGCCTTGTCAATTGACTTGAGTATGGGCTATTGTCAAGTCAAATCAGAACCAACGATGTTCGTAATGTTGTCTTACTCGTGGTTGATTCCTCGAGCATACACCATTACATCTTTGGTCTGATCAATGCTATCACCGTGTTCACATGATGGTGGAAGTCCAGTGATATGGAAATTCCGATGAGTTGTTGTTGAGCCCATC
Organism: Aegilops longissima; assembly: GCA_021605205.1. Classification (NCBI taxonomy): domain Eukaryota; kingdom Viridiplantae; phylum Streptophyta; class Magnoliopsida; order Poales; family Poaceae; genus Aegilops; species Aegilops longissima. The sequence goes on from CM038679.1 coordinate 79,448,826, forward strand.
AGCAGCATTTTGTCTCCCCCATGATTCATGTTGAACATCAGCCTAGTGTTGGATACTTTGTAAGCAATGCCTTCATGCTCCGTTCATGAAGCTTATGCTTGGATGGAAGAAGTGATTTCCTCGAATCCTTGTGCATTTGGTGCAAGTTGCCGCCGTGGGTTCGAGAAAGATTGTTTTTGCTTCCTTCGGAACCATCTCAAGTCAGTCATGCATATGTGCGAAGTATTCTATGGTTTGAAGACTTGCAACCTTCATTCTATATGTATTCTTAGCACACCAAGCCACTGATTGATTTGTTCAAGGAAAAGGAGTTGATGTGCGAATACTAGTTCATGCACACGACTTGATATCCTTGTTGATGGTGCCCCACCGAACTTCGGTAGTGTTGTATTATAAGACTACTACGTGGTCATGCTTATGCAGGACAGCGTGTTCACTTGTATGTAGCAGAACCAGCTCATGTTTTGGAGCTTGCTATCGTGGTTCATTCCCGAGAATCTCGCAACTCCATCTCGCCGATTTGTGTTGCAACTTTTCTTTTCGGACATGTGAGTCTCAAGTATCCTGTTCTAACCAGATCTGAATCTCGTGCAGATATGATGGTTGGAACATTTCCGACATTTGCATTTTGTTCCTAGCTTGCACCGCCTTGTGCCAAATTCCTTTGGATTGCCCTTCTCAGCAATTGTTGTTCAGGATCATCTTCAGAGGTGGTCCAACCATGTGTCCCATCCATTTCCGATGATAACCAAAAGTCATCCATTGCGTTGTCTTCAACAGGGTAGTCCACATCATCCATCCTAGTTCGAGTTTGCATTCCTTCGAGTTCTTCCAATCGATCAATTGTAAATTGTCTTAAGCTGGTATGAAGAATCTCAATGATCTCTAAATCAAAGGTAATTCTTTTTGCCACTTAAGGGGATATTTCTACAAGTCACCTTCTCTAAGGTGCCCCGTTATGGAATCATGGCAATTATCTCATCGCCATCTTGAAAACCATTCACCATCACCTCAAGTGTGGAATTGTTGTCTACCTGGTGAACCTTTGTCATCTGTTTCACTCCATCCCTTCGAGCGTATGTTTCGTGTCTCAACTCGAGAGAGGTTGCTATGTCTCATTCCGTGAGTTGATCCTGAGTTGTTAGATCTTCAAGAAGATCGATTCTTCTAGAGTTTTCCTTTCCTCTTCTTGTCATGTTAGTTGGAGTTCTCAGAGGAAGACATCGAGTCAAAGATGGTGATCGATTCAACGTTCTGATAAAGTGCCACCTGGATCGTGAAGATTATGTTAGTTTGCGTTCCACTTCATCCTACCCTACGCTTGAATCTCGGGACGAGATTCTTGCTTAGTGGGGGCGAGTTGTCACATCCCTAGCTTCGCGTGCTGCCTAGTGTTTGCATCTTGTTTGCATATTGTTTAACTTTCATGGAAATTTGAAATGGGGATTGCTCAAACCCTAGCACCAGATCAATCAACTAGGTTCAAATAAAAATATTCTCAATGAACCAAAATGCTCTTCAGAAAAGTTCATTATTTTTGGATTGGTCTAGAACCTCTTCCAAAAATGGTTCACATTTTCCTAGGCCTTTCTGGATTTTTGAATTAAATCATTAATTATTTGCATTTGGGCATTTAAATACTATAAAATATTTTAAATGCTCAAATAATCCCAAACTGAAATGTTTACTCTAGGATATATTTCCAACAGTGGTCATGAGCAGTTGCATGATTTTTGGGATTGATTTAGTATTTTTAATAAAGCCCTAAAACTACAGAATAATAGAAAACAAAAACAATAAATAAAACAGAGGGTGTTTACCTGGCGGCCCACTTACAGCCAAACCCACAGGTGGGCAGCCCACAGGCTGGCAGTTGGCCAGCCCAGCCCACCAGCCACCCGTCCTCAAGATCCTGCCAGAGGACGCCAGTGTGGTCGCCAGGCAGCACGCACCCGGCCACCTCCTGCTTGCCGCCTCGCCCCGGCCCGGCTAGAGACGCCACGTGCCCCCTGAATCCCCTCGGCTCCCCCTCGCTCACTCATCCCCTCCCCGTCTCTCTCTCATGCGAACGCCCGAGCGCAGCCGTCGCCGCCGCTCCTCGTTGGCGCGACCACCGCCGTCCCCTCGTCCCATGACCATGTCCAGCAGCTCCGAAATCGAGCACCCCATCCCCACGCCGAAGTAAATGAGCCGGAGGGCTCTGCTTCGTCGCCATCGACCCGTCTTCAACCTCGGGACACCGGAGATCGCCATCGCCATTCCGTCGCCTCTGAACCGTCCCCGAGCGCGCTGAGCCTCCCTACGACATCACCGTGAGCCCCTAAGATTTTCCCCTCACCTCCCCCTCTCGCTAGCTTCCTCTAGCCACCGCCCCCACGAGCTCCCAAGGCCGCCGTCCGCCATGGCTGACCTCCTGTTCACCGCTGAGCTTACCACGCCCAGCTGTGCTGTCCACCGTGCTCCTAGGGCCCCCTAGATGTGGCCTAGCTACCTGGTTCCCTCGAGGGCGAGCCGTAGCCCTGCGCTCGTGCACCACCGAGCTCCGGCCACCACAATTTCGCCGTTGCCGTCGCTACGAGCCACCCTAGCCACTGCTGCTTGCACTGCTCGATGCGGACGAGCACGGGCAACGCGTAGATGCCCTCCGCCGCGCTTTTGGTGGCCGGAGGAGCGATCTCGAAGCCCTCCGCCGTCTCTGGCTCCGCCGGCGAAGAGCCGCGGGTCAACTCCGGCGAGTTGACCCGGGTTTGACCCTAGTTTGACTTCCCCAGAGCCACTGACATGCGGGCCCCGCCCGGCTAATTAAGTTAGGTTAGTATTAACTAAGCTAGGTTAGTTTAGTTAGACACTGACACTCGGGACCCACCGGTCAGTTTGATCTGGGCTGCCCGTTGACCTGCTGACGTCACTAATACGTCATGCTGATGCAGTATTTGTTTCTGGGATTTTAATAAATCAGAAATGATTTATTATTTTCAGAAAATGCCCAAAACTTCTAAAAATCATATAAATTCAACCGTGACTCCAAATGAGATAAATTATATATGAAAAATGATCAGGAAAATCCAATCTATCCATCTGTACTATTTCATGCATATTAGAACAACTTATGACTACTGTTTAGTACAATTCAATTAAATGGCATTAAAATAACCACATGTGGAGTTTGAATTTGAATCTTGGATTCAAACCAACTTCATTTAATCTGGTTTTAGTTGCATTAGCACAAACCACATCATATTGCCATGTCACATTCATGCATCATATTGTTGCATTGCATTGATTGTGTTTCCTTCTCTGTTGTCGGTATTTGTCCCCTCTCAGTAGACGACGTTCCGACGATGAGTTCGATGACACCGATGAAGAACTATACTATCTTGAGAAGTGCCAGGTAAGCAAAACCCCCTTGTTCATTCCGATACAATCCCACCCTCTTGCTCCTGCTCTCTTTTTACTGCATTAGGACAACAACGACTCATGTGTTACTTGCTGCGGTAGCTAAACCCCTTTATCCTCTGCATGACCTGTCATTCCACAGTAATTAGATGAAATCCACTAGCATGAGTAGGAGTTGTTTGAGCTCTGTTGTGCCTACTCGTTCATGCTTGTTTGTCATGCCTGCTACTGCTTAGAGTTGAGTCAGGTCTGATTCATCGGGAATGAATTGGAGGTGTGTGAACATGTCCTACTGTTGAGAGCTAAGTGTGTGAACACGATTTGGTAAAGGTAGCGGTGAGAGGCCATGTAGGAGTACATGGTGGGTTGTCTCATTAAAACCGTCCTCAGGAACTGAGTTCTGTGTTTGTGATCCATGAACAGTTACTACCACACATTGGAATGCTTAAGTGCCCCTCTCGACTTATTAATCAACTTGATCTCTGTCCAGGAGTTGCAACTAGTTTCGGTGTTTGTAGGTAGTGTTAGTAGTCTACCAAGTGGCACCTGCATGCAGTGGGCTTGGGACAGACTAAACCTGATGTACACGTGTACCAAGTGGCACCCGGTTGGTGGGCTTGGGAACCCTGCTCACATCGTTTGGGGCCGTGGCGACACCTGGCGGATCTCCTTGCGGATGGAACCCGAATAGGCGATAAACACGGGACGAGAGACTTGTGTGGTTAGTCGGTCGTGGCCGACTCCTCGCCCGGCTTCCGCTTGAAGGTTGCCTAGGTACATGGCGTGTCTGAGGCGATAAGTGGCGAGAGCGTGTGAAGAAGTACACCCTGCGGGGTTATCATTATCTATTGAATAGCCGGATTCCTCGGATATGGAAACTTGGACCCTTGCATAGTTCATAGACAAGTGAAAGTGGATACTCTAAAACTCGCAAGATAAGCGTGAGTGCTATGGATGGCGTTCTCGTGAGGGAGGCGGGGCGGATCCATAGTGGTGTATTGATTTGGTGAATATGTGGACTCGTGTGCGCCACCTCAAAAGAGTTACTTGCAGTCGTAGTTCAGGATAGCCACCGAGTCAAAGCTGGCTTGCTGCAGTTAAACTCCACCACCCCCTTTTGATAATGATGCATATGTAGTTAGTTACGATGTAAGTCTTGCTGAGTACATTTGTACTCACGTTTGCTTATTTTATGTTTTGCGAGAGACGTCGGTCTCGCTAGTAGTTCGCTTGGACTTGACGTTTAGCTTGTTACCTCAGCTACGATCTTGTGCCCTCGGCGGATCTGGTAGATAGTCGGGCTTCTCAGCCTTTTTCATTTGTAGATGTCTCGTACTCGGACATGTTAAGCTTCCGTTTGTGCTTTGACTTGTATGCTCGAGTGTTGGGTCATGAGACCCATGTTTGTAATATCTCGCTCCTCGGGCCTAATGAATAAATATTTGAGTCGTAGAGTTATGTTGTGATGCCATGTTGTATTTACACATATTGAGCATATTGTGTGTATGTTTGAAATGCTTGGTATGTGTGGGATCCGACAATCTAGTTGTTTATCCTTGGCAGCCTCTCATATGGGGAAATGTAGTCTAGTGCTTCTGGCGATAGTAGTCCGCTACAGCCCGTTCAGCGAGTCCTGCTAGCCCAAGACTACTGCTTTGGACACTTTATTGGCGGCATGTGTTTCATTTCGTTCTGTATCTGTCCCTTCGGGAAATGTCACGCGGTGACATCTGAGTCCTGCCTAGCTGCTACAGCCGGGATACGAGTCCTGTTAGCCCAGTGCTACAGCCCGGATTCACACGTTGATGACCGACATGCTCGATGTGATTCATGTATGCATGTCCCCATGGGTTAGTGCCACTTTGGGTTCACGACTAGCCATGTCGGCCGGGTTCTCTCATCATATGGATGCTAGCGACACTATCATATCGTGGCGAAAAGGCGCCAAACGGTCCCGGGCCATGGTAAGGCGACACCCGTGGGAATACCGTGCGTGAGGCCGCAAAGTGATATGAGGTGTTACCGGCTAGATCGATGTGACTTGGAATCGGGGTCCTGACAAGGAAGAAGAGGAGCGGGGAGAGGGGCCCGACTCCGAGGCGACCGACGGGGAGTCGAGAGCGCCCCTCCCCCGGCGCAGGTCCCGCGCTCTCCGCCTCTTGCCGAGCGACGATGAGGATGGTGATGAGCGGGGCGGCGAGAGCTTGCCCTTGATCCCGAAGAAGGACAGGACGGGGCTGGTCCCCCGCGGGTCTGCCCCGGCTCCAAGGCGATCTGCAGACGCGCCTCTTGCTCCCGAGCCTCTTGAGGCTGATCCCTGCAGCCGGCTCTTGGGCTTCAAGTTCGGCCGGAGGTTGCTCGAGCCCGCAAGCGATGACCAGTAAGTGCTTGGTTCTTGTTTTACTTCTTGCTTTGTCGTTGAGGCTTGATATCTGTATTCCTTGGCTAGGCTGGCGCCTGCGGAGAAGAAGCTGAAGGGGGCTCCTGAGGCTTCGTCCGGGGCAGCGCCTCCGTCCGCAAAAGAAGGGGATGGCAAGACGCGGGCCTCTCCTGCCCGTTCATCCTCTCGAGGCCTGGCGGGGCTAGCTGGGGCGAGCTCAGCCCCCATGGCCCAAGCGACTCCTGAGGTATCCTTGCCTGATGCCGCTACCACAGTCGTCGGGGTGCAGAAGGCCCTGGCCCATGGTGCTGTGATCAAGCTGCCGTCCTCTCCTCCTACTCCGCCAACTGCTGTCTCTCCGACTCCTTCTACTGTCCTGGCTCGTGCTGCTACTGAACTGGACCGGCTGCGGCAAGATCTTCTGGGCGCCGACCCTCGCTTGGTGGCCGGACGCCTGGAGCTGGCCTCCGGCTGGGTTCGCTCTGATGCTTCGATTCAAGCGGCGCTGGTACAGGCCGCGACGGCTTGCGACGAGGAGAAACATGCCGTCCTTGGGGCAAAGGCCGCTCGCGACGCCGCCTTGGGCGAGGTAGCCGACGTCCGAGGTCGCTGCAAGGCACTGGAGAGCGAGCTGCAGGGCCTGCGCGACCAGCTTGCCTAGGAGGCCCGCGTCTGCCAAGAGAAGGAGGAAGGCATGAAGGATCGTGAGGCGGCCGCAAGGACCGGGATGCCAAGCTTGACGAGCGCCGTGACCGCTTGGGTGCGCTGGAGCAGGAGTTGGAGGCGAAGAAGATCGAGCTGGACGGCAAGGCGCGGGTCCTCGCCGAGGACCGCGTGGCCTTCACGAAGCTGGAGGCGAAGGCTCGCACTTTGCCGAGGTCGCTTCTGACGACTGGAAAGCCCGCTGGCGGCGCCGAGGACGGTCTGCCAAGCTGCTTCCCTTCTGGTCCGCCCTTGAAGATGTCACCCTTGGTCTCGGTCCCACGGCTAAGGCCGGCGCGTGTCTGTCTTCTGCGGCCGACGCGCGTTCACCACGTCTACCTTGCGACCCCAACGTCGACCTTGACAGCTGTTGGAGCCCGTGGCGGCGAGCTTGCCACTTGCGCTGCTTTGAGGCCGTGAAGGGTCGGCGGAGGCTCTGTTGGCGAGTTCGGGCCTTGACAGATCGAGCGAAGCGGCGCTGCCGATCTGAGGCTTCACGAGGCGAACCCTTCGGTGCAGCTCCGCCGCCCGGCGGCAGTGCTGCCAACAAGTGACTCCTTCATGGCTCTTTGTCCCGCTTTCAGCTCCTGCAACATGCATCATGCCTCGTGGAGGCGCTTAAACTTGCGCTTGGCATCGTGAAAGCAGTTATGGACTGTAATATTTGCTTTTAAATTCCTTGAGATTTGCGCTTTTCCTTCCTACTTGCTTATGTTCTACGTCGGCAGAGCCCGGTGTCGTGGTTCTAAGTCTGACAGTAGAATGGGGGGTAGGAATGGAGAGGCAAGATCCTAGCTATGGAGTAGTTTTATACGCAAGGGATTTACGAGTTCAGGCCCTTCTCGGAGGAAGTAACAACCCTACGTCTCGGAGCCCGGAGGCGGTCGATTGGATTATATCGTATGTGTTACGAGGGTGCGAACCCTTCTACATGTGGAGGGTTAGCTTATATAGAGTGCGCCAGGACCCCAGCCAGCCCACGTGGCGGAGGGTTTAAGATGCGTTAAGGCTAGGCGTTCTTAACGCCTTACATAAAGTATCATTATGACCATAAAGACTATTTAACTACTGAGACCGTTTGGACACGAGTGGCTCTTGGACTCCTGGTGGTGAGTGGGTCTTCATGGTCGAGTGTCTTTGAATCTGTCGGTGGAAACCTACCAGGTCATTTGGAAGGCCGCTTATTTCATGAGTGTCCTTGGGAGGGTACCTTTGGGCAGGTCTATGACCCTACCCTAGGTACATGACTTCATCATTAGCCCCCGAATGGATCGAGGTTTGAGTGAGGAAGGAGTTGATAATCTTTCCGACCTGTTCTTCGTGTTGCGAGTGTGTCTTACTCTAGATCAACGACCTTTTAGTGATGGCGTCAACTTCTCTTTCAGTCGCCTTGATCCATTCTTCACATTTGTTGAGTGAACTTTGTGAACTTGAGGATTTCCGAGCGACGGATCGGAGGAAATCTCTTGTCGACAGGTTGCTCCGCGGTTAGCGGATTTCGAGATCTGAATTTTGGGAAGCGCTGAAGCGAGACAACTATGGCACTTTCGGATGGGATAAGATGATGGCGCCTCGATCTTTGTGCGCCTTTTTCGCCACGTATCGCGTCTTGCGCTTTATTCTTGAGATTTGACGGATTACTGGGCCTACCAGTCAGCCAGTCGGAAGCGGCCTCATATAAAGCATCGGACGGGGTACTTTGAACAGTGTGACCTCAATCTTCCCCTCCCTCTGCCTCCAAATCTTCCTGTCGCGCCCTTAGCCTGCTCAGCGCCACAACTCAGTATCTGCTTCGCCAGCGGCCATGGTGAAGGAGAAGACCGCAGACTTGGAACGGGTGAAGAAGGCGGCGGTGAAGGCGAAGGGGAGAGCGCCCAGTCGGGGCGAATCTTCTTCGCGGTCGAAGCTGCCGCAAGGTTGGGTCCAAGGAGATTGGATCCGCTCGACCATCTCCGAGAAGGACCTCAACGATCTGGCTAATGAGGGACTGATCCTCCATGGGTCAGCGAGGCTTCCGGGAACGGAGTGGCAGCCGCAGTCGGAAGAGGGTGAGTGCGTCCTCCTAGCCACTCACGTAGATCGGGGATTTTCTCTGCCGCCGAATCCTTTCTTCCGGGGGTTTCTGAACTTTTTTGGAGTGCAACTCCATCATTTCACTCTCAACTCCATTGTCTATCTTGCCACTTTCGTGTCGTTGTGCGAAAACTTCTTGGGCTGTCGGCCGCACTGGGGCCTATTCAAGCATATATTCACTTGTCGCTCTCAGAAGGTGAAGAAAACGAACCCGAATGACGAGAGAACCCAAGTAATCTAGATGTGCGGGGGACTCGGGGTCCAGATGAGGGGGAAGAGCGCTTTTTCGGCTATGACTCTCCCTGACTCGGTTAGAGGGTGGCAGTCGACCTGGTTCTACTGCCAAGACCAGCCGGCCAGGGCGATCGATTGGACTCCTCCTTTCTCCATGAGTCGAGTGAACAAGCCATCTTCCACTGAAGGTGCTACCGGAGGAGAAGGCCCAAGTAAAATTGTTGATGGAACGCGTTGTCCGGCTCATTCGTGACGGGGTGACCGGCATGGATCTTCTGGAAGTTTTCCTCCGACGGCGTATTCAGCCACTCCAATACCGAGGTCATCCGATGTGGATGTACTCCGGTACGGAAGATACCACTCGGGTCCATCCAGAGGAGGTCGATGACGCCACGCTGGAGAAGTGGATGACTGCCATCACAGGAAACAAAGATAACCCTCGCGGAGCTAGGAGGATTCCACCACTCGACCAGACTTATGAAGTAGACAAGGTATAACCACTTATCTCCGACTGTGATTCGGCTGCATTCATTCTATTTAGATGCCAATTCGTTGATTGACTTTTGCCTTGTTTTGTTGTCTTCTAGGTCACCACTGAGATGTACTCGATGCCCAATGGGGCGCAGGAACCAGTCGAAGAAGAAGAAGGAGGCGGAGGTGAAAGCCAGGAGGAATGGGAGTCCAAGGGCGAGGGGGATGAGGGGGATGACAGCTCTGATGAAGAGGAGGAGGAGGAGGAAGAGGAGGAATAGGAGGAAAACGTCGATCCTCCCCGCTCGGAAGGAAGGTCCAAGTTGACGCATGAACCGGCGGCCGGGCGCGGTAAAGCTGTTGCGCCCACTGGGCAGTCGATGAAGCGACCTCGGACAACTTCCCCTCCGCCGATTGAGACACCGCTGAAGCAACCTCGAGCAATGTCGTCAAAGCCGGCGAAGGCCCTGCCCAAGATGCGGATGGTCATTCCCACCATCTTCGGGTAACCAGCAGAATCTTCTATTTCCCTATTCAACATGAGTGTACTTTTGGTCGACTTGATGACTGATCAGCCGATTCTTGAAATCTGCAGTGCTGCTACCTCCGAGACCTCAGCCAAGCACGAAGATCGGAAATGGAAGATGCCGCCACCTCCAACTTTGGTATGATCTCTGTAGTTTAAGCTTTTAGTCGATTGAATTTCCATGTTTACTTTTGAATCTTTCTTGTAGTTCCGCCTCATGTCATTGATCTTCCCGATGATGACGAGGAAGCGCAGATTGAGGAAGAGGAAGAACAAGAGGGTGCTCTGCTTGGCAAGGCTGCTCCAGATTGTGACGATACGAGACCTTGGTTTCGAGGGAGGCAACCCCACTCGAACTTCGTGTCTATTGTTGTACCAGCGACGAGTGCCCGACCACTTCGCCGATTGCTGATCCACCATCTCTTTGCTATACACCATGTCCCTAAGACCAAGTGAGTGCTGCTAAGGAGGCTATCGCCAGCGAGGGATCATGATGGAGCAAGTGAAGGCAGTCCGAGAGGCCAATAAGCGGCCTATGATGCTAGTTTAGCTCTCGAGCAATGTCCAAATAAGTCGATCGTTGCTTGCTCATTAGGATATGCTACCAAACTGCTTGCTCTGTTAGGATATGCTACAAAACTGCTTCTTTACGAAGATTTCCATCTCTGTACACCCACCGGGTGGGTGTGTCGATTGAGTTTGTGGGGCACGCTGAGTGCACCCACCGGTGTAGTCCCGAGACTATGTTGGACTGCGTGCGATCGACTATAATCTTTATCTCGTGAACTTCTTCACTCGACCTGGTCGGACCAAGTCGAATGGAACCGTAAAACCGGTGGGGGCACGCTGAGTGCACCCACCGGTGTAGTCCCGAGACTATGGTGGACTGCGTGCAATCGACTATAGTCTAAAGAACTGTTTTTTTACATGGTGACCGCGACAATTAGCCATGGTTTTAGAATCATAACCTTTTTGCCTCTTTTGGTGGACTCGTCGAACCAAATTGGTAAAACCAAGGGGGCACGCTGAGTGCACCCGCTGGGTGTAGTCCCGAGACTCTTGTCGAATGTTTTGATTCATTGTAGTCTTAGAAATGCTACTATTTTTCCTTAGTCACTCGAAGTGATCTGTCTTTGATGTCTTTTGTTGATTGACTATTTGTAGAAATCTTGCGAGCTTGTGGCTCGCTATCTTGAGTTAGAGAACAAACAGATCCAGCTCAACCTCGACTTGAAGCTTGCTCGGAGAATTTGCGTATATGAAGGATGAAGCAAAATGTATGGCTGGTGAGAACTTTGACGACTGTCTTTGTTTTTCTTTTCATTCTCAACTCTGTTCTCATTGTTGCTTTGAGATAAAGCTGGAAGAGACTCAAGAAGAAGGACCTTGACCTTGCGGAGAGCCTGAGAATGGCTTTGGAGAAAACAAAGCTCGCATTAAGAAAACTTGCCTCAGTCGACAAACTTGAAGACGAGAATGCCAAGCTGAAAGCCGCTCTTGACGCGGCCAACAAGGAAGTTAGTCGACTGAAGAATGACAAGATTGCTCTGTCTGACAAGGCTGGCCAATTGGCGGGGAAGCGAAATGACCTGGGGATTTATCTTGGAGGGCTCGCCAAGAAGCTGTTTCTCATGCTTGAAGGTAATCTATTTTATCCGGCTGTCTTGCTATCACCGGCTCATCGCATGATTGTTATTTTGAGTCTGAGTTGTGTTTTCAGAATTCTGTCAAAACTTCGAAGAAGAAACCAGTCTAGTGGAAACCATCCTGGACCCCATCAACTCTCCTGTGAAGGACGAAGCTGCTATGAATGTGCTCCGACTGGAGTCTCGCGTTGCTAGTGTAATGCCCTCGATGCGGCTATATCTCCCACGTGTCGAAGCACGACTTAGAGGCATAACCGCATTGAAAGCAATGTCGCAAGTGAGGTAATCTTCACACAAACCATGTAATACATAAGGGAAAGAGATACATAGTTGGCTTACAGTCGCCACTTCACACAATACATAAATAAACATCCATCATCCAGATTACACTCAAGGTCTGACTACGGAACTAATATGAAAGAAGACAACCCCAAATGCTACAAAGATCCCCGATCGTCCCAACTGGGCTCCACTACTGATCATCAGGAAAAGACACATAGTAACGGCCACGTTCCTCGTCGAACTCCCACTTGAGCTCGGTTGCGTCACCTGCACTGGCATTGTCGGCACCTGCAACTGTTTTGGTAGAATCTGTGAGTCACGGGGACTCACCAATCTCACACCCGCGAGATCAAGACTATTTAAGCTTATAGGAAGGACAGAGTTGTGAGGTGGAGCTGCAGCAAGCGACTAGCATATATGGTGGCTACGTTCGCAAAAGAGAGCGAGAAGAGAAGCAAGGCACGGTCGAAAAGATAATAGCGATCAAGAAGTGATCCTGAAACTACTTACGTCAAACATAACTCCAACACCGTGTTCACTTCTCGGACTCCGCCGAGAGGAGACCATCACGGTTACACACGCGGTTGCTGTGTATTAATTAAGGTCAACTTCGGGTTTTCTACAATCGGACATTAACAAATTCCCATCTGCCTCATAACCGCGGGCACGGCTTTCGAAAGATAATACCCTACAGGGGTGTCCCAACTTAGCCCATTATAAGATCTCACGGTCAACGAAGGATATTCCTTCTACCGGGAAGACCCGATCAGTCTCGGAATCCCGGACTACAAGACATTTCGACAGCAATAAAACAAGACCAGCAAAGCCGCCCGATTTTGCCGACAAATCCCGATAGGAGCTGCACATATCTCGTTCTCAGGGCACATCCGGATGAGCAGTCCGTACAACTAAAACCAGGCCTCAAGTTTCCCCAAGGTTGCGCTGCAAAGGGCTCTAGTTCGGGCCAGCACTCGAAGGAGCACTGGTCCGGGGGGGTTAAAATAAAGATGACCCTCGGGCTCACGAAAACCCGGGGGAAAAAGGCTTAGGTGGCAAATGGTAAAACCAATGTTGGGCCTTGCTGGAGGAGTCTTATTCAAAGCGAACTGTCAAGGGGGTCCCATAAATCACCCAACCGTGTAAGGAACGCGAAATCAAGGAACATAACACCGGTATGACGGAAACTAGGGCGGCAAGAGTGGAACAAAACACCAGGCATAAGGCCGAGTCTTCCACCCTTTACCAAGTATATAGATGCATTAATTAAACAATAGATATATTGTGATATCCCAACAAGTAAACATGTTCCAACAAGGAACAACATCTCCATGTTCAACAAGGAACAAACTTCATCTTCACCTGCAACTAGCAACGCTATAAGAGGGGCTGAGCAAAGCGGTAACATAGCCAATCAACGGTTTGCTAGGAAAGGATGGTTAGAGGTTTGACATGGCAATATGGGTGGCATGATATAGCAAGTGATAGGCATCGTAGCATAGGCATAGCAAAAGAGCGAGCATCTAGCAAGGAAAGATAGAAGTGATTTCGAGGGTATGGTCATCTTGCCTGCAAAGTTCTCAGAGTTGTCGAAAGCTTGATCCTCGTAAGCGTTCTCAACAGGTTCCTCGTTCACGTACTCGTTTCCCGGCTCTACCCAAAGCAAGAACTCAAACAAAGGAACCACAATAAATCACGGTGCAATGCACAAGCAACATGATGCAAAACATGGCATGATATGCGAGATGTGATATGCAATGCGTATCGTGCTCGGAAGAAAATGATGAACCAGGAATCAACTTGGAAAACCAAGTATGCCGCTGGAAAGGTGAGATGATTTCGGTTGAAATCGATATAAAGATCACGGAATCGGATGCACGGTTTCAAATGACAAGCAAAACAAGAATGGCACAAATCGCCATTAACAAAGATGATACCACATATCAAGCAACAAGAAATTAAGCTACTGCACCCAAACGTACCAGCAAAGCATATGGCAGTGATCTACTCAAGATGCTTGACAAAAGATGAACAACGAGCTACGGCTAAATCACACCATAACAGGTCCAAACAAGCATGGCAAAAGTGCAAAATATATCGACTTCTCGGACTTAGAGAAAATCTGAGCATGGCAGAATCAGCATCAGGAAGCAATGTTCAGAGCAAGCAAACAACATGCTACAAGAACTTATAATAGCAAAACAAGGCATGTCATGAATCTCCTCAAAGCATAGAACAAAAGTCCCTTACTGACCATAAGCCAAAAGGGATCAGAAAATGTAATAGCACCCAAGTCAATATAGCAAGTTTCGTTAACAGATTCAGCAAACAGGGCATGATATTGACAGAATTATGTAGGCATCTTCGCGAGCTCGATGCACTCACTACAGAGCATTTCATGGCATAGAAGCTATATATGGCAAGAACAACATCATAGCATACACGGATCAACTACAACAACCTTGGCAAAATTGAATAACATGTAAACAATCTGCCAGGAAACATTTTATAGCAAAAGTAGAGCTCGATTGACTCAAGCTATGGCACTCCATAATTGCAAACAAGGGCATGGATGGATAGAGAATAACCATATGTTCAAAACATCCTTAAAGAAGTATCTCAAAATAAGCATGGATCTCTCTGTAGCATCAAGTTTACATGGCATAAAAATATCAGCAAAACAGGGGCTGAAATCAGCAACATCATGAAGCCTTGTTTGCATGCTTGTTCTAGTCACCACAGAGATAACAAAAATACATGGCATACACCCCTGTAAAGATGGCATGGCATATTACAAAACACATGTAGGACTCAAGATCATAGGATGCACACATCAATCATGGCAAAAATGACAAAAGTGCATGTTCTGATAAGAATCTGAAACTAACATCACATAGCCCTCTTCCAACAGCATTTCGGGCATCAAGATGAGCTCAAATGAAAATGATGCATTGAGATGAAATGATCTACTCATCGAGTCGAACATTTCGGTATGCTACACGCCCAAAACAGAGCCACGGGTGCAAAGTTATGGCATGATGAAAATGCAACAAAATAATGACAGATCAATGAGGAAATTTCGGGGAGAAGGAAAGTCAACCGAGGTGAATTTTTGGATCTGAGATCCGGGGCGCGTGGAAGCCGAGGTTCGCCGGCGGCGGAGAAGACGGAGACGGCGGCCGGCGGGAGGCGCGGGCGGCGCGGAACGGCGGGGAGGCGGCGGCGGGCCGGGAGGCGGTGGCCGGAGGCGGCAGGGCGGCCGCGACGGCGGATGAGGCGGCCGGCCGACGGCGGCCGAGGCGGCAGCGGCGGCGCTGGGCCGGCCGGGCGCGGAGGCGATCTGCTGGCATGGGGGCCGGGACGGGCCTCATGGGCCTGGCCTGGCCGCGGCGATGTGGGGCGCGGGCCCGCCATGTGGCGCTTGCGGTTCGTCCGGTGGCGCGGGCGGACGTGTCCGGCCGTCCGGATCTCGTCCGGCGGCGCGAAGGGAGCGGGGAGACTAGGGTTTTGTCCGAATTTCGGGGAAGGGACCTATATTTATAGGTAGAGGGAGCTAGGAAGCTCCAAATGGACTGTAGTTTTCGCCCACACGATCGTGATCCGATGACGGAGAGCATGGAAGTGAGTTAGATGGGTTATTGGGCTGTTTTGAAGGGGTGTTGGGCTGCAACTTAAAAGAGGCCTTTGCGAGAGTGCGGTTAACCGTTGGAGTACCAAACGATCTCCAAATGACTCGAAACTTGACAGGTGGTCTACCGGTGGTGTACCAAGGCCACTTGACAAACCTCGGTCCATTCCGAGAAATTTTAGTACCCGCTCACGGAAAAATGTAAAAGGGGCGCCGGGGACATAGGAGTGCGGATTGCAAAAGCGGACAACGGGAAAATGCTCGGAATCATGAGACAAACACGTATGCAAATCGATGCACATGATGACATGATATGAGATGCATGACATGAACAAAATGCAAAACGGAAGACAAAACCCAATCACGGAGGGAATATCATATCACAATGCCGAAAATGGCAAGAGTTGGAGTTACAAATATGGAAAGTTACATCCGGGGTGTTACAACACTCCACCACTACAAGAGGATCTCGTCCCGAGATCTAGGACTGAAAGAACTCCGAATATTCGGAACGGAGGTGATCCTCGCGCTCCCAGGTGTCTTCTCGGTCGGAATGGTGTGACCACTTCACTTTCAGGAATTTGATTGACTTGTTGCGAGTCTTGCGCTCGTTTTCTTCAAGAATAGCAACGGGGTGCTCATGATAAGAGAGATCTTCTTGAAGGTCAATTTCTTCGAAGTTGATAGTGCGCTCAGGAGTCTTGAAGCACTTGCGAAGCTGTGACACATGAAACACATCGTGCACGTTCGCGAAGTTTGACGGAAGCTCAAGTTGATAGGCGAGATCGCCTCTTTTGCCAATGATCTTGAAAGGACCCACGTATCTAGGGGCAAGCTTCCTTTGATACCGGCGGCGAGTGCCTTTCATTGGAGACGCGGAGGTAGACATGGTCTCCGATTTCAAAAGCCACATCACGGTGTTTGTCATCATAATAGCTCTTCCGCGCGATTATGCGGCTTTGAGATTCTCACGAATGACTTTGCACATTTCTTGACTTCGTGATCAATTCGTTGCCAAGAAGTTGGCGTTCACCTCTCGGACCAATTGAGAGGAGTACGGCACTTTCGCCATAGAGAATTTCGAATGGGGCCTTGCCGAACTTCGCTTGGAAGCTGTTGTTGTAGGAGAACTTCGGCATATGGAAGACAATCTTCCCATTTCATACGAAGGAAATGACACAGGCCCTGAGCATATCTTCAAGGATTTGATTGACTCGCTGAACTTGGCCACTTGTTTGAGGGTGGAAAGTTGTGCTGAAACGAATGTTGGTGCCCATGGCCTTCTGAAAAGAATCCCAAAACTTGGAGGTAAAGATGCTGCCACGGTCTGAAGAGGTCAATTGTGGAATTCCGTGCAAGGAGACAATTCTGGAGGTGTATAGCTCTGCCAACTGAGCTGTTGTGATAGATTATTTGATAGGAAGAAAATGAGCCACTTTAGTAAGCTTGTCAATGACAACGAAGATAGCATCATTTCCACGCTTGGACTTAGGAAATCCAGTCACGAAGTCCATTTCGATATGATCAAACTTCCATTCTGGAATAGCAAGAGGTTGGAGGAGACCAGCTGGTCGTTGGTGTTCTGCTTTCACTCTTCTGCAGACATCACACTCATTCACGAATTGAGCAATTTCTCGCTTCATTCGAGTCCACCAATATGACTGCTTGAGGTCATGGTACATCTTCGTACTTCCAGGATGAATGGATAGAAGGGAATTGTGTGCCTCGTTCATAATGACTTTACGTAGATCACCCTTAGGAACCACAATCCGGTCCTCGAAGAAAAGAGTATCTTTGTCATCAATGTGGAAGCACTTGTATTTGGAAATGCCCTTGTCGATACCACGTTTCACCTTTTTCACCATGGTATCCAGGAGTTGAGCCTCACGGATTTGGTCTTCCAAAGTAGGAGAGACTATGAGGTTGGCAAGAAAGCCTTGAGGAACAACTTGAAGATTCAGCTGCGGAAAGCTTCACAAAGATCCGTTGGAAGGGCTTGAGGATTAAACTGTTGCGATAAGCCTTCTGCTCAAAGCATCTGCAATCACATTGGCCTTGCCGGAGTATATTCAATACTTGGGTTGTACTCTTGAATCATTTCGACCCATCGAGTTTGCCTGAGGTTGAGGTTGGGTTGAGTGAAGATATACTTGAGGCTCTTGTGATCGGTGAATATGTCCACTTTCCTTCCCAACAAGAGATGTCTCCAAGTTATTAATGCATGGACAACTGCCGCCAACTCAAGATCATGAGTGGGGTAGTTCTTTTCGTTGGGCTTCAGCTGACGAGAGGTATAGGCCACAACTCTCTTCTCTTGCATTAACACAGCACCGAGACCTTGAAGAGAAGCATCACAGAAAACTTCGAATGGCTTGGATTCATCGGGAGGAGTTAAGACAGGAGCTGTGACGAGTTTCTCTTTGAGAGTATTGAAAGCAACGTCACACTCAGGATACCAGACATACTTCACATGCTTCTAGAGGAGGTTGGAAAGAGGCTTTGCAATCTTAGAGAAGTTCTCAACGAATCTTCGGCAATAGCTTGCAAGACCAAGAAAACTGCGAAGCTGCTTGACATTCTGAGGAGGTTCCCAATTCACAACTGCAGACACCTTCTCGGGATTAACAGCGACGCCCTTAGCGGAGATGATATGACCAAGGTAAAGAACTTCATCAAGCCAAAATTCACATTTGGAAAACTTCGCATAGAATTGATGCTCTCTGAGCTTGTCAAGCACCAATCGCAAATGTTTGGCATGATCCTTCTTATTCTTGGAGAAGACCAAAATATCATCAAGATAGACCAAGACGAATTCATTGGTGTAGGGGTTGAAGATGAAGTTCATCATTCGAGAGAATGTTGGAGGAGCATTGACAAGGCCGAAAGACATGACAGTATATTCATAAGAACCAAAGCTTGTTCGAATGCTGTCTTGGGAATATCTTGTTCACGAATCACGAATTTGATGATAACCCATCTGAAGGTCAAGCTTGGAGAACACTTTAGCACCTTTGAGTTGCTCGAAAAGCTCATTGATGTTGGGAAGTGGATACTTGTTCTTGATTGTCTTCTTATTCAATGGGCGGTGTCGGCGCAAAGTCGGTCCGTGCCATCCTTCTTCTAGACAAAAGAACACCACAACCCCAAGGAGATGAACTTCGGTCCGATCAAACCCAGACGCTCTTGTTCATCGAGCTGCTTCTTCAATTCCTTCAGCTCATTAGGTCCAAGCTTGTATGGGCGCTTGCAAGCGGGTTCGTGCGGGCTCAAGATCGATAACGAATTCAAGCGGCGGTGAGGAGGCATTCTGGAAGCTCTTACGGAAAGACATCTTAGTACTCACAAGCATTCGAATCGAGAGATAGCATCCAACTCGCCCTTCTCATTGAGAGAAAACAACCGAATGGTTTCATCACGAAGCGGCATAGATGATCACATCATTAGAAGAGTGTGTCAATTGAATTTCCACAGCAGCACAATCAAGCTGAGCTTTGTCTGAGAAAGCCATCCATCCCGAGAATAAGATCAATATCCGAGTCGCCAAGAACAATTGGTTTAGCCAGAAATCTATAGTCGCCCATCTTGATACCGACATTCGGAACCAGAACTCGAGAAGTCATTTCCTTAGCCGGAGAAACAATAGACAAAGGTCTCGGCAATACTTGAGTAACCAAATCATGCATAGCCACAAAAGGTCTTGAGATGAAAGAATGCGATGCACGGTATCAAATAAGACTTTTGCAGAATATCATTAATTGAGAGATTACCCATTATCACATCGAGAGATTCCTCCGCTTGCGCTGCATTCATCATGTTCACCTTGGCATGGTTGGGATTATGCTTGACCACTTGCATTGCTGGAAGATCTCACGGGAGGAGGAGGCGGAAGGCGCCTTTGGTTGAAGCACTTGTTCGCAGTAGTGACCTTCTGTGACATTTGTTGCAAGTCACCTCACGAGGCGGACGGTGATAAGGAGCATTTGACCTTGGAGCTTGAGAATTTGACTTATTACGATAGCTTTGGGTTGGGTGGGTGGGAAGATCCACGACCACCTGAGTTCTTCTGCGATAAGGCTAACGAAACGGAGGAGGAGGAAGGTAGAACTTCTGCTTTAGCTGCCACTTGAGAGGAAGAAGAAGACTGAAGTGCATCCCTGATTCTCTTCTTAGAAGCCTCACATTTGAGCTGGGCAGCTTCTTGCTTGATGCCATGTTGTAGAATTCATCATACTTTTTGGCTCAAAAGCACGAGAGCTAATTGCAGATCTTCTCGAGACCACCTCTGAATTGATAGATCATACTCTTTTCATCGAGGACGTCTTGCTTAGCGAAGCGGCGAGTTCTGAACTGGATATTGTATTGATACACGACATGTTGCCTTGCTTGAGATTGCGGAACTCCTCACGCTTGCTCTCAACAACACTTTTGAATGTGGTGAGCTTTGAAGTCTCGGCGAACTCATCCTGTAATTACACGACCTCCTCTGGAATCTTTGTATTCTGGTACCACTCGGCAGCTTGGTCCTTGAGTTGAAACGAAGAAAACTTGACAAAGTCCTCAGGTCTGACATTGCTACATTCAAAATGTTTGCAGATGTCCACAAGCCAATCGTCGGCGTCTGTGGCCTCGACACAAAAGCTGAAAGACTTGACTGATTAGCGAGGAACTGATTGAGGGTAGAAAAGTCGGCTGGTTGTTGCCTTGACCTTGATTTCCTTGGTTGCCTTGCCCTTGGGTGCGCTCTTGCAAGAGTTGCAAAATCATCGAGCATTTGCATTGGTGGCTGCCATGATAGCTTGCCATGCCTCCGGAGGCGGAGGTGGAGGTGGAGGTTTGGTGACTCCCATCATTGCGATCCGGATTCGAGGCGCGTTGGCGGAGCCATCTGAAGAGGTGACATCCGTTAGCATCTTGATAGATAGATTGACAAGTTGAATCAGCGGATAGAAATTGCAACATATACTCTTCACAATAAACATTCGAACAAGGATGAACGAATGAATTCCAAAGCTAACATCACACGTCCATTAAGGTGAGAAGCCACTTGATTAAGGGTTGATGAAAAAATAACAAAGTACGACTGGAACAAATAAGTGGTAAGGATTACCCAATCACAAACCAAATATTTGCGGGAAGAAATGCTAAGAGCTACTTGAATCCCACCTATAAACTCCCGAAACTTTCTGGTTATGCAATCTGGTGTTGGGGATACAGGGGACACAAAATATATCACCCAAACTAACAATACCTAGATCCAGCTGTATCCATCCGTCAACACATAACCAAGAAACCTTCGGAAATCGTGTACCTCGACCTTCGAAAAGCATCCGTTATCGAGTCATGGCAATACTCGAGCTCG
Source organism: Aegilops longissima (assembly GCA_021605205.1). Taxonomy (NCBI): domain Eukaryota; kingdom Viridiplantae; phylum Streptophyta; class Magnoliopsida; order Poales; family Poaceae; genus Aegilops; species Aegilops longissima. Next base: position 79,469,520 of record CM038679.1, read on the forward strand.
CCCGATCTTTGGGTTATCGGGTTATCTCACCAACAAGCTGTACAAAAGAGATTTTCGATGTCGGCAAAGCTCGGTATTCGAGAATCTGCAGCGATAAAATTGTGGCGACAACACCTCGGAGCTCAACTCCTCGGGACACTGCCACAACCCCTAAATGTTAGGAGGCACCAAGAACAATGTTCTCATCACAAAACCATCGAACGATTCCAAGATACCAGCGTGATCCTAAATTTTTTTAGTGAAATTTGAGGAGAGGAGAGTCAAAACTTCTCGTCGGGAGACCTCACCAGAGCGATTTAAGGACCGGGGAGTAAAAGAATCCTACTCTCGATATATATAATCCTAAGACTCAAAACATTTTTGTTCTAGACTCAACAACATGACAAACAATCAGCGGGGGGCTCCTAAGTCGGGATGGCTCGATTACCAACTTATAGCGCCCTCGATGCGGCTATATCTCCCGTGTCGAAGCACGACTTAGAGGCATAACCGCATTGAAAGCAATGTCGCAAGTGAGGTAATCTTCACACAACCCATGTAATACATAAGGGAAAGAGATACATAGTTGGCTTACAGTCGCCACTTCACACAATACATAAATAAACATCCATCATCCAGATTACACTCAAGGTCCGACTACGGAACCAAAATGAAAGAAGACTACCCCAAATGCTACAAAGATCCCCGATCGTCCCAACTGGGCTCCACTACTGATCATCAGGAAAAGACACATAGTAATAGCCACGTTCCTCGTCGAACTCCCACTTGAGCTCGGTTGCGTCACCTGCACTGGCATCGTCGGCACCTGCAACTGTTTTGGTAGAATCTGTGAGTCACGGGGACTCAACAATCTCACATCCACGAGATGAAGACTATTTAATCTTATAGGAAGGACAGAGTTGTGAGGTGGAGCTGCAGCAAGCGACTAGCATATATGGTGGCTACGTTCACAAAAGAGAGCGAGACGAGAAGCAAGGCACGGTCGAAAAGCTAATAGCGATCAAGAAGTGATCCTGAAACTACTTACGTCAAACATAACTCCAACACCGTGTTCACTTCCCGGACTCCGCCGAGAAGAGACCATCACGGTTACACACGCGGTTGTTGTGTATTAATTAAGGTCAACTTTGGGTTTTCTACAACCGGACATTAACAAATTCCCATCTGCCTCATAACCGCGGGCACGGCTTTCGAAAAATAATACCCTGCAGAGGTGTCCCAACTTAGCCCATTATAAGCTCTCATGGTCAACGAAGGATATTCCTTCTACCGGGAAGACCCGACCAGTCTCGGAATCCCGGACTACAAGACATTTCGACAGCAATAAAACAAGACCAGCAAAGCCGCCCGATTGTGCCGACAAATCCCGATAGGAGCTGCACATATCTCGTTCTCAGGGCACATCCGGATGAGCAGTCCGTACAACTAAAACCAGGCCTCAAGTTTCCCCAAGGTGGCGCTGCAAAGGGCTCTAGTTCGGGCCAGCACTCGAAGGAGCACCGTGCAGGGGGTTAAAATAAAGATGACCCTCGGGCTCATGAAAACCCGGGGAAAAAGGCTTAGGTGGCAAATGGTAAAACCAATGTTGGGCCTTCTTTGGAGGAGTCTTATTCAAAGCGAACTGTCAAGGGGTCCCATAAATCACCCAACCGTGTAAGGAGCGCGAAATCAAGGAACATAACACCGTATGACGGAAACTAGAGCGGCAAGAGTGGAACAAAACACCAGGCATAAGGCGAGTCTTCCACCCTTTACCAAGTATATAGATGCATTAATTAAACAATAGATATATTGTGATATCCCAACAAGTAAACATGTTCCAACAAGGAACAACATCTCCATGTTCAACAAGGAACAAACTTCATCTTCACCGCAACTAGCAGCTATAAGAGGGCTGAGCAAAGCGGTAACATAGCCAATCAGCGGTTTGCTAGGAAAGGATGGTTAGAGGTTTGACATGGCAATATGGGTGGCATGATATAGCAAGTGATAGGCATCGTAGCATAGGCATAGCAAAAGAGCGAGCATCTAGCAAGCAAAGATAGAAGTGATTTCGAGGTATGGTCATCTTGCGCAAAGTTCTCAGAGTTGTCGAAAGCTTGATCCTCGTAAGCGTTCTCAACAGGTTCCTCGTTCACGTACTCGTCTCCCGGCTCTACCCAAAGCAAGAACACAAACAAAGGAACCACAATAATCACGGTGCAATGCACAAGCAACATGATGCAAAACATGGCATGATATGCGAGATGTGATATGCAATGCGTATGCGTGCTCCGGAAGGAAAATGATGAACCAGGCATCAACTTGGCAAACCAAGTATGCCGCTGGAAAGGTGAGATGATTTCGGTTGAAATCGATATAAAGATCACCGGAATCGGATGCACGGTTTGCAAATGACAAGCAAAACAAGAATGGCACAAATCTGCCATTAACAGCATGATACCACTTAGCAAGCAACAAGAAATTAAGCTACTGCACCCAAACGTACCAACAAAGCATATGGCAGTGATCTACTCAAGATGCTTGACAAAAGATGAACACTGAGCTACGGCTAAATCACAACATAACAGGTCCAAACAAGCATGGAAATAGTGCAAAATATATCGACTTCAGGACTTAGAAAATCTGAACATGGCGTAATCAGCATCAGGAAGCAATGTTCAGAGCAAGCAAACATCATGCTACATGAACTTATAATAGCAAAACAGGGCATGGAATGAATCTACCCAAAGCATAGAACAAAAGTCCCTTACTGATCATAAGCCAAAAGGGATCAGAAAATGTAATAGCACCCAAGTCAATATAGCAAGTTTCATTAACAGATTCAGCAAACAGGGCATGATATTGACAGAATTATGTAGGCATCTTCGTGAGCTCGATGCACTCACTACAGAGCATTTCATGATAAACTAAGCATACATCCATCAAGAAGACATGGCATAGAAGCTATACATGGCAAGAACAACATCATAGCATACACGGATCGACTACAACAACCTTGGCAAAATTGAATAACATGTAAACAATCTGCCAGGAAACATTTTATAGCAAAAGTAGAGCTCGATTGACTCAAGCTATGGCACTCCATAATTGCAAACAAGGGCATGGATGGATAGAGCATAACCATATGTTCAAAACATCCTTACTGAAGTATCTCAAAATAAGCATGGATCTCTCTGTAGCATCAAGTTTACATGGCATAAAAATATCAGCAAAACAGGGGCTGAAATCAGCAACATCATGAAGCCTAGTTTGCATGCTTGTGCTAGTCACCAAAGAGATCACAAAAATACATGGCATACACCCCTGTAAATATGGCATGGCATATTACAAAACACATGTAGGACTCAAGATCATAGGATGCACACATCAATCATGGCAAAAATGACAAAAGTGCATGTTCTGATAAGAATCTGAAACTAACATCACATATCCCTCTTCCAACAGAATTTAGGGCATCAAGATGAGCTCAAATGAAAATGATGCAATGAGACGAAATGATCTACTCATCGAGGCGAACATTTCGGTATGCTACACACCCAAAACGGAGCCACGGGTGCAAAGTTATGGCATGATGAAAATGCAAAAAAATTATGACAGATCAATGACTTGGAAGAAATTTCTGGGAGAAGGAAAGTCAACCGAGGTGAATTTTTGGATCTGAGATCCGGGCGCTTGAAGCCGAGGTTCGGCCGGGCGGAGAAGAAGAGAGGCAATGCCGGCGGGAGGCCTTGGCGGCGCCGGCGTCGGGCGGCGCTGAGCAGCGAGGCGGCGACCAGCGAGGCGGCAGGCGGGCGGGAGGCGCAGGCGGAGGCGGCAGGCGGCCGGCGGACGGCGGATGAGGCGGCAGGCGACGCCTGGCAGCCGGGCGCGGAGGCGACAGCCGCGCCTGAGGGCGGGAAGAACCTCATGAACTGGCGCTGCCAGGGCGCGGTGAAGCGGGCCCACGTGTGCGCTTCTGCGGTTCGTCCGATGGCGCTGGCGGACGTGTCCGGCCGTCCGGATCTCGTCCGTGGCCTTGAAGGAGCGCGGGGAGACTAGGGTTTCGTCCGGATTTGGGAAGGACATATATTTATAGGTAGAGGAGCTAGGAAGCTCCAAATGGAGTGTAGTTTTCGCCCACGATCGTGATCCGACGACGGAGAGCATGGAAGTGACTTAGATGGGTTATTGGGCTGTTTTGAAGGGGTGTTGGGCTGCAACTTAAAAGAGGCCTTTGCGAGAGTCACGGTTAACCGTTGGAGTACCAAGCGAGCCCCAAATGACTCGAAACTTGACAGGTGGTCTACCGGTGGTGTACCAAGGCCACTTGACAAACCTCGGTCCATTCCGAGAAAGTTTAGTAGCCGCTCACGGAAAAATGTAAAAGGGGACGCCGGGGGACATAGGAGTGCCGGATTGCAAAACGGACAACGGGGAAAATGCTCGGAATCATGAGACGAACACGTATGCAAATGCGATGCAAATGATGACATGATATGAGATGCATGACGTGAACAAAATGCAAAACAAAAGACAAAACCCAACCACGGAGGGAATATCATATCACAATGCCGAAAATGGCAAGAGTTGGAGTTACAAATATGGAAAGTTACATCCGGGGTGTTACATCTAGCGTGGTGGATTATCTTGCTCGACTAAAAGCTGCAGTGTCGCGGATCGACTCAACTCTCTGGACAGATCAGACGCTTCAGAATGACCTTGAGTCCTTAATGACTTGACTGAATGAGATTCCAAGTCGAGTGCAAGAATGGAAAAAGTCTTCTGCCAGGTGTGGTGCTGATGTTGCTCTGTCTCTGGTTCGTGTCCACTGCAAGGAAGCGCAAGAGGACAAGCTGGCGTCCCTCAAAGTTGCCAACACCAGGAAGTACGACTTCAGATCTTTCATGGAGACTTTGATCGCTGCTGCTACCCGTATTGCCGACGGAATCGACCTCGACCAGTTTGTTGCACCTTCCAGTCCTCCGCGGAGGAGTAAAAACTTCTAAGTCCCACCTTAAATTTGCCTCGGAACGCCGAGTGGTTTTTGTAACCGACAAACTTTAACAGGTTTAACGCCTGAGCACTTTTGGATCCGTAGGACGTTTATCCGAACTTGATCTATCCTTGAACATGCTTTATTTGCCTTCGAGAGAACTTTGCTCTTCATTCGGAATATATTTCATGGTTGTAAGTAGTATCCTTGAGGTGAAACTCCAGTCGACTTGTACTTCATCTATCTTGCAGGTAGAGATGGAGCACAGACTGCGACTGACCTCGTCGTTCTTGCGGATTGGCATGGACCGCACGTTGTACTTGTGGCGAAGCTCTGAAGGAGAAGGTACCAGTCGACCTGCACCTCGTCGTCCTTGCACATTGGGATGGACCGCATGTTGTACTTGTGGCGAAGCTCCGAAGGAGAAGGTACCAGTCGACCTGCACCTCGTCGTCCTTGCGCATTGGGATGGAACGCACGTTGTACTTGTGGCGAAGCTCCGAAGGAGAAGGTACCAGTCGACCTGCACCTCGCCGTCCTTGCGGATTGGGATGAATTCCTTACTTAGGCGAGCACTGGGCTGCGGCTAAGCCTCCGAGCGGGAGGTGTGCTCTCCGCTCGGTAGGATTTTTATTACTTAGGCGAGCACTGGGCTGCAGCTAAGCCCCCGAGTGGGAGGTTTGCTCTCCACTCGGTAGGATTTCTATTACTTAGGCGAGCAGTGGGCTGCAGCTAAGCCTCCGAGCGGGAGGTGTGCTCTCCGCTCTGTAGGATTTTATTACTTAGGCGAGCACTGGGCTGCAGCTAAGCCCCAGTGGGAGGTTTGCTCTCCACCGGTAGGATTTCTATTACTTAGGCGAGCAGGCTGCAGCTAAGCCTCCGAGTGGGAGGTTTGCTCTCCACTCGGTAGGGTTTTTATCAATTAGGCGAGCACTGGGCTGCAGCTAAGCCCCCGAGTGGGAGGTTTTCTCTCCACTCGGTAGGATTTTATGGTGTAGCTTTGAAGGAGAAGGTAGCAGTCGACCTGCACCTCGTCGTCCTTGTGAAGCGTTCATTATTTTGGATGTTTAGGCGAATCCATGGGCTGTTGCTAAGCCCCCGAGTGAGAGGCTGACTCTCCACTCGATAGGATTTAAATACTTAGGCGAGTACTTGGACTGCAGCTAAGCCCCCGAGTGGGAGGCTGGCTCACCACTTGGTAGGATTTTGAATACTTAGGCGAGTACTTGAACTGCAGCTAAGCCCCCGAGTGGGAGGCTGGCTCACCACTCGGTAGGATTTTGAATACTTAGGCGAGTACTTGGACTGCAGCTAAGCCCCCGAGTGGGAGGCTGGCTCCCCACTCGGTAGGATTTTGAATACTTAGGCGAGTACTTGGACTGCTGCTAAGCCCCCGAGTGGGAGGCTGGCTCACCACTCGGTAGGATTTTGAATACTTAGGCGAAGCGGATTCGCAGCTAAGCCCCCGAGTGGGAGACTGGCTCGGCACTCGAAAATGATTTTTTTTACAAACTTAGGCGAACCAGATTCGCAGCTAAGCCACCCACTGGGGAAAATTTCAACAAAAAGTAATAACAATCACTGGGAAAATTATAACATTCTTGTCTTAGATAAACAAACTACAAAAGTACTTTTATTACATCTCAACCGAGTGAGTATTTAAGTATAAAAGGGGCGGAGCAGCTCCACATTCCAAGCTCGGGGCTCATCGATCTGGCGATCAACGTTGTAGAGATGATATGCTTCGTTGTGGAGAACTCTTGTGACGATGAAGGGACCTTCCCAAGTGGGAGCGAGCTTGTGTGGTTTCTGTTGATCCACTCGGAGGACCAAATCTCCCTCTTGGAAGGCTCGACTCTTCACATTTCGGCATGGAATCGAAGCAAGTCTTGGCGATAGATAGTCGGCGGATCAGGGCCATCTCCTCTCCTCTTCCAAGAGGTCGATTGCATCTTGCCGGGCTTGTTCCGCTTCTTCTTGAGTATAGTTCGACTCGAGGCGCATTGTGAAGCAGGTCACTCGGCGAGAACTGCTTCAGCTCCATAGACCGGGAAGAATGGAGTTCTCCCGATCGACCGATTAGTTGTGGTCCTCAATCCCGAGAACTGATGGAAGTTCGTCGACCCAAGCTCCGCTGCGTGCTTGAGATCACGCATCGGCCGTGGTTTCAGCCCTTTGAGAATGAGGCCGTTTGCGCTCTGCTTGTCCATTCGGCGAGGATGAGCAAGCTGAAGCATAGTCGACCAGCGTGCCACGAGAGGCGCGAAGGCTTTGAACTTGTCATTATCAAAGTTTGACCCATTGTCGGTGATGATGCTATGCGGAACTCCATATCTGAATATCAACTCTCTGATGAAACTGATAGTAGTGCATGCATCGAGGTTCTTGATGGGCTTGGCTTCGATCCACTTGGTGAACTTGTCGACTGCTACTAGCAAATGAGTGAAGCCACTTCTGCCAGTTCTCAGCGGCCCAATCATGTCTAATCCCCAAACAGCAAAGGGCCAGACGAGTGGAATGGTTTTCAAGGCTGAGGCGGGCTTGTGTGACATGTTGGAATAGAACTGACACCTTCACACTTGTCGACTATTTCTTTTGCCATTTCATTTGCTTTCGGCCAGTAAAATCCCGCTCGGTATGCTTTAGCCACAATGGTCGAGAAGGGCGCATGATGTCCACAGGTCCCAGTGGATATCTTCAATAATTATCGACCTTCTTACGGCGTGATACACTTCGGCCGACTCGATCGCGCTTTCTCTGTACAATTGTCCCTTGATCCTTTGTAAAGGCCTTGGATCGACCAGACGATCTGTCGAACCTCTTCTTCATTCTCTGGGAGCTCTTTTCTTAGGATATATGCGATGTACAGCATTGTCGATCGGGAGTGATGACCACAACTTCCATAATTAGGTCGACCACGGTGGGACCTCAACTTCGATCGGATCATTGGCACTCTTTTGCTGCGGGCTTCTTCTATGAAAGGATCCTCCTGCCTTGATGGTGCATGAATGTGCTCAAAAATACATTCTTGGGAATGGCTTCCCTCTTGGACCCTATCTTCGCGAATCATCAGCAGCTTGATTTTTCGGTCGGGGTATATGATGAAGCTCTAACCCTCGAATTTCTTCTCCGACTTTCTCACTGCATTACGGTAACCTGTCATAGCTGGGCTTCGACATCCCACTCCTTCACCACTTGATTAACAACCAGATCCGAGTCGCGTAGACCATAAGGCGACGGACGCCGAAAGTGAAATGGCCATCGCAACTCATACAGAGTGCTTCATATTCTGCTTCGTTGTTGGAAGAATCAAAGTGAATCTGGAGAACATATTTGAGCTTATCTCCTCGGGAAACCAATACAACCCCTTTGGAACCATTCAGCATCTTGGAACCATCGAAAAACATAGTCCAGTGCTCCGAGTGAACTTGAGTCGGAAGCTGCTGTTCAGTCCACTCGGCGAGGAAGTCTGCTATTGCTTGGGACTTGATGGCTTTCTTTGCCTCAAATTTGATATCAAGGGGAAGGAGTTCAATCGCCCATTTAGCCACTCGACCAGTTGCATCTCTGTTATGAAGAATTTCCGACAATGGGGCGTCGGCGACGATCGTAATGGAATGATCGGAGAAATAATGAGCAACCTTCTTTGTGGTCATATAAATCCATAAACAAGCTTCGATAGTGAGGTATCTTTGCTTTGATGGGGTCAACACTTGAAAGATAATAAACTGGGCGTTGAACTTTGAAGGCTTTTCCTTCTTCTTCCGCTCGACCGTAAAATGCAGTCTTGACGACTTGTTCGATGGCTGCAATGTAAAGCAACAAAGTCTCTTCTTGATAGGAGCAGCAAGCACCGGCTGGGTGGAGAGCGAGCTTTTAGCTCGCAAGCGCTGCATCAGCTTCGAGTCCACTCGAACTTGTCGACTTCTTCATCGATCGGTAAAGAGGCAATGCCTTTTCACCGGCGAGAGATGAATCGACTTAAGCGGCCAAGCATCCGATAAGCTTCGGACATCGTGCACACGCACTGCAGGCGCTTCATTCGGAGTATGGTGCCAACCTTTTCGGGTTAGCATCGATTCCTCGCTCGAAGCGAAAACCGAGTAACTTTCCACGGGAACTCCAAATGTGCACTTTGATGGGTTAAGCGATATCATACCTCCACGAGATTGGCAAATGTTTCAGCAAGGTCGGTCAACAGGTCGGAACACTTTCGTGACTTAACCACTATATCATCCATGTACGCTTCCACATTCCGACTGATTTGAGTGAGCAAACACTTCTGAATCATCCTCATGAATGTGGCTCCGGCATTCTTGAGATCGAATGGCATGGTGACATAACAAAAGCACTCGAATGGAGTGATGAACGCTATTTTGATCTCATCAGGTCCATATAGACGGATCTGATGGTACCCGGAATAGGCGTCCAAAAAAGACAACCTCTCACACCCCGCAGTTGAGTCGACTATTTGGTCAATGCGAGGAAGAGGGAAATGATCTTTCGGGCAGGCCCGATTGATATGCTTGAAATTGATGCACATGCGCAACGACTTGTCCTTCTTGGGGACCATGACGACATTGGCGAGCCTCTCGGAGTGGTAGATCTCTCGGATGAAATCTGTCGCTAAGAGCCGAGCCACCTCATCACCAATGGCCTTTCTCTTATGGACGGCGGACCGTCGAAGATATTCTTTAACGGGTTTGACTTTTGGGTCGACTCGTAGGCGGTGCTCAGCCAGCCCCCTGGGAACACCCGGCATGTCAGCAGGCTTCCATGCAAAGATGTCCCAGTTCTCACGGAGGAACTGGATGAGCGCTTCTTCCTATTTTGAGTCGAGTGTTGTTGAGATGTTGGTCGGAGCCGCATTGGGATCAATCGGGTGAATGTGAACCTGTTTCGTCTCACCGGATGACTGGAATGCTGACTCCGTAGCGGGCTTCTTAGCTCGCAACAAATCACTCGGATCTGCAGTTTTCTGATACTCTTGTAGCTCTACCACTGCCAACTGAGCATCGACGATCTTAGAGCCCTTCTGGAAGCACTCTATTGCCCGTAACAGTGATCACGCCCTTGGGACCAGGCATCTTCAGTTTAAGATACACGTAACATGGTCGGGCCATGAAACGTGCATATGCTGGCCTTCCTAGAATAGCATGATAAGCGCTCTGGAAATCCACGACCTCAAAGGTCAACTTTTCTTTCCGGAAATGCTTCGAATCACCAAAAACTACATCAAGAGCAATTTGGCGAGTGACTCAGCCTTCTTTCCGTGAATGACTCCGTGGAAGCTTATATTCTTGGTCTTGAGTCGGACATCGAATGCCCATCCCTTTCAGCGTCTCTGCGTATAATATGTTCAAGCCACTACCACCATCCATCGAACTTTGGTCGGTCGAGTGCCTTCGACGATTGGGTCGACCACTGCGCTTGCCTCCCGGGGTGGCAATGTGCGTCGGGTGATCGGACTGGTCGAATGTGATGGGGTGCAGGACCATTCAGATAGTTGGGCGTCGCGGAGCGACCATGTTCACTTCGATTGATAACCTTCAATCGACTTTTCTTTCGACGACAGCAAAAATCATCGGTGGAATTGACACGGGATATCCATCATCACTTGTCATCTTTGTCCTCAACTTTGTCTCTCCTTACCCTTATCCTTGGGCTGTTTCCTTGGGCTGCTGAATCAAGAGTCGACACCTTTGTCGAGTGGTGTGTTTCGGGTAAATGAGTTTACCCTCTTCATCTTTCTTCGTGTGAAAATGACATGGCAAATCCAACACGTCATTTCCATCCTGGTCTTTCACCTTCTTGGGGTTCCAAGGACCCTTGGGTTTCCCTTGAACTTTCCTGGGGTCACAGCCAAGGCCTCCGGAGCAGTAGGCTCAACTTTAGCTTACCTTCGACAGAATTTCTTCCGCCAGCCTCATTAGCGGCCGATTTGTATTTACCACTCCGGAGCCGATCCTCTTCTTCAACATTTGCATACTTGGTGGCAATCTCCATCATCCGACTGAGGGTCATATCTCCAGTTCGACCGAATTTCAAACTCAACTCTCTGTTCTTGACGCCTTCTTTGAAGGCACAGACTGCCTGGTGATCAGATACATTCTCAACTGTGTGGTGCAAAGTGATCCACCTCTGGATATAATCTCTCAAAGTTTCACTCGACTTATGCACACACGACTGCAACTCCGTCAACCCTGCTGGTCGCTTGCAAGTCCCTTCAAATGTCCTGACAAACACTCGGGCAAGATCTTCCCAAGTGTAAATACTGCTTGGTGCTAACTGATTCAACCATGCTCTGGCTGAACCCTCCAACATAAGAGGTAAATGCTTCATGGCTACCTCATCGTTGCCGCCGCCGATCTGAACAGCCACTCGGTAATCTTCAAGCCAAGTGTCAGGCTTGGATTCACCAGTGAACTTACTGACTCCAGTCGCCAACCTGAAGTTGGGAGGAATCACCGCGGCTCTGATGGCTCTGCTGAAACACTCTGGCCCTGAGACATGAACTCTGCTACTGGAGGGAACATCTCTGTCATGGCCGTCTTGGTGAGCTCTGTTCCTGTCGACCAAACCTTGAACGATAATAGATCTCGCATCAAAGCCTGGTTCCCTGGGGTCGACTGGAACTCTTCGCCCAACACTGTGCTGGCGTCTGTCATCCTGCTGCCGAGGAGCGTATGATCCACCCCTTGGGGGAGGAGTGGGCACTCGATGTCGATCATTGCGATCGAATCGGTGCTCATATTGCTCGCGGCTCTTGTACTGATCATCACACCGGCCTCCATGTTCCTCATGTCTCGGGGGCGATCTCGGACTATGGGCCGACTGGACTGAATTCGCAGCGACGGATCGGCTGTGAATCCTGTTCCGTGACTGTGATACGACTGAGTTTTGGTCTCCTGCCGCCCGGAGCAGATCTCTGATTTTTAGCAAACCTCTACCCGCCTCCGACTGGGAAGGCTGAATTGACACTATGGGCGGCAGCTGCTAAATTCTGAATCGGAGTTCGATATACCTGAGTTGGTGGCTGGAAGAGCTGACGTCGACTGGATTCTGGAACCCTTGGTCGCAGCATCCATCGAGTACTCGCTGAAGGTTCTCGGTCGAGTGCGCTCAGCCAGAGTTGGCTGGCGCGCATCCTCAAAGGCACGAGCCTCGGGGGTTTCTCCAACGATAGGAGTGTGAAGCGCATCCATGTTCCGACGTCGAAGCTCCTCCCTCTGAAGCGAAGTGAGGGCCTCGGGCAGGTACTCTTCGTGGGTGCGGGTGAATCCGGGGGGACTGCGTGGTCCATTGACCAACAGAACCTCTGCCGCCAGGTCAATGCTATCGCATTCGGACGCAGTCTCTGCGAAGCCAGTCGACAGGTCGAACAGGCCGTAGAGAGATTCGTCGGGCTCGATCGCCGCGACTTGGGGGGTGGCCGACTGGCGGGCCACCGCATGCCTCACCCACCGCTGAAGCCTCGACCGACTGGAACGCTTGCTCCGGCGGGAGACTAGGGGCGAGGACGGCACATGAGCCGACCCATACTGGGTCGACGGTTGCCGCAGGAGGACGCCACGGACACACGCGCGAAAGTGCATCGCCCCACGGACGGGGAGCGCGTCCACGTCGAGTGGAGACTCCTGAAGCCAAGCGGAGTCGTCGGCGATGAACGTGAGCGCACCGAGACGGATCTCGCGGCCCTCGACCAGAACTCCACCTGAAACCATTATATAGGAAATCGAAAGAATTCCAACTTCTCCAACAAATCGCTAGAACACCTGCCCCAAGGTGGGCGCCAACTGTCGTGGTTCTAAGTCTGACAGTAGAATGGGGGGTAGGAATGAAGAGGCAAGATCCTAGCTATGGAGTAGTTGTATACAAAGGGATTTCTGAGTTCGAGGCCCTTCTCGGAGGAAGTAACAGCCCTCGTCTCGGAGCCCAGAGGCGGTCATTGGATTATATGCGTATGTGTTACAGGTGCGAACCCTTCTACTGTGGAGGGGTGGCTTATATAGAGTCGCCAGACCCCAGCCAGCCCAATGAGCGGAGGGTTTAAGGTATGTTAAAGCTAGGCGTTACTGGCAACGCCTTACATAAAGTATCATTATGACCAAAAAGACTATTTAACTACAGACTGTTTGGACACCGAGTGGCTCTTGGCCTCCTGGTGGTCGAGTGGGCCTTCATGGTCGAGTGTCTTTGAATCTGTTGAGTGGAAACATACCAGGTCGACTGGAAGGCCGCTTCTTTCGCGAGTGTACTTGGGGAGGGTACCTTTGGGCAGGTCTATGACCCTACCCTAGGTACATGACTTCATCACCCGGCCCCGCGCATACCTCAACCGCCGTTAGCCCCAACCGGAAACCAGGACGGGACCAAGGCGTGAGGGGCTACGTGACAAATTAGGCTCCTGAGTCGCGATGCTCAGGAATCCCCCTTGACGCATGAACAAGTAGAGAGGCGAGATGTATGGGTGAATTTACCATTCTACGTCTGCAGAGCCCGGCACCGTGCATACCTCAACCGCCGTTAGCCTTTCGGAACTAAGGAGTGAGGGGCTATGTGACCAGTAAGGCTCTTGAGTCGCGATGCTCAGGAGTCCCCTTTGACGCTCAAACGGCCTTCGTACCTTGGCTCCGCTCTAGGAGGGGCGTGCGACGAACCAGGCCGAAGGGCTGGCTGGGTGGCGGCTCTGGGCGTGACCTGCATAGCCTCGTGCCCAGCCTCGCTGCACTCCCGATGAGAGGCGCTATGATGAGGCCGACATTGAGCTCTGGCTCCCGAGGTTGATGTGCCGGGGCCACCTCGCTTGTTTATCACCACCAGGAGCATAGCGCTCAGAGTGTGTCTGGGCATAGCCGCCTCAAGCAGTTGTCGCCAGCCAGGAGCATGGTGCTTCCACTAGTGTGTGGGAGGGGGCTCCCCTCCGGGAGGAGCCCCCGGGGCGTGTACAGCCCCACCCTGACACGTGGCTGGCACGGTAGGGCCTGACGAGGTGTATCTGGGCACCCGTGAGCCAGCGCGGGACTCACGGGGCCCTACCTCAAGGCGGGTTGCGCCTGGCACTGGGCCTTCACTTGTGATGTGTTCCTACAAATTTAGTTAGATGTCAACGCTCTACGTCCTCGGGTCCCGGCCCTCGAGCGGGTCTCACTGTCGCTGGTATGCCAGTCGCGATGCCGTGGACAAGGCCAGAGGGTGAGGGCTGAGAGCCAAGAGAGCCTCAGAGTCGCGATGCTCAGGTACCCCCCCTTTAACATGCAAGCGGCCGGCATGAAGGAAGAAGGGGTGCCGTGAACAGGCACCAAATAACAATCATGATGGGTCAAACGCACAACCCGAATAAACGCAAGAGGGGTACATGCTGCTGGGTCTGGCCCGAGTGGCTTGGGGATGATGCAGCCCGAGGGGCGCCCCCAATAAAGTAAGCTAGGAACATGAAGCAAAAGGGATACACACTGCAGGAACAGACCCACGCGGCCTGGGAATGATGCAGCACTGGGGGGGCGCTCCTAGCTGAAAATGAAACTCGAAGGATGTCACCTGATAATGTTGAAGACGGCGGATGTCAAGTAACGGACGTCAGGCGCCGTGGAAGATGATCTTCACGAGCCCCGTGCCTGTGGAGCCTCGGGATGCTCGGAGGCGCTGGTGGCTCTCGCGCACCATCTCCATCTCCGCCAGACTACGGAATGCCTGGCCTCTTGAGCCTCCGTGATGCTCCTCATGAGGCGCTGGCGCGCTGGCAGCCGCGCGTTCAAAGAAACCGTAAGGCATGCAAACGTAGCTGTGGGGTGGACCTTCACAACGCCCCACGCGCGAGGGCCAGAGGCGCTCCTCAGAGGCGGCTCGATTGAGCCCTGGTATGTCGCTGCAGACGTGCAACTCACCATATTCGCCTGGATGGGGAGCTACGGTGGGTAAGCGGCGGCTGCCACTCATGACTCTTGACTCCTGCAGCTCCTGAATGATTTGGCTGACGAACTCCTGAGGGTTTGGCCCTCCTTGACTTGCTCCTTCCTGAGGGAAACGTGCCTCGCTCCTTCCTGAGGGAAACACGCCTCCAAGTGGTGCCCAAGCACCTCCCTCGTGATCTTAGCAAAGTCGGTGGCTCTCCAGGAGAGAGCCCCCGAGCCTTGCTCGAGGAGGGCCGGGCGCGCTTTCTATGCGACGTAAAGAGGTGCCCCTGAACAGGCGCGACTCACGAGGGGCCTGCCTCCCGAGGGGTCGGGCCAGCGATGTCTTCTTCTTCTTGGGAGCAGCCTCGGGAGCCTCCCTCTCTGTGATCTGGGTCTTCAAGTGATGCGGCTTGAAAAGCACGCCCAGGAACAAATCGCTCTCTTCACAAGGCACCGGATGACTCCACCACTTCTTGGCATCTTGAGGACATTGTAGCCGTGATGGGTCACGGCCATGAATTTGGCCAGAGCTGGGTACCCGAGGATGGCATTGTATGGAAGGCGAATGTGGGGGACGTCGAAGTCGATGAGCTTGGTGTGGTAGTTGTCGCGCACCCCGAAGGTGACAGGAAGGTGGACCTGCCCAATCGGAACTGTGGAGCCATCGGTGATCCCGGAGAAAGGCTTGGTTGGCTGAAGCTGATTGTACGGCACTTGGAGATTGTTGAATGTCTCGACAGACAGGACATTGAGCCCTGCTCCGCCATCGATGAGGGTCCTGGTGACTTGCACGTTGCTGATGATTGGGGAGCAAAGCATCGGGAGGACTTCGGCTGTGGCTGCACACTTGAGCTGATCCGCTGAGCTGAACGTGATGGCGCACGCCGACCACCCGAGAGGCGCGTGGCTTCGAGCTTGGGAGGACTGCATTCACTTCATGGGCGAACTGCTTGAAGATGCGCCTGAGAGGCCGGGGCTTGAGCTCCGCCCAGATGCAAGCGATCGCTGCCTCTCCGAAGCCCCCAGCCCCCATCCCGATGATGGTCTTCATTTCTCCTTGGCTGCGGTGGCGGTGGAGGGAGGCTCATGCTGCCTTATGGCGACCCTCACGAGGCTGATCCTCCAGCCTCCTCGAGGCGGGTCCTCCAACCTCCTCGCGAGGCTGATCCTGCCAACAGTCCCCGCGAGGTCGGTCACGCCACCCTTGGCGAGGGCCACGGTCTTCCTAGCGTCCTGCGTTTCTTCCTCCTCCTCTGCCGTAGCCTCGATCGTTGCGGTCGGGGCGTTGACCGATTCGCCCTTCTTGCACGGCTCTGAGCTCTCGACATTCGTTGGTGTTGTGGGTGTGGAGGTCGTGGTACACACAGTACCGGCTGCCCTTGGAAGACTCGGGCTGATCCCTGCCTTGCTTGGTATCTGGTTCTGCCGCGAGCACGGTAGCCCCCTTGCGCTTCACGTCCTTGACCTTGGGCTTCTTCTCTTATGGGTCAGCAGCCGGCAGCTCGAGGAGGGAAAGGCGTCCTTCCTGCATACAGCGCACTTGGTCGCCAAGTTGAACAACTCGAGGATGTGCACAGGTCTTCATGCATCGCCTCCTCCTTCATCTTGATGTCACGCACACCGTCGGAGAAGGCTGAGATGATGGCCTCCTTGGTCACCTTGGGAATCTTGAGGCGTGCGTTGTTGAAGCGCTGGATGTACTTCTGCAGGGTTTCTCCTGGCTGCTGCTTGATGCGGCTCATGTCACTCACGGCAGGAGGCCGGTCGCGAGTGCCTTGGAAGTTGGCGATGAAGCGGGTGCGCATCTCCTCCCAGGAGGAGATCGTGCCAGGAGCCAGGTTCAGGAGCCAGGTGCGGGCACCGTCCTTGAGCGCCATGGGGAACCAGTTCGCCATGACATTCTCGTCCCCGTTGGCGGCTTTGATGCCCAGCTCGTAAAGCTAGAGGAACTCCGCAGGGTCGGCCGTGCCGTCATAGCGAGGAGGCAGGTCTGGCTTGAACTTGCCGGGCCACGCGACGCTGCGTAGCTCGGCGGTGAAGGCGCGGCAGCCTGCAGTGGCAACGGGAGGCCTTTGGTGACGAAGGGCCTAGTCTTGCGGGTCCCCATGCGCTGCTGTTGGGAGCAGCGCGGGGTCTTGGCATGCCGGAACATGAGCGCGGTCGTGACGGGCTGGTGCAGGGAGCACTCGGGCAGCTTCTTGGGGGCGAGGAACCTCTTGACAGCCCTGCTCTTGCTGCGCTGGTGCCGGGCGAAGTGGGTTCCGCCCATGGGCCACGCGCCTTGGGGCCAAGGCGCCTTCTTGAGGGGGAGGCGGCTGAGGTGCCCCCGGAGCTTCGTCGCCTGCTCAAGGCGGGGCGCGGTGCAACGAGAAGGACGACGCGGGGGATCCCCCTGCGGCGCGGACGAGCTCGGTGACACGGTCGAGCCACTCCTCGTAGACATCGTCGAGGGGCGGTAGCGTAGGAGCTCGTTTGCCGCGATGAGCGCGGCTCGAGCCTCCATGGGCGCGCGGAGCGCGCGAGACGAAGAACCAGCTGGGGCAAGCGAAGGAGTAGCAGTGCGGCCGTCTCGCCTCACGGATGGATGTTGGGACGACGCTTGCTGCTCGTTCCCCGCCGGGCCGGTGGCGGCGTTGACGGCAGACGACGGGGAACGGCGGGGGCGGCCGCCGACGGGGGCCGTCTGGGCGACGCTAATAGCGAGCGGCCTGGCGCTTCAGCGGGCCCGACGAAGCGTCCGACATGGATGCGATGGTCGGCGAAGAACAGGGCGGCGGATATGCGATTCCGTGCACCCCTACCTGGCGCGCCAAATGTCGGATTTCGGGTTCCGGCAGACCCTCTAGGTTCGAACTCCGGGGTGCACGCGGAGATCTCACCCCCTACCAACCTGCACCTCGCCGCCTCGCAAGGATCTAAACTACACAAAGAGCAACACAAGGGACACAATGTTTATACTGGTTCGGGCCACCATTGTGGTGTAATACCCTACTCCAGTGTGTGGTGTGGTGGATTGCCTCAGGGGCTGATGATGAACAGTACAAGGAAGAACAGCCTCGCGAGGGTCTGTTCTTGGCCGGTGCGACGAACTGCTAGGGGCAGTTCGGTCGCTCTCGCTCTCTCTCTCTCTCTCTAGATCCAAGATCAACCCCTCTCTCCACCTTGTGGGTGGCTAGCCCTATTTATAGGCAAAGGCCCTGGGCCTCTTCCCAAATATTGAGCGGGAAGAGCGCCAACAATTGGCCATTTTGAAGGGGAACATCTAGTACACTTATCCTGACTAAAGTTGGTCCTCGCCTGCCAAAGGCTTTGAAGATGACGCTGGCTTGGGCTCCACGATGACCTCCTTCCTGCCGTTGTGTTGGTCTTGGTCTTATTGCACCGAAATTGCTGCCTTTGCTTGATGCTCTCGCATGCGCTTGCCTCCTTTGCACCAAAGAGGAAACGAGGACACTGCGCGGGTTGGCGCCCGCCTGGCGCCCTTGGTTGTCATGGCTTGCGTCATGGGCACCTCGTGAGGTACCCCGCCTTGATCTCTCCGCCTCCTCGCGAGCCAGCCTGAAGAGGCCGTGCCTGAGGAAGCTTCCTATCGTCCAGCCCGCGAGGCTTGGTCCCTCGCGAGGGTCTTGAGCTTGTGCTGATGAAGATGGGCCGTACTGGGCCACCCCTTGAGCCACGCCGCAGGCCGCAGGCAGGCAACTCTGGGTACCCCCATTCCCAGAACGCCGACAGAGTCCGCCAAGGGTGGTGCCGAAGACGCCGCCAAGGGGCCTGCCGGGGAGCCCAACAAGGGGTCTGCCGGAGATGCCGGCAAGGCCGCCACCGAGGAGGAGGTGGTCGACGACCAGCCCTCCTCCTCTGCCGCCTCCGGCTCTGGCAGGTATCTGAGGGTGGCCGACGACCTCTTCGTCCACCTCCCAGGGGCGTCCAGCTCCAGGGCGCCAGTCGAGGGAGAGGTGTTCGACGAAGAGGTGCTTGTCGCCGCCGGGCTCGAGGTCGTCGATGAGCCGAGCGCTGGTGGTGACGGCGCACAGGAGGAGCGGCTTCTCCAAGCCATGGGCGCCAACTTCCGGAAGCTCCAGGCACTCCACCGTGCCCGCCTGGACAAGGCCAAGTCTAGGATGGCAACGATGGTGTAACATCCCAAATTTTCAATTTGGCATGTTATACATAGGTCATCCATGCATATCATATTTTATTGCATTTTCCTTTGCAATCCTCGAAATCCTAAGCAACTCAAGGACCATCCGCACCGATTTTCTAGCCAACCCGAATCTCGAGGGCGAGATTCATCTTAAGGGGGGTAGGTTTGTAACATCCCAAATGTTCAATTTGGCATGTTATACATAGGTCATCCATGCATATCATATTTTATTGCATTTTCGTTTGCAATCCTCGAAATCCTAAGCAACTCAAGGACCCTCGGAGAGAGTTGGGGATTTTCCGATTTTCATATTTGAATTTTATGAAATAATGAAGATCGAGGATTTTGGATTTTATTATTTTTCTCTCCGGAAAATATTTCATGTTTAATAATAAATGAGAGGAGATAATATGACTTCTCCAAAAATAATTGAAATATTGGAGGAAAAATGTTAAAATCATTATTTGGATTTTATTTTATTTATTTGGAATTTTATTTTCCCTAGATAAAAATTTGCATGATTTAAAAATTGCATTTTAGGGGCCAAGAAAAGTTCATCTTGTTTTAAATATTTTATTTAGACAAAGAAAACTTGTTTTGGTATTTTTAGATTTTTATTTATTTTCTAGGATTTTATAAGTTTCAGTAATAACGTTTAAAAAAAACAAGACCAGCGCTCGACCGGGCCAAGGCCCACCAGCAGGCTGCCCAGCCCCCAGCGCCGCCGCCTTCCTGCGTCGCCGCCATGCCGCGTCCGACCCGGACTCCGCCGCCGCGCCGCCTTGCCCCTTCCCAAGTCGGACCCCCAACCTATATATAGCCGCCCCCCTCTAAACCACCACCGCCACCACCGCCGCCCCTCCAGTCCGGCCAGGCCTGGCCCTGCCCACGCCACCGCCCTCCCTGGCCTTTAAAAGGGCCCCGGCCCCGACTCCCTCTCTCCCTCGCTCGCCGCCCCTTGCTTCCAAATCGCCGCCTGGCGAGATCCATCAAGCGCCACCAAACAACCACACTGCCGCCGCTATGCCCACCGCCGCCACCACCGCACCGCCGCCCAGTGCCGCACCTCCCGTGCTCTCCGCCGTCCTCGGCGACCGCGAAGCCGCCCCGCCGAGTATCGCAGCCTCGCCGGAGAGCTGCCGGCTTTTCGCCAAAAACCGCCAAACCGCCGTGGACCGGTAAAACCCGCTAAAAACCCGACCGGTTTTTCTTTATTATTCTAGATCGGTTTTAATTTTTTTTGAATAGTTTAGTTTATGGCGTTCATTAGTTAGGGTCCGTAGTGAACGTTAGTTCGTTAGCTTTACATCAGAGGGGCGTTCGCCCGGTAGATTTTTTTTCTTTTTCTTTTTATTTATTCAGGGACCTATCCGTAATTAGTTTCTTTACCGTTTAGCCCCTGATTTTCAAACCTTCGTAACTTTTTGCCCGTTTGTCCAAATTCAACGAAACCAACGCCCACTTCTTCGTTATGATCTCCTCTATCTAGTAATCCAACTCAAACATGTTCTTGAAAGTTTTAAAATTTGAATTCAAACAGATTTGTATTCAAACTTCGTTTGATCATAACTTGAGTTTCGTAGCTCCGTTTGAGTTGATTCTTTTTGCAAATCAAAGCTCTTGACCTAAACTTTCTGAATTCACATAATTTTGGTACTATTAAAAATTGTTTTATGTTGAAGAGTTATTTGCTTGGTTTTGATGTTTCTCGAGTTGTTTCTTCGTTCGGTCCGATGTTTTGAGTGATTGCTTATGTGTGGCTACTATTGCTTTATTACGATAGATTGACCCGAGTGTGACGAGTAGACCTATCAAGAGTTTTGAGTGCGAATCATCTTCATCAACTTTGCAGGCAAGTAACACTTTGATCATACACTTTTCATACCCAGTTTTTATGCATTAGTTCAACCCTCAAACATTGCATGGTTAGGATGTCATTAATTTGTGGGTTGGGAAGTAGATGATGAGGTAGGAACCTATTGCCTGTTACTATCAAACCCTTGGGAGTTACTTCACGTGTTGCTTATATTGCTATGCTATGCTCAGAGACGTGGTTTGGGTTTGAGAGTTATTCATGATGTATGTGAGATTGTTAATTAATGGTTAACTTAAGGTGGCAACTTTAATGCACATCTGGTGGATTGAGACACCGGGGAACCCAAAGGTTGTCTGCTTTTATTTTGGAAATCCCGGGGTACCAGCGTGATCTTCCTATGGACCGCCACCAGGCTCAAAGGAACTGAGATTATTCATGCTAGAAACTTCCGTGTGCAGCCACAAGCTATTATGGGCTCTAGCATAGTTGAGTAAGTTACGTGAAGCTCTTGAAGAGGTAGATCAGCAGGTAGTGGGTTTTGTAGGTTTGGTATGATCTATCCGGAGTAGAGAGTTAATGTTTCTGAAAGACTGTGTCTCGGTCATCCATTTCTCAAACACCTCAGAAAAGAGAAATCAACGGAGGCGATC
Organism: Aegilops longissima; assembly: GCA_021605205.1. NCBI lineage: Eukaryota > Viridiplantae > Streptophyta > Magnoliopsida > Poales > Poaceae > Aegilops > Aegilops longissima. The sequence goes on from CM038679.1 coordinate 79,491,001, forward strand.
GAGTCTTGTGGGGAAAAGTGCAAAACCTCTGCAGAGTGTACAATCTAATCATGGTTAGCCGTGTCCCCGGTTATGGACAAATTATGAGTATCTAGTACTTGAGTATTCACATGTATCTCATCACTCTAAATTAATATTGCTGGGATGTTAATTATTTTAATTGGTATTGAGTTGGGGTTATACATTCTCAATGATGTTTCAACCACCATGATAGTTAAAGTAAAATTTATTCCTTTGATGTAGGGAAAAATTGGCTTTACGCAAAACTGTAACCATAGAGCTTTCCACCAGCCATATATGCATGTAGTATAGCTTATTCTTTCATTACTCTCTATGTGTTACATTGCCAGCATATTCCATGTCTTGACCGTTTTGGGCTGCAACGCTTCATGTTGCGCACTTTTCAGACGACGAGTAAGTGATACGTTAGGGTTACGATTTCTACACTCAACTTTGCCGTTGGTGTTGATGGGAATCCACAACCTTGTTACTTCCGCTATTTGGATTGAGGTAATATTATTTACGTTATTTACATGTGATTTACCTCTGTTATAAATCCTCGAGTACTGTGTGTGTCAGCATTACCGATCCAGGGATGACACTTAAGCACAGAGACTTGACCGTCTGAGGTCGGGTCACTACAGGTGGACAAGGCGGAGGCGGACCTCAAGGTGCGCGTTGCCGAGGCATAGACTTGGTTCCGCCAAGTTTGCGAAGAGCTGAAGGCCGCCCAGGGCAAGCTGGCCAAGCACGACGTGGAGCTCACCGTGAAGCTGGCCGACATTGAGAAGGCCGAGGAGACGGCGGAGGGCTTGGCCGCTGCAGCCGAGGCCGCTCGGACCTAGCATCAGGCCACGCTGAACTCCCAGGAGGAGGACCTCGCCAAATGAGGCGGACCTCGACGCCAAACTCCGCGCCAAGGACGTGGAGGTGGGGAAGCTTGTCGCACAGCAGACCCAAGAGCTGGAGCAGAGGAACAGGGAGACGCTCGATGCCCAGGCTCTGGTTCATGCCGGCAAGGTGAAGGAGCTGGAGGTGGAGCGGGACGGGCTGAAGGAGCAGGCCCTGAAGCTATACCAGGAGAAGCACACGCTCAACGGCGCCCTGACGGAGGCATATGGCGCGGTCATCAGCAGGGCCGGGGAGCTCTCCGAGGCCAACAACTCCATCAGAGACCTCAGGCTGAAGCTGGAAGATCTCGAGAAGATGCTGTCGGAGGCAAGGGCCCGGGAGGGGACCTTGACCAAGAACCTGGAGACCGAGAAGCAGCTACGGAGGAACGAGGCCCTCAACTTCAAGGAGCACGTGGAGGGCGAGAACCGCTGGCTCAGCCGCCTCGAGGAGGTCGCCAGCAGGATCACCACGCAGCTGGCTGCCATGGGGATGCCAAATGTGAGGTACGCCCCAGAGCGCAGCGGGACTACCAACGCCAAGTTGACCGTGTTCTTCGAGGGTGTCCTCGGGGCCCTCGAGCAGCTCCACTCCAACCGGGAGGCCTCTCTGGCCGCTGAGTCCGGGAGGCTCTGCCGGGGTGCCATGACCAATGTCCTCGCCAAGGTGGCGCACTGACCTCGACTCTGAAGCTGCACTGGAGAGCCTGCCGGAGGATGCGGACATCGCGGTGCTCAAGGAGCGTATCAGGCCCTATCATCAGTCGCATCAACGGAATCCAGAGGGTGGAGGGCTAGCGCCGAGATTAGGCACCCCGTTTCTGTCGGATGTGGGGTTCCGGCAAAACCCTTAAGGTTCGAACCCTGGGGTGCGCGCGAAGTTCTTTCCCCCCTACCGATCCACGCCCTAGCTCGCTAAGATCTCGCAAACGAACTCGACGAACTCACAACACAAAAAGACATGAGATTTATACTGGTTCGGGCCACCGTCCTGGTGTAATACCCTACTCCAGTGTGTGGTGGTGGATTGCCTCTTGGGCTGATAATGAATAGTACAAGGGGAAGAACAGCCTCCTGAGGTTGAGGTGTTCTTGCGTTTTGTGTGAGGTGAGGGGTTGGCTCTGGATCTAATCCCATGCCTCTACGGTGGTGGCTAGCCCTACTTATATAGGCCCTGGTCCTCTCCCCAAATATTGAGCGGGAAGGGAGCCAACAACGGCGGGCAATTTGAAAGGGGACATCTAGTACAAGCTGAAAGGATCGATATAGTTGACTAGAGGGGGGGGGGGTGAATAGGCAACAAACAATTTTTAGCTTTTCTTTACCAATTTAAACTTTGCATCAAAGTAGGTTGTCTAGATATGCAACTAGGTGAGCAACCTATATGATGCAACAACAACAAGTACACAAGCAAGCGAAGGATATGACACAAATAAGCTTGCACAAGTAAAGGGATGAGATAACCAAGAGTGGAGCCGGTGGAGATGAGGATGTGTTATCAAAGTTCCTTCCTTTTAAGGGGAAGTACGTCTCCGTTAGAGTGGTGTGCAGGCACAATGCTCCCCAAGAAGCTACTAGGGCCACCGTATTCTCCTCACGCCCTCACACAATGCGAGATGCCGTGATTCCACTATTTGTGCCCTTAGAGACAGCAACCGAACCTTTACAAACAAGGTTGGGGCAATCTCCACAACTTAATTGGAGGCTCCCAACAACACCACGAAGCTTCACCACAATGGACTATGGCTCCACAGTGACCTCAACCGTCTAGGGTGCTCAAACACCCAAGAGTAACAAGATCCGCTAGGGAAGTAGGGGGAATCAAATTTCTCTTGGTGGAAGTGTAGAGGGGCCTTCTCAACCAATCCCGAGCAAATCAACAAGTTTAATTGGCTAGGGAGAGAGATCGGGCGAAAATGGAGCTTGGAGCAGCAATGAAGCTTTTGGGGGAAGAGGTAGGTCAACTTTGGGGAAGAATACCTCCTTATATAGTGGGGGGAACAATCCAACCTCTACCCCCCAAACAGCCCCGCAGAGGGAAGCGGTACTACCGCTGGGCTCAGCGGTACTACCGCTCCCCCGGCGGTACTGCCGCGCAGTCTGGAAGGCAGGGGAGAAAAGGAATCAAGCGGTACTGCCACGGTGGTAGGGCGGTACTACCTCTCATGAGCGGTACTGCCGCTGCATAGTACCGCACAATCCGACACGAGAATCGACCTCCTCGAATCAACGCGGTAGGGGCCTGGTACCGCAGCGGTACTACGGCTGAGGACCCACAGGCGGTACTACCGCTGCGGAGCGGTACTGCCGCCTGTGACTCCTAAGCGTTACTACCGCTGGGTACCACGGTACTACCGCTGGGTACCGCTGTACTACCGCTGGAACCAGACTAAACCCCAAAGAAGGAGGGAGAGCTCTCCATTGAAGCGGAAAGGCTCAGAGGGTATGAAACGGATGTGTACGTGTTGATTCCACCCTAGCCTTACCAAAGCGGACCCCCTCTTGATAGTACGGTGCCCTCTACGAAACTAGTCCACCGAAAAAGAAACGAAAGAGCTACACCGTCTTGAATGACACGCCGAGGGAAAGAAATCGTCTCGAGCCAAGGATGAACCTCTGAAATGCTCAAAGCACACGATTAGTCCGCAAACATGTTGTCATCAATCACCAAAACCACATCGAGAGAGATATGCCTTAATAATCTCCCCCTTTTTGGTGGATTGATGACAACCCGGGATTTGCACAAGGATAAGACATGAAAGTAAAAAGTAAAGATACTTAGGACTAGAAAATATAGACGGTCTCCCCCTGAATGTGTGCACCTAGAAATAAGTGCCTTTGGAACACATGATGCACACATTAGGATCAACACTCCCCCTATATTTGATAGCCCAACAACCTAAGAAAAGGATATATGAGAGCAGGGAAAGCATAACAAGATAAGCATGCAACTCATAAGATACCAAGGTACTAGATAGACATAGATAAGATAAAGATAAGGTAGCATATGTCTCACACCATATGTCTAGAACTAAGGTCTCACAGGCAAAGCAAAGCAAACGACGAAGAAAAAACACAAGGACACACTCGCAACATGGCGATGACACAAATCCGACACACTCGCAACATGGCAACGACACAAATCCCAAATCCCTAAAACTCTCTCCGCCTTTGGCATCGAGACACCAAAAGGGCAAAGAGCGAAGCTACGGCTCCATGTGATAGCAAGCTGAGGATCACGAGCATCACATCCCTGCGGGATCGTCTGCACCACCGTCATCGGTCGGGAACTTCTCGGTGTCTGAATCGGTCCACGGGCAATGCTGCTGAATCCACTCCTCTTCCTCAGTGATCTGACCCTCCGACCCACTGACAATGGTCGCACCCAGCTGACGCATAAGCTCCTTGTGACGCCCCCTGGCCTTCTTCTCTGCCACATGAGTCATGTACTGACCGTGTGACTCCATGCAGAAGAGCTTCTTCATCTTGTGCTTGAGCTTCTTTGCCCAAGAGGGATCTGTTGGAAATATGCCCTAGAGGCAATAATAAATTAGTTATTATTATATTTCCTTGTTCATGATAACGGTTTATTATCCATGTATAATTGTATTGATAGGAAACTCAAATACATGTGTGGGTACATAGACAACACCATGTCCCTAGTAAGCCTCTAGTTGACTAGCTCGTTGATCAATAGATGGTTACAGTTTCCTGACCATGGACATTGGATGTCGTTGATAACGGGATCACATCATTAGCAGAATGATGTGATGGACAAGACCCAATCCTAAGCCTAGCACAAAGATCGTAGTTCGTATGCTAAAGCTTTTCTAATGTCAAGTATCATTTCCTTAGACCATGAGATTGTGCAACTCCCGGATACCGTAGGAATGCTTTGGGTGTACCGAACGTCACAACGAATCGGGTGGCTATAAAGGTGCACTACAGGTATCTCTCGAAAGTGTCTGCTTGGTTGGCATGAATCGAGATCGGATTTGTCACTCCGTAAACGGAGAGGTATCTCTGGGCCCACTCGGTAGGACATCATCATAGTGTGCACAATGTGACCAAGGGGTTGATCACGGGATGATGTGTTACGGAACGAGTAAAGAGACTTGCCGGTAACGAGATTGAACAAGGTATCGGGATACCGACGATCGAATCTCGGGCAAGTACAATGCCGCTAGACAAAGGGAATTGTATACGGGATTGATTGAGTCCTTGACATCGTGGTTCATCCGATGAGATCATCGTGGAACATGTGGGAGCCAACATGGGTATCCAGATCCCGCTGTTAGTTATTGACCGGAGAACGTCTCGGTCATGTCTGCATGATTCCCGAACCCGTAGGGTCTACACACTTAAGGTTCGATGACGCTAGGGTTATATAGGAAGTTTGTATGTGGTTACCGAATGTTGTTCGGAGTCCCGGATGAGATCCCTGACATCACGAGGAGTTCCGAAATGATCCGGAGGTAAAGATCTATATATGGGAAGTCCTGTTTTGGTCACCGGAAAAGTTTCGGGTTTTATCGGTAACGTACCGGGACCACCGGGAGGGTCCCGGGGGTCCACCAAGTGGGGCCACCAGCCCCGGAGGGCTGCATGGGCCAAGTGTGGGAGGGGACCAGCCCCAAGTGGGCTGGTGCGCCCCCCACAAGGGCTCAATGCGCCTAGGGTTTGGGGAGGGGGCGCCCCACCTAGCTTGGGGGGCAAGTTTCCCCCACTCCCCCCTTTGGCCGCACCCTAGATGGGTTTTGGGGGCAGCCGCACCCCTTGGGGTGGGAACCCTAGGGGAGGCGCAGCCCCCTCCCTCTCCCCTATATATAGTTGAGGTATTTGGGGCTGCATACACATGAGTTTCACCTCTACCTGGCGCAGCCCTACCTCTCTCCCTTCTCCTCTCCCGCGGTGCTTGGCGAAGCCCTACAGGATTGCCACGCTCCTCCACCACCACCACGCCGTTGTGCTGCTGTTGGACGGAGTCTTCCTCAAACCTCTCCCTCTCTCCTTGCTGGATCAAGGCAAGGGAGACGTCACCGGGCTGCACATGTCTTGAACGCGGAGGTGCCGTCCGTTCGGCACTAGGATCTCCGGTGATTTGGATCACGACGAGTACGACTCCTTCAAACCCGTTCTCTTGAACGCTTCCGCTTAGCGATCTACAAGGGTATGTAGATGCACTCTCCTTCCCCTCGTTGTTGGTTTCTCCATAGATAGATCTTGGTGACACGTAGGAAAATTTTGAATTTATGCTACGTTCCCCAACAGTGGCATCATGAGCTAGGTCTATTGCGTAGATTCTTTGCACGAGTAGAACACAAAGTAGTTGTGGGAGTTGATTTTGTTCAATTTGCTTACCGTTACTAGTCTTATCTTGATTCGGCGGCATTGTGGGATGAAGCGGCCCGGACCGACCTTACACGTACTCTTACGTGAGACAGGTTCCACCGACTGACATGCACTTGTTGCATAAGGTGGCTAGCGGTGCCGCTCTCCCACTTTAGTCGGATCGGATTCGATGAAAAGGGTCCTTATGAAGGGTAAATAGCAATTGGCATATCACGTTGTGGCTTTTACGTAGGTAAGAAACGTTCTTGCTAGAAACTCATAGCAGCCACGTAAAACATGCAAACAACAATTAGAGGACGTCTAAATTGTTTTTGCGTGGTATGCTATGTGATGTGATATGGCCAAAAGAATGTGATGAATGATATGTGATGTATGAGATTGATCATGTTCTTGTAATAGGAATCACGACTTGCATGTCGATGAGTATGACAACCGACAGGAGCCATAGGAGTTGTCATAATTTATTGTATGACCTGCGTGTCGTTGAACAACGCCATGTAATTACTTTACTTTATTGCTAAGCTGTTAGCCATAGTAGTAGAAGTAATAGTTGGCGAGACAACCTCATGGAGACACGATGATGGAGATCATGCTGATGGAGATCATGGTGTCATGCCGGTGACGATGATGATCATGGGGCCCCGAAGATGGAGATCAAAAGGAGCAAAATGATATTGGCCATATCATGTCACTTTTTGATTGCATGTGATGTTTATCATGTTTATACATCTTATTTGCTTAGAACGACGGTAGTAAATAAGATGATCCCTCATAATAATTTCAAGAAAGTGTTCCCCCTAACTGTGCACCGTTGTGAAAGTTCATTGTTTCGAAGCACCACGTGATGATCGGGTGTGATAGATTCTAACGTTCACATACAACGGGTGTAAGCCAGATTTACACACGCGAAACACTTAGGTTAACTTGACGAGCCTAGCATGTACAGACATGGCCTCCGAACACAAGAGACCGAAAGGTCGAGCATGAGTCGTATGGTAGATACGATCAACATGAAGATGTTCACCGATGATGACTAGTCCGTCTCACGTGATGATCGGACACGGCCTAGTTGACTCGGATCATGTAATCACTTAGATGACTAGAGGGATGTCTATCCGAGTGGGAGTTCATAAGATGAACTTAATTATCCTGAACATAGTCAAAAGGTTTTTGCAAATTATGTCGTAGCTCGCGCTTTAGTTCTACTGTTTTAGATATGTTCCTAGAGAAAATTCAGTTGAAAGTTGATAGTAGCAATTATGCGGACTAGGTCCGTAAACTGAGGATTGTCCTCGTTGCTTCGTAGAAGGCTTATGTCCTTAATGCACCGCTCGGTGTGCTGAACCTCGAACGTCGTCTGTGGATGTTGCGGATATCTGACATACACGTTTGATAACTACGTGATAGTTCAGTAATATTAAACGGTTTAGAGTTGAGGCACCAAAGACGATTTCGAAACATCGCGGAACATATGAGATGTTTCGAGGGCTGAAATTGGGATTTCAGGCTCGTGCCCATGTCAAGAGGTATAAGACCTCCGACGATTTTCTTAGCCTGCAAACTAAGGGAGAAAAGCTCAATCATTGAGCTTGTGCTCATATTGTCTGAGTACAACAATCACTTGAATCGAGTGGGAGTTGATCTTCCAGATGAGATAGTGATGTTTCTCCAAAGTCATTGCCACCAAGATGCTAGAGCTTCGTGATGAACTATAACATATCAGGGATAGATATGATGATCCTTGAGATATTCGCGATGTTTGACACCGCGAAAGTAGAAATCAAGAAGGAGCATCAATTGTTGATAGTTGGTGAAACCACTAGTTTCAAGAAGGGCAAGGGCAAGAAGGGATACTTCATGAAACGGCAAATCAGACGCTTGATCTCATGAGACACCAAATCTCCAGTTTCCAGCCCAACCTTGGGATAGACGCGTGCCCAAGCCTTCTCAATGAGCAACATGATGAACGGACCATAGATCAGGCACTTGCGCTCAGAAACGGCAGAAAGAAGCTCAGACCACATCACATGAGAAATGTCCAGAGACTCGCCAGTGTTTGCTTCCTTCTCATGCTGGCAGAAGAGGAGCATGTCCACGAGATAAGAGCGAACCATATCCAGATTCCCGATGCGAGGGAAAAGAGTATCTCGGAAGACACGATGAAGGACATCCATAAAGGTAGACAGCTCATAGGTTTCCTTCTTAGTCACAGGGTGAACCTTCACAGTACAGTAGGGCCAGAGTGCTTGCTTGTGAGTAGAGTTTGCATTGCGGTGAGGTCGGAAGCCAACAGGAGTCTCAAGCCCGTGATCTTCCACATGAAGTAACTCCATGAAGGCCTTCCACTTGACAGAGAGCAACTTGCCATTTGTCATCCAAGTCAGAGTCCTTTCTGCATCAGTGCCAAGATGGACAGTGGCATAGAATTGAGCCACCAAATCAGAATCGAAATCCTTGTTGAACTGCATGATCCTGAGAATGTTCAGCTGAGAACACATCTGAAGAGCTTCACCAAAGTACTCATGATCCTTTTCCATGGCATCCGTGTCGATGGAGCGAACATCAACAAGAGATTCTTCTTGGCTTTGATCACATCAAAGACGATGGCAAACTGAAAGCGGTTCCAGAACGGGCGGTTGACCATGTTGGGTTCTTGGGCTTCCTCATAGGGGTTACGGCGACGCTTGGCCCAGAACTCCTTGGCAGTCATCTCAGTAACAGTCTTGCCCTTTGGCTTCGGCCTGTTGGCAGGTTTCTTCTGGAGCTGAGGCAGAGCAGACGCACTGGAGGAAGCACCCGCAGGCGATGGTGGAGCATTGGAGGAACCACCTGCTGACTCAGAAGTGCGATAGCGCTTTGAAGATGCACGACCGGGGTTGATAGGTGGGCCTGCTGCGCAGGAAGATCATCACCTGGAACTAGACACACGAGCAATAAAAACAACACGAAAGAAAGAGCATAAGCCGCCAAATGAAACAACATGGATCAAGGTGTGGTAGAAATTATGGAACTGGGCATCCGGCGGTAGTACCACAACCTACCCGCGGTAGTACCGTTCGGGCGGTAGTACCGCTCAAGATGAGCGGCAGTACCGCTCGAGGTGAGCGGTAGTACCACTCAAGAAGGGGAACGTCGGTTCTCTACTGCCGTGGACAGATTCGGCACTACCGGGATGCCAAATTCAAAATTTTATCCTACCAAACATCAATCCAAAGAGCCTAGAAGCTATCTCCATCCTACACAAGCCTCTTCATAGCCAAAAATGAGAAAGTAATGCCTATTGCCCCTAAGAACTAGATGCAAGATCTAGGCAAAGAGAAAACGGGAACGGGGGCAATACCGACATCCATGGTTGGAGGACGTGGTGGAGAACGACTCCACCGGAGGAAATGGAGAGGAACGGCCTGAAAACGGCGGCCGGCCGGAGCCCTCTCGCGGCGAGGCGTCGCTGGAGCGACCAGGAAGACGAGCGAGTGGGGGAAAATGGGTATGGGAAGAGAATAACTCCCCCTGCCCCGATATAACCCCCATCGCCTGCCCCGCAGCGGTAGTACCACTAGTGAGGGCTGTAGTACCGTTGACCCTCATAAGCGGTAGTACCGCGCTCGCAGCGGTAGTACCGCTCAACCGCAAGAAGAACTAGGCAAAAAGGGCTTAGCTCACGAGAGAAGAACGAGACGAAAACGGGAACAAAACACACACACAAAACGAACAAAGAGAGCGAGAAACACACACCTCTCCAAGAGAGGGTGGTGGCCGAGGCCACCTATGTTTGAGTCAATTGGTATGGCATCGCGAAGAATTATCCTTGGGCCCATGACCAAAACTCGTCTTTGAAGCACAAGTACCATAAAAAATGCCTAATGCGGAAGATTTGATCAATTTATGCATAATGGGGGAGGGAGAGTTCATTGAGAGAACACCACTCCCCCTATATCCATGCCTACACCTAAACAAGATAGCAAGTTGAGTGTGGTGGGGTGTGCAAGGGTTCAAGCAACATTTCTCGAATCAATGATATTTAGCTCATGCCTTAACTCGCGAAATCTTGCTTCATCCAAAGGCTTCGTGAAGATATCTGCAAGGTTATCACGAGTGTTGACATAGTTGAGCTCGATCTCCCCTCGCCTAATGTGATCCCGGATGAAGTGATACCGAATCTCAATATTCTTCGTCTTGAAGTGTTGCACTGGGTTGAGAGAAATCTTGGTGGCACTTTCATTGTCACACCAAAGAGGCACTTTGTCACAAATGACACCGTAATCCTTTAAAGTTTGCCTCATCCATAAGAGTTGTGCACAACAACTACCGACCACCACATACTCCGCTTCGGTGGACGAGAGAGACACACAACTTTGCTTCTCGGAAGACCAACTCACCAAAGAGCAAGCAAGAAATTGGCATCCTCCGGAAGTGGACTTCCTATCCACTTTGTCTCCCACCCAATCAGAGTCCGAATATCCGACAAGCTTGATAGTTTGCTCCTCTTGGGTACCATAAGCCAAAGTTTGGGGTATGATCCAAATATCGAAAGATTCGCTTGACCACCACATAGTGGCTTTCCTTAGCCGGCTTGAAGCCGTGCACAAATTTCCACACTCAACATGATATCTGGTCTAGCTGCACAAAGGTAAAGCAAGGAGACAATCATGGAGCGATATACCTTTTGATCCACCGCTTTACCATTGGGATCAATGTCAAGTTGGCACTTGGTGGGCGTTGCAGCGGAAGCCGGCTTGACATCACTTAGCTCGAATCTTTTGAGCTTGTCTTGAGTGTATTTGGCTTGGTTGATGAAGGTTCCTTCTCTTCTTTGCTTCACTTCGAATCCAAGGAAGAACTTCAACTCTCCCATGGAAGACATCTTGAACTTTGAGGTCATGAGATTGGCAAATTCCTCATTGAAAGCTTTGTTAGGGGAACCAAAGATAATATCATCAACATATAGTTGGCACACAAACAACTCCCCTTTGACCTTCTTAGTAAAAAGAGTGGGGTCGATTAGCCCAACTTCAAATCCACGATCTTGTAGCAACTCGGTAAGGTGGTCATACCATGCACGTGGGGCTTGTTTAAGGCCATAGAGTGCCTTATCGAGTTGATACACATGATCGGGAAAGTAGGGATCCTAGAACCCGGGGGGTTGTTTGACGTAAACCAACTCATTAATGGGACCATTAAGAAAAGCACTCTTCACATCCATTTGTTGCAACTTAAAGTTATGATGAGAAGCATATGCAATTAACATGCGAATGGACTCAAGGCGAGCAACGGGAGCAAAGGTTTCACCGTAGTCGATACCCTCGACTTGGGAGTAGCCTTGTGCCACCAAACGAGCCTTGTTGCGAATGATAGTTCCATGAGCATCTTGCTTGTTCTTGAATATCCACTTGGTTCCAATGACATTATGGTTCCCGGTTGGCCTTGGCACCAATCTCCATACCTTGTTGTGCTCGAAGTTGTTGAGTTCTTCGTGCATCGCATTTAGCAAATCCGGATCCTCGAGAGCTTCATAAACCTTTTGGGGTTCCACACAAGAGACAAACGCATGATGTTCACAATAGTTTGCTAATTGTCTACGAGTGCTTACCCCCTTAGTTAAGGTTCCAAGCACATTCTCCATGATGTGCCCTTTGGTGGTGAGCTTAGAAGCAATCTTGGCGGCACAACACTCCAATTCCTCCTCGGAAGTGAGATGAGGAGAGGAAACTTGATCATATTGAGCGCTGTCAAGATCTTGTTCTTGATCTTGAGCTTGCTCTTGATCTTGAACTTGCTCGGAGGAGAGAACTTGACCTTGGACATCATGAGGTGGTTCACCACCATCTTGAGAGAGATCTTGACCTTGGTCTTGTTCATTTGGTTGAGGACCTTCACTATGTTCTTCGGAAGCGTGTGGGTCTTGAGTTGGTGATGGTTCCACTTGAGTGGAACATTGTCCTTCTCCTTCGGCCACAAGGGGTTCCTCAATGGGTAGGATAAATCCAACACCCATTCTTCTTATGGCTTGGGGAGGAATTTCATCACTACATCACAAGTACCACTTTGCTCCACTTGGGAGCCGTTATTTTCATCAAACTCCACGTTACACGTTTCCTCAATAAGTCCCGTGGACTTATTGAGAACACGGTAAGCATGAGAGTTTGTAGCATAACCAACAAATATGCCCTCATAAGCTCTAGCCTCAAATTTAGACAAACGAACACCTTTCTTGAGAATGAAACACTTACACCCGAACACCCGAAAGTACTTGAGGTTGGGCTTGTTACCGGTGAGTATCTCATAAGGAGTCTTGTTCAGGCCTTTGCGGAGATAAGAGCCGGTTTGAAGCATGACACGCGGTGTTGATGGCTTCGGCCCAAAATTTGCAGGGAGACTTGAACTCCGCCATCATGGTCCTTGCCGCATCCATCAACGTCCGGTTCCTCCTCTTCGCAACACCATTTTGTTGAGGGGTGTAAGGTGCGGAATATTTATGCTTGATCCCCTCTTCGCTAAGAAAATCATCCAAGGTGTAGTTCTTGAACTCGGTGCCGTTGTCACTTCTTATTGTCAAGATATTTGCATTGTGTTGACGTTGGGCTTCATTTGCAAAGTCAATGACGGTTTGTTGGGTCTCACTCTTCCTCTTGAAGAAATACACCCAAGTGTATCTTGAATAATCATCCACAATCACCAAGCAATACTTCCTCCCCCAAGACTATCAAAGGATGGAGGCCCAAAGAGGTCCAAGTGAAGGAGCTCCAAAGGCCTCTTCCAGTAAATGATAGTCGTGGGAGGGTGAGCCTTCTCATGTAGCTTTCCTTCGATACAAGCACTGCAAGCACGATCTTTAGCAAAACTAACATTCGTTAGTCCACGGACATGGTCCCCCTTGAGAAGACTTTGCAAAGATCTCATATTGACATGGGCTAGGCGGCGATGCTAAAGCCATCCCACGTCAACTTTAGCCATTAGGCATGTCGCGGTCTTAGTGGGTCGCTCTGAAAAGTTAATCACATATAACCGTTCTCGACATGCCCAACAAAGGCTACTTTAAGGGTCTTGCTCCAAAAGAGGGCCACGGTATCGATATTAAAGAAAGTGGCAAAGCCCATGATTGCAAGTTGACGGCAAATGGAAAGTAAATTGTATGCAAGGGACTCAACGAGCATGACCTTATCAATCGTGAGATCATGAGAAATGACAACCTTGCCGAGTCCCAATACCTTAGAAGATGAGGCATCACCCCACTCGACATTGGTGGGCATAGATGGAGTCTTGAGTATGTCCACCACCAAGTCCTTGCTTCCGGTCATGTGATTTGTAGCTCCACTATCGAGCAACCATGATCCCCCACTAGAAGTAAACACCTACAAGAGATCAATGCTTGGTTTTAGGTACCCATTTTGTAATGGGTCCTTTGATGTTAGTGACAAGGGTCTTAGGAACCCAAATAGACCATTCAATGTACTCATACGGAGAACCAACAAATTTGGCATAAACATGCCCATCACTAGCACGGCACAACACATAAGACAGGTTAAAGTCGCCGGCTTTGTTGGGAAGAATGACATTGCCCTTCTTGATGCTACCGCCCTTTACATTGTTCTTCTTCTCCATGGGAGAACCCTCTCCCTCTTCCACAACGTTTTCTTGAGAGGAGGAGGTCGTTTGGTCTTGTCATTCTTCTTCTTGTTCTTGGACTTGGGTGCGAATCCAATCCCTTCCTTGGCCACAACTTCCTTTTGATTGCTCAAAAGGTCATTGAGGTTCTTCTCACCTTGTATGCATGACACAAGGCCTTTCTCAGGTTGCTCCTTCAACATAGCATTTTCCTCAATAAGATGCACATGCTCACAACATGGGTTAGTAGCATTTGCATTATCAATTAAAACCATATGAGGAAAAATGGCTTTTTCCTTAGTTAGCTTCACTTGGAGTTGATCATGAGACTCCTTGAGGCTAGCATGAATACCTTTCAAGGCCTTGTGAGCCTTGTCAAGTATATCAAACTCCTCCTTGAGTCTAGCAAGATCAACCCCAAGTTTGGCCTTCTCGGAATTTAGCACACGAGAAATAACAAGAGCATGATTGTCAGTGTCAAAACCGGCGGATCTCGGGTAGGGGGTCCCGAACTGTGCATCTAGGCGGATGGTAACAGGAGACAAGGGACACGATGTTTTTACCCAGGTTCGGGCCCTCTCGATGGAGGTAATACCCTACTCCTGCTTGATTAATATTGATGATATGGGTAGTACAAGAGTAGATCTACCACGAGATCGTAGAGGCTAAACCCTAGAAGCTAGCCTATGGTATGATTGTTGTTCGTCCCACGGACTAAAACCCTCCGGTTTATATAGACACCGGATAGGGTTAGGGTTACACAGAGTCGGTTACAATGGTAGGAGATCTACATATCCAGATTGCAAGCTTGCCTTCCACGCCAAGGAAAGTCCCATCCGGACACGGGACGAAGTCTTCAATCTTGTATCTTCATAGTCCAGAGTCCGCCAAAGATGATAGTTCGCTATCCGACACCCCTAGTCCAGACTCCTCAAGAGTAGCCCCTGAACCAGGCTTCAATGACGACGAGTCCGGCGGCGCATATTGCCTTCGCATTGCAAGGCGGGTTCCTCTTCCGAATACTTCATAGAAGGTTTTGAACACCGGATAGTGTCCGCTCGCAAAACAAGTTCCACTTACCACCGTAGAGAGAATAATTCTTGCACAGATCTGCTGACGTATTCCGCAGCGTGACATCACACCACGGCCAAGCCTTTATATGAATCTTTTTTTTACTGTCTTGCCTTAGCGTGTTTAGCGAGGCTGTTTCTTTGGCACGTCTTATCAAAGCATAGATCATGCCCCCTTATTCCGGGATTCCCATCAATACAGACGTGGGTAACCCAACCGTGCCCGTTGGCACGCCTCCTCTATCGAAGGTGAGTCCAATCGACCACGGGGAGGGCTCTTGGTATTCAACCTCTTTATAATGAGACCAAGTCCCTCTTCTTTTTTACACCCTCCATCGAGTTCACCTCGCACTTCGAGTTCTAACACCCAAAGCTTCAGATTTAGGCGCTTCGGACCTTCGACGATGTCCGGCTCCGACCAGCTCGGCCGATGGATGTCTTCTTCCATCACAGAAGAAGATGTGCTAAAGATGCGAGACGCCAGGTATCTAACCGGAAGATCTCGCATAGGCTGCCTGCTCCAGGGCAGGTCATTCCCACTCCCGAGCCGGGCGAGAGCGTGGTGTTCGTGTCACACTTCCTTCGGGGTTTAGGCTTCCCGACGGATCCCTTTGTGTGGGGGCTCATGTTTTATTATGGGCTGGATTTCCATGACTTGAATCCGGAGTCCATCCTCCATATCTCGTCATTCACTGTCGTTTGTGAGGCCTTCCTCCATATTACCCCTCACTTTGGATTGTGGCTCAAGACCTTCAAGGTGGAGCCGAAGATGATCGAGGGGCAACAAGCAGAAAAGGAGGGGCGGTCATAAGCAAGTGTGTTGCTGCTCCATGGCCCGAGGGCTCTTTTCAGAGGAGCTTGGTTTGTGGCAACGGGAGTGGTTTTATATCACCGCCCTGTGGGCACCAAATGGGTGGCTCCACCCGCTTTCGCCAGTCCACCACAAATGGCCGGCATCATGGGTCAACCGGGGCTCGACTGGGCTGTCCAAGGACGCTCCTCATTGCAGGGCCGTATTCGAGACCTCCAAGAAAGAGAGATCAATCTGGTCGCAGTGGCGCATGTTATGTTGATTCGGGCGCCTTACTGCCTGAAACGCCGCCCTCCGTCTGTGGGAATTTAATCCGAGGGACCACGAGCTCTCCAACATTTTATGGGTACGACGCTTGTGGAGATGTATAAACTGTTCTTCGGATCACAAGAGAAGTGTCCGGACCTGACTGAGGACGCAGGACTAAGCTGCAATCGCCCAGATACTCAAGTAAGTAGTCCTGCATCTTTACAGGCTGTTCATTCATTTATCATATATATACCCTTTAAGGAGCCGTTTCTTGAACAGGCGTGGATAGCCAAGGCAAAGTTAATAAGGTGTCCGCCCCGTCCCAGACCACGCCGGATCCCATGCTGACCAAGATGTTGAAGGCCGCGCCTTTTAAAGAAGGCGAAGGGGGGAGCGGGGAAGCAACTGCCTCCACGAAGGAGGCTTTCGAGGCAGGAGGGATCAAAGGTCCCACCCTCCAAGGAGAGAAGAGGACCGCTTCGGAAGATCCGGAGGTAAAGGCCTCAAAGAGGGGAAAGAAATCTTCGTCAGAGAGTCACGGCGCTGGGAAGTACCCCAGTCGCACTATTTCCACAAGGGGATCAGTCCTCCAGCGAGCCGTAAGTAAAAAGAAGGGGTCCTGTGAATAAAGAACATCCCTGTATTTATTTCTGAAGATAACCGAAATTGTACCTTGTAGTTCGGATCTCAGCCCTTCTCAGCAGAGCTCGTCTTCGGGGGATCTTCTTCCGGAGATGATGGAGAGCGAAACGCCTCCACCTGTCGCACCTTCATGCGGGGTGGACGACCCTGAGGTGTCGTCGCGGAGGGTTTCCCCGGGTCCGGCGGGGCCGGAAGGTTCAGCGCCAACTGGCGTGCGGTCGGAGGAGCTGAAGGATCTGCTTGGGCGAGCGGCTATCTCAGAAGATCACCGTGCGCTAATGGGTATGGTGATTGAAAGAATTGCATCCGCTGGGAGCGGATTGCATGAAGCCGCCAAAAGTTTACTGACGGGGTTTGAGGTACGCAAAAATGATGTACCTTCTGACAGTTATGCATATAGAATGCGCCCTGTATAGATAGTAGCCCCTGAGACTCGGTATGTTGTCAAAATTGATAGCGTGCCGAGGATCATAATCTTAGTTATAACATATTGCCGCTCCTAAATAGGTGGCGGGGCGTCCGGTGGCCAGCCGGACTGATGAATTTGCCGAACTAAAGAGGCTACTTGACGAGGCAGATGCGGATATTGCGCTTGTCAATAAGCGGTTTGACGAGTCACAAGGTATGCGACTTCTTCGCGGACGCCTGGTAAGGGAGCTTGACTCCCGTGCCTTACTACTTGTATGCTTAATGCAGGTGGTGCCGCTGTTGTGGAGGAGCTGCGGGCGGAACTCGTCCGAGCTAAAGAGCAAGCCATAAATAGTAATGCGGCCGCTTTAAGGGCGGCCGAAGAGCTAAAAGCCGAACGGGCTGCTCACTGCCGAATCAAAGAGGAAATGGCCGATATGGCCATAAAGTTGAAGAATGCTACCGACCGCTGCGGGGTCCTTGAAAAAGAACGTCAAGCGGAGCAAGAGGACCTGAAAAAGGCCACCGCCGAAGCCAAGGATGCCCGCTCCGCAATGAGAGCTGCAAAGGAGGAGTTGCGTCAGGCTGTGGATGTTGCTGCTGGAAAGCCTTTACTGATGCGGAGGAAATATACAGATCTGAAGTATGCTCAGTTGGACAAGTTGTGGAGTTCGGAGGATGCTTATTTGGACTTAGCTGCGAGCGCTGCGGACGCGATCGAGCACTTCCGAGGCCGGAAGGGGCACAGAAGGGAAGAGCTATATTGGTCGCAATTCCATAGTCCGGTGCGTCCTCTTCCGTTGACCGATCGGTTGGCCGAATGGGCCGAGCTGAATCGATTATCCGGACTTGCCATGAAGCATGTCATGACTCATTTGTGGCCAGGCGGACCCCGGCCAAAGAGTTATTTTGGCTTAGTGCAGCAGTTCCTTGCGCGTTGCACAGACGACGCAATGAAGCGGTCGGCATGCATAGAGGGAGCGCGGATGGCTCTTGCCCGTGTCAAGACATACCGGGCGGAGATGAAGGCCACCGACGCTGCATTCCGTGATTCGGACAGAAGTTTGTACCGCCGAGCACTATTTTGAGGAAGTCTCCGAGGCGCTGCTTAATAGAGACGCAGTGCTCGAAGGATGTTATGTTTGAATGACATGTATAATTTATGAAACAACGCTTCAATATAACATAAGAGCTTTTTATACTTGTGCGCTCAAGTAGTAAACTACTCCTCATGCGGCCGCTGATGTATATGTATATATAACCTGAAAGATGGCAGTCTTGACTTCAGCCCCACGCATAGTGCTGGGGTGTTTGCAAAGAAGTCGCTTTCACACTTAATCCAACGCCTTGGTCCTATAAAGGAGGTGGTGGCGAGCAAACCAGGCAACCGGACTATAATGCTTTATCACTTTCACTTAGCCATAGGAGTTCGAGGGTGGGCTACTATATAGCCCCGGGCACCGCACTCTCCCGAATTCGAAAGCGTATGTGCCTGAACGAAAAAGGTCCTTCGTTAATGCGGAGGAATTCTAAACATTCCTAAGTCATCGAGTGGTTGACCGTCTCTCGCTATATCATGACAGTCAGTTTTCAGCTTTCATCGAGGTGCTCGCCGCCGAACCGGGCACAATCACAAGAGTTCTCCGGTGCCGCGTTAGCCGATAGAACGGAACGTAAGGCAGCAAAACACGGGAGCCGGGCAAACCCAACATTTGACCAAAGACATGATTCAAGCTGATGCATATAAGGCCTAACTCGAGACGCCAACACTCCCTAAGGTATTCGGTCTTTTATAAAGCGGGCAGAACAATGCCCTTGGTAATAAGCCACCGTGTCCGTGCGTGCAAAATTCGACGCGCCGATGCCAAAACGCCAGCCTCCTCCTCGGTTATAACTAGAAACCAGGGATGTATCAACAAGAGACAGTAAAAAAGGTTTACGCAGGGTCTTAATCTGAAAAGAATCCTTGCAACGGGTCCCTACTGCACGTCTGCGCATGTGTCTCCATTGTGCCGTTTCCTGGACGGGTGTAGCACGTTGTTCATCTGTAAAAGAGAGGAACTTAGTTGAAAAGAAAAAAAAGGATCGTGCGAAAAATGTACTTTATATTAAATAAATAGAGTACGATTCGAGAAGTGAATAAAATTGAGCTTTATTGTCTCTTGTTGTACATGCGTGCAGCCCCTTGTACGGGGGTATGCCGCTAGTAGGCGCCGGACTCGTCTAGCCGTGTCCGGGGTTCGAATTACCTATTCAGGTGCTTTGGTTAGCGGAGCCGGATTGGTGTGGGGCTGTCAAGGCAGCCTCGCATTCTTCCGTGCTCGAGTAACACTTAATACTCCCTTTTAATGAGATGATGCCGCGTGGCCTGGGCATTTTAAGTGTAAGAGATGCATAATGCGGTATTGCGTTAAAGCGGGCAAAAGCTTCACGCCCCAGTAGTGCTTGATAGCTACTTTCGAATGGGGCGATGTGAAGGTTAACTTTTCGTGGCGGAAGTTGTCGGATGAGCCGAACACAACTTATAGCAGTAGGGAGCCCCTACAATGGGCATATATGCCTGGCATTACCCCTTTGAAGGAGGTGTTGCTATGGCGAATTTTGGTTGGGTCTATCCCCATGCTGCGGATTGTGTCCTGATATATCAGGTTTATGTCACTGCCGCCATCCATGAGGACTTGTGTAAATTGGAATCCGTCGATTATAGGATCCAATATCAAGGCAGTCCATCCTGCGTTCCGGATACTTTCGGAGTAGTCCTGATGGTCGAAGGTGATTGGTTTTGACAACCAGTGTTGGTACTCCGCTAGGGTAGTATGTGCGATGCGCATCTTAATGGGCGCTGCTCTGTTTTTTCCTTTTATCACTGAAGTGAGTTTACTATTTTAACCTCTTGTGGGAAATTCTTTTGTTTTCCGGTGCTCGCTTGTGGGGTTCGTCATCATCCTCACTTGGTGTGTCGAGCCCTTGTGTTCGGCGTTGAGTCTGCGGACTGCTTGAAGACCCAACAATCTCGTGGGTATGGTTTGCGTGCTTCCCGAGTACTGTGGATTTGACATATCTTGTCCAAGATTTTGTTTAAGTTGGATAGCTCATCGCTATTGTCCTTAAGAGGCAGTTTTTAATTGTTCTGCCGTGAGCTTTTGAATCCGGCGTTGACTGCCGCACTCTTTGGACCGTTCCCCTTAATCCGGCGCTGGTCCTTGTTGCGTCGTGGTTTCCATTCCCATCCCTGACTTCGGATGTACTTGGGTCGCTGGTACTGCATCTTGCTAGCGAGCTATCCCCTTCTGCGCAAAAGCGGGTCATGAGGCTTGTTAATGCAGCCATGGTTCTCGGCTTCTCCTGGACGAGGTGTCTGGCGAGCCATTCGTCTCGGACGTTGTGTTTGAAAGCTGCTAAGGCTTGGCGTCCGGACAATCGACTATTTGGTTCTTTTTGGTGAGGAAGCTGTTCCTGAATTTGCGGGCTGACTCTCCGGTTGTTGAGTTATATGACTTAAATCATCTCGTGATCCGGAGGACGGACATAAGTCCCTTGAAAATTTGCCGAAAAGCATCCTCGAGCTCTTCCCAACTTCCAATGGTATTTTCAGGAGGCTTTAAGCCAATGCCGGGCTGGCCCTTTGAGCTTGAGGGTAAGTATTTTATGGCGTGAGATCGCCTCCTCTAGCCATGTGTATGTGGAGGATGTAATCCTCAATCCAGACTCGGTGGTCTGTTGTTCCGTCAGATGCCTCTATGTTTACGGGTTTGAATCCACTGAATTCGTGATTGTCACGACCGGTTTTCAATAAAATATTTATTGAACAACCGACCTATGAAGTCCAATATGAGGAAAATCCTTCATACCGTTGACAAAACTTTGATACAATAAGCCAGAGCATTACAATATTACAGGGTCGGATCAAGATGCCTAACCAATTATTACAACACACCAATAATTATACATAGTGGCGGATATGACTCAAAGGTGTGGGGTGGAAATACTCTCGACTCGAGATATGAGTGGTTGGTGGAATAACACAACGGGTGGTTAATAAGTCTATCAGATCGGGCGGCTCATCGAAGTCGAGGTGAGGCTCGATGAATTTATTTGGGTAGCGGAAACGGATATATCACAATGACTAATCCAGGGTCGACGAGACTAATTGGGATTCCTCTAGGCGTCGGACTCGCTATCGAACTCTTCATCCATGAGATCGCTTTCACAAGATCCGCCAAATCAACAAGCCGTGAGTACTATGAAAGTACTCGCAAGACAGTTCGACAAAAGATATAACAAATGAATGCATGAATGCGACATGGTTAATCTTAACAATGCTAAATTAAAACAGATAGCAAAATAATTAAGAAGGAATCGCGGTAGTCCGCTCAAAAACCCAAAGAAGATAAACTCAAACCGATCGGTGTCTGCGGCGCGCCTCAAGGGTGAATAAATAAGCAAAACATGCCACGATCGAAGCGCCCGAGCGACACCTCATAAAGGGCTTATATTGAAATAAAATACATGCGTGCAGCAATGGACGTCTGAGCGACATCACGTAAAGGGCTTATAATGAAAGTAATAATAATGCAGCAATGGACGTCCGAGCGACATCACGTAAAGGGCTTATAATGAAAGTAATAGCAATGTCAGCAATGGACGTCCGAGCGACATCACGTAAAGGGCTTATAATGAAAGTAATAGCAATGTCATCAATGGACGTCTGAGCGACATCACGTAAAGGGCTTATAATGAATGTAATAGCAATGCCGCAGTCGGACGTCTGAGCGACATCACAGAAAGGGCTTATAATGAAAATAAGAACAATGCCACAGTCGGACGTCTGAGCGACATCACAGAAAGGGCTTATAATACATTATTCACAACTGACATGATATAGTGCTCACGGAAAATACTCATGACAAGACAATAAGCGGGTTAGTCTATTCACAGGAAAATAAACATTTGATACTCAAATGGTTCTAAGGAGTTCCTGTCACCGAGACTGACACTCGACAAGATGAGATGAACACGGTACTTGGATATGAATAAGATGAATTCAAGAATTTTGACTCTGCAGAGTTTGTACCAAAATTTGTCCACGGCCAACGGATTTCCATAGTCACGAAGGACTAGTTCCATTTACGGTATTTCAGAAGAAACACAACTAGCTAGTACACACCCATCATACCTCACGTTGCCAGGAATCACCCTAGACAACGTTTAAGAAAAACTTTGAGACGGGGAGATCATAATCTCGAATAGCATTGGATCAAATTTATTTACGCGCTCTAAGGGTGCCCCCTCGGTCCCAACCGAAAACACCCATGCCCCTGACCGGATGAAAGGCTTTAATCCAGGCCATGGAACCTTCATCCCGCCTCTCAATTTGGTGTGTACCAGAAGTGGTTTGCAACCTACTAAGCCGTATCCCTTGCGGAAACAGTGGTAGTACGGAAGGGAGGACGGACGGAATCTGACCGACTTATGTTGACACTGGTCAACGATATGGCATAAGCCCGGCATGCTACAACACTGCCATCTTACCCATACTCATGCCAACTCATGGCCATGCAACAGGTTTCCAACAACTCATGGATTTATCGAGCCCATTTGCCACGATGCTCACGAGATAAACTATCATCGAAATGCTCGTGAACGTGCCATGATACAAAAATAATGCAAACATGCTCAGACACTCATCATATCAAAAGTTCAAACTTTGCTTGCCTGGTTCGAGTAGTCGGGTCTAGCTCGGCGAAGTTCGCGGTTCCGGCCACCTCCTTCGTATCTACGGTAAACAAAAATACACGCGCTAACGTAAATACAGTGGAGTACAGAAAGTTGGTCCAAATATTTTTCAAATAAATCTGATAAAAAACTAGACAAAATTTCAAAGAGGACAGAAAAGAATCAATCAAAATACTCTTCTTTTAAAAGTTATTAGTGTTTAGTCCGAGGACCTTTCGTAATGAAACGTAAACTTCCTGTGGTTTTTTATAAAAGAAAACGCTTGAGTCTCAATACGCCGACCCAGTGGGGAAGACGTATTTTTCCCGAAGGCGTTTCCAGAAAACGATTCAAAAATAGGAAAAAGCTGATGGGGAGGACCCACCCGTCGGGTTTGAAAACGAGAGCAGAGATTTGGCGCCCGAGGGCCGGGGTGATCGCCGGCGGCGATCTACGGCGAGGCAGGAGGATCGGAGATTACCAACGTGCTCACCGTGTCCTTCCGCACCGGTGGGTGGTGGAGTTGGTCGCCGATGAGCACCACGTTGACGGCGGTCTCAACTCCGGTGGACGGTGGTTCGGGCGTTGATGGATCTCGCCAAGGATGGCTGCAAGGATCGAATTGAGGTGGGGGTTAGAGCACTAGGTGTAAGAGAAGGCTACGGACGAGGTTTGGGCGCCGGAGATGGCCTCACCGCAGTGAATCAAGCTGGTGGCCGAGGCAGATCGAGGCGGCCGGAGTTGGGGGAGGAGACCTCCTCGAGGTCCTCCTAGAAGCTTGGCGTGGTGTTGGTGAGGTTCAGTGGTGGTGTGTGCACGAGAGCGAGCTCGGGGCTCCTTTTTATAGGCGATCCGAGGCGGTGGCCGTGAACGGACTTCTCCGGCGATGGTTATGGTGGCACAGAGCTTGGTCGGTGAGGTTTAGGGAGTGGGGCGTCAGCTTGGAGTTCCACTGGTTCCGTTTTGACGCTAAACAAGCTTGGATTAGGAGCCCTGGGTGGATTCGACGGAACGGGGCGGCGCGGGCCCGTCGGCGGTAGAGGGTGCGCCCTGTGCTTGCCGGGCCACAGCGACGGTGCTGCGGGGATGCGCTGGCATGCATGAGGCCACGCGGAGGGCTAGGGCGCAATGGGCGGCGCAGAACGGCGTTGCGAGCCGGAGCAAGCTCCGTTCGGCCGCCACGGGTGGCCCTGCAACCGAAGAGGCTGCCGGCGTTGAAGATGCTCACCGCCACCGACGCCTGCGTCCGTCCAGGCATGCGTGCGGTGCTCTGGCCAGGGGAAGAGGTCGCGCAAAGCGCCAGGTGCACGGGCGATCGGTGCCAACACTCGACGAAAACGACACTACAACTCTGAACTTTCCGAAAGTGCACAGAACAAAGGCTGGCCAAGTGTTCGACGAAATGATTTTGGCATGTGGGAAATTTTTCTTGAGCTGATCTTTGGTGTGGTGGTCTCTCATTGCATCCGAGGGCTGCCTGAATTTTGGTAGAATTTTTGGGGAAGAGGAGATATGAATTTCACCAAAATGATGAATCTGGTCCAAACTTGCAGAGGTTGAATTTTGAAAATTTTGAAAAGAGGAAGAGTGGATCTTGATGGTTCTAGGTTGTGGGTACTAAGGACTATCCAGAGGAGTTGGTTTAAGATCAAAACTCAAAGGAAATTAGGCACTTCCTTTGTAGAGCATCTAGGCTTAGAAATAATGGCAGCATTGTTTTGGGGAGAAAACAAAAGGATAAAAATCCTAAAATGGATTTAACTTGTTGGGACAGAATGTTTGATTGCCCTAAAGTGGAAGGAGGGTTTTGGGAGAAATTTACCACAAGAGGCATGGTAAAACCAAGGATGGATCAAAACCAAGGAATAGCCCAAAACCCAAAAGGTTTCTTTTTAGAAGAAAAAATAAATCCAAGAAATGATTTTGAGAAGAAAACTCAGAACAGAGGTTTTTAAGAAGGGTTTAAATGACCTTCTTCAAACCAAGCAAGGCTTTTGCTGAAAACAAAAACAACAAAAATTTGGAGTGTCACAGCACCTACCCTTTAGGAAAAATCTCGTCCCGAGATTCCAGCTTGATTTTCAAGTAATTGTGGGTGCTCTGCTCAAGGAAATCCTCTCTTTCCCAAGTGGCTTCACTTTCGTGTGGTTGCTCCACTAAACTTTGAAGAACTTGGTGGTTTTCGTCGGGTTCTCCTTTTGACTCTTCCAAGATTTTTATCGGATGCTCCCGATATGTAAGATCTGGTTGCACGCCAATGTTTGTATGGGGTACTTGTTTCTCCGGTTGCTTACGCACTTCCTCAATTGGGAGACGTGGAATACGTCGTGGATGTCGGATAATTCTTTGGGTAAGTCTAGTTGGTAGGCCACCGTGCCTCTTCGTGCTACTATGCAGAAAGGCCCGATGAATCTCGGTGCTAGTTTTCCTTTAATCTTGAATCGGTGCAGGCCTCTCATGGGTGATACTCGAGGGTACACAAATTCACCAGGTTCAAAATGGACTCCACGATGCTTCGATCGTAATAACTCTTTTGTCGATTTTGGGCTGTCTTGAGCCGGTCCTTAATTACCTTGACTTTATCCTCAGCCTCCTTGAGCAGGTCTGGGCCGAAGATATGACTGTCTCCGGTTTCTGACCAATTTAGCGGGGTACGGCATCTTCGTCCGTAGAGAGATTCAAATGGTGCCATTTGCAGGCTGGACTGATAGCTGTTGTTATATGCGAATTCTGCGTATGGTAAGCTCTCCTCCCAACTGGTCCCATAGGTGAGGACACATGCTCTCAAAGATATCTTCTAGAATTTGATTTACTCGCTCGATCGCCCATCTGCCTAGGGATGGTATGCGGTATCGAATGCCACTGAGTTCCTGAAACTTGTTGTAAGTGATCCCAAAACCGGAGACGAATTGAGTGCCTCTGTCCGAGATTATTTTCTTAGGGACTCCATGTAGGCAAACGATACGAGAGAGGTAGAGCCTAGCAAGCTTCTGAGTGGTGTGTGTTGTCTTCACGGGGATGAAGTGAGCTACTTTAGTCAGTCTATCGGTGATTACCCATATGGCATCATGTCCGTGTCGTGACCGAGGTATTCCAACAATAAAATCCATTCCGATTTCGTCCCATTTCCACTCGGGTATCATATTCGGTTGCAATAGTCCGGCCAGTTTCTGGTGCTCGGCCTTGATGCGTTGACAAGAGTCACAACATGCAATAAACGTGGCTATGTCTCTTTTTATACCATGCCACCAAAATGTTTCAAGATCTTTGTACATTTTTGTCCCTCCGTGATGGATTGAATATGGAGCAGTGTGGCTTTCAGCCAGGATTTGCTGTTTAAGGTCATGGATATTTGGTACGCAGAGCCTATTCCCGTACCACAATATTCCTTGCTCATCAATACTGAATTCTGAGGCCTTGCCCAATTTCATCTTACGCTTTATGCCTTCAATGCTGGGGTGTCCATGTTGAGCCTCTTTAACCTTCTCTATCGGGGTAGGCTGTACTTCTAAGTTTGACACACTGCCTTCGGTGACCACCATCGTTGAGCCTTGCAATTCCTGCTGGAATTCAGGTCTTAAGTCCGGCATGGTGTCGTTGTTCGGATCGGGGTTCCACTCGTAGCGCCTGCTACAACATTTGCTTTGCCGGGTGGTAGTGGATCCCAACATCATAATCCTTTACTAATTCCAACCAGCGTCGCTGCCAAATTTAGTTCTGGTTGTGTGAAAATATACTTGAGGCTTTTGTGGTCCGTGTATATTTCACAACGATTACCAAGTAGAAAGTGTCTCCATTCCTTGAGTGCATGTATCACGCTGCTAATTCCAGGTCATGGGTAGGGTAATTTTCCTCATGCTTGCGGTTGTCTGAAACATATGCGATAACCTTGCTTTCTTGCATTAATACGCACCGAGGCCCTTTCGAGATGCGCCACAAAATACTTCAAAATTCTTGTGTATATCCGCACAATTAGTATCTTGTGCCGTCGTCGCTTTCCTCTTTAGTTCTTGGAAACTTTTCTCGAGGCTTCCGTCCCATTCAAACGCCCCGTCTTTCTTGAGTAGTTGCGTCATTGGCTTTGCTATGGTGGAGAATCCTTCAATAAATCTTCGTAGTATCCTGCCATTCCCAAGAAACTTTGTACATCCGTCACACCGGCTGGTGGCTTCCAGCCAAGCACGGCCTTGACTTTTTCCGGTCTCGGCGATACCTTCTTGAGTTAGTACGTGGCCCAAAAACCTACTTGCTTTAGCCAAAATTCACACTTGCTGAATTTGGCGTACAACTGATGTTTCCTGAGTTCTCCTAGTACAATCTGGAGATGTTCAGTGTGTTCTTCTGGTGTTTTGGAGTATACCAGAATATCATCGATAAATACCACAACAAACTTATCCATAAACTTCATGAATACTTTGTTCATGAGGTGAACAAAATATGCGGGGGCGTTTGTTAGTCCGAATGGCATCACGGTGAACTCGCATAATCCAGATCCGAGGTGAAGGCGGTCTTGGGAATATCCTCGGTTCAGACTTTCAATTGATGATATCCCGATCTCAAATCAATCTTTGAGAACACCTTGGCCTTAGCGAGTTGATCGAATAAATCATTTATTCGCGGCATCAGATATTTGTTCTTGATTGTGACCATGTTTAGCGCTCGATAGTCTATGCACAATCTCAGTGTTCCATCCTTCTTTTGGCAAATAAAATTGGTGAACCCCAAGGTGAGGAACTGCTCAGATGTACCCTTTTTCCAATAGTTCCTTTATTTGCTTCTTCAGTTCCACCAATTCGGAAGGTGCCATTCGGTATGGTTTCTTGTATATGGGAGCGGTTCCGGTGCTAGCTCAATGCTGAATTCTATCTCTCGATCCGTGGCATGCCCGTAGTTCTTCGGGAATACATCCGAAATTCACACACCATCGAACTTTGCTCAATTCAGAAATATCCACCTTGTTCAATCTCGGTTGCTGGATATTTTTCTTTCCTTGGCTGAAACCTTTATGGTCTCCCCGTGGTGATGGGTGAGAATTACGGTCCTGTTGAAGCAATCAATAAAACCATTGTTGGTGGTTAACCAATCCATCCCTAAGATGACATCCAGTCCTTTATTTTCCAATACGATAAGATTTGCGTGAAACTTCAACCCTTCAAACTCGATAACCACACCCCGCAATAATTCGGGTAACTTGCTTAATTCCAGGGACTTGACGATCATAGATTTTCCCAAGGGAAGCATCGAAAATTATTTTGCAAAGCAAAACTTTTCAAATGAACGAGTGAGAAGCTCCGAATCAAACAAAACCATGGCAGGTATTGTGTTGATGTGAAACGCATCGAGTACGATATCCGGGGCATTTTGTGCTTCCTCTTTGGTCACGTGGTTCAGATGACCCTTCATGTGGTTGTTATTTGGGTTGAAATTGTTGCGCTTTGGTGCCAATTATTGCTTCCGTTGTTCGGCTTTGGGGTCGAAGTTCTTGGCTTGGGGCACCGCTTGGCATAGTGCCCTTCTTCTCCACAAGCGTAACGTAACACCTGGGCGGTATGTGAACTCCTTGTCCCTTGCGTGGAAATTCTTGATTGGGCGTGAGACGCTTGTCGTGGGTTTGGGTGTCCAGTTCTTCTGAACATCTGTCTTGCTGTGGTGGTTGCGGGTGTGTTTAGTCTGGTCCTCTTCCGCTATGGAAATCTTCTAAGTTGCGTCTCTCATTTTCCAAGGTAATGGCCTTATCCACCAGCGCCTTAAAATCTGGAAATGTGTGTACGACCAATTGACATTTAAGCCGGGTGTCGTAATCGCCTAGGAATTTCTCCATCTTTTTGTTTTCTGACATATGCTCCTCGTTGGCGTAGCGAGACAGGAAGGTAAACTGACTATTGTATTCTGACACTGTCATTGTCCTTTGCTTGAGGTCATCAAATTCTCTCTTTTTGATCTTCATAAGACTCTTAGGAATATGTGCCCCACGAAAACCTTCTTTAAATTCCTCCCATGATATATTATTTTCATTGGGGTGCATGTGCAGGAAATTTTCCCACCACGATGCGGCTGCTCCAGTGAGATAGTGCGGAGCATAAAGTACTTTCTCAAGGTCTGAACACTGGCGATAATTAATTTTCTCTCCATGTCTCAAGCCAGTCCTCGGCTTCCGGAGGTTTGTCGGTGTGAGAAAATGTTTGGGGACGCGTCTTCAGTAGCTCGAGATAACTTGGATTGTTGCTGATACGGTCCGCGGTGATTTCCCATATTGATGACTTGGTTCAGTATTTCCTGATGTTGCTGCTGACTTTGTTCATAAAGACGGCACATTTGGGAAAGTGCCGTTTCACTGTCCTGCTGACTTGTCTGTCCCTGTGTGAAATTGTTGCCTGGGGGTGTGTCATAATTTTTCTCTGTCGGAGTTGGCATGGAGCTGTCCCAAGGACGAGACATAGTTCACTCTGGGGATATATTTTGAAACACTCATAAGAAAAGGAATTGAGCCGCAAAAATCAATAAATTCAAGAAGATGCAAAAAGTTGCAAATGCTCCAAGATTTTTCAAGAGAAAAAAAATACGTTTGCGCACGGAGAAGGACTATTCATAACATATCTTACACGCAAGCAGTAATTATACAATACATCACTCAGGATATGCGTACATAAATCCTGACATGTTATTTAGTCTAGTGCACTTCTCCAGATCCTACATGATGCGCAAACAAACTACTTCTCACAGCCTATTTACATATAAACATATCGCACAAGTCGGTACATCGCATGGCGGCTAAGCGCACTTAGTCGGAGATGGTAAGGATTTCCTTGGCCTGCCAAGGGTGAGGCGAGAGAGGTGGGGACTCAACCTCCTCCTCGAGATAGGCTCCAGACGAGAGGTGTTGCGCGGAGTTGGTGGAGCAGGTGCCTGTCTTGGGACAACTCGAATCTGAGCAGGCACGAGGGGTGGTGCGAATCTAACCGGAGTAGGCGCAATGACGTGGTTGAATTCCTCCGTGGTAGGCAGGCGACGAGTAGCGGTGCGAGCAGTAGGAGCGAACGATGCTGATGACCAGACGAAAGTCAGTGGTGGTGCAGCACGCAGGAGCTCCCTCCTGTTGGCGGTACAGCCATGGACTGAGTCCATGAGGGCAGCTACGAAGTCGTCCACCAGGTTGTCGAAGGCTGCCTCCAAAGCCCGAAGATACTCGATGAGCATCTCAAAAGCTTCATCCCGTTCTCCTCTGGGGCAAGAGAATGCGTAGTGGCAGGTGTATGGCACATGACAGGGCAGGTAGCAGTAGCGACGAGTCCTCATCGAAGGCAGGATATCCACGAGACGGGCTATCGCCTCACGGGCTGCCATCTGTAGCGCGTGCTTCTCTCAGGGCATGGATCTCCCCACGAACCGTAACGCCAAGTCGCCCTCTCTTGAATTCCACCGCGGCTTGGTGCATGGTTAGACGGTCATTGACCTTGTGCTGAGAGAGAGAGAAGACTGGGCGCACATCTGGCCCCATCGCGACTTGGACGATGAAGGAGAGAAGCTTGACAAACCCATCGGGCATGTTGGCGAACATTTGCGACTCGCAGTCGTTGCTGGCCATCTACAAAAGTAGGCAAAAATCCTGAGAAGTCAAATCATAAATTTATGCTGACTGTTAGAAATTGACTACATTTGTAAAAAAGAAAAAAAATAGCTCTACTATGCTAATAACCGATTAGCGATCGCACCTAGTGGCTTCCTACAGTCAGCCTGGCTCTGGTACCAAGCTTGTCACGACCGGTTTTTCAATAAAAATATTTATTGAACAACCGACCTATGAAGTCCAATATGAGGAAAATCCTTCATACCGGTTGACAAAACTTTGATACAATAAGCCAAGATCATTACAATATTACAGGGTCGATCAAGATGCCCAACCAATTATTACAACATGCCAATAATTATACATAGTGGCGGATATGACTCAAAGGTGTGGGGTGGAAATACTACTGACTCGAGATATGAGTGGTTGGTGGAATAACACAGCGGGGTGGTTAATAAGTCTCAGATCGGGCGGCTCATCGAAGTCCGAGGTGAGGCTCGATGAATTTATTTGGGTAGCGGAAGCGGATATATCACAATGACTAATCCAGGGGTCGCACGAGACTGACTGGGATTCCTCTAGGCGTCGGACTCGCTATCGAACTCTTCATCCATGAGATCGCTTTCACAAGATCCGCCAAATCAACAAGCCGTGAGTACTATGAAAGTACTGCAAGACAGTTCGGACAAAAGATATAACAAATGAATGCATGAATGCGACATGGTTAATCTTAACAATGCTCAATTAAAACAGTATAGCAAAATAATTAAGAAGGGAATCGGCGGTAATCCGCTCAAAACCCAAAGAAGATAAACTCAAAACCGATCGGTGTCCGGCGGCGCCTCAAGGGTGAATAAATAAGCAAAACATGCCACGATCGAAGCGTCGAGCGACACCTCATAAAGGGCTTATATTGAAATAAAATACATGCGCAGCATGATGGACGTCTGAGCGACATCACAAAAAGGGCTTATAATGAAAGTAATAACAATGCCGCAATGGACGTCCCGAGCGATATCACGAAAAGGGCTTATAATGAAAGTAATAACAATGCCGCAGTCGGACGTCTGAGCGACATCACAGAAAGGGCTTATAATGGAAGTAATAGCAATGTCATGATGGACGTCTGAGCGACATCACAGAAAGGGCTTATAATGAATGTAATAGCAATGCCGCAGTCGGACGTCTGAGCGACATCACAGCAAGGGCTTATAATGAAAATAAGAACAATGCCGCAGTCGGACGTCTGAGTGACATCACAGAAAGGGCTTATAATACATTATTCACAACTGACATGATATAGTGCTCACGGAAAATATTCATCACAAGACAATAAGCGGGTTAGTCTATTCACAGGAAAATAAACATTTGATACTCAAATGGTTCTCAGGAGTTCCTGTCACCGAGACTGACACTCGACAAGATGAGATGAACATGGTACTTGGATATGAATAAGATGAATTCAAGAATTTTGACTCTGCAGAGTTTGTACCAAAATTTGTCCACAGCCAACGGATTTCCGTAGTCACGAAGGACTAGTTCTGTTTACGGTATTTCAGAAGAAACACAACTAGCTAGTACACACCCATCATACCTCACGCTGCCGGAATCACCCTAGACAGTGTTTAAGAAAAACTTTGAGACGGGAGATCACAATCTCGAATAGCATGGGATCAAATTTATTTACGCTCGCTCTAAGGGTGCCCCTCTCGGTCCCAACCGAAACACCCATGCCCCCGACCGGATGAAAGGCTTTAATCCAGGGCCATGGAACCTTCATCCCGCCTCTCAATTTGGTGTGTACCAGAAGTGGTTTGCAACCTATTAAGCTGTATCCCTTGCGGAAACAGTGGTAGTACTAAGGGAGGACGGACGGAATCGATCGACTTATGTTAACACTGGTCAACGATATGGCATAAGCCTGGCATGCTACAACACTGCCATCTTACCCATACTCATGCCAACTCATGGCCATGCAACAGGTTTCCAACAACTCATGGATTTACCGAGCCCATTTGCCATGATGCTCACGAGATAAACTATCATCGAAATGCTCGTGAACGTGCCATGATACAAAAATAATGCAAACATGCTCAGACACTCATCATATCAAAAGTTCAAACTTTGCTTGCCTGGTTCGAGTAGTCGGGTCTAGCTCGGCGAAGTTCATGGTTCCGCACCTCCTTCGTATCTACGGTAAACAAAAATACACGCTTAACGTAATACCGTGGAGTACAGAAAGTTGGTCCAAATATTTTCAAATAAATCTGATAAAAACTAGACAAAATTTCAAAGAGGACAGAAAAGAATCAATCAAAATACTCTTCTGCTTAAAAGTTATTAGTGTTTTAGTCTAGGGACCTTTCGTAATGAAACAAAAACTTCCTGTGGTTTTCTTTATAAAAAGAAAACGCTTCAGCCTCGAATACGCCGATCCAGTGGGGAAGACGATTTTGCCCGGCGCGTTTCCAAAAACGATTCAAAAGAGAGGGAAAAGCTGACGGGAGGACCCACCCGTCGGGTTTGAAAACGAGAGCAGATTTGGCGCCCGAGGCCGGGTGATCGCCGGGCGGCGATCTACGGCGAGGCAGAGGATCGGATATTACCAACGTGCTCACCGTGTCCTTCCGCACCGGTGGGTGGTGGAGTTGGTTGCCGATGAGCACCACGTTGACGGCGGTCTCAACTCCGGCGGACGGTGGTTCGGGCGTTGATGGATCTCGCCAAGGAGGGCTGCAAGGATCGAATTGAGGTGGTGGTTAGAGCACTAGGTGTAAGAGAAGGCTACGGACGAGGTTTGGGCGCCGGAGATGGCCTCACCGCAGTGAATCAAGCTGGTGGCCGAGGCGGATCGAGGCGGCCGGAGTTGGGGGAGGAGACCTCCTCGAGGTCCTCCTAGAAGCTTGGCGTGGTGTTGGTGAGGTTCAGTGGTGGTGTGCACGAGCGAGATCGGGCTCTTTTTATAGGCGATCCGAGGCGGTGGCCGCGAACGGACTTCTCCGGCGATGGTTACGGTGGCGCAGAGCTTGGTCGGGAGGTTTAGGGAGGGGGCGTCGGCTGGAGTTCCACTGGTTCCGCTTTTGACGCTAAACAAGCTTGGATTAGGAGCCCCGGTGGATTCGACGGAACGGGCGGCCTTGAGCCCGTCCGGCGGCAGAGGGTGCGCCTGTGCTTGTCGGGCCACGCAACAACAGTGCTGCGGGAGGTGCGCTGGCATGCATGAGGCCACGCTGAGGGCTAGGGCGCAATGGGCGGTGCAGAACGGCGCTATGAGCCGAACAGGCTCCGCTCGGCCGCCACGGTGGCCTCTGCAACCGCAGAGGCTGCCGCGTTGAAGATGCTCACCGCCACCGACGCTGCGTCCGTCCCAGCGTCGTCAGGTGCTCTTGCCGGGGAAGAGGTCGTGCGCAAAGTGCCAGGGTGCACGGGCGATCGGTGCCAACACTCGACAAAAACGACACTACAACTCGAACTTTACGAAGTGCACAGAACAGTGCCGCCAAGTGTTCGGCAAATGATTTTGGCATGTGGGAAATTTTTCTTGAGCTGATCTTTGGTGTGGTGGTCTCCCATTGCATCTGAGGGCTGCCTGAATTTTGGTAGAATTTTTGGGGAAGAGGAGATATGAATTTCACCAAAATGATGAATCTGGTCCAAACTTGCAGAGGTTGAATTTTGAAAATTTTGAAAAGAGGAAGAGTGGATCTTGATGGTTCTAGGTTGTGGGTACTAAGGACTATCCAGAGGAGTTGGTTTAAGATCAAAACTCAAAGGAAATTAGGCACTTCCTTTGTAGAGCATCTAGGCTTAGAAATAATGGCAGAATTGTTTTTGGGGAGAAAAACAAAAGGATAAAAATCCTAAAATGGATTTAACTTGTTGGGACAGAATGTTTGGATTGCCCTAAAGTGGAAGGAGGGGTTTTGGGAGAAATTTACCACAAGAGGCATGGTAAAACCAAGGATGGATCAAAACCAAGGAATAGCCCAAAACCCAAAAGGTTTCTTTTTAGAAGAAAAAATAAATCCAAGAAATGCTTTTGAGAAGAAAACTCAGAACAGAGGTTTTTAAGAAGGGTTTAAATGACCTTCTTCAAACCAAGCAAGGCTTTTGCTGAAAACAAAAACAACAAAAAATTTGGAGTGTCACAGTGATCCAGCACCTCATCGGTGAAACACAGGGGGTGTGCGGCACCCCTATATTTGGGTGTGCCGTGATGTTCGGATATTTGGCGTATTGCATTGCTTTGAAGAGCTTGCTTTCTCGGCCCATAGATGGACCTAACTGGGCCATCCTTTTGATGTGAATCCTTATGCGGATCGCGTACCGCTTGTGTGTGGCGCCATTTGCCGCTCTCTGTTTGCCGTGGAGTCGTCCATCCGACCGGGTGGCCTTCTTGCCTTTTGATTGTGGGGGCTCTACAGCCTCCTCATCAAATTCGGGCAGTACTTTTCTCTTTGGGTAGCTCTTTGTTCGGCGACTGTCACCGTATTTGTCTGTGATGTTGAATACTTCTGCTTTTTCAGGCTACGCGCAGTGACGACGAGCCTTTTGTGGAGGTTCTTCTGCTCCAACAATTTGTCCGGCGTGAGATCGTCCTGACTGTTATCTTCGCCGGGGACGGGTTGTTTATCCAAGTTGTCCTGTTCGGACGGTTGCTCGATAGCATGTTCGTCGTCCACCGGTTCTCCCTGCTCTATGGCTGGGTCTTTGTCGAGGCGGGACTTGGTGCGGCGTTTACGTTGCCGTTTTGACTGTTTTTCGAGGGATTTATCCTTCGTAGCGTCCCGTTGTTCCTCGCCGTCACTTCCTTTAGGTGTATCCACCATGTATACATCATGGGATGAGGTGGTTGTCCAGGATCCTATAGGTGTTGGTTCATGGTTGTCTCCTACATCGTCGTCCATACCGTCGATGTCTTCGGAGTCGAAATCGAGCACGTCGTGTAAGCTTTCGACAGTGGCTACAAAGTGGGTGGTGGGTGGGCGTTGGATTTCTTCGTCGTCCGCATCCACCTTCCTGACCGTAGTCCAGCCAGGGCTCTCCTGATAAAGAGAGAGACTTTAGTGATTTCAAGATGTCGCAAAAGGGCAAGTGCTGAAAGATGTCCGCGGCAGTGAACTCCATGACCTGCGCCCAATCGGATTCGATCGGTAGGGGCGCGGAGGGTTCGGAGTCCAGAGAGGAGTCCGGCACCTTGGAGTCACGGTCTTCGCAAAGGACAGGGATGGAGTTCGGCTCAATCGCCGTTGAGATCATAGCCCCCGAGGCGGTGTCCAACCACTCATCCTCGATCGGGGGAGTCGGCTCCGAGCTAAGGGTCGGAGCGGACGCTGGTGCGGCCTCCAGGGCACTGTCCCGCGGCAGAGCTAGATCGTTCCCATCGAGACAGTGCGGCGCGCTTGGCTGTGGCTCGAATCTGTCGAAGATCAAGTCTCCGCGGACATAGGCCGTATAGTTCAAGCTGTCAAATCTGACCTGATGGCCAGGGGCGAAGCTTTCGATCTGCTCCAGATGGCCAAGTGAATTGGCCCGCAGTGCAAAGCCGCCGAGTATGAAGATCTGTCCGGGGAGAAAAGTCTCACCCTGGACCGCGTCGTTGTTGATGATCGAAGGAGCCATCGGGCCTATAGGTGACGACACATAGGAACTCTCAATGAAAGCACCAATGTCGGTGTCAAAACCGGCGGATCTCGGGTAGGGGGTCCCAAACTATGCGTCTAGGCGGATGGTAACAGGAGACAAGGGACACGATGTTTTTACCCAGGTTCGGGCCCTCTCGATGGAGGTAATACCCTACTCCTGCTTGATTAATATTGATGATATGGGTAGTACAAGAGTAGATCTACCACGAGATCAGAGAGGCTAAACCCTAGAAGCTAGCCTATGGTATGATTGTTGTTAGCCCCTCGGACTAAAACCCTCCGGTTTATATAGACACCGGATAGGGTTAGGGTTACAGTCGGGTTACAATGGTAGGAGATATACATATCCGTATCGCCAAGCTTGCCTTCCACGCCAAGGAAAGTCCCATCCGGACACGGGACGAAGTCTTCAATCTTGTATCTTCATAGTCTAGGAGTCCAGCCAAAGATGATAGTTCGGCTATCCGGACACCCCCTAGTCCAGGACTCCCTCAATGATCAAGATCTTTCTTTAATTTAGCATGATCATCGTTGTGTGACTCCTCAAGAGCCAAACGAAGACCACGCTCTTCCTCAAGAGCATTGGAAAGATCCAAAATCTCATCGGCATAGTCTCGACTATGCCCCTCCATCTTAGAGATGGTATCTTCGTGAGCCTCGATCATGTCATTGGCTTCACCAAGTTGTTCCAAGAGAGCAACGAAGTGCTTCTTGGATTTACCCTTGAGTTTACCCATAAAGGATTCAAACTCATTCTCCTCCACCTTAGATCCCTCATGTTCATCAATGCAATCCGTCAAAGAAGGATGATCAATGAAGGTAGTCTTCATGTTGGTGGTTACCTTGTTGGTGGCCTTAGCCATGAGGCACTTGGCCATGATGCTCTCATTAGGAGAATCAAAGAGAGACACCCGTGGAGTCGTCGCAATGGCAACGGAGGCCATGGGAACCAACCCACCATCTTCATCATCATCATCTTCATTGTACTCTTCTTGTACCACCAACACCTTGTGGGGAGTCTTCTTGGTGAAGTTGCTCTTGTTGGGGAAAGACTTGGCCTTGTCCTTTCGGATGAGCTTGCCACCGTTGTCTTCCCTCTTCTCATAAGGGCACTCCGCAACAAAGTGACTCACATTGCCACAATTATAGCAAGTTCTCACACGTTGCTTGACCTTAGCGCCACTAGAGTTGCTTTTGTTGAAGTTGGGCCTTGAGTTCTTCTTGTTCCAAAATTGCCTAGACGCAAGGGCCATGTGTTCATGATAGTCATACTTTGTATCTTCGGGGTTGCTCTCCTCTTCTTCCTCTTCTTCCTCTTCTTCCTCTTCTTCAACACAAACCTTGGCCTTCAATGCTAGGTTGGGCTTCTTTGCTCTTTGAGAGCGAAGTACCGCATTGTCGGCGGTCTTGTCCAATATGCTCATAGCCACAAACTCATCCAACACCTCACTTGAGGTCAAGGTGTGGAAGTCCGGCCTTTGACGAATGACGGAGGACATGGCCTTGTGGTAAGGCATCATTGCCTTGAGGAATTTTCTCTTGATCCAATTGTCATCTGTGTCCTTGCTCCCATGATCTCGGAGTGAAACCGCGAGTTTGGTTACTCTCCGATAAAGCTCACGAGGTTCTTCATCCTCTTTCATTGCAAACTCATCGGCTTCATCTTGCACCACTTCATAGTTGGAGCGTTGAATGCTTGCGCTTCCTCGATAGAGGGACACAACTTGGAGCCATGCATCTTTGGCCATGGCGTAGGGCCGGAGGTGAGGAAGATCTTCGGGTGGAATTGCATCTTGGATGATGAAGAGATCATTCTCATTGAAATGATTATCCGCGGCTTCTCTAGGAGTGAAGTTGCTTCGGTCGTGTGGATAAAACCCTTCTTCAATGATTCTCCAAAGATTAGTATTCACATGATTTAAATGACGCTTAAAACGATAGACCCAAGAAACAAAGTCCTCCCTTTTATCAATCTTGGGGGGAGGACCGGCATGATTCAAGTGAGTACAGGGAATCGGTCCACCATAAACGGGTGGAGGTTCCACATGGGCAAAGATGCCGGTGCCATTCTTGCCACTAGAAGAAGGAGCTTTCTCACTAGTAGCTTCCCTCTTGTCGGGGTTAGCATCCGTCACCTTGTTAGCAGGATCACCCACTTTCAATGGTGCGGTGGAAAGTTTAAGCCCTTCTATGAATTTATTAAACATGCTTTCAACCTCGGTCGTCATGGAGGTCTTCAATGTGTCCAAAGCCACATTGAATTCCTCACGAGAGATCGGGGTTTCCCCATCGTCCGTAGACGAGATTGGATTCACACTAGAGTGCTCCTCCGCTCCGTCTACGGTGTCAACCATACTCTTCGGATGGCAAAGTCCTTAATAAAGAGACGAGGCTCTGATACCAATTGAAAGGATCGATATAGTTGACTAGAGGGGGGCGTGAATAGGCAACTAACAATTTTTAGCTTTTCTTTACCAATTTAAACTTTGCATCAAAGTAGGTTGTCTAGATATGCAACTAGGTGAGCAACCTGTATGATGCAACAACAACAAGTACACAAGCAAGTGAAGGATATAACACAAAATAAGCTTGCACAAGTAAAGGGATGAGATAACCAGGAGTGGAGCCGGTGGAGACGAGGATGTGTTACCGAAGTTCCTTCCTTTTAAGGGGAAGTACATCTCCGTTAGAGCGGTGTGGAGCCACAATGCTCCCCAAGAAGCCACTAGGGCCACCTTATTCTCCTCACGCCCTCACACAATGCGAGATGTCGTGATTCCACTATTGGTGCCCTTGGAGGCGGCAACTGAACCTTTACAAACAAGGTTGGGCAATCTCCACAACTTAATTGGAGGCTCCCAACGACACCACGAAGCTTCACCACAATGGACTATGGCTCCACGGTGACCTCAACCGTCTAGGGTGCTCAAACACCCAAGAGTAACAAGATCCGCTAGGGATTAGTAGGGGGAATCAAATTTCTCTTGGTGGAAGTGTAGATTGGGGCCTTCTTAACCAATCCCGAGCAAATCAACAAGTTTAATTGGCTAGGGAGAGAGATCGGGCGAAAATGGAGCTTGGAGCAGCAATGGAGCTTTTGGGGGAAGAGGTAGGTCAACTTTGGGGAAGAATACCTCCTTATATAGTGGGGGGAACAATGCAACCGTTACCCCCCAAACAGCCCCGCAGAGGGCGGTACTACCGCTGGGCTCAGCGGTACTACCGCTCCCCCGGCGGTACTGCCGCACAGTCTAGAAGGCAGGAGAGAAAAGGACTCAAGAGGTACTGCCGCGGTGGTAGGGCGGTACTACCGCTCATGAGCGGTACTGTCGCTGCATAGTACCGCACAATCCGACACGAGAATCGACCTCCTCGAATCAACGCGGTAGGGGCCTGGTACCGCAGCGGTACTACGGCTGAGGACCCACCGGTGGTACTATCGCTGTGGAGCGGTACTGCCGCCTGTGACCCCTAAGCGGTACTACCGCTGGGTACCGCGGTACTACCGCTGGGTACCGCGGTACTACCGCTGGAACCAGACAAAACCCCAAAGGAGGGAGAGCTCTCCATTGAAGCGGAAAGGCTCAGAGGGTGTGAAGCGGATGTGTACGTGTTGATTCCACCCTAGCCTTACCAAAGCGGACCCCCTCTTGATAGTATGGTGCCCTCTACGAAACTAGTCCACCGAAAAAGAAACGAAAGAGCTACACCGTCTTGAATGAGACGCCGAGGGAAAGAAATCGTCTCGAGCCAAGGATGAACCTCTGAAATGCTCAAAGCACACGATTAGTCCGTAAACATGTTGTCATCAATCACCAAAACCTCATCGAGAGAGATATACCTTAACACAAGCTATCCTGACAAAAGCGGTCTTTGCCTGCAAAAGGCTCTGGTGGTGACGATGTCTCGGGCTCCATGGTGACCTCCGTCTTGCCGTCCTGCTGGTCTTGGTCTTGTTGCACCAATATGGAAACCTTTGCCTGATGCCTCGGTACTCCTTTGCACCAAAGAGAAAACAAGGACGCTGCACGGGCTGGCGCCTGCCTGGCACCCGCCTGGTGTTGATCGTCACGGCTCACGTCACGCGAGCCTCAGGAGGTTTACCCCGCCTTGATATCTCCGCTCCTCGTGAGCCTGCCAGGAGTGGCCGCTCCGAATGTGGTCTTGCGTCGTCCGCTTCGCGAGGCTTGGCCCCTCGCGAAGGTCTTGAACGCCTTGCCGATGAAGATGGGCCGTACGGCTTGCTAGCTTAGCCACACCGTGGGCCGCAGGCAGGCAAGTCTGGGGACCCCCGTTCCCAGAACGCCGACAGTAGCCCCCGGGCCCAAGGCGCGCTTGGGCTTGGCTTCGAGGCGAAGGCAAAGGTCAAGTACAGAGCGCCACGGGCCCCAAAAGCCTGCGGCCTCGGTTGACGCGTGGCGGTTGATTGGACATGGGCGTCTCTGCTTCCCCATGCTGCCTTAGAACCCGCCTGACTATGCGGCCCCCGCAACCTACACAGTTATTCCTCTGTCGCCTGCGCTCGGCCGTCCCCGGGTGCTCAACGATGAGGCTATGGACAAGGTGCGCCCCATGCTTGCTTCCAGTTTCAACGAGTGGGGAGAGACGGTGGCTTGGCCCATGTCTCGTTCCCGCATTGATCGGGCAGCCACTCAGGTCCCAATCTTCATAGATGCCCTTTGGGCCGGCCTGATTCCCCCCTTCTCCAACTTCTTCAATGCGGTGCTCGAGCATTATCAGATCCACATGTTGCATCTCGACCCTCAATCCGTGACTCTTCTCGCCGTCTTCGCCTTTGTGTGCGAAGCCATGGTTGGCATCGCCCCTTCTGTGGCCCTCCTTCGCCATTTCTTCTCATTGCATCTGGCCGACCCTCGGCAGAGCTCGCGGTGTGTGAGCTTCCAGGCCGTGGCCGCGACAGCGGGCACGGGGATCGACTTTGAGCTTCCTCCATCCACGAGCGAGTTTCGGACACGATGGGTGTTTGTTGACGCTGGTGTGCTCAGCCCCCTGCTCCGTGCTCCACCAGGGCCTACTGTTCCCAACTAAAGTTGGGGCCACCAGAGGCTCGCAAGCCCCTGTCTTTCTCCCGTCTGGCTCAGGCTGAGGAGGTTGAAGGACCGCGGCGTGACTGCGCCTATGGTGGTGAAGGAATTCGTCAAGCGTCGAGTCGCTCCGCTTCAGCGCCATTCCCGCCTGACGTGGACCTTGCTCTGCAGCCAGGACCACATGAGGTTTCAGGAGGAGGGACTTCCTCTTACGACGCGGCAAACGGTGCTTGCGGTCCTGACGGGTGCCCCTCTACCAGACGACATGCCCAGGAAGAGCTGTCTGCTGTACCGTTGTGAGAACAAGGATGAGTTTGCCGCGAGCATGCCCTCCTTTGATGAGTGGGGGATGCGCCCGATCGGCCCGGTGGGGACAAGTGAGAACCCCGTAGATGTGGTTCCCTTCCTCGCCGCTGGTTCCGAGCTCGCCCCAAGTGAGGGTGCAGGAGGGCGAGCTCCGACGGAGGCTGGTGGCTCAAGTGCTGAGGAGCGCTTGCCGCGTGGTGATCCCGGGGCGTCGTCCTTGGGAGCTTGCGATCCCTTCCCTGGGGCGTCAGTTACTGAGGCGACGCAGCATGCGGTTCCCGAGGTTAAAGCCCCGGAGGCCTCGGGACGTCGTGGCGAGAAGGCGCCCGACTGTTCACCGCAGCCGGGCACCCCTGAAGTTGTCCCTCCAAGCTCTTCTTCGGCCCCACCTCGCGTCGGCCGCCACGTCTAGCGCTTCGGTCGGCTTTGCGTGGACTTCGAGGAGCTCCGCAAGAGGAAAAGATCCCCGAGCGGCTTCGGGCCATTGAAGCAGCAAAAGTACTTCGCTGTCGACGAGTAAGTACTGCACCTTGCGATTTCTTGATTGCTGCTTTCCTTCCTGATGCTAGCTCTTCAGGACCCCTTCTGCCAGGGCCGTTGGGTCCCTCGCGAGGCAATCCTCGCCTTCCTCAGCACCCCCATTGGCATTGTGCACCCCGAGCCTGCATGCCGCGCCCGGAGTCGGGTCGGCCGAGGGGGTGCGTTCGCCTTCATGGAGCCTTGAATCTGTGGCTGCGCTGCCCTTCCTGCACGGTCTGGCTTGGAGCCTGGCGGGCGTTCCCTGGTCTCCTCCTCTGGTTATGGACACCAGATGGTTGACTTCGGCCTTCGGTTCCTCCTCAAGCAGCGGGCCGCGTCCGGCCGGAGCTTCTTGCGAGGTCGGGCCGGCGCCTGGAGCGGCACCAGCCCCCAGCCCCCTGCCGAGAGGCGATGCGCCACTTGATGTCCCGCCTGCAGCTCTCGAGGTGGAGGACGAGGTGGGCCGCGCGTTCGAGTTTGAGCACGGGCGAAGCGTCGTTCGCCATGAGCTCTTCCAGGAGGCGATGGGCGCGATGAGCCAACTTGGTGACGAACTTGCAGGTGTCGATTCACGCCTTGAGGCTGAAGGTCTTCGGCTGGCGGAGGAGTGGCGTAAGCTGAGGGTGGCCGTCAACCTGGGCCACTACCAGCGTGACCTTGACAATGCGAAGGCTGAGGCGTCCCTCAAGATTTCTTGTGAAGCTTGCTCCCGAGCCTTGGAGGAGGCTCGCGAGGCCGACCGCCGTCGCGAGGCTGCGGAGGAGCGCGCGTGGGAGCTCCAGGCCTGGAGTGCGTCCCTCGAGCAGCAGGTGGAGGCACGCCGAGCTGCCCTTGCGTCGCTGAGGGGTATGCCCGCAGAGGAGGAAGAGGTCCGGAAGCGTGAGGAGGCGTTGGCTCTGGAGGCCGTGGAGCGCAGCCTTGAGCTCGAGCAACTGGAGACGAGGGAGCGTCAAGTTGCTTAGGCGGAAGATGCTGTCGGGGCTCGCGAGGCCAAGGTCCAGGAGGAAATTGATCGCCAGTTGGCCCAGGTTCGCGCGGATCTTGAAGGTCGGTATGACTTGAAGTTGAAGCTCGCGGGAACAGAGGATGCGGGCAGGGCCACCGCTCTCAGGCCCAGGTTACACGAGGCGGAGAGGTGTGGGGAGGCCACGGCTGCCGCCTTGGCCACGGCGCAGGCGGACTTGGCCTCCGCCCGCACCGAGCTGCTTCTGCTTCAGAAACGGGTTGAAGATGCTGAGGCCGTCGCGCGGCAAAACAGGGAGGAGGTGCTGG
Source organism: Aegilops longissima (assembly GCA_021605205.1). Classification (NCBI taxonomy): domain Eukaryota; kingdom Viridiplantae; phylum Streptophyta; class Magnoliopsida; order Poales; family Poaceae; genus Aegilops; species Aegilops longissima. The sequence continues at coordinate 79,534,100 of CM038679.1, forward strand.
AGAGGCGGACACTGGTGCGTGTTCACCCTCCCATGCTTCAGGATCTTCGGAACAGGGCCAACACTGCCCTGGGTCATGTCTGTGATGCGAACGCCCCCCATCCTCAGGTGAATGACTACGCCAGTCACCTCCACTTCTTCACTGATGTGGCGACACGCCTAGAGGCCCGATCAGACGAAGCTCGCAGGCTCGTGGAAGAGAGGAGTCGCAGCATGCTCGAGCGTGCTTTCTCTTGTGTTTTCAGCCACCTCCTGAACGCCAACCCCGACTTCGACTTCGACGCCGCCATCGCCCCCATACCCACGGTCGTTCGGGAGGACCTGGCGCGGTGGGTAGATGTCGGTGCGTGGACGACACCTATGGGATCACAAGAATCCCTACTACGGTTGCGGGGCGCGGGGTCGTGAGGAGAGCAGATCAAACAGATAGCACACGGGTTCTTTATCCTGTTTCGGGCCGCGAAGTGCGTAAAACCCTACTCCTGCTTTGGTGGTTCGTTTATCTGCGTTCCTGAGCTAGCTATGGGGCCTCCAGAATCCTCCTCCTGGTCGCCTTGGGCCTCCTTTTATAGGGAAAGGGGTTGCCACAGCGGCATACAGGAGGTGGAAAGGGTACAGTCATACGAGTTTATCCCTTGCATTACATGACAAGGCGCCATAAATGCATCTTGCTTAGGTGTCCTTGCTTTATCGGGGACGAGGGAGGGTCCAATCTCGTCCGCCACCGCCCCCTTTCGTGTTGACACGTGCCCTGGCCAGCGATCCCCCTTGGCCGGGATCCCGCCAAGGGTCGTCATCCTCTGTAGTGTGTATCTGATCTTTGGATGTCTTCACAAAAGATCTGCATGCCACCACGGGGATATCTCCCGAATCCTTTGCCCCATGGGGGGGGCAGTGGACTCAAAGGTGATCCGCTCCGTGGGCGTGGGGCAAGCTGCCCCGGCAAGGGCCTTGCCGGGTTTTGCTAAAACCGCCCCCTGGCAAGGATCTTGCCGGGGGAGTCTGCTTCGTCCCCTTTGCTCTTTGTGGTCTTGGTCTTGGCGTCGTTCTGCTTCTTTCGAGCTTCGGCCTTACCTTGGCTCTCCTTCCTTGCCTTAGTTGAGTGTGGCGGCGCCCGCGGCTCAGACTGCCCGTGCACGGTTAAAAGGTGTACCCTTCTTTTCGTACACCGACAGGAGCCCCCGGGCCTGGGCCACACATAAGCGCAATTGCGTCATTGGGCTAGGCCCAAAAACGGTGCGCGGGCAGACAGGGTGGTTTTTACCGCGGTAAGTCTTTTCACGCGCTGCGCTTCCCACGCCTCCCGCGCGTGGCCCGGCGTGGGGAGGTGTGCGTGACGTGGGTGGCATGCGTGGGGCTGAGCTTTGCACGCATGCGTCCCGTCGCAGTTAATGTGAAAGGAGGCGGCCCACGTTTTCCCCCATAAGAAGGAATAACCGCGGGCGCGCCGCTCACTTTCACCTCTTCTCCCGTACCTTTTCCAATCTCAGAGCCGCCGTTTCCTCTCTTCCTTCCCTCCTGAGCTTTCGCCGTTGCCCACCATCGCTGCTTCGCCACCCTCCTCCCTTGCTCCTCTAGACTTCTTGGCCGCCATGGCGCCCAAATCCGCCAAGGGCAAGGGGGTGGCTAAGAGCTCTGGGACAGTGGAGTCGCCGGAGAGCGGGCTGTCGGGGGACCGGACAAAGTCTGCCTTCTTCATCCCCTCATCGATTGGTGTTCATGATCTCCTGGCCTCCTTCAAGCCCTTATGGGGAGTGAAGACGGGGGGAGAGAATTCGGGCACCCGCGACGCCAGATATTCCTGCCGCTGCCGATCCTGCCCCAAACCGGTATCCCTTTTTTGTCGATTACCTTTCTTGCGGGTTATGCCCCCCTTTTTCTGACTTTTTCTGCGACATCATGCACACCTTTGGCTTTCGCCTTTTGGATTTCACTCCGAATGCGGTGGCATGCTTGGCTCTCTTTGCGCATCTTTGCGAAGGGTTCGCCGGAGTGCAGCCCAACACGACACTTTTCCGCCATTATTTCTCCCCTCGAATCCAGCCCGGAGGCGCCGTCTCCGGATGTGTCGCCTGGATCTCAAGATTCAAGGGGGCATACCTGGAAGGTGCCATGAAGGAGAAGTGGGATGAATGGCGTGGCCGGTGGTGCTGGATCGAGGACGAAGACCCGCCGGAATTCTGCAAGGTCCGCCGAACGCCGCCGGTCCGCGGCAGCGACTGGGGTGACGTCGACGCTGCCGACGGGAGGCTCACCGTCGCCACCACCAGGATCCTCCGGCTGACCCAGGCGGGGCTCACCCTGGAGATGATCGGGGCGGACTTCATTCGCTGCCGAATCGCCCCGTTGCATAACAAGGGGAGGCCAGCCTGGCTTTTCACGAACCCAGCTGACATCATGCGGCTCCGCCCTGGCCTCGACCACAACTTCACGGTGATGGGGCATGCCCACTTCTGCCAGCGGCTTTTCCAGCTCGACATGGGTCGCGACGGCAAGATTGAACGGACCGGCAAGGCCGCGAGGGCCGCCGCAAAGGTCGGCAAGGCCCTTAAGGGGTCGTTCTTCAAGTTGCCGCGGTGGTCCTCCCGTAATAATAACTCACGCCGTCCGAGATCATTGCTATGATGCCGGACTACAACGCGCACGGCCCTGTCCCAAGCTGGCGGGAGCCGACGGAAGCAGACGTGCTTGGTCGAGGTGTACGTCAATGCTGACGTTGAGCGGTGGCTTGTCATGGACACCACCCAGGCGGAGCTGGACTACATCGCCACTAGGGCGAGGGAGGCACAGCTTGCCATGGAGGCCGGCAGCGCCAGGGGTGTGGAAGACAAAGCCGCGAAGGTTGCGGAAGAGGAGCAGTTCACCTTGTGGGCGGCGGCCACCGGGGAAGTCAGCAGCGCCGACGCTGAAGCTCCGCTTGTTGAGGACGCGGCCGACGAGTCGTCGGAGGAGGAGGAGGACGTGACGGTGAGCTCGACGCCGACCAGGGGAAGAGGGCGAGTCCTGCGGCGGGCTGGCTCCGGCGAACCGGTCCGGCCTGGCAGGGCCACGCGGCCTCAATTGACCCTGGAGGGGTCCGGGCGCCACACGAGGGCCACGGCGGCGAAGGGGCTGGCGAGGGCCGCTGAGAAGAAGAAGGCGACAGCCCCTTCCTCATCCAGGCGCGTACAAACCCCGCCGCCCTCTCCGCCTCCTCCGGCGGGCGTCGATTCGGAGGATGATGTGGAGCTCCCTTTTGATCTCGGGTCTCTTAGCCCGGAGAGGAAGAGGAAGAGACGGACGACGAGTGAGTACTCCATTCCTTGCTGTTATTTCCTTTTCCCCAAATCGGGTCAATTGTCTTGATCCATCTTTACTTTTGCAGGGAGACGGAGATGTTGGCCCAGAGGGCGAAAAGGGCGAGGACCTTGGCGAGCGATCAGCCCTCGGCTGGGGCTTCAGAGACACCACTGGTGGTGCTGAGCAGCCCGGACAGCAGCCCCCGGCGCAGCCCCCAACGTAAGTTCGGTACCTTCTTCCTACTTGACATGTGGTAGGCGCTCGATGCCATGATGCTAACCTTGCCGAGTTTTGCAGGAGGGGAGCGGCAGCAGGAGGAGCCACAAAGGGATGCTCCTAACACACCACCCCCATCGACTACGCCGCCGCGGGGGGTGTCCCCGGCAAGCGCACCAGGCATGGAGCCTGTACCCATGGAGGAAGAGGGGAACTTGGGCGCTGGTGACTCTGCCACGGCGCCAAATACGGGCGGGGAGGGGACTTCTGGTTCGCAGCCTGGTACTGGTGAGTCGCCTGCCCTTTGTCTCTGTTTTCCCCTTATTTCTTTCTTGGCTTCATCGGCCCCATTACCGCCCAGGCCCTCCTTCAACGGACATGGAGGACGCGGACACGGTTGTGGGAGACGTTGCTGAGGAGGCCGCGGCGGAGGCCAGCAGGATTGCTGCCGAGGAGGCCGCCAAGGATGCTGACGAGGCTGCCGCTGATGAAGCCACCAAGGGTGCTGCCGAGGACGCCGCCGCGGAGGCCGCCAAGGCGTCCGGCGAAGCTTCTGCCGAGGGTGCCAGCAGTGGGCCTGCCGGCGGGGCCGGCAAGGCCTCCGCCGAGGAAGAGGCGGCGGGTGACCAGCCTCCTTCTTCCTCAACCTCAGGCCCTAGCAGATATCTGAAGGTGGGCGACGATCTCTTCGTCCATCTCCCGGGGACGTCAAGTCGAGCGCCTGCCGAAGGGGAAACCTTGGACGACGAGGTGCTTGCCGCCACCGGGCTTGAGGTGGTTGATGAGCCGGCCGCTGGTGGCGACGGTTCTCCAGAAGAGCAGCTTTTCCGCGCCATGGGGGGCCGACTTTCGGAAGCTCCAAGTGCTCTACCGTGCCCGCCTGGACAAGATCAAGGCCAGGATGGCAGCGGTGGACAACGCGGAGGTGGATTTCAAGGCGCGCGTCGTTGAGACGCAGACCTGGTTTCACCAGACTCGCGAGGAGCAGAGAGCCTTTCAGGAGAAGTTGGCCAAGCGCGACGTGGAGCTCACCATGAGAATGGCCGACATCGAGAAGGCTCAGGAAGAGGCGGCGAACTTGGCTGCCGCGGCCGAAGCTGCCCGGAGCCAGCATCAAGCCGCCTTGGATTCCCAGGAAGAGGACCTCTCTGCGCGTGCAGCGAAGCTTAAAGCAACGCTCCGCGGCAAGGATGAGGAGCTCGAGGCCCTTGTCGCGCGACGGACCCGCGAGCTGGAGCAGAGGCACAAGGAGGCACTCAATGCCCAGGCTCTGGCCCATGCTGGCAAGGCGAAGGAGCTGGAAGAGGAGCTGGACGAACTAAGGGAGCAGGCCCTCGAGCTGTCCGGCGAGAAGAACACGCTCAACCGCGCCTTGACAGAGGCGCAAGGAGCAGTCATCAGCATGACTGGGGAGCTTTCCGACGCGCAAAACTCCATCAGAGACCTCAAGTTGAACCTGGAGGGTCTCGAGAAGATGCTGTCGGAGAGCAGGGCTCGGGAGGAGACCTTGACCAGGAGCCTCGAGGAGGAGAAGCAGTTGCGGGCAAACGAGGCCGCCTCCCACCAGGAATATGTGGTGGGTGAGAACAAGTGGATCAGCCATCTGGAGGTCATCGCCGGCAGGGTCACCTCGCAGTTGGCCACCATGGGGTTGCCAAATGTGAGGTATGCCCCCGAGCGCAGCGGGACCATAACCGCCAAGCTGACCCAGTTCTTCAAAGGCGTCCTCGGAGCCCTGGCCTATCTCCACTCCAACAGGACGGCCACGCCGACCAACGAGGCCCGGCGACTTTGCCGGAGGGTTGTGGCCAAGGTCCTCACCAAGTGGCGCACTGGAATCCCAATCTTGACTTCGCAGCCTCGATGAAGAGCTTGCCGGATGGTGTCGACCTCACGGTGCTCAAGGAGCGCATCAAGCCCATCACCAATGGCATCGACGAAATCAAGAGGGTGGAAGGCCAGCGCCGGGATTGAGCATCCCGTTCTTCTTCGCCGCTGCAGGTTCCCGATGTAATATCTTTAGTTAGAATCGCAGCTATGACGTGATGTAATATAACTTTGAAGTACTCTTAATTTTCTTGCACGTTATTTCCCCGTTCAATTCCTCCCTGTATGTGTGCCCCTCGCCGATCGGGTAGGCTTGCTGGCGCGAAAGCCCCTAGCGGTGCTTTGGGGACGGATCCCCAGGGCCTGCTGGGTACGCGTGCCGCCGGACAAGCCACCTTTCCGTTCCAAACATGGCCGCCCGAACTGTCGAGCTTGACTCGAGTCAGAATCGAGGGCGTTGTCGATCGCGGAAGGTTACTCTGCCATCCTCGACGCAGCCGCTTGAGCTGTTGAGCGGACTCGAAACAGGGCAAGGGCGTTGCCGATCATGGGAGAGCCCCCTGGCGTGCGGGGTCCTCATACAAAGGCGTGACATCTCTGGGGGGGGGGGGAATAACCTGAAATAAAAAGGGTAGCACAAGTAAGAAGTCAGTGCAACTTAGCTTCTGTTGGCGATCGCTCGAGCGTCGATCTTCTGGCCTCCTTTCTTCTTCCAAGGTCACGAAGATGTAGGAGTGCCGGGCTAACTGCTAGAACTGATTATCACCACTGCGCCCCCTAGCTGGCGCGCCAGAGATGTCTGTGCGGGGACGACACCTATGGGATCACAAGAATCCCTACTACGGTTGCGGGGCGCGGGGTCGTGAGGAGAGCAGATCAAACAGATAGCACATGGGTTCTTTATCCAGGTTCGGGCCGCGAAGTGCGTAAAACCCTACTCCTGCTTTGGTGGTTCGTTTATCTGCGTTCCTGAGCTAGCTATGGGGCCTCCAGAGCTCCAAAAGCGAATCCCCTCCTGGTCACCTTGGGCCTCCTTTTATAGGGAAAGGGGTTGCCACAAGCAGCATCTGAGAGGTGGAAAGGGTCTGATCATCTGAGTTTATCCCTTGCATTACATGACAAGGCGCCATAAATCGTCTTGCTTAGGTGTCCTTGCTTTATCGGGGGCGAGGAGGTCGAGGTCTCGTCGCCGCCCCTTCGTGTTGACACGCGCCCTGGCCAGCGGTGCACTGTGGTGCCATGTAAGTAGGCAGCAACCGAGGTGGCGCATGGTGGGTCTCCACGAAGGTTAAACTTGCCGCCACGCAGTGCCCTTGACTGGTTGGGTCGGCAGCCGCATGGTGGAGGCTCAATTGGCGCGGGCCTGATGGTGGCCCTATGGGTGTCCTTGGCAGGGGCCTTGCCGCAGCCCCGGCAAGGGTCTTGCCGTGGCGCCTGCCGCCATCCCCGGCAAGGCTCTTGCCGGGGGCCTTGTGGTCCCCCTTGGCCGGGATCCCGCCAAGGGTCGTCATCCTCTGTAGTGTGTATCTGATCTTTGGATGTCTTCACAAAGATCTGCATCCACCACGGGGATGTCTCCCGAATCCTTTGCCCCATGGGGGGGGGGGCAGTGGACTCAAAGGTGATCCGCTCGGTGGGCGTGGGGCGAGCTGCCCCAGCAAGGGCCTTGCCGGGTTTTGCTAAAACCACCCCCTGGCAAGGATCTTGCCGGGGGAGTCTGCTTCGTCTCCTTTGCTCTTTGTGGTCTTGGTCTTGGCGTCGTTCTGCTTCTTTCGAGCTTCGGCCTTACCTTGGCTCTCCTTCCTTGCCTTGCTTGAGTGTGGTGGCGCCCGCGGCACAGACTGCCCGTGCACGGTTAAAATGTGTACCCTTCTTTTCGTACACCGACAATAGAGGACAACATGGACGCGTTGGTCAGGGCCTTCACTTCAGAGGACAACTTGGTGGTGGTCGCCGCAGACGAAGGCGACGTGGTTGGTGATGATGATGTCGGCGCCGGTGACGGTGGCGGCGGCGCTGACGATGGTGACGGCGACACGAGTGACGCGTCTAAAGACGACGCGGAGGACGCGGCGAGCGACATATCCGGCTAGTTCCTGATCCTTGTACTGCGTCACCCTATGTGCGAAAACTCGGGCATGGCCCTTAAATATTGTGAGAGTATTTTGGGAGGGGGAGCCCCTCATGTAAACAAATCACAATTTCTACTTCTTATGCCGAACCGAGCGTGCATTCTAGCCAGTCATGAGTCTGACAGCAAGTTTTGTCGCCGTGGCTTACCTTAGCTAGGGCAGGCCCTGAATCAGATTGTAAGGTTGAGAGCCGCCGCGGGGCTCATGAAGGGTCTGCTAACTCGCCCGAGTGGGCCTCGCGAGGTTCCTGCGTCGATCGGCGCGCGTGGCGTGCGTGGCGCGCGTGGCGCGCGTGCTGTGCCCAGCCCCGCTCGTGAGGGGCCCGCGAAGGGGAGGCGACGAGCGTGAGCTCTAGAACAAGGCAAGAACCAGATAGCAAGAAATCGCTTGAACGAGAAAATTCACCCCCTGCATGTAATGACAAAAACTCGACTTCAACTTAAATCCAAATCCAGAAAGCAGGGCTACAGAAGAAGAGATCCAAAGCAAATGGCCGCGTCCGGCGCCTAGTCTAGTCTTTTGGTCTTCGAGTCTTCTCACCAGCGCGGAGCTAAGTGCTGCCACTAGGCATGGGAGGGAGCCCCAGGGCCTGAGGCCGGCACCCCCGAGACTCCGGGGCGTGTACAGCCCCACTCATTATTACGTGAGAGTGTCACGGGCGGCGAGCTTCACATGCACTGGGCCTTCTTCATAGGAACCGGCCTTGCTTCATATCGCCAGATGAGGGCCCGGCCTTGCGCCACCGTCGACCACCTTTGAGCCGACCGACAACCTGGACGGCACAAAGGGGGGAAAGGGGACGCCAGCGGTGCCCCCGGCGACCACGAGTCCTCTGCCGGGGAAGGCTCGCCGGCACGTCCCCGACAGAGGGCCTACCTCCGAATGTTGCCTGGCATCGCACGGCGTGGGGAGGGGCCTTGCTCCTGGCTCCCTCTGCGCGGCCCCCAACGTGCTTCCCCGGCGGAAGGGATGCTGCTGTGCCGGGGTCGTCGACCAATATTGTGACCTGATTCACTTGCAGGCCATGGTTAGCGTAAGCCTGCCCCTGAGAGATTAGTGGTACCCTGAAGTTGTCGTTGTTGGCGCGATCGTCGCGGTTCTCCATTGGTTCCTGGAAGGCTTCAACTTCCAGCGTCCCTTCTTCCCAATCCTCTCTGAGGAACGAGCCACGGTCGTCTTCCGGTGCGTACTCCTGGTCCATCATGCGGGGCACATAGGCTTCCGGGGCCGTCACCCCGAACACCTCGCAGTAGTGCCCCACGCTCCATGTTGCCCGGCCCAGCGTGGTGTCTTGAAGATGGTAACGTGGCATCCCACTGGGACCATGGGAGGCGACAATTGTACCCATGCTTGTCGCGAGCGGCATGGGGGCGGTGGAGCCCCCGGCGCCGCTGGCCGTGCTGGTGTTGACGAAGCCGCCAGGCGCACCCGATGGCGCGTGGTTGCAACGAGGCCCGCCGTGAGACTCCATAGTGGCCTGAGATGGAAGCTGATAGCAGAAGGGCAGCGCTCAGCAACACGTTCCAGCAGTGCATCCCGGCCGCTCTCCATCAGGCGGCACCGCAGCAGCTCTTGCGCCACCGTGACTGCTGCCCGCATGTTCGCCTGCTCCCACCGTGTGTGTGGTGCCGTTGCTGCAGCGTGGCTTGCTGCCCTTGCAGTGGATCATACTTTCCATGGGGTGAGGGTAGACGACGCCTGGCCGCGCCGCCCGTGCCCCGCAGTGTTGGACAGTGCTCGCGCCGCCTGGAGCGCAGGGTCGAGGTCTTCATGGGCAGGTGACACCGCCCGGGCTGGCCAAGCCGCCCAGCGGTCGGAGTCTGGCCTTGGATTGCCGGACATCAGGGCGTGGAGCATCGGTGGATCGATCAACGAGGAAGAGGCTCCGGCACACCCCTACCTAGCGCGCCAAATGTCGGATGTGGGGTTCCGGCAAAACCCTTAAGGTTCGAACTCTGGGGTGCGCGCGAAGTTCTTCCCCCCTACCTATCCATGCCCTAGCTCGCTAAGATCTCGTGGACGAACTCGACAAACTCACAACACAGAAAGACACGAGATTTATACTAGTTCTGGCCACCGTCGTGGTGTAATACCCTAAAACAATGTGTGGTGGTGGATTGCCTTTGGGCTGATAATGAACAGTACAAGGCGAAGAACAGCCTCCTGAGGTTGAGGTGTTCTTGCATTTTGTGTGAGGTGAGGGGTTGGCTCTGGATCTGATCCCATGCCTCTACGGTGGTGGCTAGCCCTACTTATATAGGCCCTGGTCCTCTCCCCAAATACTGAGCGGGAAGGGAGCCAACAACAGCGGGCAATTTGAAAGGGGACAGCTAGTACAAGCTATCCTGACAAAAGCGGTCTTCGCCTGCAAAAGGCTCTGGTGGTGACGCCGTCTTGGGCTCCATGGTGACCTCCATCTTGTCGTCCTGCTGGTCTTGGTCTTGTTGCACCGATATGGAAACCTTTGCCTGATGCCTCGGTACTCCGCGCCTGCCTCCTTTGCACCAAAGAGGAAACAAGGACGCTGCGCGCGCTGGCGCCTGCCTGGTGTTGATCGTCACGGCTCACGTCACGCGAGCCTCGCGAGGTTTACCCTGCCTTGATATCTCCGCTCCTCGCGAGCCTGCTAGGAGAGGCTGCTCCGGAGGAGGTCTTGCATCGTCCACTTCGCGAGGCTTGGCCCCTCGCAAAGGTCTTGAACGCCTTGTCGATGAAGATGGGCCGTACAGCCTGCTAGCTTAGCCACGCCGTGGGCCGCAGGAGGCAAGTCTGGGGACCCCCGTTCCCAGAACGCCAACAGTTTCTTTTCGTTGCTGCAAGTTTACAACCAAGACGATTTTTATCTTTAGTTAGAACTGCGGCAACAAGCGATGTAATATGACCCTGCAGTACTTTTGATACAATGCATGTTATTTTCCTATTCAATTTTCCTTTGTATGTCCACCCTAGGTTAATCGGGTGGGCTCACCGGCACGTAAACCTAGGGCGGTGTCTTGAGGATGGATCCCCATTGGCCTGCCGGGTGTGCTTGCTGCCGAGCGAACCACCTTACCGCCCTTAGCGCGGCCGCCCGAACTGTCGAGCTTGACTCGAGTCAGAATCGAGAACATTGCCAATTGCGGAAGGCTACCCTGCCACTCTCGACGCGGCCGCTTGAGCTGTTGAGCGGATTTGAAACAGAACAAGGGCGTTGCCAACTGCGGGAGGGCCCCTTTGCGTGCAGGTTTTCCATACATAGGCGGAATCTTTGAGGATGGTAACCTTATGAATAAAAGGAAATTGCTCAAGGCTGTGGATGACTTAGCTTTTTTGTTGCCGCATTGGCGTCCTTCGTGCTTTCAGGCGGTGTAGTTTTCCCCTGGTCGTCTTCTTCTTTAGAGGCCATGGCGATGAAGAACGGCTAGGCTAACTACTAGACCATATTCTCAAATTGCGCCCCCTACCTGGCGCGCCAAAGATGTCGGTGGGACATGACACCTATGGGATCACAAGAATCCCTACTACGGTTGCCGGGGCGCGAGGTTGTGAGAAGAGCAGGATTAATAGTCAGCACAAGGATCGTTTACCCAGGTTCGGGCCGCGAGGATGTGTAAAACCCTAGTCCTGCTTTGGTGGATGTATTGAGCGTTCTTGAGCTCTTGAACTAGCTATGGTGGCTGTGTAGTTCCAAAGAGCCGAATCCTCTTCCAGTACTCCATGGGCCTCCTTTTATAGTTGAAAGGGGCTTCCACAGTGGCACACAGGAGGTGGAAAGGCCTACAATACTATGAGCTTATCGCTCGTATTACCGGACAAGACCCATTTAATGCGTCGCTTAGGTGTCCCCTAGCATTATCGGGTCGGGAGCGAGGCCCATCCCGTACATCGCCGCTCCTCTTTGCTTCGACACGCACGCTGGCCAGCGATGCATGCGGCGCCATGTAGGCAGACAGGCAGCTGAGGTGGCGTGGTGGTAGGGTCTTCACGAAGATCTGCATGCCACCACGCAGGTGCTTGCTGAGTTGGCGTAGAGGCCGCCCGTCGCCACGCAAGTGCCTGCCTAGCTGGTTGAGCTAGCAGCTGCTTGGGGACGGCGGTGGAGTTTTGGTTGATGTGGGCCTGGCTGTGGCCCCGCTGACGCCCTCGGCAAGGGCCTTCCCAGGGGCCCGACAAGGGTCTTGCCGTGGTGTTGCAGTCGTCCCTGGCAAGGCGCTTGCCGGGGGTCTTGTGGATCTCCTCGGCAAGGATCCCGCTGAGGGTCGCCGTCTTCTGGTCCTCACCTGATCTCATATATCTATGGTCTTGACAAAGATCTGCATGCCACCACAGAGGTGCCTCCCGAGCTGTAACGCCCTCGATGCGGCTATATCTCCCACGTGTCGAAGCACGACTTAGAGGCATAACCGCATTGAAAGCAATGTCGCAAGTGAGGTAATCTTCACACAACCCATGTAATACATAAGGGAAAGAGATACATAGTTGGCTTACAATCGCCACTTCACATAATACATGAGTAAAGCATTACATCATACAGATACAATCAAGGTCCGACTACGGAACCAAAATAAAAGAAGACTACCCCAAATGCTACACAGATCCCCGATCGTCCCAACTGGCTCCACTCTTGATCAACTGAAACGAAACAACACAATGAACAAGATCTTCATCGAGCTCCTCCTTAAGCTCGGATGCGTCACCTGCACGGTTTCATCGGCACCTGCAAACTGGTTTTGGAAGTATCTGTGAGTCACGGGGACTCAGCAATCTCACACCATGAGATCAAGACTATTTAAGCTTAAAGGTAGGACAGGGTAGTGAGGTGGAGCTGCAGCAAGTGACTAGCATATATGGTGGCTACCATACATAAAATAGAGCGAGAAGAGGAGGCAAAGCACGGTCGAACAACTATGATCAAGAAGTGATCCTAGAACAACCTACGTCAAACATAACTCCAACACCGTGTTCACTTCCCGGACTCCGCCGAGAAGAGACCATCACGGTTACACACGCGATTGATGTGTTTTAATTAAGATCAACCGGGTTTTCTACAACCGACATTAACAAATTCCCATCTGCCACATAACCAAGGCACGGCTTTGAAAGATAATACCCTACGAGGGTGTCCCAACTTAGCCCATGATAAGCTCTCGCGATCAACGAAGGATATTCCTTCTCCCGGGAAGACCCGATCAGTCTCGGAATCCTGGCTACAAGACATTTCGTCAACAATAAAACAAGACCAGCAAAGCCGCCGGATGTGCCGACAAATCTGATAGGAGTCGCACGTACCTCGGTCTCGTGGCACACCGGATAAGTCAAGCTACGAGTAAAACCAACCCTCGAGTTGCCCGTGGTGGCCCATGAGTTGCTCGGTTCGGACCAACACTCGAAGGAGCACCGCCCGGGGGGCTAAAATAAAGATGACCCTCGGGCTCCGAAACCCAAGGAAAAAGGGTATAGGTGAGGCAAATGGTAAAACCAATGTTGGGCCTTCTGGAAAAGTCTTATTCAAAGCGAACTGTCAAGGGGTCCCATAAATCACCCGACAGCGTTAGGGACGCAAAATCCGGGAACATAATACCGATATGACGGAAACTAGGGCGGCAAGAGTGGAACAAAACACCAGGCATAAGGCCGAGCCTTCCACCCTTTACCAAGTATATAGATGCATTAATTAATTAAGATATATTGTGATATCCCAACAAGTAAACATGTTCCAACAAGGAACAACATCTCCATGTTCAACAAGGAACAAACTTCATCTTCACCTGCAACTAACAACGCTATAAGAGGGCTGAGCAAAGCGGTAACATAGCCAAACAACGGTTTGCTAGGAAAGGATGGTTAGAGGTTTGACATGGCAATGTGGGTGGCATGATATAGCAAGTGGTAGGCATCGTAGCATAGGCATAGCAAAAGAGCGAGCATCTAGCAAGAAAAGATAGAAGTGATTTCGAGGGTATGGTCATCTTGCCTGAAATCCCGCAAGGAAGAAGAACGAGTCCATGAAGAAGACAAGCGGACGTGGTCGAGCGAATCCTCACAACTCCGAACAGAACCGAAGCTAACGAGAAAGCGAACCGGAAAGAAGCAAACAACATGGTAAACAACCATCACATAAACATGGCATGATGCACAATCAAGTATGATGCATGTCGGTTTAAATATGCATGGCATGGCAAAGTGCAACAAACAATACCACAAATTAAGTGGAGCTCAATATGCAACGAGTTGCATATTGATGGCACCACATCAATTATTTAGTTCTCTCTCGGTTAGGGAACCAACAATATTAAATGTTGTTAAACATGGCAAGAGGTGAAGCATAAGTAAACTAACTATTTAGGCAAGTTTAAATGAGGCCGGAACAACAAACAACAATTCCGGTAAAACCCCATATGCATATTTTAGATTTGGAACAGATCTGCCCTGAACACAATTTTAGAGTTGTTAAACATGCAAAGTAATGCTACCATGTTAATCTATGCATTTGTCTACCCCATTTACATATATAATTTATTTAAATCCAAGATACGGTTATTTAGTTATGAAATAAATCATTTTAGCATCGCATTTAAGCAAATTAATGCAAACAACAATTTTAAACATTTAAATGTTGTTATCATGATGCGGATGACATGTGCGAGTTTTATGAAATTTTTATTAAAAGTTGACATGAGCATGTTATGAAGCATTGTGTCACCGTGGTGGAAGAAAGGGGTGCCACGGCAACGAATCCGAAAATGATGCTACGGCAACATATCGGTTACGGTAGCTCACGGAGATACCGGTGCAAAAGGAGGCGTGCGGATGCGTGGAACATGCTAGAAATGGTGGGGTGCTCCCGACTACCGGGTTCCCACGGGACGGTGGTATGGCAAAAGAGGGGCATCGCAAGGACGATTCAATCACGGTGCAAAACTCGAGCATCTCATACATGCAAGGGCATCTCATCGCGGTCGGTCATCTCGGGGTTATACCTTCGAAGCGTGCGTTCGGGGCGGAATGCGTTTCGTAGAGGGAAGTAGTCGTTCTCGCGATGATCGTCGAGGGAAGTAGTCGTACACGGCGTCGGTAGAGGTACTCGGCAATCCGAAGGGGTACTTGGCGGGTCGTCGAGGTACACGGTTCGTAGACGTCCGATGCGGTACTAGGTGAACCGAAGGTGTACTTGGCGGTCTCCAAACTTGCCGGTTGTGGTACACGTAATCTTGTGGAACTTCACGGTTCGTTGTGTAGTCGTACACGGTCCTTGCGAAGATGGACACACAGGCACGTAGATGAACCATTCATTGATCTCCGGTACTTGGCGAAAATCTCGAAGATGGCCTTGGCGTTCCTGGTTCGGTGGTTACGGAGCAGGGGACTCGGGCTCCTTGTGGAGCTCTGGTGGTCGCCAGTGTGAGGAGGCGACAAAGGCGTGCGGGTGAGGAGCAGCACGGCAATAGTGGGGCAAGCACAAAGGAGGCAGAGGCGCAACGACGGTCCGCGCAGGGCTGCTGGATCTCGCCGAGTCGTGGTCGAGGCGGGCGGCGCGGCTTCCTAAGGAGCTTAGGGCGGACATGGGGCTCCTACCCCTGCCAAAGACGGCGACGGAGGAGGGAAGCGCGAGAAGAGGAAGCAGGGCGCGGCGAACCATGGAGGTCGGCGGAGCCATGGCTGTGCGGGTCAAGCGAGCTCGCAGTCGGGACAGGAGGAGGCGCATGAGGCACGGGTCTGGTATCCGGCGAGGAGGAGACCGGGGTCGAGCGTGGTGCCGTCAGAGCAGAGATGGAGTCCAGGAGGACCAAGGAGGCACCGCGAGGCTGGTGGTGCGGCGTGAAGAAGGAGGGGCCGGAGCGACGACGAACCGAAGGACGGCGACGGACGAAGGAGCTCCTCTCCCTTGCGCGAGGAGGGAGATGAGTGGGGCGGAAAGGGGATCGAGCCGAGGCTCACCCTGGCGGCGCAAGCGAGGGGGAAACGGGAGAGATGGGGATCGGGACTAGGGTTAAGGGCAGGGGGCGCCGACTGGGCTGGTGGAATGGGCCGGTCTGGTTGGTCAGGCCCAAGAGGCCGGCTGGGCTGGCTCCTCTCTCCTCTCTTCTCTTAAAACAGGGAAAAAGAAAGGAAAGGGAAGAAAAGAAAAAGATTAGAGAAAGAGTTTGGGCATGGGGATTATTTTCCCGAGCTCGCAAAAATGAGCTCGATCCAGGAAAATAAAAGAGGCATGATTGAAAGATTTAAATCTATAACCATTTGAATTTAGTTCGAATGGTATGGACTAGGATTACATTTTGGAAGAGTCCAAAAATGTTAATAATTTAGGAGGAGCCTCGAAAAAAAGAGGTAAGAATTGTTGGCAAAGTTTGGGGACCAAACTTGAAGTAGAAAGGGCATTGGAATTTTGCAAGTGTGTTATGATCAATTCCAAATTAATGAAATATTTTATAATAGCTCCATAAATATTAGGAGGATATGTTATGAAGAGAAAACACCATGTGAATTCCCTTGATTTAAATAGATCAAAAGATCTATGCAGTTTATTTAGTTGAGGTTTTTAAAATTAAATGGCATGATGAGATGATGACATGATGCAATGCAAAAATAAAAGGACCGGCACAAATGAAACACACAAGCGAAACCGGAATATATGGAAGGCAACTGAAGCATCGGTCTCGGGGCGTCACAACACTCCACCACTACGAGAGGATCTCGTCCCGAGATCTAGGATGGCACCGGAGAAAAGCGGAGAGAAAGAGGTAAAACTAAGTTGCTTCTTTGACAAGCGAATGAAACCAATGAACCTCGAGAGGTTGAAAACTTGAAAGAATAACACAATAGAGTTGAGCGAAATTGAGAGCATTCCATGGGAAATAGAAACAAGGAACACCACAGAACCTTGGGGTTGCAAAGCTATGAATGACGATTACAATGGACAAGAAGGAATTGGAACCACTCCGGTTAAAACGAGATAAGAATGAACAAGAATGATATAATTTTGGCAGCACTCCGACTGAAAGAAGAAGGAAAACTTGATAAGATAGAATGATACTTGATGAAATCAACAACACACTGCCTCCGGAACTATTGAAAAATGGCACAGGGGTAAGAAAGATTTCAGACAACACTCCGGTTGAGAAGGGGGGCAAAACTTGATAATATGAGAGAGCTCGAATGAAAACACGACACTCCGGTTAAATGGATAAAGCAAGAAAAAGAACATGATCTTGACAAAACGAGACGATGGGTCGAAGAGAGCAACATCACAATGCCTTCGAAACGAAAGAATAGAATCTAGATTGATGGGATAAAGGGACGGAGAAGAAAACGACAACTTCTACCACAAATGAATTTGAAATAAACATCCTTACGAGGAAGGCTAGAACGTAGTTGTTGAAAAATCAACAATGAAAAGAATAAACTTGTAGTGGGCTTATGGAAACAACTCAAAATTATGAGGTGAAAATCTGCCACTAACGAAAACAATTGCTTGCTTGAGATCAACGAAGAGATGAAAACTGCTTTACGCCGAGAGGATAGTTAAAACTTGGATCATTGATAAGCACCACAATATCAACATTCCTTAGGGAAGGCTTTAGGTGAAATCTATACCAAGATAACTCCAACGAAGAGATTGATGGATTTAAAAATACCTCGTTCTTGACAACATGTGAACCATGAAGCATGAAGGAAATTGTCAAGAATGACATAACACCATCTCAAGAGATAAGGTAGAAAGAATTGCACTTCGGAATGCAAGATGAAGAATGCTTGAACTCCTCAAAACAAAACATGTGTTGAACACCATGCTTATTTTAGAGTAAAGCTTGGCGGATCTTAACTCCGAGAGAAATCTTGAAGAACAATTGAAGAATGAAAAGAATCCTTGACGAACCATCATGTAGAGCCTCCATGAAGAACTCCGGTAAATAAAAGGATGATAGAAAGAAAGAGAAGTTGAAAACACAAGGTGAAGCCTTGCAATGATAAGATGAAGCTTCGCGATGAGATAATGCAGAAAACTTGGAGCTTCGGATAAGAAAGATGAACAAATGAAATCAATAATTTTGATGGACCTCCGTAATGAGGAATTGAATTTACTAGATGAAACAAGAATAAGAATTACATTACGCTCATCCTTCACCAATTGAATTGATGACAAGCAATGGATTTGGCATACTACTTATTCTCGTAGAAAGGATTAAGATAGATATGGCGCAAACTTGGGAAGGTCTTCAACGAACCACGGTAGGATTTGGGAAGAACGAATGAATCTAAATAATAACGAAGGAAGAGAACTCTTGAACGAACCACCGTAAGAATTGAAAATGAAAGTAGCAAAGGCACAATTCACCAGGAAGAATTGGAAAACGAATGAAGATGCTTGAGGGGAAATTAGATACATTAGAACGAAGAGATCATGAACTGATTAGAGGATATTTCGACGATGCACCGGTAAGATTTGGAGAGTGAGATGTTGAGAATGAATAATTCTAAGATGATGGCTCTGGATAATCAAACTGAAAAGATTTCTGAATAACTCCGGATGGGTGAAAAGAATTCTCACCATCAAAACAAATATGAGGATGGCACGAAGCTAGAACCATGAATCTTGAAGAGAATGGAACAAGACTAAAGAGAAACTCGTCTTCGGTCTTCAAAATTCGAGAATGACGACGAGAAACACCACCATGAATTGTTGAGGCACCCCGGAATGAAAATTAGAAAGGTTGAACCAACAATGAAAATAATTTGAAAGATCTTGGAGAAAGACATTTGACTGATGATAATTCATCCTTACATCAAACTTTGCAAAGAATTTGAGAATAACTCCGGAAAATTAGAAGAGTTAGGTAAGATCCTGGGAAAAGACCTGTGGGTTAGGGCCCACTCAAAAGAACCACCGTTGAACAATTGTTTGAAATAGATATTGCACCGGTAGAATTAAATGGCTTGAATGAGATAACAATCTTGAAATAGTTTGAACAGATTAAGAATGGAAACACGAATCTTCTGAGATATCTTCAACACTCCGGAACAATTGAATAGCGAGAAGTGGATGATTAAGAGATGCACCGACATGAGAAAGCATTTGAAACGATGAAAAGAATATGATCAACACTGAAAACTTGACTTAAATCCACCGGAGAAGAAAATTAGAATGGAACAATGATAAGGTTAAAGCTTCCTTAGCGTCTTCATAAGAAAACACCGGATAAGAGCATTGAGGAAAAGAATGAAGAAACTTCACTCAATAAAATGGCTACTTGATTAAGAAATCTGAGTCCTTGAAGAAAAAGGGTGGGAGGGCGGGAAAACAAAGGAAACTTAGGTCGGATGAAACGAACACCGTTGAGAAAAAAAAACTTAGAATTGATCTTGCGAATGTTGCAATGATCGGATCCACTTGAACAGAAGCACGTCGGTTGCAAAAGAATTGACATGACAAGCTCAGTGATCAAGAAGGATTAGTATTCACGTAGCAATATGAGAACACCATTTAGGAAAGGTATGGAATCAACACTTGGCATTGAAGCAACTTGAATACCACAAAACGGAACAAAAAAAAACAAAGGATTTGGCTTGCAGAATAAGCCGGAAACAAACACATATGATAGAGATTTACCCAATCCCATATCATGCATCTGTCGGAAAGATATTCTAGGAGCTACTTGAATACCCACCTATAAACTCCCGAAACTTTCTGGTTATGCAATCTGGTGTTGGGGATACAGGGGACACAAAATATATCACCCAAACTAACAATACCTAGATCCAGCTGTATCCATCCTTCAACACATAACCAAGAAACCTCCGGAAATAGTGTACCTCGACCTTCGAAAAGCATCCGTTATACGAGTCATGGCAATACTCTCGAGCTCGCCCCAGTACTGGGTTATCGAGGTTATCTCACCAACAACTGCACAAAAGAGATTTTCGATGTCGGCAAAACTCGGTATTCGAGAATCTGCAACGATAAAATTGTGACGACAACACCTCGGAGCTCAACTCCCGGGACACTGCCACAACCCCTAAATGTCAGGAGGCACCAAGAACAATGTTCTCGTCACAAAACCATCGGAACGATTCCAAGATACTCGCGTGATCCTAAAAAAAAAATTTAGTGAAATTTGAGGGGAGGAAAGTCAAAACTCTACGTCAGGATACCTCACCAGAGCGACGAAGGGACTGAGGAGTAAAAAGAATCCTACTCTCCGATATATATAATCCTAAGACTCAAAACATTTTCCGTTCTAGACTCAACAACGCCAAACAAACAAGCAGGGGCTCCTAAGTCGGGAAGGCTCGATTACCAACTTAGCGCCCTCGATGCGGCTATATCTCCCACGTGTCGAAGCACGACTTAGAGGCATAACCGCATTGAAAGCAATGTCGCAAGTGAGGTAATCTTCACACAACCCATGTAATACATAAGGAAAGAGATACATAGTTGGCTTACAATCGCCACTTCACATAATACATGAGTAAAGCATTACATCATACAGATACAATCAAGGTCCGACTACGGAACCAAAATAAAAGAAGACTACCCCAAATGCTACACAGATCCCGATCGTCCCAACTGGCTCCACTCTTGATCAACTGAAGCGAAACAACACAATGAACAAGATCTTCATCGAGCTCCTCCTTAAGCTCGGATCGTCACCTGCACGGTTTCATCGGCACCTGCAAACTGGTTTTGGAAGTATCTACGAGTCACGGGACTTAGCAATCTCACACCATGAGATCAAGACTATTTAAGCTTAAAGGTAGGACAGGGTAGTGAGGTGGAGCTGCAGCAAGCGACTAGCATATATGGTGGCTACCATACGCAAAAGAGAGCGAGAAGAGGAGGCAAAGCACGGTCGAACAACTATGATCAAGAAGTGATCCTAGAACAACCTACGTCAAACATAACTCCAACACCGTGTTCACTTCCCGGACTCCGCCGAGAAGAGACCATCACGGTTACACACGCGGTTGATGTGTTTTAATTAAGATCAACTTCGGGTTTTCTACAACCGGACATTAACAAATTCCCATCTGCCACATAACCACGGGCACGGCTTTCGAAAGATAATACCTGCAGGGTGTCCCAACAGCCCATGATAAGCTCTCGCGATCAACGAAGGATATTCCTTCTCCCGGAAGACCCGATCAGTCTCGGAATCCGGCTACAAGACATTTCGACAGCAATAAAACAAGACCAGCAAAGCCGCCGGATGTGCCGACAAATCCTGATAGGAGTCGCACGTACCTCGGTCTCGTGGCACACCGGATAAGTCAAGCTACGAGTAAAACCAACCTCGAGTTGCCCGTGGTGGCCCATGATTGCTCGGTTCGGACCAACACTCGAAGGAGCACCGGCCGGGGGCTAAAATAAAGATGACCCTCGGGCTCCGAAACCCAAGGAAAAAGGGTATAGGTGAGGCAAATGGTAAAACCAATGTTGGGCCTTCTGGAAAAGTCTTATTCAAAGCGAACTGTCAAGGGGTCCCATAAATCACCCGACCGCGTTAGGGACGCAAAATCCGGGAACATAATACCGATATGACGGAAACTAGGGCGGCAAGAGTGGAACAAAACACCAGGCATAAGGCCGAGCCTTCCACCCTTTACCATGTATATAGATGCATTAATTAAATAAGATATATTGTGATATCCCAACAAGTAAACATGTTCCAACAAGGAACAACATCTCCATGTTCAACAAGGAACAAACTTCATCTTCACCGCAACTAACAACGCTATAAGAGGGCTGAGCAAAGCGGTAACATAGCCAAACAACGGTTTGCTAGGAAAGGATGGTTAGAGGTTTGACATGGCAATGTGGGTGGCATGATATAGCAAGTGGTAGGCATCGTAGCATAGGCATAGCAAAAGAGCGAGCATCTAGCAAGCAAAGATAGAAGTGATTTCGAGGGTATGGTAATCTTGCCTGAAATCCCGCAAGGAAGAAGAACGAGTCCATGAAGAAGACAAACGGACGTAGTCGAACGAATCCTCACAACTCCGGAACAGAACCGAAGCTAACGAGAGAAGCGAACCGGAAAGAAGCAAACAACATGGTAAACAACCATCACATAAACATGGCATGATGCACAATCAAGTATGATGCATGTCCGGTTTAAATATGCATGGCATGGCAAAGTGCAACAAACAATACCACAAATTAAGTGGAGCTCAATATGCAACGAGTTGCATACTGACGAAACACCACATCAATTATTTAGTTCTCTCTCGGTTAGGGAACCAACAATATTAAATGTTGTTAAACATGGCAAGAGGTATAGCATAAGTAAACTAACTATTTAGGCAAGTTTAAATGAGGCCGGAACAACAAACAACAATTCCGGTAAAACCCCATATACATATTTTAGATTTGGAACAGATCTGCCCTGAACACAATTTTAGAGTTGTTAAACATGCAAAGTAATGCTACCATGTTAATCTATGCATTTGTCTACCCCATTTACATATATAATTTATTTAAATCCGAGATACGGTTATTTAGTTATGAAATAAATCATTTTAGCATGGCATTTAAGCAAATTAATGCAAACAACAATTTTAAACATTTAAATGTTGTTATCATGATGCGGATGACATGTGCAAGTTTTATGCAATTTTTATTAAAAGTTGACATGAGCATGTTATGAAGCATTGTGTCACCGTGGTGGAAGAAAGGGGTGCCACGGCAACGAATCCGAAAATGATGCTACGGCAACATATCGGTTCCGGTAGCTCACGGAGATACCGGTGCAAAAGGAGGCGTGCGGATGCGTGGAACATGCTAGAAATGGTGGGGTGCTCCCGACTACCGGGTTCCCACGGGACGGTGGTATGGAAAAAGAGGGGCATCGCAAGGACGATTCAATCACGGTGCAAAACTCGAGCATCTCATACATGCAAGGGCATCTCATCGCGGTCGGTCATCTCGGGGTTATACCTTCGAAGCGTGCGTTCGGGGCGGAATGCGTTTCGTAGAGGGAAGTAGTCGTTCTCGCGATGATCGTCGAGGGAAGTAGTCGTACACGGCGTCGGTAGAGGTACTCGGCAATCCGAAGGGGTACTTGGCGGGTCGTCGAGGTACACGGTTCGTAGACGTCCGATGCGGTACTAGGTGAACCGAAGGTGTACTTGGCGGTCTCCAAACTTGCCGGTTGTGGTACACGTAATCTTGTGGGACTTCACGGTTCGTTGTGTAGTCGTACACGGGTCCTTGCCGAAGATGGACACACAGGCACGTAGATGAACCATTCATTGATCTCCGGTACTTGGCGAAAATCTCAAGATGGCCTTGGCGTTCTGGTTCGGTGGTTACGGAGGCGGGGACTCGGGCTCCTTGTGGAGCTCCTGGTGGTCGCCAGCGGCGGAGGAGGCGGCAAAGGGCGTGCGGGTGAGGAGCTGCACGGCAATAGTGGGGCAAGCACAAAGGAGGCAGAGGCGCGGGAACGACGGTCCGGCGCGGGGCTGCCTGGATCTCGCCGGAGTCGTGGTTAGAGGCGGGCGGCGCGACTTCCTAAGGAGCTTGGGGCGGACATGGGGGGCTCCTACCCCTGCCAAAGACGGCGACGGAGGAGGGAAACGGCGAGAAGAGGAAGCAGGGCGCGGCGAACCATGGAGGTCGGCGGAGCCATGGCTGTGCGGGTCAAGCGAGCTCGCAGTCGGGACAGGAGGAGGCGCATGAGGCACGGGTCTGGTATCCGGCGAGGACGGCTGGACTGGTCGAGGGGATCGAGGGGTAGGAGGAGACCGGGGTCGAGCGTGGTGCCGTCAGAGCAGAGATGGAGTCCAGGAGGACCAAGGAGGCACGGCGAGGCTGGTGGTGCGGCGTGAAGAAGGAGGGGCCGGAGCGACGATGAACCGAAGGACGGTGACGGACGAAGGAGCTCCTCTCCCTGGCGCGAGGAGGGAAATGAGTGGGGCGGAAAGGGGATCGAGCCGAGGCTCACCCTGGCGGCGCAAGCGAGGGGGAAACGGGAGAGATGGGGATCGGGACTAGGGTTAAGGGCAGGGGGCGCCGACTGGGCTGGTGGAATGGGCCGGTCTGGTTGGTCAGGCCCAAGAGGCCGGCTGAGCTGGCTCCTCTCTCCTCTCTTCTCTTAAAACAGGGAAAAAGAAAGGAAAGAGAAGAAAAGAAAAAGATTAGAGAAAGAGTTTGGGCATGGGGATTATTTTCCCGAGCTCGCAAAAATGAGCTCGATCCAGGAAAATAAAAGAGGCATGATTGAAAGATTTAAATCTATAACCATTTGAATTTAGTTCGAATGGTATGGACTAGGATTACATTTTGGAAGAGTCCAAAAATGTTAAGAATTTAGGAGGAGCCTCGAAAAAAAGAGGTAAGAATTGTTGGCAAAGTTTGGGGACCAAACTTGAAGTAGAAAGGGCATTGGAATTTTGCAAGTGTGTTATGATCAATTCCAAATTAATGAAATATTTTATAATAGCTCCATAAATATTAGGAGGATATGTTATGAAGAGAAAACACCATGTGAATTCCCTCGATTTAAATAGATCAAAAGATCTATGCAGTTTATTTAGTTGAGGTTTTTAAAATTAAATGGCATGATGACATGATGACATGATGCAATGCAAAAATAAAAGGACCGGCACAAATGAAACACACGGCGAAACCCGGAATATATGGAAGGCAACTGAAGCATCGGTCTCGGGGCGTCACACGAGCCCTGATCCAATCATAGTCAGTTGGGTTGGAACCCGTGGGCTCAATGGCGGCTCGCTCTGTTGGTGTTTGGGCAAGTTGCCCCGGCAAGGTTCTTGCCGGGGCCGCGGAGGCCTCCCCCGGCAAGGATCTTGCCGGGGGAGTCCACCTCACCCTCTCGCTCTTTGGTATCTTTGGTCTTGGCATTGCTTTGGCCATCTTGTGCTTCGGCTTCTCTCCGGCTTCCCTCCCCTGCTCTGCTTAGTGTGGCCGTGGGCGCGGCTCCGACTATCTGTGCATAAGTAAATGGGTACAAAGGTGTGCCCCTACTTTTGTACACCGACAGTCGAGGGGTAGCTAATTGTGGTTCCGGTCGAGGTGAAGATACCCTGAACAAACCCCTCAAAGGATTGTTTTCCATAGTAACAAGTGACAACAAATTTCAGCACATTATATTAATGTTTCCTTACGAAATTCCACTTACCAAAGGCGCTTCACTCCTCGGCAACGGCGCCAGAAAATAGCCTTGATGACCCACAAGTATAGGAGATCAATTGTAGCTCTTTTTGATAAGTAAGAGTGTCGAACCCAATGAGGAGCAGAAGGAAATGACAAGTGGTTTTCAGCAAGGTAATGTCTGCAAGTGCTGAAATTGCAAGTAGCAGAGTAGTTTGATAGCAAGGTGATTTGTAACGAGCAAGTAATGATAGTAGTAACAAAAGTGCAGCAAGGTAGCCCAATCCTTTTGATGCAAATGATAGGCCAAAACGGTCTCTTATAATAAGCAAAGCGTTCTTGAGGGTACACGGGACTTTCGTGTAGTCACTTTCACCATGTTGGTTCGATTTGTGTTCGCTACTTTGATAATTTGATATGTGGGTGGACCGGTGCTTAGGTGTTGTTCTTACTTGAACAAACCTCCTACTTATGATTAACCCTCCCGCAAGCATCCGCAACTACGAGAAAAGTATTAAGAATAAATTCTAACCATAGCATTAAACTTTTGGGTCCAATCGGTCCCTTACTGAATATCACATAAATTGGGGTTTAAGCTTCTGTCACTCTCGCAACCCATCATCTAATTGCTACTCCACAATGCATTCCCTTAGGTCCAAATATGGTGAAGTATCATGTAGTCGACGTTCACATGACACCACTAAGGGAATCACAACATACATACTATCAAAATATCGAACACACATCAAGTTCACATGATCACTTGCAACATGATTTCTCCCGTGACCTCAAGAACAAAAGTAACTACCCACAAATGATAATCATGCTCAAGATCAGAGGGGTATTAAATAGCATATTGGATCTGAACATATAATCTTCCACCAAATAAACCATATAGTAATCCACTACAAGATGTAATCAACACTACTAGTCACCCACAAGCACCAATCTATAGTTCCGGTAACAAGATTGAACACAAGAGATGAACTAGGGCTTGAGATGGGAAGTGTGTTGTTGAAGATGTTGGTGGAGATAACCCTCCCCAAGATGGGAGAGTTGTTGGTGATGATGATGACGATGATTTCCCCTCGGGAGGAAGTTCCCCGTGGAATCGCTCATGGGAGGAAAAGTGCTCCTGCCCAAGTTCCGCCTCGAGACGGCATCGCTCCATCCCGAAAGTCTTCTCCTTATTTTTTCTTGGTCAAAATGACCGATATACCATAAGATGGGCACCGGAGGTGGGCCTGGGTGAGCACAACCCACCAGGGTGCGCCTGGGCTCCCTGGCGCGCCCAGGTGGGTTGTGCCCACCTGGTGGCCCCCCTCTGGTAGTTGTTTGCTCCAATATTCATCATATATTTGATAAAAAAAATTCGTGAAGTTTCAGCTTGTTTGGAGTTGTGCAGAATAGGTGGCCCGATGTAGCTTTCCAGGTCCAGATTTCCAGCTGCCGGAATTCTCCCTCTTTGTGTGTACCTTGCAAATGAGAGAAAAAGGCATTAGAATTACTCCAAAACGCATTATTATGGATAAAAACATCATAATAACAGTAGGAAAACATGATGCAAAATGGACGTATCAATATGTCTAAAGAACCATACTCAGAATTTGTGACCTCGCCAAGATATTCATCATCTTCATCTTCATCGTGTTGTAGTAATAATGAAAGTGGCAAGCCACTGGTGGAGCCTAGCACATACAAGGATGTGCTAATCTTTTTTTGATTCAACAATCATGATCTGTCGTTCAGACTAGGGGATGAATATGATGAGGGAGAGGAGCATGAGGAGGGTTGAGGTGGCCGCCGGGTTCTACTTCCTCGCAGTGATTAACGAGAGGGAGAGGAGCACAAGGAGGGTCGAGGTGGCCGTCGGGTTCTGCTTCCTTGCAGTGATTAACGAGAGCGAGCGAAGCATGAGGAGCATTGAGGTGGCCGCCAGGTTCTGCTTCCTTGCAGCGATTAACGAGAGGGAGAGGAGCACGAGGAGGGTCGAGGTGGCCGCCTGGTTCTGCTTCCTTGCAGTGCGCGCGATGATGCCGGCTGCTGTCGTCGATCCAGTGCTTGCTTGCATGGTGATGCGAGATACCACTGTCCACCCCAGTCGCACTCCACAAACGCACGCCTCTCCCAACTGAGTGGCGGTCACGGAACAACCATCACAACACCCCGCCACTGGCCCCTTCGTGACCACACTCCCCACGACACCTGTTGTTTCTCCATCGTTTTGCCTATGCTGTCTTGGAACCACCGTCGTCGCAGCTACAACCATGTTAGATCCACTTCCTATTCTTGGTTCTGATCTTTGTATGTCCTTAGCAGTATACATACAGTTGTGGTATACTTCAATGAACTGGGAGTTGCCCGTGTGTAGTTTGATAGGTATTGACATTTGTTGCAGTTCGTATCACTTTGAACTAGTTTTTTGATCTGTAGCATCATATCCATCCTTTCATCTTTGTTCTATGTTGTCTCTTGTCTATCATTGACTTTTCATTTTTCTTCCTGCTATTGCAATAGACAAAGCCATTCTGAGGTGTATGCTAAACACAAAGCTGGATGACTGCTGCGAAATTCAGTCAAAGAAACATGCACTTTTATAGCACTGTCATTGTTGTCGGATAGGCACTGGCATTGGTTGCGGTTACCTTGTACTCCCTCCATAAAGAAATATAAGAGCATTTAGGTCACTAAAGTAGTGATATAAATGCTCTTATATTTGTTTACAGATGGAGTACCAGCTATCTGATCTATCACATTTTATCCACCATGTCATGCTTGCTCTCTATGTTATTATATGTCTTTGAATGAATTTCATTTTGCTTGCTGCAATAGCAGTAGACTGATTTGTCCTTTGTTTTGAGGTTAGGCTAATTAGAGCGAAATGCAATTAAAAGCAAGAAGTAGTTTTAGCCAGTGAAACCGAACATTATTATCTGAAGAGACATGCCTGCTAGATTGATGAAAAGGTTATCCATGTTCAGGTAAATTGAGGTGGATCATCTATGACTCCTGGTCATGCGTCTTTTCTGAACATTATGGTTATTAATTTTTAAAGGCCTCATCGACATGTAAGTAACGGTCCTCCGGGCCTATTTGTTTTGATACCCTTCAAGTGTTCAAGTTATCATCTCCCGGGAAGCGGTTATTTCTGTTGCAGGGGTGAGATGGGGAAACGTAGGAGCAAGAGGCGACCCCGCTAATAGGTCAAATATTGGGGGTAGTGTGTGGGATCTTTATAGTTTCAAATGTGGTTATTCTTGGCATCACTATCTCTTGCTCGAATGTCCTTGTTGTTTCTATGTTGGTGTGATAACCCACAAGTATAGGTGACCGCAACGGTTTTCAAGGGTAGAGTATTCAACCCAAATTTATTGATTCGACACAAGGGGAGCCAAAGAATATTCTTGAGTATTAGCAGCTGAGTTGTAAATTCAACTACACCTGAAAGACTTAGTATATGGAGCAAAGTATTTAGTAGCAAAGTAGTATGGAAGTAGCGGTAACGGTGGCAAAAGTAATAGTAGCAGTTTTGTAGCAATTGTAACAGTGGCAACGGAAAAGTAACTTAGCAAAGATCAATATGTGAAAAGCTCATAGGCAATGGATCAACGATGGATAATTATGTCAAATGGCATTCATCATGCAACGGTTATAACATAGAGTGACACAGAACTAGCTCCAATTCATCGATATAATGTAGGCATGTATTCCGAATATAGTCATACGTGCTTATTGGAAATAATTTGCATGACATCTTTTGTCCTACCCTCCCACGGCAGCGGGGTCCTATTGGAAACTAAGGGATATTAAGGCCTCCTTTTAATAGAGTACCAGACCAAAGCATTAACACTTAGTGAATACATGAACTCCTCAAACTACAGTCATCACCGGGAGTGGTCCCGACTATTGTCACTCCGGGGTTGCCGGATCATAACACGTAGTAGGTGACTATTGACTTGCAAGATAGGATCAAGAACACAAATATATTCATGGAAACATAATAGGTTCAGATATGAAATCATGGCACTCGGGCCCTAGTGACAAGCGTTAAGCATAGCAAAGTCATAGCAACATCAATCTTAGAACATAGTGGATACTAGGGATCAAACCCTAACAAAACTAACTCGATTACATGGTAAATCTCATCCAACCCATCACGGTCCAGCAAGCCTACGATGGAATTACTCAGGCACGGCAGTGAGCTTCATGAAATTGGTGATGGAGGATGGTTGATGATGACGATGGCGACGGATTCCCCTCTCCGGAGCCCCGAACGGACTCTGAATCTGCCCTCCCGAGGAAGAACAGGGCTTGGCGGAGGCTCCATATTGTAAAACGCGATGAATCCTTCTCTCTGATTTTTTTCTCCCTGAAAGAGAATATATGGAGTTGGAATTGAGGTCGGTAGAGGTATAGGGGGTCCACAAGGTCGGAGGGCGCGGCCTAGGGGGGTGGGCGCGCCCCCCACCCTTGTGACCAGGGTATGGGCCCCCTTCACTTGATTCTTTCGCCAATTTTTTATTAATTCCAAAAGTTATCTCCGTGAAGTTTTAGGTCATTCCGAGAACTTTTTATTCTGCACAAAAACAACACCATGGCAATTCTGCTGAAAACAGGGTC
Organism: Aegilops longissima; assembly: GCA_021605205.1. Lineage (NCBI taxonomy): Eukaryota > Viridiplantae > Streptophyta > Magnoliopsida > Poales > Poaceae > Aegilops > Aegilops longissima. The sequence continues at coordinate 79,563,259 of CM038679.1, forward strand.
AGTCGGGGTTAGTTCCATTCAAATCATGCAAGTTAGAGTCCAAAACAAGGGCAAAAGAGTTTGGAGAAGTAGATACAACAAAGACGTATCAACTCCCCCAAGCTTAACCCATTGCTTGCCCTCAAGCAATTTAGTTGACAAACTGAAAGTGATAAAGAAAAACTTCTACAAACTCTGTTTGAACTTGTTGTTGCAAATATGTAAAGCCAGCATTCAAGTTTTCAACAAAGATTATGAATTAACCATATTCACAATAACTTTTAGGTCTAACATTTACTCATATCAATGACATAATCAACTAGCGAGCAATAATAATAAATCTCAGATGACAACACTTTCTCAAAACAATCATGATATGATATAACAAGATGGTATCTCGCTAGCCCTTTCTGAGACCGCAAAACATAAATGCAGAGCACCCTTGAAGATCAAGGACTGACTAGACATTGTAATTCATGGTAAAAGAGATCTAGTCACAGTCATACTCAATATAAATTAAAAATAATGCATACAAATGACAATGGTGCTCTCTAACTGGTGCTTTTTATAAGAGGATGATGACTCAGCAATAAAAGTAAATAGATAGGCCCTTCGCAGAGGGAAGCAGGGATTTGCAGAGGTGCCATAGCTCGAGTTTTGAAGTAGAGATAAATAATATTTTGAGCGGCATGCTTTCATTGTCCACAAAACAACTAAGAGATCTCGGTATCTTCCATGCTACATACATTATAGGCGGTTCCTAATTAGAATGGTAAAGTTTATACTCCCCCACCACCAACAAGCACACTCCATGGCTAGTCCGAAACGACGGCTACCATCCAACTAACAACAGTCGTGAGGGCTTTATGTTTGCAATTATTTTGATTTGATTTGAGCATGGGACTGGGCATCCCGATTACCAGCCATTTTCTCATGAATGATGAGCGGAGTCCACTCATCGTGAGAATAACCCACCTAGCATGGAAGATATTGATAGCCCTAGTTGGTACATGAGCTATTCGAGCATACAAAACAGATTATTATTTGAAGGTTTAGAGTTTGGCACATGCAATTTACTTGGAACGGCAGGTAAATACCACATATAGGAAGGTATGGTGGACTCATATGGAACAACTTTGGGGTTTATGGAAGTGGATGCACAAGCAGTATTCCCTCTTAGTACAAGTGAAGGCTAGAAAGAGACTGGGAAGCGACCAACTAGAGAGCGACAACAGTCATAGACATGCATTGAGATTAACCAACATTGAGTGCAAGCATGAGTAGGATATAAATCACCATGAACATAAATATAATAGAGGCTATGTTGATTTTGTTTCAACTACATGCGTGAACATGTGCCAAGTCAAGCCACTCGAACCATTCAAAGGAGGATACCATCCTATCATACTACATCACAACCATTCTAAAAGCATGTTGGCACGCAAGGTAAACCATTATAAACTCCTAGCTAATTAAGCATGGCATGAGTAACTATAATCTCTAATTGTCATTGCAAACATGTTTCATTCATAATAGGCTGAATCAGGAATGATGAACTAATCATATTTACAAAAACAAGATAGGTCGAGTTCATACCAGCTTTTCTCATCTCAATCATTTCATCATATATCGTGATTATTGCCTTTCACTTGCACGACCGAATAGTGTGGATAATAATAAGAGTGCACGTGCATTAGACTAAGCTGGAATCTGCAAAAATTTATTCAAAGGAGAAGACAAAGTAATATGGGCTCTTTGTTAGATCAACAATAATGCATATGAGAGCCACTCAACATTTTCATTGTGGTCTTCTCTCGACCCGCAAAGAAAAGAAAAGAATTTCAAAGAAACACACTGAAATGTTTTTGGAGTTTTTTTCTGAAGAAAATAAAACAAGAACGAGAAAAACTATTTACATGGGAAAGCTCCCAACAAGCACGAGAAATCTTTTTGGGTTTTCTTTTAATATTACAACTAAGCATGCATAGAAAGTAAACTAACTACAACTAATTTTTTTGTTTTTTCTTAAGGATTTTCAAGCACACAAGAAGAAAGTGGGAAAAAGAAAGAAACTAACATGGATATTACAATGAAAAAGTAAGAACACCGAAAACTGAAATGAGTGTGTGAACATGAATATAATGTCGATGAGGAATACGTACTCCCCCAAGCTTAGGCTTTTGGCCTAAGTTGGTCTAAGCCCATAGATCAAAGTAGTCCTCTCCGGCGTACTGAGGAGGATCCTGGGGGTTCCTCTGGTTAGCAATCTCCTGTGGATCCCACCGATAAATAGACTCCTGGTATGGATCAGGTGATGGCTCTGGCTCAGGAGGTGGGGATCGTGTCCCCTCCCAGTATGCACGAATGTCCGCGGGTAAAATGAAGTACCTGCCTGAATGAATTTCGAACAAAACAAGTGCAGGCAAGGTAATAATCTGAAAGGTCACTACTGCTGGATGCTGCTAACACGACACTATGATCAGAGACCCTTCGACAAAACTGTGTGCGATGCCATAATCGCAAACGGTGGTGTAAAAAACCGTCAAAAAAGGTGCAAAACATTTGCGATGGAGGATGCATCAAAAACGGTTCAGATTTTAGTTGCGTGTGCGATGCAGGGCATACGGTTCAGCTCAATTAACTGTTTGTGATGAGGAGGAACAAAAGAAACGGGCAGCCAGATGAAGGTGTGTGCGCTATACAACATACGGTTCACTCGGATGAACTATTTATGATTAGGCAACACAAAAGAAATGGTCAGCCAGATCAAGGTGTGTGCGATATATGACATGCGGTTCACTCGGATGAACTGTTTGCGTTGAGACATGAGAATAGAAATGGTTCAACTTAACAGGATGTGTGTGATACGCGGCAAACAGGTCTGTAATCGGAAACGTGTGCGAAGACCGATAACAACACAGACGATTACTGCTAACAAGCCGCGTGTGTTGTGAGCAAACGATTGCTGGTATACAATTGTGAGTGATTGATGAAAACATCACTGACGGGTTCCATTGTTTAGTCCATGCGCGATGTGATTTTCTTTGTCCGCACAACATCTTCCCTTTGTCTACAGAGCATCAACATATATACTTAAAAAGACAGCATTGCATAACCAAATTAAGCATACAATTACACAAGTGACTACACACATAACATTTCCACACACCAAAGAAAGCAATTACATGCATACTAAAGTAGGAGAAACGAGGATCTAATCATCTACTTATTGTTGCGACGACGCTTGCCATTGCTCTGCTTCCGGATGTATCCCTGGCCCTTTTGGGGAAGGAGGCACTTCCTCATGTCAACGATCCGCCTGTACATGTCGTAGCTCGTGTATGCCTCCTTGGCCGCATACACGGCGTGAGCTTTGTCGAGTTTCTCCATCCAGGCCGAGTGCTAGGCACGCTTGCACGAATCCTTCATGTCTCTGTAGTAGGGGTCGATGATGGCCTCGACGAGGTGAACCAGTGAGTCCTTCTCATGCTCCTTGCTACCCCAGATCTTGTATTGGCCCTGGATGTCGACAAGATTCTGGAAGGCGATGCCCGAATTCTCGAGCACCTTTACATCGTTGGTGATGTCCACCATGGCGAACATGTAGTGGGGGCTGTTGACAAACTTGGCGAAACGCTCGTAAGATCTTGTGGCCAGCCAGTAGTGGTAGACGAGGACATGGTGGCGCACGCACATCTGGGTGACGGCGACCTTGGGACGAGACCCGGCACGAGCGCGGGTGTACTCGAGGTCAAACCCGACCACCTTGTACTTCTCCTCGGCAAGAAACGACTCCATGATGTGGATGGAGTGCTCTACCCAGACCGGGTTGTTCGTGTACACCACCGAGCGGTCCATGAACCTTCTGTGGGTGTCCACAACGACACACATGGTGAACTGCTGCTCGTCGTCAGCAGCCACTCGGAGCGCCATTGGGGCCGCGCAGTATACCCTCTAAGAATTTCTCATGGTGGGTGTGCTTCTTGCAATGGTGGGGCGCGATCGAAAGGTTGAAGAGACACAAGGGTAGGTTAAATGGTTGCTGTAATAAATGGGGGCTGGCCGGCCTGTAATCGTCACGTCTTGTCACGACGTTCATAGCGGAGGATTCCAGTGCATGCTTGACAACACCGCACCGCACGCGTGGGCTCGAAGAGGCGCCAAATGTATTGTTGGTGAGCATGTTCCCGCGCTACCGCGCTGTTTACCGTGCAAGCTTCCCGCCCGATTAGTTTGGCCACGCGTCGACTAGAAGAGGGACAAATCATGGGCATTTATTGGCAAAAAGCTTTGTAAAAACGAAGTGTGTGGAATGACTTCGGTCATAAGTTTACCCTTGGGTCATGAGGTCAAAGTTACACAGAAGGGTGGTGATGGACAATCGAGTGCGATAATTAATTCTGCGCTCTACAGTGCACATGGTGGAAGAAATGAACTGTGTGCAATAATGTCAAAGTTCGCAGTCGAGTTAGCTATACAAATCGTGTGCTGTGAGATCGACAAGTTAAACTGATTCAAAAATGGTTAATAAAATCTAAGACCATTGCATATTAAGGTCAAAATAGTGCAAGCAATATACGAGTCTCATACGATGCCATTTCAACTATTGTGACAAAAAAGCTCGAAATGGTACAAGGTTCAAATTCTAGAGTTATATGGCTCAAATTCGAAGATTACAAGGTTCAAACTGATATTAGAAATGAAATTCAGCTCATCAGCTTCAAACACTCGCGCTGATCCGCTGAACATGGATATCAGAGAGGTTCAAACTAATATCACTGCTTCTAAGTCTGGCTCCGAAACCTCACAATTTTTGCAAAGGGGTCAGCCACTAAGAAGTCATGTATGGGGTTGACACGATAACTTCCGATTACTCTATCATCTGAAGTTTCAAAATGAAATTCAGCATTTTTGGAGCCTACTCCATTCTGCCGCAGGCGCTGACGCTGATCAATAAACCATTCATTTTTGTGAAATAAATGTAGGGCAAACCTCATTTCCTTCAGCACCCTTGCTTTGAGAACAAAGAACCTGGCAAATATAATCTCCGGTAAGGTCCCTCGGTAGGAGTTCAAAGTAATTTCGGAGAGACGCAGATCTAGGCATTCGACGTGATTGTTATATTGTATCACATTATCCACCACTGGGCCTAATCTTATCTGCAAAAGAAGAAAACATGTTAGTGCCTACATGCTGTTTTGAACATTCCCACATGCCTAGCTATTTGGTTTGCAGGATTTGTAAAATGCACTAACATGCCATCTTCGATCTGACATGATTAACATGGGCATTTGATTACATTCTAGAAAAATGTAGGCTTCTTCACAAGAGGTTGGAGTGGATGAAAAGTTCCCTAAGAAAACTAGTACAGATGAATCCAAAGGAGAAATGCTTATTGATTGTAACCATATGGATCAAGCAACCAATATGGGGGCGGCATGTATGTACTAAAATCCTGCAAAAGAACCTTCAGAAATCGTAGTACATTGTCATTGTAAACTTGGAAAAAGGTGTCACGGATTGAACTCCCTTATGGTTAACATTTAATAGGAAAGGAACATCACCTTGATATATAGCTTCTCCAGGCACAAAAAGCATCTCAAGAAACTGACAACTTGCTCCAGGAATATAGTAAGAAAAGGGAATAACAATTGGTTGCTTAAATACTACACAATTCATTTGACATTGTTGGGTAAGTCAACATGTTGATAGTTGAAAAGAAAACTTACTTCAAACAAAGTCTGGACGGATGATTTTGTCGTGGAAGTTAGCATATATCTCATGACCAGGCCCTTTTATGTGGAGTGCAATTTTAGTGCCAGCTTTCAGTACATAAAAATTTGCAATTTCATCCCAAAAACCAATGCCAAAATAGGAGTCACCACGTTCATCAAGTGTTATAGTAGCAACGATTGTAAATCCATGGTTTGTGTGCAGTATGACATCCGTGGAGCCTTGATCTACATAAAGGGTAAAAATTTGCACTACATAATCTGTTGCATAGTGAGGGATGTTCTGCAGAAAATGGTAGGATTGTTAAAGAAAATATGGTAACATGCAAATATGGGCCCAAATTGAAAGAACTATACAACAGTTGAAATCGAAGGAGAAAAATCTATAATTAAACAGATAGGGTAAACATGATGTCATGGAAAAATGAGAGTAATCAAAAGAATAATACATCATTAATTTGCCTAATATAGAAAGAAGAGGGGAAAAAATCTCCTTTGACTTATATGGTGCATGTGGCACCTTTTATCCAAATGTGGCAATATTTAGGATATGTTCGGGAAAGTAGGCCATGCCAACCGATTTAGGGTGAGACTGAACATACCGTGCGCGTCGTCAAGTTATCTGGTACAGTGAGATGGAATCTCTAGTGGCGGTCGCAAAGTCCTGAAGTGTCGGCGCACTGTACATTCTATGAATGAAAGAAAACCCTCAAATCAGCTCGAATAAAAATGAATTCACGGCGATTTCGCTGGGTGATTAAAGGAGGCAGATGAACTAGGATAAGAGATGAGATAACATCTTGTTAAATTAGTTACCTTGTCGTCCATGAGAAAGAACCCTCAGTACGGAAGATTCCCCAACCGAGCGGAGCTGGGTCGACCGCGAGCAGCATCGAGAAAGTCGATGGTGATAGGCGGCGGCAAGCGGAAGTGGCGAAATGCGGTGGGCTTTGCCGGCAGCCTGGCGGCAGGCGTCGAGCTAAGTGTTTACCGCCGCGATAGGCGGTACCATGGCATAGACGTGGAGGAGCTTGTGCAGGTGTGAATGGGGAACGTACCGGAGGGGACGAGGGGGTGGCAGGCGGGGTGAGGGTTTTTGTGACGTGGGGATGGTGAGGGTTTTCTATTTTCTATTTCGAATTGGGTGGTGAGGGTTTTCTGTCCCACAAAGAATTTTGGGGGCGACGGTTTGCTAGAGCAAACCGTGTGTTATTGACGCAGTAGGCAAAATGAAAGTCATTGCACACGGTTCCAATTTTGGGAACCGTGTGTGATTGACGTACTACATTCGTCCTAGTTTATTGGTCCCCCGTTGTAATTTTTACCAAAATTTGGCGAAATATTTAACATACTCAGGCATAGATAATAAGCGTACACGTACATAAGCATAGTTCAACCATAAGTACATAGTTCAACCGTCATTAAGCATACTCAAGTGTAAATAGTTCGATCCATCCCACATCTCATCTCACATGCTGTCGACACGATCCTGAACTTCTCCAGGTACTCGTTACGCGCCGTGCGCCACCCTGCAAGAATACTTCTGCTTGAAGGAGCCAACGGCCCGTCCTCTTGCATGCGCCAGAACACTTAGATACGCGTCATGAAGCTTCTGGTTGCAAAATGGGCATCCGTAGCTGTCGTTCCAGGTCCTAATACGCCTGTTATGCATTCCCGCATAAAGCTCCCTCAGGATTTGCCTCTTGTACCTCCTCTGGCCATCTTCATCCTCGCTGTCCACATTGTCAGACAACACCTATACAAATAGTAAAACAAATTTGGCATCAAATCAATGATTACATGCCGTGAAGTAGGATTAGGAATTTATGGCTATTTATTTATACATATCCAGAGATTATGGTTCAATTTTTAAGCACACTCGTCTATGTACAGACCAATGTTGAAGAAAATAATGGCACAAACATATGTAGTTCATTCGAAATCAATTGTCAAGCCCTGGCTAGGAATTATTAGCACGAACATTAATCCTAGTCGGATTACTAGCAGAAATCATTTGCACAGATGAAACAACTAATCACTTATCACATGTACCATTCAAACAATCAATACACTACACGGATCTAACGAAACTTACTCAGATTTCATGGATTGGGAGAACATAACCATAGGATTTCTATTCCAAAAATGGGGAGGCAGGAGTAACCAGAGAAACCCTATGATCTATTTGACACATAAATGGGTATAGATGACTAACCAGCTATCTGTCGTCGTCGGAGTCTTCGCCGGAGTGGTCATCGGAGTCGCCACCGGAGTGGTCGTCGGAGTCGTCACCGGAGTGGTCGTCGGAGTCGGTGTGGAACTCCGCCTCCGGTTGTGGAAGCTCAACGCCGTCGATGATGTCAGGCTGCAGCGATAACTCGCCGGCGGTGACGGCAACCTCTTTCACCATCTCCACGCCGTGCTCCGGTGCTTTAGCAGCCCCGGCGTCGCCACTCCCTCTGATGGGGCGCTTTGGCGGCATCCTCATACGCTGATGGCTTTGAGGACTGAGAGCGGCGTCGAGGATGCAAGCGAAGAGAGAGGATTGTGTGTGCGTAGTGAGGATGGGGTTGCGGCCACCCGGACGCACCATTATTATGGAGTAGTGGGAGTTGTGGGAGAGAGGCGGGCGGCGGTCAAACCGATGGCTCGCCTCTCGGTGAGCCTGCGCACTGGACTGCTGGCATGCCTACCAAAGTTTCACACAGCTACTCGCACGCCTTCCGATGACACTGTGCAGCGAGCACGCCTCCGTCAATTCACACACCTGCACGCATGCCTCCCCGTCTACCTGCGTGGTGGACTGCTCGCATGCGTCCCGTCAACTCAAGCCTGCTCGCACGCCACACGGGTCACGCGGCGGCACGTATATTGTTTTTCTATTTGGATGATTAATGCTACCGCTTTATTGCTTAACCGAAGCATGGCACATATCCATTGTTGGTCTAATGCTCACGATTCGAATAAATAATCCGTTTGGGTTATTGGTTCCCAATTATTAATAATATCCCATCTGTAATTAGATAAAGATTACATGTCTGCCTAGCTCGATGAACTGAATGGAAAAGAGACACAACAGTTTACCCAGGTTCGGGCCACTTTGCGGTGTAAAACCTTACTCCTGCTTTGTGGTGGATTAGCCTCGAGGGGCTGGTGATGAACCGGTACAGTGGGAGAACAACCTCAGGAGGAGGATTGTTCTTGGGCTCAAGTGAGCTGGTCAGGGAGAGGATGATCTGAATGACCCCTCTCTATGGTGGTGGCTAGGTCCTATTTATAGTGGCCTTGGTCCTCTTCCCAAATGTAGGCGGGAAGGGATCCCACAACGGCCAAATTCGAAGGGAGACAACTAGTAGGTGCTATCCTGACAAAAGTAGTCTTCGCCTGCAAAAGCCTCTGGTCATGACGCTGTGATGGGCTCGGTGATGACCTCCGTCCTGCCGTCCTGGTGGTCCTGGTCTTGTTGCACCAGAATGGAAACCTTTGGCTGATTCCTCGGGACTCCGCGCCTCCGCTTGCCTCTTTAGCACCAAAGAGGAAGCTGGTACACTGTGCCTGCTGGCGCCCGCCTGGCCTTTGTCTTCATGGCTCACATCATCTAGACCTCGTGAGGTGAGGCTTGCATAGAAATCTCCGCTCCTCGGGAGCCAGCCTGGAGAGACTGCTCCTCGTGGAGGTGTTGGCGTCGCCCTCCTCGCGAGGCTTGGCCCCTCGCGAGGGTCTTGAGTTGTTGATGTCGAAGTTGGGCCATACCGGGCCGTCGATGGAGCCACGCCGTGGGCCGTAGGCAGGCAAGTCTGGGTACCCCCATTCCTAGAATGCCGACAGTAGCCCCCGGGCTCAAGGCACACTCGAACTTGGCTTTGAGGCGAAGCCAAAGGGCAAGTGCGGGGCGCTGTGGGCCCTAACCGCCTGCGGCCTTGGTTGACGCATGGTGATTGACGAGACATGGGCGTCTCCGCTTCCCCATGCTGCCTCGATAACCGCTCCTATGCATAGGAAGTATGTTAGACTTAAATGTGTTTGTAACATGTTTCATGATGCTCTCTTTGTGTTTCAATTATTATCTTTCGTGTGAGCATCATTGAAATCTTATGCCTAGCTAGGGGCGTGAAACAATAGCGCTTGTTGGGAGGCAACCCAATGAATAAATTTTATTTTTGCTTTTTGCTTTCTGTTCTTGGGTGTTTAAACAATTATGCTACTGGTATGATTGTGTTTTTTATGTTTTAGTTAGTGTTTGTGCCAAGTAAAGCCTTTAGGATATTCTTGGGTGATAGTTGTTTGATCTTGCTGAAAAAGACGGAAACTTTGCGCTCACGAAAATAATTTTCGTAAATCACAGAAAATAGCTTTTGCTCTTATTCTTTTTGCAGAATATTAATATACAAATTACCCTGGTCTTCCTAATTTGGTAGAATTTTTGGAGTTACAGAAGTATTCGCTAAAGTCAGATTACTAAAGACTGTTCTGTTTTGACAGATTCTGTTTTCTTTGTGTTGTGTGCTTATTTTGATGGCTCTATGGTTATCTTTGATGAGTTTTTGCCATAGAAAAGTTGGAATACAATAGATATAATATAAAAACAAAGTATGAATTGGTTTGATACAACACTTACAGTAGTAGTTTGCTTTCTTATACTAACGGATCTCACGAAGGTTTTGTTGAGTTTTGTGTGATTGAAGTTTTCAAGTTTTGGGTTATCTTACGATGGATGAAGGAAGGATGTAAGAGCCTAATCTTGGGGATGCCCCGGCATCCCAAGCTATTATCCAATAATGAGAAACCAACTAAGCTTGGGGATGCCCCCGAGTGGCATCCCCGCTTTCTTCCAACAACTATCGGTATTTTACTCGAGGCTATATTTTTATTCGTCACATGATATGTGTTTTGCTTGGAGCGTCTTGTATGATATCTGTCTTTACTTGTTTTATTTTGTGTTTTAAGTCATCAACCCTTGCTGGAAACACCTATTTGAGAGAGCCAAAATTATATCATGACTTGTTGGAATTGCTCTCTGTGCTTCACTTAAATCTTTTATGAGCTAGGACTTGCTCTAGTGCTTAATTTATATCTTTTTGAGAACGGTGTGCTTAGTATTTTTGAAGAAATGCTCTCTTGCTTCACTTAGATTTATTTGAGAGTTAGTAAAATTTTGAAGAAATTCTCTCTTGCTTCACTTAAATTATTTTGAGAGAAAGAAAATTTGTTATGCTCATGATCTTCACTTATATTTGTTTGAGCTTGTGAAAAGCAACACATGAAAATTAGTCCCAAAGTGATAGATATCCAGGAAGGATAAAGTAAAAAAATGTATGAAGATTATTGGACAAAATAAACTTGATTCTTAGTAATAGTTTTGAGATATGATGATGTGATAGGTGAGTTATGTTGATGAGTAATTGTGCTCTAGTAAGAATATTGGTGTTAAGGTTTGTGATTCCCTATGCATGCAAGAAAGTCAATAATCATACGATGAAAATTATATCCTACTTGTGGTGCATTATTCGGTGTTAATTATGCTTAATGCTTGCTTATGAGATTATTCGTTTCTTGGTTGGTCGCTTCTCAATCTTTTTGCTAGCCATCATTTTGCACTAAGCATGCCCAGTCCCGAAAAGCAAAAGTGAATTTACTTTATGTTCTCAAATAATAAATTCCTTGGAAAGTGTTGGTATGGAGGGCAACCGTGGATACGGCTAGCCATGGAAAGTGAAAGAATGGTGGAAAAAGGAATAAACTTTATTTTCTGTTTGGGAACCGCCTATGGCATGGAAAGTGTTAGGAACTCTGAATCGTTTTCGTTGGTGGGATGGATACACCTCCCAAAATGTTTTATCTCTAATTTTTCGCAGCTCTGGCACCTCTACAAATCCCTACTCCCCTCTGCGAAGAGCCTTTCTTTTACTTTATTGAATTTTTATTTTTGAGTCTCCATCTTCTCTTATAAAAGCACCAACTAGGAGGCAATATGATCGTACTTAAGTATTGGCTGTAGTTAATATTCGAGTGTGTTTCATGAATGGATCAATGTTTGAGCATGATGGGCTAGGGATAACTTATTTTAGCATTGATATTTTGAAAGACATAGTTGCTTGTTGATATGCTTGAGTATCTAAATTATTATGTCAAAACTAGACTATTGCTTTGAATCACATAAAAGTCCAAATGTCCATGCTATAAAGAAAAGAATATGATATGACTTGATGAACAACACTCCACATCAAAAATTCTGTTTCTATCACTTACCTACTCAAGGACGAGTAGGAGTTAAGCCCGGGGATGCTGATACGTCTCCAACGTATCTACAATTTTTGATTGTTCCATGCTGTTTATTTATCAATCTTGGATGTTTTATAATCATTTTATATCAATTTTTGGTACTAACCTATTGACATAGTGCCAAGTGCCAGTTGCTGTTTTTTCCATGTTTTTTACACCGCAGGAAATCAATATCAAACGGAGTCCAAATGCCACAAAACTCCACGATGATTTTTTATGGGCCAGAAGGAAGGTAATGGGCCCTGGTTGCACCTGGGGGGTTCCCTGAGGGGGGCACAACCCACCAGGGCGCGCCAGGAGGCCCAGGCGCACCCTGGTGGGTTGTGCCCACCTCGGGTGCCCCCCGGACCGCCTCTTTGCTCTATAAATACCCCCAAAATACCAGAACCCTAGAAGTGTCGACAAAATATTCATCCAGCCGCCGCAGAGTCCAGAGCCACCAGATCCAATCTAGACACCATCACGGACGGGTTCACCACTTCCATTGGTGCCTCTCCGATGATGCTTGAGTAGTTCTTTGTAGACCTTCGGGTCCGTAGTTAGTAGCTAGACGGCTCTCTCTCTCTCTCTCTCTCTCTCTCTCTCTCTCTCTCTCTCTCTCTCTCTCTCTCGCTACAATGGTCTCTTGGAGATCCATATGATGTAACTCTTTTGCGGTGTGTTTGTTGGGATCTGATGAACTTCGAGTTTATGATCAGTTATATCTTTTTATATCCATGAAAGTTATTTGAGTTTCTTTGCTCTATTATATGCATGATATCTTATAGCCTCATATTTCTTCTCCGATATTTGGGTTTTGTTTGGCCAACTTGATATATTTATCTTGCAATGGGAAGAGGTGCCCGGTAGTGGGTTCAATCTTACGGTGCTTGATCCCAGTGACAGAAAGGGAACCGACACGTATGTATCGTTGCTACTAAGGATAAAAAGACGGGATCTATATCTACCGCCATAGATAAATAGATCTTGTCTACATCATGTCATCGTTCGTATTGCATTACTACATTTTTCCATGAACTTAATACACTATATGCATGCTGGATAGCGGTCGATGTGTGGAGTAATAGTAGTAGATGCAGGCAGGAGTCGGTCTACTAATCTTGGATGTGAAGCCTATGTAATGATCATTGCCTGGATATCGTCATGAGTATTTGAAGTTCTATCAATTGCCCAACAGTAATTTTGTACCCACCGTTTGCTATCTTTCTTGAGAGAAGCCACTAGTGAAACCTACGGCCCCCGGGTCTTCTTTCTCCTATATTTGCTTTGCGATCTATTTTATTTGCTCTTTTTATTCAGATCTATTAAACCAAAAATACAAAAATACTTTTCTGCACTTTATTTTATTTATGATCTATTATTTCAATCTATTACCACTTTCTCCCGTCATCACACAATTTCTGGCACCGTACCTCGAAAGGGATTGACAACCCCTTTAACACGTCGGTTGCGAGGTGTTGTTATTTGTGTGCAGGGGCTATTTACGTTGTGTTGCTTGGTTCTCCTACTGGTTCGATAACCTTGGTTTCATATATGAGGGAAATACATACCATCGTTGTGCTGCATCATCCCTTCCTCTTTGGGGAAATACCGACGTAGCTTCAAGCGACATCAACGGGCTCCATGCCCTCCATCTTTATCCCAATTCCATCCTCCTCCTGTCGGTCTTCACGTTTTACTGTGAGGCATGCGTGGGGGTGATGCCCTTTGTTGCACTGTTCCGCCACTTCTTCTACCTCCGGATCAATGGCAGCCAATGCTCGGGGTGCGCCTGCTTCATCGCGGCCAACGGCAGCAACGTGATCTCACGAACAGGGAAGAAGGTGGAGGACTTCCAGAACAAGTGGATCTTACTAGACGCCAAGTGCATCCACGCCCCGCTCGAGCTGCCGACCGCGCCGCCAATGCCCCTGGAAGGATGGGCTCATGAGAAGCTCATCAATCCTCGGGCAGAGTTGTTGCTGGAGAAGATGACGGCTGACCTGAAGGCGGAGAAGCTGACAGGGGCTATGGTTGTCAAGGAGTTCCTGACACAGTGCCTGGCTCCGCTGCAGGCGCACTCGCATCCCCTGTGGAGATTCAAGGGCGCGGAAGATAACCTCCGGCTGCGCCTGGACAACTTGTCCGACGAGGAACTGAGCAAGGTCGTGCGCACCTTGCTCAGGAAGGACCAGGGTTGCCCACCGGATTACCCATCTCCCATTGTACCGCCACACCGACGGGGAGAAGATTGCCGATGCCATGCATGTCTTCAACGAGCGTGGGCTGGTGCCGCTGGAGCCTTCCCGGCCCCTGGGCTCCCCGGTGCCGGTGTCCTCCGGTGAGCCCAAGGAGGAGGAGAAGGCAGACTCGAAGGCGACCTGGGAAAGTGCGGGGGAGACCTCTCCCCCGCGCCAGACCGATCTCCACCTCGTACTTTCCGACGACGACGAAACTGATGAGCACCTAGTCAGGGAGTCGCCGCGCTCCGCCGGGGTCACCACGAGGTCCAGGGGTACCCCTCCGAAGAAGCTGAAGTTGGGGGTCCCGAAGAAGGGCAAGTCGGTGCTACTTTCCTGAGGCGACGCCTCTGCCTCGTCGTTGGCCGATGCTGCCATAGATCCAGGAGCCGCGTACTCGTCCGTCCCCGAGGGCGCGGCTGGGCTCATGCCCAGGAAACCTATGGGCATCGCGCTCCTGAAGAGGACGAGGGATTACGTCGCCATGGACCAGTAAGTGCATTCCCTCACCCTTGTTCTTTGATCTTGACACCGTATCCAATATCTCCATCTTGATGCCAAGGTGAAGCCGGCGGTGAAAAGGAAGAAGGAGGACGCCCGTGTCACCGAGGCCAAGCAGCCTACCGCGGCCGCGTCACCTCCGGCGCAGATGGACGAGGCCAGCTCGCGTGCTCCCATGACAGGGTTGCCCTCCCGAGGCTCTGGGGCCCAGCCTCACGAGAAAATAATCCCTGCGGCCAAGACGAATCTGGAGGCGCTCGCCCCCAGCTCGCCGGCTGAGGACCCAAAGGCTCTGGAGCCCCCGGTCCTCTCTGCTGCCGCTGCTTCGCCCATCTTGACACCGGAACCGCTTCCTTCCTTAGCCATCACATCAGCGGGCCGTGGTTCCTCTACTGCGCCCGGTGCTCAGGAGCAGGCCCTCTCTGCGCTGGATGATCTCCGAGACGATCTTCGGGGCTCCAACCGGCGCCGGGCGTCGGGGCTCCTGGGGCTGGTCTCGGGTTGCTCCAGGCTGACTCGTCTGTCAGGGCGGCCTGGGTCCAGGTCGGCGCAGCTGAAGAGGAGGGTCGGAAGGTGGCGGGCCTGGCCGCAGCCGCCCATAGCGTAGCATCAAAGGCTGCCGGGGCCACCGAGGAGCGCTGTTGCGCGGCGGAGGCCGAGCTGAAGACCCTCCATGACAAGAAGGCCTCCCAGGCCCGCTAGCTCGAGGTGCGGGAGGAGAAGATGAAGGCCCGGGAAGCTGCTGTTGCCGATCCTGACACCGAGCTGGAGCAAGCGGCCCGGGAGCTGGCAACGGAGCGTGGCTGCGTGGAAATGTTGAAGGAGGAGGTGGAGGCGGAGAAGGCCCAGCTGGAGGCCAGGAAGAAACTCCTTGCCGAGGCTGAGGAGGCAGCCACCGCGGGGCGTGCCACCTTTGACTCCCTGGAGAAGAGGTCCCGCAAGGCACTGCAGGATCTCTACGGGGGCGGATACAAGGAGCCGCTGGTGACTCCGAAGGAAGGCCCCGCCGGGCAGCTCATCAAGCTTGTTGCGGTGCTCGAGGACATCATCATCGGTGTGGGCCCCATGGTGGAGGGAGAAGCCTGCGCGCTCTCCACCTCGGCTATGACGCACATCTTCAGCAACCTCCATCTTCGTGACCCCGGCTTCGACCTTAGTGCCTTGCTTGAGCCCGTGGACCCGAAGCGCTACACCGCCACTGCGGAAGCCGTGAAGGACCAGGTGGAGGCCCTGCTGCGGAAGTTTCTCGCTGTTGACCCCGCGCCTACGGATGACGGCCAGAACAATGGGGACGTTGCCGATGACGGGGCTCCCCAGGCGGGCAACGGTGGCATCCAAGGCTGAAGAAGATGCTCGGTGGTGGCGCTCCCCCTTGTTTGAGTCCTGCAACATGTATCGTGCCTCGTGGAGGCATAATAACTTATGCTTGGTACCTTTAAGAGATAGTATGTTTTGTAATAATTTGCTAGGTTTCTGCGGTCTCCTTTCCGTTTGCTTTGATGTTCTGCATCGGCACGGCCCGGCCCCGCTCAAACCTCAGCCGCCGTTGGGTCGTCCGGATCAGCAGGACGAGACCAAGGGGTGAGGGGCTACGTGACCAGTTAGGCTCCTGAGCTGCGATGCTCAGGAGTCCCCCTTGACGCACAAACATCTCTACAAAAGGAGATGCGAAAGTAGGCCTTACCGTTCTGCGTCGGCAGGGCCCGGCCTCGCGCATACCTCAGCAGTCGTTGGTCATCCGGATCACCGGGACGAGACCAAGAGGTGAGGGGCTACGTGACCAGTTAGGCTCCTGAGTCGCGATGCTCAGGAGTCCCCCTTGACGTACGAACAGAGTTCCATACCTTTCCCCGCCGAGGCCCCGCTCAGGAGGGCGCGCGAAGACCAGGTCCGAGGGACCTGGAAGGGTGGCGTACGCTAGGCGTGACCTGAGCGTAGCCCCCGTGCCCAGCCCCCTCGCGTGACTCTCCTGAAGGGAAAGCGTTGCGCTGAGGCTGAACACCGATTCTGGCAGCTCCCTGAGGTTATTGCGGCCGTGAGGCTGCCCTAAGTTGTTTATCACTAGTGTGGAGCATGGCACTTCCACTCTTGCACGGGCATAGCCACTCCTCGACCGTGTCGACTGACAGCGCGGAGCATGGTGCTTCCACTGGTGCGTGGGCGGGGGCTCCCTCTGAGTGGAGCCCCCGGGACGTGTACAGCCCCGCCCTGACATGTGGCTTGCACGGCAGGGCTAGAGGAGGTGTGTATGGGCACTCGTGAGCCAGCGCGGGACTCATGAGGCCCTACCTCAAGGCGAGTTGCGCCTGAATTTGATTCGGAACACTTGTGATAGCCCTGCGAGATGGCTAAGCGACCTGTGCCGAATGAATCTCCTAAGGTCATTGCATGAGAAGGCCAAGACGCCAACAACCCCAGGAGGTGACATGAGCGGGGCCGGCCAGCCAGCCAGAACTCAGCCGTTGGGTTTGTCGATGCTGCAGGGACGGACCCGAGCACAGATGATGTGCCCAGTCTTCTCATGCAAATGTCCTGAAGAAAGACAACTGGAGTGCGGCTCCCGCGGTGGCGAGGCACCGGATCGCGCGCCCTAACTTACCCGCCCCCGATTAGCTCATGCAAGAACAAGGCACCAAGGGCCATGGGAGGTGACGTTCCCGTGAGCTGGCCCGTGAGCTAGAGCTCAGCCACTTGGGTTTAGCTACGCTGCAGGGACGGACCCGAGTATAGATGTCGTGTGATACGACCCATTGTAATATAAAAACTAAGGTCGTTGATGTTTCGCCTGAAGCCGGTGTTCACCGAAAATATGCTGCATATACATCAGAGTATCTACGGCCAAGTTTGAAAACTGATGACACATATGTACCGAAGTATATACATATAGATCAAGAAATTGCTAGTAAATGTACAGTGGAACTTGGATGCATATGCGTATAGCCATGCATGCATGAGAAGCATGAAGCCTGGGCCAGTCACGTTGGTTGATATAGTCTTGAAGACCTGTTTGAGAACTATGGGAAGTCACGTTCGTTCAAAAAGAATAGGAGAAGGAGGCGTTACTTATTTTTATTTCTGCCACACCGAGAGTTTGCAGGACGGAGGACTTGTAAATTGTTATGTGATATGTTCTCTTTGTCCAACTTGGGCTGGGGTCCACCTCCATCAAATCAGATTAACATGGCGCACCAGATTATAGTTTATATAATTAAATTCAGCCGAGATGTAAAAGGCAGAGTTGTCAAGTTTATTTACGTACGCGTGTTTTTCTTGCTTTCTAAGTCTAGGTCTAGTTGGCTATTGTATAAAGCCAGGTGCGGCCATGTAATAGATAGGTTATGATTTATGAATAGACACGGTGTGTTCTTAGGGTAAATACCCGCATCGAGTTTTGGGGGAAGCTGTCTAAAAATCCCTATGTTTTGGAGGAAGCTTTAGAAAACCTTTGTGTTGTGATTTCTCTTCGTGGAAATTGTTTTGTGCGTGAGTACCGTCGTCGAGATTGGTTTTCTCGTGCTGGACCATAAGGTTCAATCCATCTACTTCACGTACATCACGTGCGCGGGCGAGCGGCTACTACTGTTGAAGGTGGAGTGTCGTGAAAGGTCGGGCCGCAACAATGAATCGGATCTCACTATCGAGGTTCAGTCCATATCAGGTGGTATTCAGAGCATCAGGTTGTTCACGACAATATGGAGAAGATGGCGAGTGCATCGTTATTCAGTAAGTTAAGCTATGGATTTCAGTTGGAGGAGGAAGGCCGTTGGACTGGGCTTTTTCACACTCGTGTGGTGGTGAGGTAGAGATCATGTGCCATGACCATCGATCACATGAATTTGATCAATGCCGCAAGCATTGAGATGGTGGAGAAGTTGGATCTACTAATGGCACCACGAGCACGATCGTACTTGTTTCGTTGGGGTCATGAAGAGCTCACTGTGACGCACCAAACCACTGTACCGTTTTTGTTGGGAAATTATTTTTGCGAGGTTTTATGCGACGTGATTCCGGCACCTATAATTTCATGTCACTTGTTATTGGACGAGCCATGGTATAAAGAGCATGATGTTACGTATGATTGCAAAACACATAGATATACTGTCAAGAAGGGTAAGAAGTGCAGCCTCGTGCCAATGGGTGAGGAGCGTTTTATTTCTTGGAGGAAAGAACATCTTGAGAAGATAAAAGAACAGTAAGAAGAAGAGAAGAAGGTCGAAGTTGCTGAAATTTTTGCGGTTTTTTTTCAATCAAGTGAGGGAGAGGTCAACTCAAAACCGAGGACGGTTTTGCTTCAAGGGGGAGAGGATGATACGACCCACAGTAATATAAAAACTGAAGTCGTTGATGTTTCGCCTGAAGCCAGTGTTCACCGAAAATATGCTGCATATACATCAGAGTATCTACGGCCAAGTTTGAAAACTGATGACACATATGTACCGAAGTATATACATATAGATCAAGAAATTGCTAGTAAATGTACAATGGAACTTGGATGCATATGCGTACAGCCATGCATGCATGAGAAGCATGAAGCCTGGGTCAGTCACGTTGGTGGATATAGTCTTGAAGAGGTCCTGTTTGAGAACTATGGGAAGTCACGTTCGTTCAAAAATAATAGGAGAAGGAGGCATTACTTATTTTTTTTCTGCCACACCGAGAGTTTGCAGGACAGAGGACTTATAAATTGTTACGTGATATGTTCTCTTTGTCCAACTTGAGTTGGGGTCCACCTCCATCAAATCAGATTAACATGGCGCACCAGATTATAGTTTATATAATTAAATTTAGCCGAGATGTAAAAGGCAGAGTTGTCCAGTTTATTTGCGTACGTGTGTTTTTCTTGCTTTCTAAGTCTAGGTCTAGTTGGCTATTATATAAAGCCAGGTGCGGCTATGTAATAGATAGGTTATGATTTATGAATAGACACGATGTGTTCTTAGGGTAAATACCCATATTGAGTTTTGGGGGAAGCTGTCTAAAAATTCCTAAGTTTTGCAGGAAGCTTTAGAAAACCTTTGTGTTGCGGTTTCTCTTCATAGAAATTGTTTTGCGCGTGAGTACCTTCGTCGAGATTGGTTTTCTCGTGCTGGACCGTAAGGTTCAATCCCTCTACTTCGCGTACATCACGTGTGCGGGCGAGAGGCTACTACTGCTGAAGGTGGAGTGTCATGAAAGGTCGGGCCGCAATAATGAATCGGATCTCACTATCGAAGTTTGGTCCTTATCACCGTGCTAGTCCTTCATCTTGAGGCGGTCGTGAGTGGGCTTGCAAGGGCGTACGACGTTCATGGTGACGAAGCACCGGACAGACATATGATAATCACAAATCAATTCATGGATAGGGTAGAGCTAGTTCTGATAGATGCAAAATGATACATACTGTAGGGACGGACCCACACGGCTTGGGGATAATGCAGCCCGAGGGGAGCCCCCACCTGAATAATAAACCAGAAAATGTCACCTGGCACCATTGCTGAAGAGATGTTGGAGTAGCTGAGGACGTGTGCCGCAGAAGTTGCTCCTCATGAGCCACCCTGGCCCTGAACCTCGGGATGCTCTGAGGGTCCAGGGGGCTCGCGAGGGTCCATCACCATCTTCGACAGGATCGCCTGGTTCCTGGTCTCTTGAGCCGCCAGGACGCCCCGCATCTGGCGCGGAAGCACGACAGCCCTGTTTAGCAAGCCAAAGGGCATGCAAACGTGGCTGTGCGGTGGGCCCTCGGACCGGCCAGCGCGTGATGGCCAGAAGCGCTCCTGAGATGTGGCCCTATTGAGCCCTAGGATGTTGACGCAGACGCGTAGCTCACTATCCTCGCCTGGACAAGGAACCGCGCTGGGTGGTGGGCGGCGGTCGCCGCATATAGCTCTCGCCTCTTGAAGCTCCTCGGATTGCCTTGGTGATGAACTCCTGAGCACCTGGCACCCCATGCCTTGTGCCCTCCTGGTGGAAGCACGCGCTGAAGCACGCCTCCACGTGGTGCCCGAGCGCCTCCCTCGTGACGTTGGCTAGGTTAGAGGTCCTCCAGAGGAGAGCCCCTGAGCCCAGCCTGAGTGGGGCGCCGGGCGCGCCTTCCTATACGAGAGAGGGAGGTGCCCCGTCCGTGGGGGCTGGTCTTGAGGTGGTGCCACTGGACACCCCACTCTCCTGAGGTCCTTGGCGGAGCAGCTACTTCTTCTTCTTGAGGACAACCTTAGGAGGATAGATGGTGCTTTCGTCGTCTGGGTTCTCGACTGCCGCAGCCTGGTAGGCGCCCTCGATAGAGCACACCGCATCCTTCTCCTCGCAGGCGACCGTGATGAAGCCGCAGCTCCCTGGCATCTTGAGGACATTGTAACCATGATGAGTCACTGCCATGAACTTGGCCAGGGCCGGATACCCAAGGATGGCATTGAATGTAAGGCGAATGTGGGCGACGTCGAAGTTGATAAGCTCAGTGCGACAGTTGTCGCGGGTGCCGAAGGTGACAGGGAGGCGTATCTGCCCTATCGGGGTGGTGGAGCCGTTGGTCACACCTGAGGAAGGCTTGGTGGGTTGCAGCTGGTAATAGGGCACCTAGAGTCGGTCGAATGTCTCAATGGAAAGAACGTTGAGCCCCGCACCGCCATCAATGAGAGTCTTGGTGACAAGGACGTTGCTGATGGTTGGCGAGCAGAGCATTGGGAGAGCACCGGCAGTTGCCGCGCCCTTGAGCTGGTCGGACAAGCTAAAGGTGATGGTGCACTTGGACCACCCGAGCGGACGCGTATCCTCGAGCTTGGGGAGGGCCGTGTTCACCTCACGGGTAAACTGCTTGAAAATGCGATGAGAGGCAGGAGCCTGAGCGCCGCCCAGGATGCACGCGATGGCACGAGGCTCCTGGAAGCCCCCAGCCCCCTTGTCCTGGTGGTGGTCCTCGTTCTTTCTTGGTGGTGGTGGCAGCAGAGGGAGGCCAGCATTGTCCTGGGGACGGTCCTCACGAGGCTGGTCCCTCCAGGGGCCCTCGTGAGGCTGGCCATGCCAGCGTTCCTCACGAGGCTGATCGCGCCACTCTTGGTGGGGATCGCGGCCGTCCCAGCGTCCTCCACTTCGGCCTCCTCTGCGGCCGTAGCCTCGATCGTTGAGCTCGGGGCGACGACCGAGGCACCCGTCGTGGATGACCCTGAGATCCTGGTAGTCGTTGGTGTTGTGGTTGTGCACGTTGTGGAAGACGCAGAACAGGCTGCTGCCCTTGGATGACTCCGGGTGATCGCAGTCGTGCTTCATCTCCGGTTCACCCGTGAGTACTTATGGTCCCTTGCACTTCACGTCCTTGGCTTTGGCCTTCTTGTCTTCTGGGTCAGCCCTCGGGAGCTCTAGGAGAGAGAGGCGACCCTCCTCAGCTCTCGCACACTTGGTTGCCATGTTGAACATCTCCAGAGCCATGCATAGGTCCTCGTGTATGGCGAGTTCCTCCTTCATCTTGACGTCGCGGACGCCATCAGTGAATGTCGAGATGATGGCCTCCGATACCGTGGGGCTCTTGAGGCGAACACTGTTGAAGTGCTGGATGTACTTCTGCAAGGTCTCCCCTGGCTGCTGCTTGATGCGCCGCAGGTCACCCGCGGTCGGTGGCTGATCGCAGGTGCACTGGAAGTTGGCGATGAAGCGCTCTCGCATTTCAACCCAAGAGGAGATCGATCCCGCGGGCAAGTTCAGGAGCCACGAGCGTGCGCCATCCTTGAGGGCCATCGGAAACCACTTCTCCATAATCTTCTCGTTGTTGTTGGCTGCCTTGATGCTCGGCTCGTAGAGCTGCAGGAACTCAGCAGGGTCAGGGGTGCCGTCGTAGCATGGAGGCGGGTCGGGCTTGAACTTCCCCGGCCAGACGACGCTGCGTAGCGATATGTCTCCAACATATCTACTTTTCCTAACACTTTTCCTCTTGTTTTGGACTCTAATTTGCATGATTTGAATGAAACTAACCCTGGACTGACTCTGTTTTCAGCAGAATTACCATGGTGTTGTTTTTGTGCAGAAATAAAAGTTCTCAGAATGGAACGAATATTTGTGAGGAATTTTTATATCTATAAAGAGAATTTCTGGAGCCAAGAGCCACCGGAGGGGGGGGGGCACCTGGGTGGGCACAACCCACCAGGGTGCGCCTGCCCTCCCAGGCACGCCCAGGTGGGTTGTCCCCACTTGGTGGCCCTGCAGACCCAGAAACCGATGCTATAAATCCTATTTTTCCAAAAAAAATCAGGGAGAAAGAATTATCGCAATCCACGAGATGGAGCCGCTGTCACCTCCTGTTCTTCATCGGGAGGCCAGATCCAGAGTCCGTTTAGGGCTCTGGAGAGGGGGGTCTTCGTTCTTCGTCATCACCAACCCTTCTCCATCGCCAATTCCATGATGCTCCCCACCGGGAGTGAGTAATTCCTTCGTAGGCTCGCTGGTCGGTAAGGAGTTGGATGAGATTCATCATGTAATCTAGTTAGTTTTGTTAGGGCCTGATCCCTAGTATCCACTATGTTGTGAGATTGATGTTGCTATGACTTTGCCATGCTTAATGCTTGTCACTTTGGGCCCGGGTGCCATGAATTCAGATCTGAACCGTTTATGTTATCACCATTATATCCATGTTCTAGATCCGATCTTGCAAGTTATAGTCACCTACTACGTGTTATGATCCAGCAACCCGGAGTGACAATAGTCGAGACCACTCCCGGTGGTGACCGTAGTTTGAGGAGTTCATGTATTCACCGTGTGTTAATGCTTTGTTCCGGTCCTCTATTAAAAGGAGGACTTAATATCCCTTAGTTTCCAATATGGACCCCGCTACCATGGGAGGATAGCACAAAAGATGTCATGCAAGTTCTTTCCATAAGCACATATGACTATTTGCGGAATACATGCCTACATTATATTTATGAACTGGAGCTAGTGCTGTATCGCCCTAGGTTACGACTGTCACATGATGAATATCATCCAACAAATTACCGATCCAATGCCTACGAATTTATCTTATATTATTCTTGCTAAGTTACTACTGCTATCGTTACTGTTGCACTTGCTACAAAATTGCTGCTATCACTGTTACCGTTACCATTGCTGCTGCTACTATTATTCAAAACTACCATATTACTTTGCTACTGATCACGTTGTTGCGGATAATTAATCTCCAGGAGTGGTTGAATTGACAACTCAGCTGCTAATACTTGCAAATATTGTTTGGCTCCCTTGTGCCGAATCTATAAATTTGGGATGAATACTCTACCCTCAAAAACGGTTGCGATCCCATATACTTGTGGGTTATCAAGACCTTTTTCTAGCGCCGTTGCTGCGGAGCATAGCTATATTTGTTGAGTCACTTGGGATTATTATCAATTTATCACTATGAAGAATCTGAAGGATGCTAAGACTAAGATTTATCCCTCTAAGACGAGGGGAGGTAAGGAACTGCCATCCAGTTCTGCTTTAGATTCATCTTCTGTTATAAGTAAACTTGCAACACCACCACATGCTATTAATTCTGATATGTCACAAGTTATTGATGATGCTACTTCTACTATGAATGATGCTTATGATGATGCTAGTACCTTGCTTGATGATGATGATGTGCCGCTTGGTGAGTTTCTTGATGAACAAATTGCTAGAGTAATACAACATGATGTTGTTCAATCTGATGATGAGCTTGAAACTGAAACTCCTGAAACACCTGCTAGAACTAGCCTTCCTAGATATGAATTGCCTAAGGTACCTGAAGGTTATGTTATGAATGAGGAGACAACTAGAGATATTCTTGCTTATAAGGATAGAGATGATCTACAGAAATTGTTATGCAAGTATAAAGAAAAATCTCTAAATGCTAGAATGCAATATGATCCTAAGTTTGCTACCTCACCTATCTTTATTGATGATTAGGATATCAATTCTCTGTCGACCCAGAGTTAATTACTTTGGTTGAATCTGATCCTTTCCATGGTTATCAAACTGAAACTGTTGTGGCACATCTTACTAAGTTGAATGACATAGCCACCCTTTTTACTCATGATGAGAAGACTCGTTATTATATTATTCTCAAATTATTTCCGTTCTCATTAAAGGGTGATGCTAAAGCTTGGTACAATACTCTTGCTCCTGGTTGTGTGTGTAGTCACCAGGATATGATTTATCCCTTCTTTGAAAAATACTTTCCTGCTCATAAGAAATAAGCTGCTTTACAGGAAGTATTTAACTTTGTGCAAATTAAAGAAGAGAGTCTCCCACAAGCTTGGGGGAGGCTTTGCCAATTACTTAATGATTTGCTTGATCATCCTCTTAATAAAAATGAAATACTTGATATCTTCTATAATGGACTAACCGATGCTTCTAGGTATTTCCTAGATAGTTCCGCTGGTTGTGTTTTCAGGGAACAAACTATTGGTCAAGCTGAAGAATTATTGAATAAAATATTGAGAAATTATGATGATTGGACTCTTCCTGAACCACCGCCTAAACCCACTCCGAAGAAGAGGGGTATATTATATCTCAGCCTGAAGATATGCAAGAGGCAAAGAAATCTATGAAGGAAAAAGGTATTAAAGTTGAGGATGTTAAAAATTTACCTCCTATTGAAGAAATACATGGGCTTAATACACCACCACCACCCAAGGTGGTAGAGGTAAATTCTTTAATGAAATTCAATGATAATGATAATCCTCACAATATGCACCCTAGTCAACGCCTTCATGAGTTTGAAAACTACATTAGAAAAGAAGATCACTTCAATGCAAATGTTATGAAACAATTGAAATATAATTCTGATATGATTGCTCGCTCGAGTGACTTGTTATTTAGAATCTCAAATGATGCTAGAGGTGTTGGAAAACATGCTTCTATGGTTCGAACCCAGTTAGAACAAGTTGCTAAATCTCAAAGAGAATTTCTTGATGAAATGAATAATAATATCCATGACTTTGCTGTTAGAGTTGCAACTAGAGGAGGTAAAATGACTCAGGAACCACTTTATCCTGAGGGACACCCCAAAAGAATGGTACAGGATTCACAAAGGAATAACACCACTGCACCTAGTCCTTCTAAAAAGAAGAAGAAAAAGAAAAATGATAGGACTTTGCATGCCTCTACTGAACCTGAAGTAGAAAAACCTCCTAATAATGATAATTAAATTTCTATCTCTGATGCTGAAACTCAGTCTGGTAATGAAAAAGATAATGCTGATGTTCATGAAGATACTCAACCAAACAATGAAAAAGTGTAGCGACCCGACCCAAAATCGGCCAAGTCTCTGTGTAGCTGTACCATCCCAAGATCATGCTGGCACACACAGTACATTGATGAAATAATCAAAGTTCAATCACACCTGAATTTATTACACGATTCTCATATCGAGTATTTATTACAATAGAATAAATTCGGCGAAGACCAACTCATGAGAAATAAACTAAATAAAGCTGCGGGCGTGAGAAGAATAGCGAGTCCATCCGACTCCATAGGGCAATCGCCAAGCGTGGATCGTAGCCTCACTCCTGATCGGAATACTCCTCTGCAACATAAGACGTTGCAGCCGTGTAGGTCAGCATTTTGAATATGCTGGCAAGTCATGAAGAGAATAACAATAAAATTACTAACACTATATGCAATTTGGCTGTGGGGCTCTAAGTTTCATTGTTTTGCGAAAAGCCGCTTTTCCCTACAATAAGGACTTGTTTGCAATTACTACGAAATGTTGGTAATTATTGAGATGGTTCCGCCAACCAATGTCTCATTCAATTATTAAATAATCCCCTCAATTAATTTATTAATTTTGGTGTTGAGATATCCGAAATACTCCAGGTTCCAGAGGCTCAAATTGTCCGTAACCGGGGACACGGCTAACCGATTAGATCTTCACTCTGCAGAGGTTTGCGACTTTACCCACAAGAATCGTTCCTCCTTTTAAGTCTTCGCACTTCACGGTGTTTGAAGGCGGACGAACGAAATAGGGTCTTCCAAGAGTTCCTCAGCCACCGCCGTACCCATCCAATCCTACCGTTCTTCTACATCTCGTAGCACCGTCCAGCCAGTCACAACTAGGGTTGACCAAGCGAGCCCATAATGGCTTGCGGCTGCACAGTAAGCTTCCGGTCAATGGGGTATACATCCATCTCTTCGTGGCTGGGTGAAGCTTTCCGCAAGATGTCATGGCGCTTCTCCATGCATCCCGCCAACCACCGGTTTTCTCCAGGTGCCCGTCAACCGCCCTCCACCCAAGAGTGAATTTTGAAGTCCATCTTGAGCTTCAAGTCATGGGGTTGTCATCATCTTGACTCTCACATCTCCCTTATGATTCACTCAACCAACCCCGTCTACGAGCATAGCAAAAATAAACTACTTCGTCCCGGGCAATGGTGACAAGGGGAATTGGGTTCATCCTACCTCATTATACTACTCAAGAACATAACTTCAAATTCTCCTACTGCATGCATGGTGGGGAGGTATAATTCTAATGCAATAAAATCATAGGTATAGTAAAAGAAATATGATCGATGACTTGCCTTGCTGACGATCTTCGAAATCTAGGGACTCGTGGTAGCAAGCTTCGCACTCCGGAAATTCTACCGAGGCAAACAACAATCATAATAAGCATACAACATATGATCACTTAACATAATAGCATGCTAACATAACACACAAAGCAATTGAACCAAAACCCAAAGAAAACTCGAAGAAATCCAAATCAATGTTTTCACCACACCATACAACAACTAAGAATAGTTTTACACAACAAAATTTTTCTTAACAGAACCTAAGCATGGGTTTTTACTAACTAACAGAAAAGAAATCATCATGCAACTAGGAGCAAAAAGAATCACATTAAAAGCTATTATAGAACTCCTATTAGGCCTATAACAATTCTAGCAAGAAAAAATAAAATAAAAGTTTTATTTATTGTAAATAAAAGTTCATGTTCTAAAGTTACGAAACTAACCTAAAATAAACTATCACATAAGAGAAATAAAATTATTTGCTATATGAAACAATAGGAAAACAGTAGCTAGTTAAATAATTAAGAACCACATGATTTTGATTAAAACTTTTTTTATTAAATCTAAAATACCTAAATAAATTCCTACGGTTAGTTAAGGTCAAAACAAAGTAGTGACAAAAGAATCACTAAAATAAAATAATTCTAACTCACTTTATGGCAGAATTACTAATCTGTCTAAAACTAAAATAAAGCAATTTTAAATAATTTTAACATGTCTAAACATATTTTCTACAGAAACTACAATAAATTTGCAAACCAACAAAAAACGAATCGCTTAAAAATAGTAAGTAGATTAAAAGATATGGATTTTACAAAACTAAAACTATTCTGTTAAAAACAGAAACGAAAAAATTAACTAAAAAGAAATCTGGCGCTTAATGGGCCTATCTAGCGCTCGGGCGTAGAATAACTAAAACGTGCACGCGGTATATAAACCGCTTCGGGCCGGTCTAACTAAACCTAACTAAAACCAAAACTAAACCGGTTTATTTAAAATAAACCTACCCCTTCGGGGGATCTAATCTACACCCTACGATCTAGATCGAACGGCGACGGGGTTCTCCGGCGACTCACCGTGGTGGCGACGACGACGGCGGCCGACGGCGACTCGGGTGATGACGGCGCGGCGGCTCCGGTGGTCGGGGACGACGGCGGAGGCCTCCGGTGGGTCTTGGTGAACAAGGGGTTCGGTGGTGGACTCGGGTGAGCTCGAGGGGTCGGGATGGCAGGGCGGTGGCACCAGCGCGGCGGCTTCGGGTGCTCCGGCGGATTCTGGCGAGGGAGAGGGCTCAGGCGGGGAAAGTGGGGAAAGGGTCGAGGGGGTTATTTATAGGGGGAGGGGCGAGGGGAAAGATCGGGCGAGGGGATCGGGGAGGATCCCGGATTCGTCGGGATTCCGGCGAGCGGCGGCGGGGTTGGCGTGGGGAGGAAGAAGGTGGCGGGGTCCACCCGTCAGCGGGAGAGGGGAGGGGGCGTTCGGTCGGGCGACCGAGGCGTAGGAGCTTCGGGCGAGGGGGCGCTGAGTCGGGCGTGGGCTGCGGCTCGGGCGCCACTGGTCGGTCGGCTCGGTTGGGCTGCGTGGCTGGGCAGTTGGCTGGCCCTTTGGTGGGTGGCCAGGCTGGCTGGGCAGTTAGCTGGCTAGCGCCGGGGTTCCCATTTCTATTTTTTTGAATTAGTGAGAGAGAAAATATATTTAAATATAAATATTTTATATAGTACATATATATATCAAAATGATCAGGGAATATTCCTATAATTTGAACATTTTCGAGGCAAAACTCAAACTTTATAAAAATCATTTTATAAAATTCCAAATAAAATTCAGATTTGAATTCAAATTTTTTGGCAAAGTTTTCTTCGACATATTTGGAGTGTCATGTTTACTCCTCTCATACTTTTCTCAAGTATTTGTCGGGTATTGATTTGAAATAAATTTCAAGCGCCAAATTTTGAATTCAAATTCCATCAACTCAAAATCTTACGAAACTTCAAATGCCACTCAATTTCAAACAATATGCATAGATGCTTAGCTATAATTGTAAAACATTCCAAATAGGAAATTTGGGATGTTACAAACCTACCCACCTTAAGATGAATCTAGCCCTCGAGATTCGGGCTGGCTAGCAAATAGGTGCGGGTGGTCTCGGCGGAGGTCTTCTTCTCGCTCCCGGTGGCTTCCTCCTCGGAGTGATGACTCCACAGACCTTGCAAAACTTGATGATCTTGCTGCGGGTGACTCTGTTCGCAGTCTCGAGAATTCGGACGGGTTTCTCCTCATAAGTCGATCACCGTCGAGCTGTATGGCCTCTAGGGGCCTTTGTGTCTCTCAACGGAATATCGGCCATGTCGGCATGGAATTTCTTCACCGAGAAACATGGAAGACATCATGAACTCCGGACAATCCTTCCGGCAATTCCAACTTGTAAGCAACTTCTCCACGACGTTCGAGGATTTTGTAGGGGCCAATGAACCGGGGTGCTAACTTTCCTTTAACACCGAATCTCTTGATTCCACGAAGTGGGGACACACGAAGATATGCCCGGTCTCCCGCTTCGCAAGTTACTTCCTTGCGTTTACTTTCGAGATAACTCTTCTGTCTCGACTGAGCTACCTTGAGTCTATCTCGAATCAGTTTGACTTTCTCCTCGGAATCTCTGATAAGATCGGGACCGAAAAGTTTTCGATCTCCAACACCATCCCACAGCAATGGTGTTCTGCACCTCCTTCCGTATAGAGCTTCGAAAGGGGCCATCTTCAGACTAGTCTGATAACTGTTGTTGTATGAGGACTCCGCGTATGGCAAATTATCATCCCAGCTAGACCCATAGTCTAGCGCACAAGCTCTCAACATGTCCTCCAGGATTTGGTTGACTCTCTCGGTCTGTCCATCATGCTGCGGATGAAAAGCTGTCTTGAACTCCAGCCTCGTACCCAAAGTTTCATGCAACTGATTCCAAAACTTTGAGGTAAATTGTGTTCCTCTATCGACACGATACTCCTCGGAACTCCATGCGGACATCGATCCTGGTCATGTATATCTTGGCTAACTTAGCACTGGTATAGGTAGTCTTCACGGAATGAAGTGAGCTACCTTGGTCAATCGATCAACCACTACCCAGATGGAATCATAACCTGAGCGGGTCTGGGTAATCCTGTGATAAAATCCGTTCCAAGTTTTTCCCATTTCCACTCGGGAATCGGCAAAGGTTGAAGTAACCTGCTGGCTTCGATGTTCCGCCTTTACTCGTTGACAAACATCGCATCTTGCTACGTACTCCGCAATATCCTTCTTCATACCGCCCACGAAACTTTCCTTCAAATCCAGATACATCTTGGTATTCTTGGGGTGAATCGAGTACGGTGAATCATGAGCCTCTGAAGAATTAGCTTCACGAGTTCGGGATCATTGGGTACATAAATCGATCCTCGAACCATATAGCTCCGTATTCATCCTTACGAAACCCTTTAGCTTTTCCTTCATTCATCCTTTTCTTTATCTCCTCAATTTCCTTGTCCAACTTCGGGCTTCACGAATTCTTTCGGCCAAAGTGGACTGAACTTCGAGTTGCAACATATCCTCTCGGAACTATCTCGATCGGAGATCCACGAGGTCATCGACTAACTCCTGGGTAATCCTCCCGCTATAAGAGTATTTACAAAACTCTTACGGCTCAAAGCATCTGCTACAACATTAGCCTTTCCTGGGTGGTAATGCAACTTCATTTCATAGTCCTTGATTAACTCTAGCCATCTCCTCTGCCTGAGGTTCAACTCTTTCTGCGTGAAAATATACTTCAAGCTCTTATGATCTGTAAACATCACAACGGTTTCCGATAGGAAATGTCTCCAGTCTTGAGTGCATGCACTCTGCTGCTAACTCCAAATCATGTGTGGCATAATTCATCTCGTGAGGTCGTAGCTATGCGGAGGTATAAGCTACAACTTTTCCTTCTGCATGAGTACTCCTCCGAGTCCACTCGACGAAGCGTCACAATATACTGGTAATCCTTGTGTATGTCCGCAAAATCAATCTTTGGGCTGTAACCAAGCGTTTCTTCAATTCACAGGCGGCTTCACAATCCTCGGTCCAATTGTACTTGGCATCCTTCTTCAACAACTCAGTCATGGGCTTGGCAATCTTGACAAATTCTCAATAAACCTCCGATAATATCCTGCGAGTCCGAAAAACTGCGGATCTCCTTGGTCGAGGTGGGCGATCGCCAATCGGTGGTGATACAACCTTTGCGGGGTCAATCGCTATTCCTTCTCCTGAAATAACATGTCCGAGGAATCCGACTTCCTTCAGCCAAAATTCACATTTGCTGAACTTGGCATACAATCGATGTTCTCGGAGTTTCTCGAACTAGGCATAAATGTTCCTTATGCTCTTCCTCGCTCTTGGAAAATCAGTATATCATCGATAAACAACACGACAAACTTGTCCAGATATTCCATAAATACCTTGTTCATCAAATTCATGAAGTATGCAGGGGGGCATTAGTCAATCCGAATGACATGACGGTATACTCATATAAACCATACACAGTGGTGAATGCTGTTTTGGGTATATCCTTTTCACGGATCTTCAATCGATGATACCGATCGAAGATCGATCTTGGAGAATACCTTGGCTCCAACTAGCTGATCAAACAGGTCATTAATCATCGGCGGAGGGTACTTGTTCTTGATGGTCACGTCGTTCAGCGAGCGATAATCCTAACCATTCTCGTGGTTCCATCCTTCTTCTCTACCAAAAGAACTGGGGCTCCCCAAGGTGATGAGCTTGGCGAATATATCCCTTCTCCAATAGTTCATTAATTTGATTCTTGATATCTTTCAAATCGTTCGGGGCATCCGATAGGGTCTCTTGGATATTGGGGCTGTCTTGGGCAATAACTCAATCAGAATTCAATGTCTCGTCGGTGGCATTCTGGTAATTCCTCCGAAACACATCGGGAAAATCTTGCACTCTCGGCACTTCCTCTGAACAACTCCGTGAGGGAATTCACTGATTCTTCATCCGCTACGTGCGGATACATACTTGATCCTCTTCGCTCCGGGGTGGTGGCGAGAATCGACTTCTTGAGCACGATCTATGTTTCCTTCAAACTTCGTCAACCAATCCATGCCTAGGATTACATCCAAGGTCAGGGTTTCCAATACTATGAGGTCTGCGGGAAATTTATGGTTTCGATGTTGAGGGTTGCATGACAGCCTAAGCCTGCCATCATTTCTCCTCTGCGGGCCCGGCGTGAAGAGGGCTTCTAAGGGTTCTAGTGGGCAACCCGTACTTTTCCACAACTACCCTTGATATGAATGAATCGTTGCACGGAATCAAAGAGTACCAATCTTGGATGTGAATTTAATAAAACTTACCAACCACGATTATCGGCTGATCATAGATGTCCTCCACGTCAATGTGGTTCACCCGAGCACGAGGAAAAGGGTTGGGCTTCTTTGCTGAGCTTCCATTGCCGTTTCCATTCCTCTGCTTGGCCTCCGGGCAGTCGGTGGCATAGTGCCCTGTTTTCTGGCACTTGAAACAGGTGATGTGACTCAGATCCTTCTGAACCGGGGCAGGACGATGCTGGTTTCCATTACCGTTTCCATTGCCTGTCTTGTTATCCTGGTTGTGGTTGTTCCCATTTCCTCCATGGTTATGTCCTCCATGATTATGTCCTCCATGGGTGTGATGGGTATGCCCTCCCAAGTATGGGGCATAACGGGGCTTCTGCTGAGCTCCAGAGTAGTACTTCCCCTGGCCATACTTCCGCTTGCGGCTATCAATCTGCTGCTGCTTGCCTTCAAGTATGGTGGCCTTGTCTACCAGCTCCTGGTAGTTCTTGAAGGTAGCCACCATTAACTGCATTCCCAGCTCGTCATTGAGTCCCTCGAGAAACTTTTCCTGCTGCGGCATCTGTGGCCACATCATCCGGGGCATAGCGAGCTAACTTGCTGAACTCATCCACGTCTTGCCCACAAGATGGTTCCCCGGCGTAAGTTGCGGAACTCACGCTTCTTGAGACTCATGGCTCCAGCTGAAACATGGCGGTGCGGAAAGCTTCTTGGAACTGATCCCACGTGATGGTGGCGATGGGATAAGTGGCGGTGTAGTTCTCCCACCAAGAGGCTGCAGGTCCGTCAAGTTGATGTGCGCAAAGCGCACCTTCTCTGCATATGTGCATCCAGCGGTGGCTAACTCCTTCCGACCTTGCGGAGCCAATCGTCGCCACAATCGGCTCGATGCTGCCAGAGAACACCGGGCGGATTCAGCCTTAGGAAGCGGGTCAAGTTGTCAACGAGGGGTGGTGGCGGTGGATTGTTGTTGTTGTTGTTGTTCGGTTCGGATGAGCATCTGCATGAGGGCATTCTGCTGCTGGATCAGCTGGGTGAGCTCCGGCGGAAAGTTGAGACCGGGGTTACGTCTCGGAGGCATGTGGTGTTTTGGAGTGGATGAGAAAATTAGAATAGAACAAGGGTCTAATGGGAAAATATCACTACCCATATGAATGCACAATCATAATCACACCAATCATTTATTCAATCAACTCAAACATGGTTCAATCTCGGATTACAAATTTCACGACTAATCGAAAATAACGGCCTAACTGATTGACGGAAAAATAAAATAACATGGCGGTCGACTAAATGTCTTCATCAATAATCCTTGCGTCCTCTGGTGCGGCGTCCTCGGTGTGGCGTCCTCGATCTGGCGCCTCCTCTTGCGGCTTTCTTGGTGGAACTCCTTCATAATCCTGGTCATTGCTCACGAGAGGTCCGTCATCTCCACTCGGAAAAAGGTCTTCTCCCAAGTCCATCTTCTCCTCTAATGCGGCAACATCCATCTTCAGCTTGTCGACTCTCTCCATGAAATCCTTGATTTCTTCTTCATGGTCAAGGAAGTCTGCGTGTGCTTTCTCCTCCGTTCAGTTCATGGAATAACAGTCTCTGTGTACCTTGAGTTCTGGCGATGTCGGATCTCCGTTTCTGAGGAGACACTCCAAGTCTTGGACATATGAGAGAATGGAGTCGTCCTCTACGGTACGGATGATATCTCCATTCCTAGCTCTGCGAGAAATCATGGCGAGATCTGATGGATCGAGCTCGGCCCTGTACTCTTCTCGGAGATGTCCAAGTGCATGATAAATCGTCATGTCTCTTCCGAGGATCCAATTGAAGTCGGTAAACTCAAAGTCAATGGGCTCTGAATGTCCTCCGAAGGTCCTCCCTGGAATGTGCACCTCAATCCTGTAGCGGGTATCCGTCGGAAGTGCATTGGTAGGCTTCCCGGTGATTGAGGGCAGAGCAATCTTCAGCTTCTTCACGATCTGGACCAGCTTCTTGCCGAAGGCATCGTCTCATCTGGTGGCAAAACTCCGATGCAGAACTGGGGTGAACTCGTGACCATCTAGAATGTTGAAAATCGGAGAGAAATCAGAAATGAGCAGGGAGAATTACGGAATGATAAGGACATAAAATAAATAGTCTCTTCCTATGGCTTTCCGATCCTAGGGTTCGCCCTCGGTCAGTGTGTGCTCTGAATACCATCTCTGTAGCGACCCGACCCAAAATCGGTCAAGTCTACGTGTAGCTGTACCATCCCAAGATCATCTTGCACACACAACATTGATGAAATAATCAAAGTTCAATCACACCTGAATTTATTACGATTCTCATATCGAGTATTTATTACAATAGAATAAATTGGCGAAGGCCAACTCATGAAAATAAACTAAATAAAGCTGCGGAAGCGTAGAAGAATAGCGAGTCCATCCGACTCCATAGGGCAATCGCCAAGCGTGGATCGTAGCCTCACTCCCCGATCGAATACTCCTCTGCAACATAAGGCGTTGCAGCCGTGTAGGTCAGCATTTTGAATATGCCGCAAGTCATGAAGAGAATAACAATAAAATTACTAACACTATATGCAATTTGGCTGTGGGGCTCTAAGTTTCATTGTTTTGCGAAAAAGCCAGTTTTCCCTACAATAAGGACTTGTTTGCAATTACTACGAAATGTTGGTAATTATTGAGATGGTTCCGCCAACCAATGTCTCATTCCCAATTATTAAATAATCCCCTCAATTAATTTATTAATTTTGGTGTTGAGATATCCGAAATACTCCAGGTTCCAGAGGCTCAAATTGTCCGTAACCGGGGACACGGCTAACCGATTAGATCTTCACTCTGCAGAGGTTTGCGCACTTTACTCGCAAGAATTGTTCCCTCCTTTTAAGTCTTCGCACTTCACGGTGTTTGAAGGCGGGACGAATAAACAGGGTCTTAGAAGAGTTCCTCAGCCCCGCTGCGGTACCCATCCAATCCTACCGTTCTTCTACATCTCGTAGCACCGTCCAGCCAGAGTCACAACTAGGGTTGACCAAGCGAGCCCATAATGTCTTGCGGCTGCACAGTAAGCTTCGGTCAATGGGGTATACATCCGTCTCTTCGTGGCTGGGTGAAGCTTTCCATAAGATGTCATGGCGCTTCTCCATGCATCCCGCCAACTCTGGTTTTCTCCAGGTGCCCGTCAACCGTCCTCCACCCAAAGAGTGAGTTTTGAAGTCCATCTTGAGCTTGAAGTCATGGGGTTGTCATCATCTTGACTCTCACATCTCCTTTATGATTCACTCAACCAACCCGCTCTCTGAGCATAGCAAAATAAACTACTTCGTCCGGGCAATGGTAACAAGGGGAATTGGATTCATCCTACCTCATTATACTACTCAAGAACATAACTTCAAATTCTCCTACTGCATGCATGGTGGGGAGGTATAATTCTAATGCAATAAAATCATAGGTATAGTAAAAGAAATATGATCAATGACTTGCCTTCTTGACGATCTTGAAAGCTAGGGACTCGTGGTAGCAAGCTTAGCACTCGGAAATTCTACGAGGCAAACAACAATCATAATAAGCATACAACATATGATCACTTAACATAATAGCATGCTAACATAACACACAAAGCAATTGAACCAAAACCCAAAAAATCGAAGAAATCCAAATCAATGTTTTCACCACACCATACAACAACTAAGAATAGTTTTACACAACAAAATTTTTCTTAACAGAACCTAAGCATGGGTTTTTACTAACTAACAGAAAAGAAATCATCATGCAACTAGGAGCAAAAAGAATCACATTAAAAGCTATTATAGAACTCCTATTAGGCCTATAACAATTCTAGCAAGAAAAATAAAATAAAAGTTTTATTTATTGTAAATAAAAGTTCATGTTCTAAAGTTACAGAAACTAACCTAAAATAAACTATCACATAAGAGAAATAAAATTATTTGCTATATGAAACAATAGGAAAACAGTAGCTAGTTAAAAATTAAGAACCACATGATTTTGATTAAAACTATTTTTTTATTAAATCTAAAATAGCTAAATAAATTCCTACAGTTAGGTAAGGTCAAAACAAAGTACTGACAAAAAGAATCACTAAAATAAAATAATTCTAACTCACTTTATGGCAGAATTACTAATCTGTCTAAAACTAAAATAAAACAATTTTAAATAATTTTAACATGTCTAAACATATTTTCTACAGAAACTACAATAAATTTTCAAACCAACAAAAAAAGAATCACTTAAAAATAGTAAGTAGATTAAAAGGTATGGATTTTACAAAACTGAAACTATTCTGTTAAAAACAGAAACGAAAAAATTAACAAAAAAGAAATCTGGCGCTTAATGGGCCTATCTAGCGCTCGGGCATAGAATAACTAAAACGTGCACGCGGTATATAAACCGCTTCGGGCCGGTCTAACTAAACCTAACTAAAACCAAAACTAAACCGGAACTAAACCGGTTTATTTAAAATAAACCTACCCCTTCGGGGGATCTAATCTACACCCTACGATCTAGATCGAACGGCGACGGGGTTCTCCGGCGACTCACCGCGGTGGCGACGACGACGGCGGCCGACGGCGACTCGGGTGATGACGGCGCGGCGGCTCCGGTGGTCGGGGACGACGGCGGAGGCCTCCGGTGGGTGCGGCGGAGCAAGGGGGTTCCGGTGGTGGACTCGGGTGAGCTCGAGGGGGTCGGGGATGGCCGGGGCGGTGGCAATGGCGCGGCGGCGGCTCGGGTGCTCCGGCGACGGATTGCGGCGAGGGGAGAGGGTCAGCGAGGGGAAAGTGGGGAAAGGGTCGAGGGGGGGTATTTATAGGGGAGACCGGCTTGGGCGAGGGAAAGATCAGGCGAGGGATCGGGAGGATCCAGTTCATCGGGATTCAGATGCGGCGGGGTTGGCGTGGGGAGGAAGAAGGTGGCGGGGTCCACCGTCACGTGAGGAGAGGAGGGGGCATTGATCGGGCGACCGACGCCAGAGGAAACTTCGAGGCGGCGGGCGCTGAGTCGAGGCGTGGGCTGCGGCTCGGGCGCCCTGGTCGGTCGGCTCGGTTGGGCTGCTTTGTGGGCAGTTGGCTGGCCCGCCTGGTGGGCTGGCGGCGCTGGCTGGGCCGGTTGGCCTGGCTAGCGCCCGGGGGTTTCCCATTTCTATTTTTTTTTGAATTAGTGAGAGAGAGAAAATATATTTAAATATAAATATTTTATATAGTACATATATATATCAAAATGATCAGGAAATATTCCTATAATTTGAACATTTTCGAGGGCAAAACTCAAACTTTATAAAAATCATTTTTCTAAAATTCCAAATAAAATTTAGATTTGAATTCAATTTTTTTTGGCAAAGTTTTCTTCTGACATATTTGGAGTGTCATGTTTACTCCTCTCATACTTTTTCTCAAGTATTTGTCAGGTATTGATTTGAAATAAATTTCAACTGCCAAATTTTGAATTCAAATTCCATCAACTCAAAATCTTCTGAAACTTCAAATGCCACTCAATTTCAAACAATATGCATAGATGCTTAGCTATAATTGTAAAACATTCCAAATAGTAAATTTGGGATGTTACAAAAAGACCCAGATAATGATGTTGAAATAGAACCAACTGTTGATCTTCTAACCCACAACCTAAGAATGCACGATATGACAAAAGAGACTTTATTGCTAGAAAACACAGTAAAGAAAGAGAACCGTGGGTTCAAAAACCTATGCCTTGTCCACCCAAGTGAACTAAAAAGAAAGATGGTGAAGAATTTGAATGCTTTGCTAAAATGCTGAGGCGAGTCTTTTTGCGTACTCGCTTGACTGGTATCCTTAAAATGCCTTCTTATGCAAAGTACATGAAAGACCTCATCAACAATAAGAGGAAAATACCGGAAGCTGAAATCTCCAATATGCTTGTTAATTATACTTTTAAAGATGGAGTGCCCAAAAAAACTTGGAGATCCGGGAATACCAACTATACCTTGCTCCATCAAAAGAAACTATGTGAAAACTGCTTTGTGTGATTTAGGAGCTGGTGTTAGTGTTATACATTTCTCTTTATATAAAAGACTTGATTTTAATAAACTCACGCCTACTGAAATATCTTTGCAAATGGCTGACAAATCAATTGCCATACCTGTCGATATTTGTGAGGATGTGCCCGTTGTTGCTGCTAATGTTACTATTTTAACTGACTTTGTTATACTTGAGATGCCCGAGGACGACAACATGTCGATTATCCTTGGTAGACCCTTCTTGAATACTGCAGGGGCTGTTATTGATTACTATAAAAACAAGATAACTTTTCATATCAACGGTAATGAGCATAGAGTGCACTTTCTGAAGAAACAATTCCAAGTGAATGGCATTAATGTTATTGAAAAATCTCCGACAATCACTATTGGAAGTTTTCAACTACCTCTACCTACTATCAAAAAGAAATATGAAATTCTTATTGTTGGGGATATTCACATCCCTATTGAGGTAACTTAGTGATTTATGAATGTTCTTCGGTTTCATGCTAATCGAAAGTGGTTGTTAATAAGACTTGATCAACCTTATTAATGGATCATTTTTGAGAGGTATGAAGTTGATGAATTTAGTAAGCACTACCTTCTTTCCATAACTTTTGTTTTCTGTTTTATTAGTTAAATAGAATAAATATCATGTTTTGTCTGTTTTCTAAATTTCCCGTGCAATAAAAAATGACCCAAAAATAAAAGTTCTCAGAATGCTCTGAAAATTTAATACAATTTTTCCTGAATATTTAAGAATTTTGGGTGAAAATAACATCAGAGGGAGGTGCACCAGGTGGGCACAACCCACCTGGGCGCGCCAAGACCCCCAGGCGTGCCCTGGTGGGTTATGGTCCCCAAGTGGGCCCCCTCACTTATCTCTTTACACCACATCATCACCTACCTCCAGAAAAAATTCTCCATTGCTCTCTCTCTCTCTCTCTCTCTCTCTCTCTCTCTCTCTCTCTCTCTCGTGTTCTTGCTCTCAAACCCGCGGATTTCAATCTCTTTTCTCGAAGCTCCGTTTCCGAAACTGTTTCATAGGATTGTTGCTTGGTTTGTGACTCCACCGTTTGTCCAATTAGTTTTTGTTTTAGTGGTTTATATTTTGAATAATTAGCTACTCTTGGTGATGTTGTAGATGAGCTTGCATGTTGAATTCTTAGAGTTCTAAGTAGTTTGAATGCTTGCTATGGCCTCTATGCATCCCTATGAGTAGTTGCTATCGATTTTGTGAAGTTTCGTTGAGAAAAATTTGTGGACTAAAAATTTCAGAATTTTTGTTCATAGGAAAACCATGAATAGCTTTAGGAAGTTTGCTTCCAATAAGAACTCCAAGGGAGTTATTGGGGAGTCATCTGACAATGGTCTCCATACCCAGAGGTTGGCGGAAGTACGGCCGTGCGAGTGGCCGCATACCCCGTTCATGGAAGAGGCTGGAATCCTTAAAGAGTTTACACAATATGTTGCTAATGTCGGCCTCACTGACTTCATCGCAGCTGAATGTGAACAGTATCATCTCCTCACAAATATCTTTGTTCAAAGTTTCAATTTCCTTCCTAGAAATAATCCTCCTGAGGTGCAGTTTAGTTTATATTTCGATTTCCATATGATACTGCTTACTGAGTTTTGTGAAATATGCTTGCTTCCTGCTGATGGTGGTTTAGTAGAGCCTAGGCCAGCAGAGTTTGTGGCCTTTTATCGTACCTTGACAGTGGGAGATGAGAGAGGGGTGTCGGGTATCACTGCCGCTGGCTTGCATTTTCCCGCTGTTCATTACTTTGCTCTTTTCATTGCAAAATTCTTGTTAGCTAGAGAGAAGGTGGGTGCACTCAGTTCAACAGACCTTGTTGTTTTACGTCGTGCACTAGAGGGCGACAACACTTATAGCTTAGGAGCTATTGTGGCACGTCGCCTCCACGTTAATAAGTCCAAGGGCAAAATACATGGCGGTATTTTCGCTACTTGCTTGGCGGCTCGCTTTAATGTTGAGATACGCCTTCATGATTACCCTTTGACCAAGGTTTACCTAGATCGCGCAGCCATGGAACACCACCATTTTATTGCACGAGATTACCCTGACATTCCTATTTCTTATAACCTGGTTTTCAGTGTGAGCACTCGTGATATTATTCCATTGCTTGCACTTGGTTTGTTTAATCCTGTTGCCAGGGGCGGATATAGGATTATGCCTGCAGATATCATCGCCTACCGGAACGACCAGGCTACAGAAGAGGAGGAGCCTCAGCAGTGGGATGCATGGATGCCCGCTCCTCAGCACCCCGACTACTATCCTGGCTATTGACTGCTTACCAAGTTAGGCCAAAAGCCTAAGCTTGGGGGAGTACGTGTTTCTCACCGACATTACATTCATGTTTACACATCTCATTCTAGTTGTCGGTGTCCACAGTTTTTCATTATATCATCCATGTTAAATTTATTTCTTGCTTTCTTCTTGTGTGTTTGAAAAACCTTAGATAAAACAAAAAAATAGTTGTAGTTAGTTTACTTTCTATGCATGCTTAAATTGTGTTACTAAAAATAAAACCCAAAAAGATTTCCTTGTTCTTCTTTTGCTTGTTGGGAGCTTTCCCGTGTAAATAGTTTTCTCGTTTTTGCTTTTCCCTTTTATTTGCTTGCTCAAGAAAACATAAAACTCCAAAAATATTTTAGTGTGGTTCTCTGAATTTCTTTTCTTTTTATTCAAGTCATACCAAGGAGAAGTCCATGATGAAAATGTTGAGTGGCTCTCATATGAATAATTGTTTGATCTAATAAAGAGACCATATTACCTTGTCTTCTCATGTTGAATAAAATGTTTGCAGATTCCAGCTTAGTCCACGGCACTCTTGCACTATTATTTTCTTCATATCGTTCTGTCATGCAAGTGAAAGGCAATAATGACGATATTTGATGAACTGGCCGTGGCAGAGAGAAATGGGTATGAACTCGACTTGTTCTATTTTTGTAAATATGTTTAACCTAGTATCCATGATTCAACCCATTATGATTAAACATGTTTGCAATGACAATTAGAGATTATAGTTTCTCATGCCATGCATAAGTAGCTAGGAGTGGATAATGATTCATCTTGGATATCAATATTGCGTTAAAATGATTGTGATGTAGTATGATGATATGGTACCCTCCTCTAAATGTTTGAGTGGCTTGACTTGGCACATGTTCATGCATGTAGTTGAATCAAAACCAACATAGCCTCTATGAAATTTATGTTCATGGTGTTCATATCCTACTCATGCTAGTGTCCAATGTTACTTATGCATAATGCATGTTCATGACCGTTGTTGCTCTCTAGCTGGCTGCTTCTCAACCTATTTGCTAGCCTTCGCCTATACTAAGTGGGAATTCTGCTTGTACATCAAAAACCTTGAACCCAAGTTATTCGAGATGAGTCCACCATACCTACCTATATGCGGTACTACCCTGCCATCCTAAGTAAATTTGCATGTGCCACCTCTAAAAACTTCAAATAAATAACCTTTTTGTGTGCCTGGGTCGTTCATGGAACGACAGGAGGTGGTCGGTATCTTCC
Organism: Aegilops longissima; assembly: GCA_021605205.1. Taxonomy (NCBI): domain Eukaryota; kingdom Viridiplantae; phylum Streptophyta; class Magnoliopsida; order Poales; family Poaceae; genus Aegilops; species Aegilops longissima. The sequence goes on from CM038679.1 coordinate 79,605,367, forward strand.
ATGCTAAGCGGGTTATTCTTAGGTTGAGTGTTTATTCACTCACCATGGCACGAGAAAAGGGCGGTAATAGGGATTCCCAGTCTCGAACAAAAAATGCAAATAATTAAACAAAACTCCCCCGGGACTGTTGTTGGTATGAATGGCACCCATTGTTTCGGACAAGCCGTGGAGTGTGATTGATGGTGGAGGGGGAGTAAACCTTTACTTTTATCGCTTGGGAACCGCCACTAGCGTGCTTAGCATGGAAGATATTGATAACTGATAGTCATGAAGTAAATGAGAAGGGTGCATGTCTCAAAATATCATTTACCTCTGTTTAAAAACTTGAGCCCTGGCACCTCTGCAAATCACTGCTTCCCTCTGCGAAGGGACTATCTATTTACTTTTATGTTGTGTCATCACCTTCTAAAATAAGCGCCAGTACCTAAGAGCACTGTTGTCATGCTTATGCATTGTGTGTAGCTAATGTTGGGTGCATCATGACTTTGTGACGCCCCGGCTCAGAGAAACCGGAACGCCCCATATTCCAGCCCAGAGATTGAGGAGAAGTCTTCTGGAATACGACACTACTTAGCATAGAACAAATCAGCTCTTTATTTCAATCTATATGGTACAAAGGTATTACATCGGCACGACGACACTACGCCTGCCACGGTTGCTCCATGCAAGCAGCAGAACAACACGAAGTAGCGGAATAACTACTGGCAGCAGAACAGCAACGACGGTAATGAACTCCACTCCACAGGGACTCTGGCTGGAATGCTTATCCTAGCTCGCAAACAAGGACTCCACGGTAAACAAGCAATCAAATCCGGCATGACCTGCAAACTAGCATGACACGCTAGGTCAGTACATTGAATGTACTTGCAAGCTCACAGCAACCAAAGCAATCAAGACAGACAACAACATGGCAAGTACAGGTTAACAAGGATTAACATGATACTATCGGAACAACATGGTATGAATAACATGATAAAACTAGAACAATACGAGCATGGCATGAACATATAAACAAGATGACACTATCATGCAACATGATGATGTTATCATGCACCAACTTACTCTGTTCGGGTTACCTCGTAACCATCACGGACATCACACGATCATCTCAGGATCCAATCAAGCTTGGTATTAACAATACCATAGTAAGAATTACATGACCACAAGGAGCTTGATATTTACCCTTGACTCTCGCATAATACCACAAATATCCATCAACTCGGTATCCTCGATACCACGTTGATCATCTCACGGTCACAATCAACTTCTTTCTCATCATCGAACCAGGGTTGTTATTAAGAACATTATTATTATTACTGTCGACCCACAGAGTGACCAACTACGAACTGGGCCCTTATCCGTGGGCATGACTATCGATAGATTTAATACACATTCTGCAGAGGTAGCGCACTGTACCCACACCACGGAACCCATGGCCTCGCACTCCATTCGGGTGGACCAATAGCTTTCCGACAAAACCGTCCTACTGCCATGACACTCTCCCAGCCACTGCGACCAACTTCCCTTTGGGCTAAGTCATGGGTGGCCCCGTACCTACCAAAGGCATCAATGGCCACCGTCATGGCAAAACATAAACGGTCCCAAACAGGGACAAAAGCACGCAAAATAACTCAGGCACACAAGGCTTATGTCGTCCTACCCGGCCAAGGTAGCGCCCACGCATAGCCTTCCCTCATGGGAGGCACCAACGAGAGGCATGACAATAGACCCAGTTAGGACCTCCCCATAAAGGCAAATGTGATTGCACTGGTCAGCTCGATATGGTGGCACCATGACTCAACCAACAGTTGTTCAAGTTCAGTTTAATCCGGTTAAACTTGAATGCAATATACTGAGCCATGATAAAATAACATGATGCAATTGTCACGCATGATATCAACATGAGCATGGATGTACAACATAATCATCAAGCATATGAACAACGATCAATCATATCCAACTGAGCAGGGCATACTGACGAGTATGAATAGTATAACACTACAGATAAGCATAGCATACCCACTAGCATCAGAAATAAATTCTATGCCAGAATATAATGACAACACTACCAAGTAATCATGTAACCAACTAGATGCAAAGGAACATGCATATTCACTATACCTGGTAGCAGACGATAGTCATGCACCGAAGAACATGACCAACACCAACATGTACTACTACCAAACATGTCATACGAGAATAATACTAGCAAGAATACATGATAACCATGTGCATAAAAACATAGCATGAAAGTGAACACAAATCCATAAGCATCACCGAACCAACGATAACCGAATTAAAACAAGCAGACATTTATTAAATATTCAAGTTGAAAACCATGGCTACTGCATGGCCATCATGCAAGTGGGTCTTGTGGCGTTCCTGGGGATGAAGAATGCACCGGGGAGGAGTGCGGAACGATCACGGAAAGATTCGCCGGAAACAGTTCTCTCTCGGAGGGGCTATTTACGGGAAAGGGCAAAATGGTCATTTCCATTATGTCAAACCATATTGAAAATGATACAAAAAGTTCGGGCTCGAAGGGACGAAGATGTGGGCGTTGGATTCACCTCAATCGGAGTCTCGAGCAAAAAGTTATAGCCCGGCGAAGTTCAGGGACCAATCTATAAAAATAACTATACAAACAGGCCCTTGGATAGAAAATCAGAAAGCGCATTTCTCAGATTACATCTTCAGAAAGTGAAAACATATTTTAAGACGAAGGAGAAATAGAATGTGTTTTCTTCAAAGGAAAGCGTTTTACCAAAACTACGCCTTCACTAAAAACTGTCAGCGGTGCCACTGGGTCAACACGGGAGACTTACAGGTGGGGTCTGCCACTTATCCACGTGGGCAGGATGGAGTCAACGTTGGGTGGCTGACGAGAGGGTCCCACATGCTGGCGGGGCCCGCCCGACCGGTCGTCGCCTTCAACCTCGCACTCGTCCGCGAGGCAGAGCAGAGGCGCACGATGCGGGCGGCCATCCCGGCGATCAGGTCCACCCCCGGCGACGCTACGCACACCGACGAGCTCGGGAAGATGAGGTGCTCCTGCCTGGACCCTTCACGCACGCCGAGGGGCATCAGAAAGAGTGCAGTCTTGGCCGGGGCGGACGACGATTTCGTCCGGAGGTGAGCATGGGGCTACGGCCACTCCGGGGATGAGGCGAATGGGTGGGGAGGCTCAGCATGCTTTGGTGGATCTACTGGTGGGAGAGGGGGAGGGGAGAGAGCCTGGCTGCCATGAATTTAGTCGGGCTCCGGCGAGAGGCATTACGGCCATGGGGGTCGAGGAGAGCTCCAGTAGCTCAGGCGAGTGGTTGGGGAGGCGTAGAGGAGATCGGTGAGGAGGCTGGTGAGGTCGAATGGCTCGGGGGAGGCATTAAATAGGCGTGGCATCGAGGCCGTGGCCGTGGACGCATGGCCGCGGCTCGGGCACATCCGTGTACGCGTGTGCACGCCAGCCACTACTGCAGGATGCTGCTAACACGACACTACGATCAGAGACCCTTCGACGAAACTGTGTGTGATGCCGTAATCGCAAACGGTGGTGTAAAATAACCGTCAAAAAAGGTGCAAAATGTTTCCGATGGAGGATGCATCAAACACAGTTCAAATTTTAGTTGTGTGTGCGATGCAGGGCATACGGTTCAGCTCAATTAACTGTTTGCGATGAGGAGGAACAAAAGAAACGGGCAGCCACATGAAGGTGTGTGCGATGTACAACATACGATTCACTCGGATGAACTATTTGTGATTAGGCAACACAAAAGAAACGGTCAGCAAGATCAAAGGTGTGTGCGATATACGGCATGCGGTTCACTCGGATGAACTGTTTGCGTTGAGACATGAGAACAGAAACGGTTCAAATGAACAAGATGTGTCTGATACGAGGCAAACAGGTCTGTAATCAGAAACGTGTGCGAAGACCAATAAGAACACAGACGATTACTGCTAACAAGCCATGTGTGTTGTGAGCAAACGATTGCTGGTATACAATTGTCAGTGATTGATGAAAACATCATCGACGGGTTCCATTGTTTAGTCCATGTGCGATGTGATTTTATTTGTCCACACACCATCTACACTCTGTCTACAGAGCATCAACATATATACTTAAAAATACATCTCATAGCGGGGGTCGGCCGGCCTGTAATTGTCACGTCTTGTCACGGCGTTCATAGCGGAGGATTCTAGAATCCAGTGCACGCTTGACAACACCGCACCCCAGGCGTGGGCTCAAAGAGTCACCAAATGTATCGTCGGTGAGCCTGTTCTCGCGCTACCGCGCTGTTTACCGTGCAAGTTCCCACCCGGCTAGTTTGGCCACGCATCGGCTAGAAGAGGGACAAATCATGGGCGTTTATTGGCAAAAATCTTTGTAAAAATGAAGTGTGTGGAATGACTTCGGTCATAAGTTTACCCTCGGGTGATGAGGTCAAAGTTACACAGAAGGGTCATGATGGACACTCGAGTGCGATAATTAATTCTGCGCTCTATAGTGCACACGATGGAAGAAACCAACTGTGTGGAATAATGTCAAAGATCGTAGTCAAGTTAGCTATACAGATCGTGTGTTGTGAGATCGACAAGGTAAAATGATTCAAGAATGGTTAATAAAATCTAAGACCATTGCATATTAAGGTCAAAATAGTGCTAGCAATATACGAGTCTCATACAATGCCATTTCAACGATTGTACCACAAAAGCTCGAAATGTTACAAGGTTCAAATTCCAGAGTTATATGGCTCAAATTCGAAGATTACAAGGTTCAAACTGATATTAGAAATGAAATTCAGCTCATCAGCTGCAAATGCTCGCGCTGATGTGCTGAACATGGATATCAGAGAGGTTCAAACTTATATCACCGCTTCTAAGTCTGGCTTTGAAACCTCACAATTTTTGCAAAGGGGTCAGCCACTGAGAAGTCATGTATGGGGTTGACCCAATGACTTCCGATTACTCTGTCATCTGAAGTTCTGTAACACCCCAAAAATTTAACCATATTTTGCTTATTAAAATTTTGCCAGGAAATTAAAATTTTGTTTTCTGGATTTATCTTTGATTTCAGAACTCCTCTTTAATATTGTGGAGTTTTACCCCGAGTGTAAACTCTCCAAAAATATTATTGGACTTGTGTACTCTCTCAATAAAACAATTCTTTTATCAATGGATTTTTTGCATAATTATTTTTCCCAGAGCTCTATTTCTCTAAAAATGATTTTTCCTAAGTTTTAGAGCCTCTTTTGCACTACAACCATTTGATAAATGCATCTAAAATTTGCACCAAAATTTGGGGATGTCATGTGATGTTTCCAAATCACTTTGATGCAAAAATATCTTTTATTCATTGGAAATTTAGAGCCCTACCCCAAAGTTTCAGAACTAGTCCAGTTGGTACCTTTGCACTACAACCTCTTTAAATAATTCTTAAAATTTTTTACCAAGTATTTGGAGATGACAGTAGATGCATATAACTCCTTTTTATGCAAAAAAAAACATGTATGTTCTTTACAAGATTTGAGCAAACCATCCTCTTTTGCTCTCTGGACCAGATTGGCATTTTCTACAGCAACCACATTTTATTTTGCTCTGTTACCCATGATTCTTTTTCCTGCTTGTAGCCCATCCTACAAAACCCCTAAGTTCAGGAGGATGGACCCATTGGAGTAGTTTTGGTCCATGAAACCACATCCTTTTCTTTCTGACCAGATTTGGTTTTCTCAAATATTTGCACTAGCAAGTTTCTAGCTTTGGCCAACTGAACTTGCCACCATCATCTACATCTAAAGAGACCCCAATCTGGAGATTTTGGGCACCCCAAGAATTACCTAGATGCCCTTGGCATTCTATCAAGCACCTTGTATGCATAACCAGTTTTGGCATGATTTTTAGTTGGCATTATAAACTTGATCCCCTAACCTAACCACCATGTCCATTAACCTCCTTGCAAACTCTAACCTAGTCCTGTTAATTGCCAGCCTCGCTCAAGCACTCTAGCCCACCCTGGCATTCTGTCGAGCATGTCGCATGCGTGCTCTAGGCGCGCCCATAGCGCACGTTTTGCCTGCCACAAGACGATCGAGCCGCTATGCGTTACTACCCAGCCACAGCCTTTGCTCACCTGCAGAGCCACACCCCGCCCTCGACCACTCACCAGAACACCCCAAGCAGCCATGGCACCCTACAGCGCCGCCGTCGGGGCCCTCTTGGCGGCACGCCGGCGTCCACAGTACACCTCTGCCATGGACGGTGCTGCCCGAGCCACAACTCCTCGCCAGCTGCCCTCGTGAGCAGACCGTCCTTATCTCCAAGCCCGTCCGCTAGCACCGACCCTGCTCCGGCCACCGCCACGTTGCCCTGCCGCAACAGAAGTGGTCGGCCGGCGACCTTATCCCCAGCAGCGGTGGAACCGACCTTCCCTGGCTATAAATGGCCCCAGACCTCGCTCGAGCATCCTCAGGCAAGCCATAGAGTGCACCCCCTCGCTCAAATTCTTCTGAAACCACTGTCTTCTCCGCCTCCGCCAACTTCGGCCGTCGCCGTCCCTCGGCTAAATTCGCGTAGCCGAGCCCCTAGCCCCCCCCAGTGCCACCATCCTATTCCCCTCGACCTTGCGGAGCCACTCAGACCCTCAAACGCGATCGGGAACCACCATAGCCAGAAGCCCCAAACCTCCCGAGGCCACCTCCGCCGCGGAGCTCGTGGCCGGCGACTCCCTCCGTCCCCACCTGCCTAGCGACCACCGGGAGGACCGCCCTGGACTGGCGGATCAATCCCCGCCCTCGGAGCCTCGCGAGGAGCCGCCAATCGCCAGTGATGATCGCCGGAGTCCCGCCTCCGCTCGGGCAGAGGAAGAGGAGGGAGAGATGACTGGTCAAACCTGACCATGGGCCCACTGTCAGTAACCATGAGCCGGTCCACGCTGGAATAAGTGAAGACGTAAACCCAGAGTACGCCTTCGACGTGTTTAGTTTTCAAATCGTTTTTCTTTTTCAGTTTTATTTTTAAAAAAAGAATTTGACTGAAACTTTGACTGGCTATAACTTTTTAAATATAACTCCAAATGAGTTGATTCTTCTTCCTACCTTCCTCAAATTTTGTCTAGTTTATTTTAATATTTATTTGAAAAAATTGCAGACAGCTTTTTTGTACTGTTTTGAAACTATGTGTTAATTTGAATATTTTCAAAAATAGGATTTTTGGAGAGAGAAGGAAACTTTCAAAAGTTCTGGAATGCACCCTGCCTCTCCACAACTTGAAGGCAAGCATTCTGAACCCTGGCATAACATTGTGTATGTTATTTGACACGGTTACAACACCACCTCGACACGGAGTATCCGTTATTTTATGTGATGATATGTTCCTACTCATGTGTACATATTGATGATTTCATGCTATTGGAGCTTGATATGTTTGTGATAATAGTCACCATCATATGCCTTTCATGCATACCGGAAGGAATCCGGGAAGGCCTCTGTCTTGGGTAGACACGGGCTTGTCCCTAGTCCTCCGCCGAGACGGTTGTGTCCGGTACGGCATGATGAGGTATGTCGAGTGGTGATTACATGCATTGGTGAAATATAATTGTTATGCTAATCATGCAGGAAATACTTAAACCTCCTGAGTCGACCATAGATCGAGTCTTGTTCCGTAACCCCCATACTTGTTTCGTACTACCACTTGTCCCTGCCATAGGTAGGGTACGGTTCAGTAAGTCGTCAACCCCTGTCCTAGCACACACCGTACAAAGAGGCCATGGTGGAAGATACCGGAGGCATCCGGTAGGCATGCCACCTGGTCCGGGGGCATGGGTGTTTTCGGTTGGAGCCGAATGGGTAGCTCCCCTAGTTGCGCGCGTGATAAATTTTGTGATCCCATGCTACTCGAGGTTGTAGCCTCCCCAGTTAGAGTTTTGCTTAAATGGGTGTCATGGTGATTCCAGACACTGGTGAGTTAGGCTGGTGTGTGCGGTTAGGTGTGTTGTCAATTAAAAGACCGTAGACGGAATTAGTCCCGATGGACTAAAGGAATCCGTTACTTGTGGGTAAAGAGTACACCCTCTGCAGAGATTATATCTATTCGAATAGCCGTGTCCATGGTTAAGGACTACAGTCTGGGTTGGGTCAAGTGTCGATCTTAGTGTCGGTCTTCGGAGGAAAAACTGCTAAAAACAGAACATGGATCATGGCTTGTGACTCATGATGGTTATGGTTATTATTATTGTGGACTAACCCTTTATATTATTTGAATTATTGAGTATCCTTGGGACGGTTCTACCTCCTGGATATTCTCTGTGATTATTCTCTTATAAGCCCTTTATGTGGTGTCGCACAGACGCCCGACTGTGGCATGCTTGTCATTGTTTACTTTATAAGCCCTTTATGTGGTGTCGCACAGACGCCCGACTGTGGCATGCTTGTCATTGTTTACTTTATAAGCCCTTTATGTGGTGTCGCTCGAGACGCTCGATCGTAACATGCGTGTCATTTCTTTTACTTATAAGCCCTTTATGTGGTGTCGCTCGACGCCTTGGTAACATGCTTGTCATTTCTTTTACTTATAAGCCCTTTATGTGGTGTCGCTCGACGCCTCGAGTGAGGCATGCTTTATGTTATTGTCCCTTGATAAACGCTCGCATAACCGATCGGTACATATTATTTCTACTCCATTATGGCATATTCATGTTGTATATAAATAACCCTGCTTGTGTGCATCATGACTGACGTTGTGATTATAGTATATTTCAGAGCGCGATTATCATTTGTTATATTATACCTGTGTTCATAATGTTTGCGAGTACATTCAAAAGTACTCACTGGCTTCTCCCTGGCTATTGTCTTGGCCAGATTTCTTGCCTGGAGAGGAGCGATGCGATGACAGCCCCGGAACCTACGCAATGATGATAGCAGCCTCGCGAAGATAGGAATTATCCTGGTCAGCTGTTCCTGTGAGAAATGGAGTCCCAAAGACGCATATGAACCACAAACCGCTTCCACCATCAGCCACTAGAAACCATTTGTTATACTCATAGGCCACAATGGTCTTGTACTACATATTATGTACTTTGCTTGGAATTTCTGTATCAAGTTGGTGCCTCATCAGCAAACAGTAATCTTGGGGCTGATGAGCACAAGGATCATTTTCTGGGAAAATATATCCCGAAATTCCGGTCCTGACTAACTTGGTATCAGAGCCAGGCTGACCATTGGCTAATCCTATCTTAGCCAGGTCGAAAAACCTAGGTTAACCAACCCACCAGACCTTAACCTAACCCCGGCCAAGCTTCTCGTGTAAGATAGCCACACAGTGACCCCGACACCTTTTGGCAGTCGGTGCCCAACCTATTAGCCTAGCCTGTCGATCACGCGCCAGTGACCGACACCTAAATTGTCTCATTCGAAAGCGTGCGAAGGAAGGCTCCGCCCCCTTTTTCTATAAGAAGGGCACGCTAGCCTCAACACAGCACAACCTCTTCCCCTAACTGAGCTACGATGCCTGGACCCATCATGCACAATGAGACCACAGCAACCAACCTTGGAGGTTTTGTGACTGTGCTCGCAAACCTCACCCGCCGTGCCTATGCTTTAGAAGAGACCCTAGAATATGTTGTGTACCAAGGACCCATGAGCAGTGAGAGCCGTCAATTCTGGGCCACTATGCACATCTATGGTAGGGGTCTATCACCAGAACGCCCCTACAGGTACACCGGAAGGACAACTTCCTTTGAGCCACAAGCCATCCAACTAGCTGCTCGAGAGGCTATAATTCAACTCCGGCACTTGTCGCCCAGAGTTAACTGTCGCTCGTTCTACTACTACCCCAGCCGTGAAGGGTATGGTAGGCCACCCCAGGTTACCAACGGAGATCACGAGGCGGATCCTGCATTGTTGCATCTAGTGTGCTATGTAGGTGCACTAGAGGAACTGTTCGATCAAATCACCCTTGATCTGATCGCAGCTCGTGGAGAACTGGTTTGCCGAGCCCAGGCGAGAGGAGAGGATGAGCCCGACGCCGACAACCCAGTCGTGCTGTTCGGACACCCGATCGAGTCCTTGAGGTCTGCCCCGGCCATCGACCAAAATACTTTGGTGTCCCCCGAAGTGCTTTGTCGCCTTTTGGGAACACGCTCCAACGGGATTGTGGCCAACAATCCCCGGGATGGTCATCATCGCTACCCCGACCCTGCAGCCCCTCAACCCCCTCCAGCTAACCACGACGGTGAAACCCAAGGAGAAGCCTCGGCGTCCACAAGGCACGCCCGCTTAGATATTAACGAGGTAGACTAAGTCACTCAAGCAGTACCAAGCCTTGGTATTCCTACGCCCTGTAATTATGTGATCCTGTATCACACTAAATAATCGCAGCCTACTTGTGTGTCTCTGTTTTGAATAGTAGCCATGCATAGATATGTCAGCAGGCAGTTGCATTTTTAATTCCGGGCACAGCTACCAAAACCACCCCGACGACACCCACAGTAATATGTCACCTTTGTGAGATTTGTGCATCTGTAGCATTGACCCCGCCCCCATAGAGCAGACTCGACAAACTAGTTACCCTTCACCATGGTAAATGACCCAGCCCAGATGCTATATAAAAGGCCACCTTGTAACCTTACCAAGTACCCCTCACCTTGAGCATCACTCGCACAACCATTTCCATTGCCATGCCGAGCCCCAGTATTTATCTGAGAACTCCAGATGCAACCCCGGGTAGTTTTGTTAAAATATTGTGGGACTTTACCTGCAGTACCATGAGTTCTATCCTTCCACCCCAGTATGAGTTGCTCAAGTCGAGGATCACCCCATCCACCTCGAAATATTGGGCAGTAGTGCACATACCTCCCGCAAACCCGAACCAAGACCCAACGGAAGTCTCCTTCATGGGGAAATCTATGCCGACTCCGCATATGGCCATAGAAGCTGCTGCATACGAAGCAATTGCTCGCCTTTGATTCGCGGTACCCTACGCCAGCGATCGAGGTTATTAACTTCCCAAGTCACGCAGCACCCGGAGAACTAGCATCTTTTCCCGGTGGACGAAGTGAGAGAGACCCAGTGCTGGCCAACCTTGCCTAGTATGTCATCGCTCAAGAGCGTTTAACCGAACGTGTGATGGGTTATCTCCAGAGCCTCGCTGATTTAAACCCTCATATCTCCATCGGCAGACCACTGAGGCCCGGCCAGGAGAGGCGCATCCATCGACTAGTCAACCCGCTTCCCCCGATAGAAGAAGAGTGTGCCCCGATTCCATAGACTTTTTCTCAGGACCCTGTCCACTTACCATTGACGTTGTAGATGTCACCGCTATGTTTATTGTCCCCGCATTTGTTTATGCGTTGCAACTTATGTGTGGTATCCCGAATTTGTGCGATGGATTAAGGGTTTAATTTCAATCAATGTGAGTGGTCTTCAATGTGAGTCAGATGAGTAGCCCACCACTGTCAATTTCGGTGCAAAAATGACATTGATTCTTGTTGGACCTTCTCGATCAACTACAAGTAATATCTCAAGTGCAGGTGTGTCCTGGATGACCATACCGTGGTCCACCTTTTATGATGTCTTCTTGCCGCACTAGCAACACACATAAATAGTCCAAAGAGTCATGGAGGTGATGTGGAAGGTACTTAACCCATTGATCGCCTAAAGACGAAGGTACTCGAGTGCAGTACAGCCACGGAGCAGGCGCTCCATGTCACCCTTTGAGAGGCAGACGGCAGCGATCTCGAGGTGCTTCAGTCGTGGTAGAATAAGAGCGAGCGCATCATCAAGGGGTGGGAAATGGCAGTTCCTGAACTTCATGATGCGCAGAGTGGGCGCGAGGAGGAGTGCGGACGTTGGCAGCGACCGCATATGCCCATCATCAAAAGTGAGCTCCTCGAGCTGATCTAGGGCGGGGGATCGGAACCAGTCGTCAAGCTTGGCTCGGTCCTTGCCGTTGGAACGGAACTTGCCCATTCTAAGGCTTTTGGTTGGGCCAAGATGACTGCCGAGGATCTTGGAGAACGCATCCAAACTTTTGCGATAGCCATGGCAGAGCTCGTGGGTGTCGATGAGGTCGAGAGGACTGGAGTTCCATAGGGGGCGCCACCGCCGGGAAAGGAGGGTTGTCCACGCCCCCTATTTGATTGGGAGGAGGGAGATGATGACTCACAACATATCATCGGGGAGGCTGCTGATTAAGTCTAGGCCTGCTCGAGTCGCTTGCGGTTCTAGCTCGCCCCGCCTTCGCTTGTTGGCAGCCCCGTTCTCCACCTCCGGAGTCTCCTTGTTAGCGGCGCTTTCTGATAGAAATGGGAGTACAAGGAATATTTAGTTAAAACAGGGCAATAGAAAAGTGTATTGGTAACTATAAGTTATTAGGTAGGAATATAGTAAGAAAAGTTAATAACAATTGGTTTCTTAAATACTACACAATTCATTTGACATTGCTGGGTAAGTCAACATATGCAGATAGTTGAAAAGAAAACTTACTTCGAACAAAGTGCAGACGGATGATTTTGTCGGGAAGTTAGCATATATCCCATGACCAGGCCCTTCTATGTGCAAGGCAATTTTAGTGCCAGCTTTCAGTACATAAAACTTTGCAATTTCATTCCAAAAGCCAGTGCCAAAATAGGAGTCACCACGTTCATCAAGTCTTCCAGTAGCAACGATTGTAAATCCATGGTTTGTGTGCAGTATGGCATTCATGGAGCCTTGATGTATGTAAAGGGAAAAATTGTGCACTACATAATCTTTTGCATAGCGAGGGATGTCCTGGAGAAAATGGTAGGATTGTTAAAGAAAATATGGTAACATGCAAATATGGGCCCAAATTGAAAGAACTGTACAGCAGTTGAAGTCGAAGGACAGAAGTCTATAATTAAACAGATAGGTAAACATGATGTCAAGGAAATATGAGAGTAATCAAAAGAACAATACATCATTAATTTGCCTAATATGGAAAGAAGAGGGAAAAAATTCCCTTTGACGTATATGGTGCATGTGGCACCTTTTCTCCAAATGTAGCAATATTTAGAATATGTTCAGGAAAGTAGGCCATGCCAACCGATTTAGGGTGAGATTGAACATACCACCCGCATCCTCAAGTTATCTGGTACGATGAGATGGAATCTCTAGCGGCGGTCGCCAAGTCCTGAAGTGTTGGCACACTGTACATTCTATGAATGAAAGAAAACCCACAAATCAGCTTGAATAAAAATGAATTCACGGTGATTTCCGTCGGGTATTAAAGGAGGCAGATGAACTGGGATAAGAGATAATATAATATCTCGTTAAATTAGTTGCCTTGTCGCGAAAGAACCCTCAGTGCGGCAGATTCCCCAACCGAGCGGAGCTGGGTCGACCGCGAGCAGCGTCGAGAAAGTCGATGGTGATAGGAGGCGGCAAGCGGAAGTGGCGAAATGCGGTGGGCTTTTGTAACATCCCAAATTTCCTATTTGGAATGTTTTACAATTATAGCTAAGCATCTATGCATGTTGTTTGAATTTGAGTGGTATTTTGAAGTTTCAGAAGTTTTGGGGTTTTGGAATTTGAATTCAAATTTTGGCAAGTGGTAATCATTTCAAAAACTATGCCTGATAAATACTTGAGAAAAAGTATGAGACGAGTAAACATGACACTCCAAAATATCGAGGAAAACATTGCCAAAAGTTTTGAATTCAAACTTGAGTTTTATTTGAAATTTGGAAAAATGAATTTTTATAAAGTTTGGATTTTGCCTGGAAAAATGTTCAAATGATAGGAATATTCCCTGATCATTTTGGTATATATATGTCCTATATAAAATATTTATAGTTTATATATTATCTCTGTTTTGTTTTTCAAAAAAAATAAAACTAGAAAAAAAAGACCAGCGCCACCAGTACCGCCCAGCCAAAGACTGGCAACCCACCGACCGCCCAGCCAGCGCACCACCAAAGGGCCCACCAGCCCCTGACCGCCCAATGAGCCACCGACCGACCTCAGCCCAAAGCCTCCTGGCTCGGTCGCCCGACGCCAGCCTCCCCTCTCTCTCGACGGTGGACCCCACCCGTCTCCTACCTCGCCACGCCACTCGCCCGCTCCGCCGCCACGGATCCCGGGATCCGTGATTCGCCAGGATCCGCTCGCCCGGCTTGCCCCTCGCCAAGCCGTGCACCCCGCCTATAAACCCCCCGACCCGTTTCCCCCTCGCCCCTCACCGACCCTCTCTCCCTCCACACGCGCTCGCCGGAGTAGCCGAACGCCGCCGCCGCCATTAACCTCGTCGCCGTCGCCCTAGCCCTCCCCGAGCTCACCCAACTCCACCAAACCCACCCCCTCGCCGCGCCGCACCCGCCGGACCACTCCGTCGACGCCCCCGACCACGGAGACGCCGGAACACTCGCCGCCCGAGCCTCCGCCGCCGTCGATCTCCGGTAAGTCACCGGACCTCTCCTCCTCCGTCCGATCTATGTTCTACGGCGTAGATTAGATCCCCCCGAAGGGGTATGGTTTTTATTAGGTTAGTTAGTGAACCGGGTTTTAGTTCCGGTTTAATTTCAGTTAGGTTTTTTTTTTGAATCGGCCCGATTCGTTTAAAACCCTAGGCCCGTTTAGTTATTTTACGCACAGGGCGTTAGTTAGGCCCAGTTAGCCCGTTTTTCTTTTATTTTCGTTTTCTGTTTTAACAGAATAGTTTCAGATTTGAAAAATTCATATCTTTTAAACTACTTAATATTTTTAAGTGATTCTTTTTTTGTTGGTTTGCAAATTTCTTATAATTTCTGTAGAAAATATAATTAGCTATGTTAAAAAAATTTGTAATTGCTTTATTTTAGATTTAGTCAGAATAGTAAATCTGCTATAAAATGAGTTAGGAAAATTATTTTTATATGATTCTTTTGTCCCAACTTTGTTTTGACATTGCCTAACCGTAGGAATTAATTTGGGCATTTTAGGTTTAATAAAAAATAGTTTCTAGCAGAATCATGCTATTCTTAATTAATTAACTAGCTACTGTTTTCCTATTATTTTAATTAGTAAATAAATTTATTTTTCACATGTGATTGATTATTCTAGGTTAGTTTCTGTCACTTTAGAGCATGAACTTTTATTTATAATAAATAAAACTTTTATTTTATTTTTCTTACTAAAATTTGCTTTAGGCCTAATAGGAGTTTTATGATAGCTTTTAAATTGATTCTTTTTGCTCCTAGTTGCTTAATGCATTCTTTTCTGTTAAGTTAACATAAATCCATGCTTAGGTTATGTTGAGAAATTTTTTATTATATAAAACTATTTTTAGTTGTTGCTTGAAGTAGGAAAACTTTGAGTTGGATTTCTTCGAGTTTTCCTTTGGGTTTTGATTCGATTGTTTTGGTGTGTTATGTTACTATGATGTTATGTAAGTGATCCTAAGTTGTATGCTTATTATGGTTATTGTTTGCCTCGGTAGAATTTCCGGAGTGCGAAGCTTGCTACTACGAGTCCCTAACTTACGAGGATCGTCAGCAAGGCAAGTCATTGATCATGTTCTTTCAATACCTATGATTTTATTGCATTAGTATTATACCACCCCACCATGCATACAGTAGTTGAAATCTTGAAGTTATGTTCTTGAGTAGTATCATGTGGTAGGATGAACCAATTCCCCTTGTTACCATGACCCGGGACGAAGTAGTTTACTTTTGCTATGCTCGTAGACGGGGTTGGTTGAGTGAATTCATAAGAAAGATGTGAGAGTCAAGATGATGACAACCCCATGAACTTCAAGCTCAAGATGGACTTCGGAATTCACTACTGGGTGGAGGAAGGTTGACGGGCACCCTGGAGAACCCAGTGGTTGGCCGGGATGCATGGAGAAGTGCCATGACATCTTGCGGAAAGCTTCACCCAGCCACGAAGAGACGGATGTATACCCCATTGACGGAAGCTTACTGTGCAGCCGCAAGCCATTATGGGCTCGGCTTGGTCAACCCTAGTTGTGACGCTGGCGGACGGTACTACGAGATGTAGAAGAACGGTAGGATTGGATGGGTACCGGCGGTGGCGGAAGAACTCTTGGAAGACCCTGTTTCATTCATCTCGTCTTCAAACACCATGAAGTGCGAAGATTTAAAAGGAGGGAATGATTCTTGCGGGTAAAGTGCGCAAACCTCTGCAGAGTTAAAGATCTAATCGATTAGCCGTGTCCCGATTACGGACAATTTGAGCCTCGGAACTTGGAAGTATTCGAAATCTCAACACTAAAACTAATAAATTAATTTGAGGGGGTTATGACTTAATAATTTGGGAATGAGACATTGGTTGGCGGAACCATCTCAATAACTACCAACAATTTTGTAGAATTTGCAAGCAAGTCCACTGTAGTAGGGAAAAATTGGCTTTTCGCAAAATGATGAAACATAGAGCCCCACAGCCAAATTGCATATAGTGTTAGTAACTTTATTATTGTATTCTCTCTTCATGACTTGCCAAAGATATTCAAAATGCTGACCCACACGGCTGCAACGTCTTATGTTGCGGAGGAGTATTCGATCAGATTGAGGATACGCTCGCGCTTGGCGATTGCCCTATGGAGTCGGATGGACTCGCTATTTCGCTCTCACGCTTCGCAGCTTTACTAGTTTATTTCTCATGAGTTGGCCTTGGCCAATTTATTCTCTTGTAATAAAGACTCTATATGAGAATCGTGTAATAAATTCAGGTGTGATTGAACTTTGATTATTTCATCGATGTCTTTGTGAGTACCAAATGATCTTGGGATGGTACGCATACGAGACTTGACCGATTTTGGGTCAGGTCTCTCAGAGATGGTATCGAGCACACGCGACCGTGGGACGTAACCCTAGGATCGGAAAGCCATAGGAAGAGACTATTTACTTTATATCCTTATCATTCCGTAATTCTCCCTGTTCATTTCTCGACTTCTCTCCGATTTTCAACATTCTAGATGGCCGTCGAGTTCACCCCGTTTTGCTACGGAGTTTTGCCACCAGATGAGACGATGCCCTTGGCGAGAAGCTGGTCCAGATGGTGAAGAAGCTGAAGATTGCTCTGCCTTCGATCACCGGGAAGCCTACCAATGCACTTCCGACGGATACCCGCTACAGGATTGAAGTGCATATCCCAGGGAGAACCTTCGGAGGACATACAGAGCCAATTGACTTTGAGTTTACCGACTTCAACTGGATCCTTGGAAGGGACATGGCGATTTATCGTGCACTTGGACATCTCCGAGAAGAGTACAGGGCCGAGCTCGATCCATCAGACCTCGCCATGGTTTCTCGCAGAGCAAGGAATGGAGATATCATCTGTACCGTAGAGGACGACTCCATTCTCTCTTATATCCAAGACTTGGAGTGTCTCCTCAGGAAACGGGAGATCCAGACTCACCGTAACTCGAAGGTCCACAGGAGGCTGTTGTTCCGTGAACTGGAACTAGAGGAGAAGGCACACGCAGACTTCCTTGACCATGAGGAAGAAGTCGCGGACTTCATGGAGAGAGTCGACGACCTGAAGATGAAGGTTGCCGCATTAGAGGAAAAGATGGACTTGGGAGAGGATCTTTTTCCGAGTGGAGATGACGGACCCCTCGTGAGCAATGATCAGGATTATGAAGGGAGTTCCACTGGAGGAAGCCGCAAGAGGAGGCGCCGCAACAGAGGACACCACACCGGAGGACATCGCACCAGAGGACGCAAGGATTATTGATGAAGACATTTAGCCGACCACCATGTTATTTTACTTTTTCGTCGATCAGTTAGGTCATTATTTTTGATTAGTCGTGAGCATTTTGTAATCGAGATTGAACCATGTTTGAGTGGATTGAATAAATGATTGGTGTGATTATGTTTGTGCATTCATATGGGTAGTGTTATTTCTCATTAGACCATTGTTCTATTCTAATTTTCTCATCCACTCCAAAACACCAGATGCCTCCGAGACGTGACCCCGGTCTCAACTTCCCGCCGGAACTCACCCAGCTGCTCCAGCAGCAGAATGCCCTCATGCAGATGTTCATTCAGAACCGAACAACAACAACAACAACAACAACAACAACAACAACAACAACAATCCACCGCCACCACCACCCCCTGTTGACAACTTGACTCGATTCCTGAGGCTGAATCCGCCAGTGTTCTCTAGCAGCACTGAGCCGATTGTGGCCGATCATTGGCTCCGCAAGGTCGGAAGAGAGTTAATCACTGTTGGATGCACTGATGCAGAGAAGGTGCGCTTTGCCGCACATCAACTTGATGGACCTGCAGCTTCTTGGTGGGAGAACTACACCGCCACTTATCCCATCGCCACCATCACGTGGGATCAGTTCCAGCAGGCCTTCCGCACCGCTCATGTTTCAGCTGGAGCCATGAGTCTGAAGAAGCGTGAGTTCCGCAACTTACGCCAGGGAACCGTCTTGTGGCGCGATCGTGGATGAGTTCAGCAAGTTAGCTCGCTATGCCCCAATGATGTGGCCACGATGCCGCAGCAGGAGAAGTTTCTCGAGGACTCAATGACGAGCTGGGAATGCAGCTTATGGTGGCTACCTTCACCAACTACCGGAGCTAGTAGACAAGGCCATCATACTTGAAGGCAAGCAACAGCAGATTGAAAGCCATAGCGGAAGTACAGCCGGGGAAGCACAACTCAGAGCTCAAGAAGCCCGTTATGCCCCATACTCGGGAGGGCATAACCATCATAACCATGGAGGACATAACCATGGAGGAAATGGGAACAATCGCAACCAGGACAACAGGTCAGGCAATGGCAATGGCAATGGAAACGGTAATGGAAACCAGCATCGTCCTGCCCGGCTCGAAGGACTGAGTCACATCACCTGTTTCAAGTGCCGTAAAACAGGGCACTATGCCACCGACTGCCGGAGGCCAAGCGGAGGAATGGAAACGGCAATGGAAGCTCAGCGAAGAAGCCCAACCCTTTCCCTCGTGCTCGGATGAACCACATTGACGTGGAGGACGTCTATGATCAGCCGGATTAATCGTGGTTGGTAAGTTTTATTGAATTCACGTTCAGTATTGGTACTCTTTGATTACGGTGCAACGCATTCATTCATATCAAGGGTAGTTGTGGAAAAGTACGGGTTGCCCACTAAAACCCTTAGAAGCCCCTTCGCGTCGGCCCGCAGAGGAGAAATGATGGCGAGTTTAGGCTGTCATGCAACCCTCAACATCGGGAACCATAAATTTCCCATGAGACCTCATAGTATTGGAAACCCAGACCTTGGATGTAATCCTAGGCATGGATTGGTTGACGAAGTTTGAAGGAAACATAGATCGTGCCCGCAAAGTCTATTCTGCTCACCACCGGGCGAAGAGGATCAAGTATGTATCCAGGCGTAGCGGATGAAGAATCGGTGAATTCCCTCACGGGAGTTGTTCAGAGGAAGTGCCATGGTGCAAGATTTTCCCGATGTGTTTCGGAGGAATTACCAGGAATGCCACCGACGAGAGACATTGAATTTCTGATTGAGTTATTACCCACAGCCCCAATATCCAAGAGACCCTATCGGATGCCTCCGAACGATTTGAAAGAGATCAAGAACCAAATTAATGAGTTATTGGAGAAGGGATATATTCGGCCAAGCTCATCACCTTGGGGAGCCCTAGTTCTTTTGGTAGAGAAGAAGGATGGAACCTTGAGGATGGTGGTGGATTATCGCTCGTTGAACGAAGTGACCATCAAGAACAAGTACCCTCTGCCGATGATCAATGATCTGTTTGATCAGCTGGTTGGAGCCAAGGTATTCTCCAAGATCGATCTTCGATCAGGGTATCATCAGTTGAAGATCCGTGAAAAGGATATACCCAAAACAGCATTCACCACCAGGTATGGTTTATATGAGTATACCGTCATGTCATTTGGATTGACTAATGCTCCTGCATACTTCATGAACTTGATGAACAAGGTATTTAAGGAATATCTGGACAAGTTTGTCGTGGTGTTCATCGATGATATACTGATTTTCTCCAAGAGCGAGGAAGAGCATAAGGAACATTTGCGTCTAGTTCTGGAGAAACTTCGAGAACATCAGTTGTATGCCAAATTCAGCAAATGTGAATTTTGGCTGAAGGAAGTTGGATTCCTCGGACATGTTATTTCAGGAGAAGGAATAGCAGTTGATCCCGCCAAGGTTGAATCAGTCACCGATTGGCAGTTGCACACCTCAGTCAAGGAGATCCGCAGTTTTCTCGGACTCGCAGGATATTATTGGAGGTTCATTGAGAACTTCTCGAAGATTGCCAAGCCCATGACTGAGCTGTTGAAGAAGGAAGCCAAGTACATTTGGACCGAGGATTGTGAAGCCAGTTTTCAGGAATTGAAGAAACGTTTGGTTACAGCCCCAGTGCTGATTTTGCCGGACATACACAAGGAGTACCAGGTATATTGTGACGCTTCTCGCCAGGGACTCGGAGGAGTACTCATGCAGGAAGGAAAAGTTGTAGCTTATGCCTCCAGACAGCTACGACCCCACGAGATGAATTATGCCACACATGATTTGGAGTTAGCAGCCGTAGTGCATGCACTCAAGACCTGGAGGCATTTTCTCATCGGAAACCGTTGTGATGTTTACACAGATCACAAGAGTTTGAAGTATATTTTCACGTAGAAAGAGTTAAACCTCAGGCAGAGGAGATGGCTGGAGTTAATCAAGGACTATGACATGAGATTGCATTACCACCCAGGTAAGGCTAATGTGGTAGCAGATGCTTTGAGCCGTAAGAGATATGTGAATACTCTTACAGCAGGAGGATTACCCCAGGAGTTAGTCGATGACCTCAGAGATCTCCGACTGGAGATAGTTCCGAGAGGATATGTTGCAACTCTGGAAGTTCAGTCCACTTTGGCCGAAAGGATTCGTGAAGCCCAGAAGTCGGACAAGGAAATTGATGAGATAAAGCAAAAGATGAATGAAGGAAAAGCTAAAGGGTTCCGTAAGGATGAATACGGAGCTATATGGTTCGAGGATCGTATTTATGTGCCCAATGGTCCCGAACTCAGGAAGCTAATTCTTCAGGAGGCTCATGATTCACCGTACTCGATTCACCCCGGTAACACCAAGATGTACCTGGATTTGAAGGAAAGTTTCGGTGGGCGGTATGAAAAGGATATTGCCGAGTACATAGCATTATGCGATGTTTGTCAACGAGTAAAGGCGAACATCGAAGCCAGCAGGTTACTTCAACCTTTGCCGATTCCGATTGGAAATGGGAAAAACTTGGAATGGATTTTATCACAGGATTACCCAGGACCCGTTCAGGTTATGATTCTATCTGGGTAGTGGTTGATCGTTTGACCAAGGTAGCTCACTTCATTCCCGTGAAGACTACCTATACCAGTGCTAAGTTGGCCAAGATATACATGACCAGGATCGTATGTCTGCATGGAGTTCCGAGGAGTATCGTGTCAGATAGAGGAACACAATTTACCTCAAAGTTTTGGAATCGGTTGCATGAAACTTTGGAGTGCGAGGCTGGAGTTCAATGCAGCTTTTCATCCATGAGCAGATGGATGACCGAGAGAGTCAACCAGATTCTGGAGGACATGTTGAGAGCTTGTGTGCTAGACTATGGGTCTAGCTGGGATGATAATTTGCCATACGCAGAGTTTTCATACAACAACAGTTATCAGTCCAGTCTGAAGATGGCCCCTTTCGAAGCTCTATACGGAAGGAGGTGCAGAACACCATTGCTGTGGGATGGTGTTGGAGATCGATCGCTTTTCGGTTCCGATCTTATCAGAGATTTCGAAGAGAAAGTCAAGCTGATTCGGGATAGACTCAAGATAGCTCAGTCGAGGCAGAAGAGTTATGCCGACAGTAAACGCAAGGAAGTAACTTATGAAGCGGGAGACCGAGCATATCTTCGTGTGTCCCCACTTCGTGGAATCAAGAGGTTTGGTGTCAAAGGGAAGTTAGCACCCCGATTCATTGGCCCCTACAAAATCCTCGAACGTCGTGGAGAAGTTGCTTACAAGTTGGAATTGCCGAAAGGATTGTCCGGAGTTCATGATGTCTTCCATGTTTCTCAGCTGAAGAAGTGTCATGCCGACATGGCCGATATTCCGTTGAGAGACACAGTGCCCCTAGAGGCCATACAGCTCGACAGTGATCTGACTTATAAGGAGAAACCTGTCCGAATTCTCGAGACTGCGAACAGAGTCACCCGCAGCAAGATCTTAAAGTTTTGCAAGGTGCTGTGGAGTCATCACTCCGAAGAGGAAGCCACCTGGGAGCGCGAAGAAGACCTTCTTCGAGACCATCCGCACCTATTTGCTAGCCAACCCGAATCTCGAGGGCGAGATTCATCTTAAGGTGGGTAGGTTTGTAACATCCCAAATTTCCTATTTGGAATGTTTTACAATTATAGCTAAGCATCTATGCATGTTGTTTGAATTTGAGTGGTATTTTGAAGTTTCAGAAGTTTTGGGGTTTTGGAATTTGAATTCAAATTTTGGCAAGTGGTAATCATTTCAAAAACTATGCCTGATAAATACTTGAGAAAAAGTATGAGAGGAGTAAACATGACACTCCAAAATATCAGAGGAAAACATTTCCAAAAGTTTTGAATTCAAACTTGAGTTTTATTTGAAATTTGGAAAAATGAATTTTTATAAAGTTTGGATTTTCCCTGGAAAATGTTCAAATGATAGGAATATTCCCTTATCATTTTGGTATATATATGTCCTATATAAAATATTTATAGTTTATATATTATCTCTGTTTTGTTTTTCAAAAAATAAAACTAGAAAAAAAAAGACCAGCCAGCCAGCCGACCGCCCAGCCAAGACTGGCAACCCACCGACCAGCCCACCAGGCGGCCCACCAATACCGAGCCCCAATGAGCCAGCCGACCGACCCCTTGACCAAAGCCTCCTGGCTCGGTCGCCCGACGCCTCCCCCTCTCTCTCGACGGTGGACCCCACCCGCCTCCTACCTCTCGCCCGCCACTCGCCTCGCTCCGCCACGGATCCCGGCGATCCGGATTCACCGATCCGCCGCCGCTTGCCCCTCGCCCAAGCCGTGCACCCCGCCTATATAAACCCCCGACCCGTTTCCCCCTCGCCCCTCACCGACCCTCTCTCCCTCCACACGCGCTCGCCGGAGTAGCCGAACGCCGCCGCCGCCATTAACCTCGTCGCCGTCGCCCTAGCCCTCCCCGAGCTCACCCAACTCCACCAAACCCACCCCCTCGTCGCGCCGCACCCGCCGGACCACTCCGCCGACGCCCCCGACCACCGGAGACGCCGGAACACTCGCCGCCCGAGCCTCCGCCGCCGTCGATCTCCGGTAAGTCACCGGACCTCTCCCCCGCCGTCCGATCTATGTTCTACGGCGTAGATTAGATCCCCCCAAAGGGGTATGGTTTTTATTAGGTTAGTTAGTGAACCGGGTTTTAGTTCCGGTTTAATTTCAGTTAGGGTATTTTTTATTTGAATCGGCCCGATTCGTTTAAAACCCTAGGCCCGTTTAGTTATTTTACGCACATGCGTAGTTAGCCCGATTAGCCCGTTTTCTTTTATTTTCGTTTTCTGTTTTAACAGAATAGTTTCAGATTTGAAAAATTCATATCTTTTAATCTACTTAATATTTTTAAGTGATTCTTTTTGGTTGGTTTGAAAATTTCTTATAGTTTCTGTCGAAAATATAATTAGCTATGTTAAAAAAATTTATAATTGCTTTATTTTAGATTTAGTCAGAATAGTAAATCTGCTATAAAATGAGTTAGGAAAATTATTTTTATATGATTCTTTTGTCCCAACTTTGTTTTGACATTGCCTAACCGTAGGAATTAATTTGGGCATTTTAGGTTTAATAAAAAATAGTTTCTAGCAGAATCATGCTATTCTTAATTAATTAACTAGCTACTGTTTTCCTATTATTTTAATTAGTAAATAAATTTATTTTTCACATGTGATTGATTATTCTAGGTTAGTTTCTGTCACTTTAGAGCATGAACTTTTATTTATAATAAATAAAACTTTTATTTTAATTTTCTTACTAAAATTTGCTTTAGGCCTAATAGGAGTTTTATGATAGCTTTTAAATTGATTCTTTTTGCTCCTAGTGCTTAATGCATTCTTTTCTGTTAAGTTAACATAAATCCATGCTTAGGTTATGTTGAGAAATTTTTTATTATATAAAACTATTTTTAGTTGTTGCTTGAAGTAGGAAAACTTTGAGTTGGATTTCTTCGAGTTTTCCTTTGGGTTTTGATTCGATTGTTTTGGTGTGTTATGTTACTATGATGTTATGTAAGTGATCCTAAGTTGTATGCTTATTATGGTTATTGTTTGCCTCGGTAGAATTTCCGAGTCTGAAGCTTGCTACTCTGAGTCCCTAACTTACGAGGATCGTCAAGAAGGCAAGTCATTGATCATGTTCTTTCAATACCTATGATTTTATTGCATTAGTATTATACCACCCCACCATGCATACAGAGTTGAAATCTTGAAGTTATGTTCTTGAGTAGTATCATGTGGTAGGATGAACCAATTCCCCTTGTTACCATGACCCGGACGAAGTAGTTTACTTTTGCTATGCTCAGAGGCGGGTTGGTTGAGTGAATTCATAAGAAAGATGTGAGAGTCAAGATGATGACAACCCCATGAACTTCAAGCTCAAGATGGACTTGAATTCACTCTTTGGGTGGAGGATGGTTGACGGGCACCTGGAGAACCCAGTGGTTGGCGGGATGCATGGAGAAGTGCCATGACATCTTGGAAAGCTTCACCCAGCCACGAAGAGACGGATGTATACCCCATTGACCGAAGCTTACCTGTGCAGCCGCAAGCCATTATGGGCTCGCTTGGTCAACCCTAGTTGTGACGCTGGCGACGGGTACTACGAGATGTAGAAGAACGGTAGGATTGATGGGTACGGCGGTGGCGGAAGAACTCTTGGAAGACCCTGTTTATTCATCCCGCCTTCAAACACCATGAAGTGCGAAGACTTAAAAGGAGGGAATGATTCTTGCGGGTAAAGTCATAAACCTCTGCAGAGTTAAAGATCTAATCGATTAGCCGTGTCCCCGGTTACGGACAATTTGAGCCTCTGGAACTTGGAAGTATTCGGAAATCTCAACACTAAAACTAATAAATTAATTTGAGGGGGTTATGACTTAATAATTTGGGAATGAGACACTGGTTGGCGGAACCATCTCAATAACTACCAACAATTTTGTAGAATTTGCAAGCAAGTCCACTGTAGTAGGGAAAAATTGGCTTTTCGCAAAATGATGAAACATAGAGCCCCACAGCCAAATTGCATATAGTGTTAGTAACTTTATTATTGTATTCTCTCTTCATGACTTGCCAGCATATTCAAAATGCTGACCCACACGGCTGCAACGTCTTATGTTGCAGAGGAGTATTCCGATCAGGATTGAGGATACGCTCCGCGCTTGGCGATTGCCTTATGGAGTCGGATGGACTCGCTATTTCGTCTATGCTTCCCCAGCTTTACTAGTTTATTTCTCATGAGTTGGCCTTCGGCCGAATTTATTCTCTTGTAATAAAGACTCTATATGAGAATCGTGTAATAAATTCAGGTGTGATTGAACTTTGATTATTTCATCGATGTACTGTGAGTACCAGCATGATCTTGGGATGGTACAGACACAGAGACTTGACCGATTTTGGGTCAGGTCGCTACAGCTTTACTGGCAGCCTGGCGGCGGCGGTAGGCGTCGAGCTAAGTGTTTACCACCGCGATAGGCGGTGCCATGGCATAGATGCGGAGGAGCTTGTGCAGGTGTGAATGTGGAACGTACCGGAGGGGCCGAGGGGGTGGCGGGCGGCGTCGTGGTTTTGTCATGGCAGATGTCCTTATGAAAGGACTTAGTCGTGGAGCCATCGCTACGGGTTAGCTTTAAGGGGTTAAAATAGACACAAGGACGCAAGAGAGTTTATACTAGTTCGGCCCCTTCGATGAAGGTAAAAGCCTACGTCTAGTTGTGATGGAATTGATGGGGGCTTCGATGACTAGGGAGCAAACAAGCTTCGCTTAAGTCTCGAGTTGTTGTCCGTTGTCTGAATACCACCGGTCGTCCCCTTATATACATGGGTGACGCCCGTCGGTTTGCAGAATCCCGAGACCGGCTCATAGACGTGTTCGGTTCGGTCTCTAGTATTTCTAACTTACAACACAAGTTACATACTAATGCCGGTTCATGGCTACAAGCCTTAAACCGGTTCTGGGCCTTGGGCCTTATAGAATATCCTCACGAGCTTCAAGCATACTTGACTACTGATGAAGTTAACCCGGCCTCTCCTGGCCGGTTTACGCCTAGTAGTAATATCCCCAACATTAGGCCCCAGATTGATTTGAACAGGTTCATGTCAATCCTTAATAAGAAACTTCATCTTCAACATCTTCTTGGTTGAACCGCCGTGACGTCATCTTCTCAGATCGTGCTGAACCGGCTTGACGTCATCTGTGTAGCGACCTGACCCAAAATCGGTCAAATCTCTATGTCTGTACCATCCCAAGATCATGCTGGTACTCACAGTACATCGATAAAGTAATGAAAGTTCAATCACACCTGAATATCATTAAACGATTCTCATATAGAGTCTTTATTACAAGGGAATAAATTCGGCTCAAGGCCAACTCATGAGAAATAAACTACAAATGCTGTGGAAGCGTCGAAGGTAAGCGAGTCCATCCGACTCCAAAGGGCAATCGCCAAGCGCGGAGCGTAGCCTCACTCCTGATCGAATATATCTACGCAACATAATACGTTGCAGCCATGTAGGTCAGCTTTTGAATAAGTGGCAAGTCATGAAGAATAACAATAATAAAGTTACTAACTCTATATGCATTTTTGGCTGTGGAGCTCTAAGTTTCATCATTTTGCGAAAAAGCAAATTTTATCCTACTACAAAGGACTTGCTTGCAAATTACTACAATTGTTGGTAGTTATTGAGATGGTTCCGCCAACCAATATCTCGCTCCCAAATTATTAAGTCATAAACCCTCAAATTAATCCATTAGTTTTAGTGTTGAGATATCCGAATACTTCCAAGTTCCAGAGGCTCAAACGTCCGTGAATCGGGACACGGCTAATCGATTAGATCTTTAAACTCTGCAGAGGGTTGCGACTTTCCCGCAAGAATCATTCCTCCTTTAAAGTCTTCGCACTTCATGGTGTTTGAAGACGGACGAATGAAACAGGTCTTCCAAAGAGTTCTTCCGCCACCGCGGTACCCATCCAATCCTACCGTTCGCCTACTTCTCGTAGTACCGCCCAGCCAGCGTCACTACTAGGGTCAACCCAGCCAGAGCCCATAATGGCTTGCGGCTGCACATGTAAGCTTCGGTCATGGGGCATCCATCCTTCTCTTTGTGGCTGGGTGAAGCTTTCCGCAGGATGTCATGGCGCTTCTCCATGCATCCCGCCACCACTGGTGCTCCAGGTGCCCACAACCGCCCTCCACCCAAAGAGTGATTTTCCAAGTCCATCTTGATCATTGTAGTTCATGGGGTTGTCATCATCATTGACTCTCACATCTTGCTTATGAATTTCACTCATCCCAAATCCCGCTCACGAGCATAGCAAAGTAACTACTACGCCCGGGGTCATGGTAACAAGGGGTTGGTTCATCCTACCACATGATACTACTCAAGTTTAATGACTTCAAGATTTCACTACTGCATGCATGGTGGGGTGGTGACAACTACTAATGCACAAAACATAGGTATAGAAGTAACATGATCAAAACTTGCCTTGCCGATGATCCTCGTAAGCTAAAGAGTCAGAGTAGCAAGCTTCAGACTCAAAACTCTACCGAGACAAACAATAGCACAATAAGCACAAAGCAATAGGATCACACAACATAACAAAAGTAACATAACACAACAAAACAATCAAAACCAAATCCAAAAGGAAAACTCAAAGAAACCAATTCAAGTTTTTCCCTACTCCAAACAATAACTAAAATAGTTTTTATATAACAAAAATTCCTTAATATAACCTAATCATGGTTTTAAGTTAACTTAACAGAAAAGGTTTCACTAAGCAACTAGGAGCAAAAAGAATTAATTAAAAGCTATTATAAAACTCATTTTAGGCCTAATCCAATTTCTATTAAGAAAATAATTTAAAACTTTTATTAATCATAAATAAAAGTTCATCTAATGGAGTGACAGAAACTAACCTAGAATAACAAATCACAAGTTAAAAATAAATTCATTTACTAATTAATTTAATAGGAAAACAGAACTAGTTAATTAATTAGGATTAATAGGATTCTGCTTAAAACTAATTATTTATTAATCCTAAAATACCCAAGTTAATTTCTAGGGTTTGGCAATGACAAAATAAAGTGGTGACAAAAGAATCATGCAAAATAATTTTTCTAACTAAAGTTATAGCAGATTTACTATTCTGACCAAAACTAAAATAAAGCAATTTTAATTATTTTTACATAGCTAAATATATATTCTACAGAAACTACATAAAATTTGCAATCCAACAAAAAAGAATCACTCAAAATATTAAACAGAATAAAAGATATGAATTTTGAAAACTGAAACTATTCGCTAAAACAGAAAATCAAAATAAAAGAAAAAGGCCTAATGGGCCTATATTGCGTCTCTCTTGGCGTAACTTAGTCTAACGGGCTCTAGGGTTAACTAAAACGAACCGGCCTAAAAAATAAACCTAACTAAAAATAAGCCGATTGAACCGGCGGTTTTCTAATAAAACCTACCCTTAGGGGTTCTAATCATGCCATTGATTTAAGATCGGACGGGGGGGCGATGCGGTGGCTTACCGGACTCAAGACGGCAAGCGCGGCGGCGAGTGCGTCGGGGCTTCGAAGGCCGGGAGCTCCAGCGAGTCGTCGGGAAGATGCGGGGAGCACGGGAGTGGTTCGGTGGGGTCGGGTGGTCGGGTGGACTAGGCGCCGACGGCGGCGACTATGGCGGCGATGGCGAGCTCGGGTTCCAGCGACGCCGAGCGGAGGGAGAGGGGTGCGGCGAGGTCTCGGGGAATGGGTGCGGCGACTCCGGCTTTTATAGCCAGGGGGTCGGGCCTTGCTTCGGGGGTCGATCGGGGCGATCGGGGATCCCGGATCCTTCGGGATCCGGCGATCTCCGGCGAGGTCGCGTTGCGTGGGCGAGGGGGGAAGAAGAGGGGCGGGGCCCACGGGTCGGTGAGAGAGAGAGGGGCGGATCGAGCGGTGGCCGGGCCAACGGGTTTCAAGCGAGCGAGGGGTGAGGCGAGCTGGCTGGCTCGGCTAGCGCTGGCTGGGCAGTGGGGCTGGCCACTGGCCGGGCTCAAGGGAGGGTGCTTGCGCTGGCTGGGCCTGGGTGGCTGGTGGCGCCTGGGGTTTTTTTTATTTTTTAAATAAAACAAAACAAAAATAAAACCATATCTATAAATATTTTATATAGGGTATATATATACCAAAATGATCAGGGGAATATTCCCTTTCATTTGAACATTTTTCCAAAGGCAAAATCCAAACTTCATAAAAATCTATTTTTTTCAAATTCAAATAAAATTCAGATTTGAATCCAAATCTTTTGGCATTGTTTCTCTGATATTTTTTGGAGTGTCATGTTTGCTCCTCTCATACTTTTGATCAAGTATTTATCGAGCTTAGTTTTTGAAATGTTTCCCACATGCCAAAGTTTGAAATTCAAATTCAAAACTCAAAATTCTCTGAAACTTCAAATGGCATTCAAATTCAAACAGGATGCATAGGATGCTTAGCTATAATTGTAAAACATTCCAAATAGGAAATTTGGGATGTTACAAACCTACCCACCTTAAGATGAATCTCGCCCTCGAGATTCGGGTTGGCTAGCAAATAGGTGCGGATGGTCTCAAGAAGATCTTCTTGGCGTCCTGTGGCTTCTTCCTCGGTGTGGTGACTCCACAGCACCTTGCAAAATTTGATGACTTTGCTGCGGGTGACTCGCTTGCGGTCTCGAGAATACGGACGGGTTTCTCCTTGTAAGTCGATCACCGCAAGCTGTATGGCCTCTAGGGGCACCGTGTCTCTCAACGGAACATCGGCCATGTCGGCATGGCACTTCTTCAACCGAGAAACATGGAAGACATCATGAACTCCGGACAATCCTTCCGCAATTCCAACTTGTATGCAACTTCTCCACGACGCTCGAGGATTTTGTAGGGCCAATGAATCGGGTGCTAACTTTCCTTGACACCAAACCTCTTGATTCCACGGTGGAGACACACGAAGATATGCTCGGTCTCCCACTTCGTAAGTCACTTCCTTTGCGCTTCTTTGTCGGCATAACTCTTCTCGTCTGCGATCGTGCTATCTTGAGCCTGTCTCAATCAGCTTGACTTTCTTCGAATCCTTGATAAGATCGGATCCAAAATGATCGATCTCCAACATTATCCCACAAAGAATGGTGTCCTACACCTCCTTCCGTATAGAGCTTCGAAGGGACCATCTTCAAACCGGATTGATAACTGTTGTTGTATGAGAACTCTGCGTCGGCAAATTATCATCCCAGCTAGACCCATAGTCTAGCACACAAGCTCTCAACATGTCCTCCGTAATCTAATTGACTCTCTCGGTCTGTCCATCTGTCTGCGGATGAAAAGCTGTCTTCAATTCCAGCCTCGCACTCCAAAGTTTCATGCAATCGCTTCCAAAACTTTGAGGTAAACTGCGTCTATCCGACACGATTTTCCTCGGAACTCCATGCGCATATACGATCCTGGTCATGTATATCTTGGCCAACTTGGCACTGGTATAGGTAGTTTTCACGGAATGAAGTGAGCTACCTTAGTCAAACGATCAACTACTACCCAGATAGAATCATAACCTGAACGGGTCCCGGTAATCCTGTGATGAAATCCATACCAAGTTTCTCCCATTTCCAATCGGGAATCGCAAAGGTTGAAGTAACCCTGCTGGCTTCGATGTTCTGCCTTTACAAGTTTACAAACATCACATATCGCTACGCACTCGCAATGTCCTTCTTCATACCGCCCACCGTAAACTTTGCTTCAAATCCAGGTACATCTTGGTGTTGCCGGGTGAATAGAGTACGGTGAATCATGAGCCTCCAAGAATTAGCTTCTGAGCTCGGGATCATTGGGCACATAAATACGATCCTCAAACCATATAGTTCCGTGTTCATCCTTACGGAATCCTTTAGCTTTTCCTTCCTCCATCTTTTGCTTTATCTCATCGATTTCCTTGTCCGACTTCTGGGCTTCACGAATCCTTTCGGTCAAGGTGGACTGGACTTCCAGAGTTGCAAAAATCCTTTCGAACTATCTCCACCGGAGATCTCTCGAGGTCATCGACTAACTCCTCGATAATCCTCTGCTGTAAGAGTATTCACATAACTCTTACGGCTCAAAGCATCTCGCTACAACATTAGCTTTACCGGGTGGTAATGCAGTCTCATGTCATAGTCCTTTATCAACTCTAGCCATCTCCTCTCGCTCGAGGTTTAATTCTTCTGCGTGAAGATATACTTCAAACTCTTGTGATCTGTAGACATCACAACGGTTTCCGATGAGGAAATGTCTCTGTGTCTTGAGTGCATGCACTACAGCGCTAACTCCAAGTCATGCGTGGCATAATTCATCTCATGAGGCCGTAGCTGTCTCGAGGCATAAGCTACAACCTTACCTTCCTGCATCAATACTCCTCCGAGTCCTTGACGAGAAGCGCCACAATAAACCTGGTATTCCTTGTGTATGTCCGCAAAATCAACACCGAGCGGTGACCAACCGTTTCTTCAATTCCTGAAAACAGGCTTCACATTCCTCGGTCCAAACATACTTGGCTTCCTTCTTCAACAACTCAGTCATGGGCTTGGCAATCTTCGAGAAGTTCTCAATGAACCTTCGATAATATCCTCGCGAGTCCGAGAAAATCGGATCTCCTTGATCGAGGTGGGTGACCGCCAATCGGTGACTGATTCAACCTTGGCGGGATCAACTGCTATTCCTTCTCCTGAAATAACATGTCCGAGGAATCCAACTTCCTTCAACCAAAATTCACATTTGCTGAACTTGGCATACAACTGATGTTCTCAAGTTTCTCCGAACTAGTCGCAAATGTTCCTTATGCTCTTCTTCGCTTCTTGGAGAAAATCAATATATCATCGATGAACACCACGACAAACTTGTCCAAATATTCCATGAACACCTTGTTCATCAAATTCATGAAGTATGCAGGAGCATTAGTCAATCCAAATGACATGACGGTATACTTATACAAACCATACCGTAGTGAATGCTGTTTTGGGTATATCCTTTTCACGAATTTTCAATCGATGATACCTCGATCAAGATCGATCTTAGAGAATACCTTGGCTCCAACAAGCTGATCAAAACATGTCCTCCGTAATCTAATTGACTCTCTCGGTCTGTCCATCCGCTCATGGATGAAAAGCTGTATCAATTCCAGCCTCGCACTCCAAAGTTTCATGCAATCGCTTCCAAAACTTTGAGGTAAACTGCTCCTCTATCTCGACACGATTTTCCTCGAACTCCATGCGCACATACGATCCTGGTCATGTATATCTTGGCCAACTTGGCACCGTATAGGTAGTTTTCACGGAATGAAGTGAGCTACCTTAGTCAAACGATCAACTACTACCCAGATAGAATCATAACCCGAACGGGTCCCGGTAATCCTGTGATGAAATCCATACCAAGTTTCTCCCATTTCCAATCGAATCGCAAAGGTTGAAGTAACCCTGCTGGCTTCGATGTTCTCGCTTTACAAGTTTACAAACATCACATATCGCTACGCACTCGGCAATGTCCTTCTTCATACCGCCCACCGTAAACTTTGCTTCAAATCCAGTACATCTTGGTGTTGCCGGGTGAATAGAGTACGGTGAATCATGAGCCTCCCAAGAATTAGCTTCGAGCTCGGGATCATTGGGCACATAAATACGATCCTCAAACCATATAGTTCCGTGTTCATCCTTACGGAATCCTTTAGCTTTTCCTTCCTCCATCTTTTGCTTTATCTCATCGATTTCCTTGTCCGACTTCTGGGCTTCACGAATCCTTTCGGTCAAGGTGGACTGACTTCCAGAGTTGCAAAAAATCCTTTCGAACTATCTCCACGGAGATCTCTCGAGGTCATCGACTAACTCCTCGATAATCCTCGCTGTAAGAGTATTCACATAACTCTTACGGCTCAAAGCATCTGCTACAACATTAGCTTTACCGGGTGGTAATGCAATCTCATGTCATAGTCCTTTATCAACTCTAGCCATCTCCTCTCGCCTCGAGGTTTAATTCCTTCGCGTGAAGATATACTTCAAACTCTTGTGATCTGTAGACATCACAACGGTTTCGGCGAGGAAATGTCTCTGTGTCTTGAGTGCATGCACTATACCGCTAACTCCAAGTCATGCGTGGTATAATTCATCTCATGAGGCCGAGCTGTCTCGAGGCATAAGCTACAACCTTACCTTCCCGCATCAATACTCCTCCGAGTCCTTGACGAGAAGCGCCACAATAAACCTGGTATTCCTTGTGTATGTCCGCAAAATCAACACCGAGCGGTGACCAACCGCTTTCTTCAATTCCTGAAAACAGGCTTCACATTCCTCGTCCAAACATACTTGGCTTCCTTCTTCAACAACTCAGTCATGGGCTTGGCAATCTTCGAGAAGTTCTCAATGAACCTTCGATAATATCCTCGCGAGTCCGAGAAAATCATGGATCTCCTTGATCGAGGTGGGTGATCGCCAATCGGTGACTCGATTCAACCTTGGCGGGATCAACTGCTATTCCTTCTCCGAAATAACATGTCCGAGGAATCCAACTTCCTTCAACCAAAATTCACATTTGCTGAACTTGGCATACAACTGATGTTCTCGAAGTTTCTCCAGAACTAGTCGCAAATGTTCCTTATGCTCTTCTTCGCTCTTGGAGAAAATCAATATATCATCGGTGAACACCACGACAAACTTGTCCAAATATTCCATGAACACCTTGTTCATCAAATTCATGAAGTATGCAGGAGCATTAGTCAATCCAAATGACATGACGGTATACTTATACAAACCATACCTGGTAGTGAATGCTGTTTTGGGTATATCCTTTTCACGAATTTTCAACTGATGATACCCTGATCGAAGATCGATCTTAGAGAATACCTTGGCTCCAACAAGCTGATCAAACAAGTCATTGATCATCGGCAGAGGGTACTTGTTCTTGATGGTTACTTCGCTCAATGCACGATAATCCACAACCATCCTCAAGCTTCCATCCTTCTTCTCTACCAAAAGAACTGGGCTCCCCAAGGTGATGAGCTTGGACTAATATATCCTTTCTCCAATAACTCATTTATTTGATCCTTGATCTCTTTCAACTCATTCGTGGCATCCGATAAGGTCTCTTGATATTGGGGCTGTGCCGGCAATAACTCAATCAGAAATTCAATGTCCCTGTCCGTGGCATTCTGTAATTCCTCCGGAACACATCGGAAATTCTTGCACTACCGCACTTCCTCCTGAACAACTCCCGTGAGGGAATGCACCGATTCTTCATCCGGCTGTGCTCGGCTACATACTTGATCCTCTTCCGCCCGGGGTGGTGAGCAGAATAGACTTGGCGGGCACAACCAATGTTCCTTCAAACTTTGACAACCAATCCATGCCTAGGATTACATCCAAGGTCTGGGTTTCAACACTATGAGGTCCACGGAAATTTATCATTCCCGATGTTGAGGGTTGCAGGACAGCCTACACCGCCATCATTTCTCCTCTCCTGCGAACCGACGCCAAGGGGGCTTCTAAGGGTTCTAGTGCGAACCTGCATTTTTTCCACAACTACCCTTGATATGAATGAATGCGCTGCACCGTAATCAAAGAGAACCAAAACTGAACGTGAATTCAATAAAACTTACCAACCACAAAGTTCCGGTTGATCATAGACGCCCTCCACGCCGATGTGGTTCACCGAGCACGAGGGAACGGATTTGGCTTCTTCACCGAGCCTCCATTGCCATTTCCATTCCTCCGCTTGGCCTCCGGTAGTCGGTGGCGAGTGCCCTGCCTTCCGCACTTGAAGCGGTGATGTGGCTCAGATCCTTCGGAGCCGGGCAGAACGGTGCTGATTGCCATTACCATTGCCATTGCCATTGCCATGGCCTGACTTGTTGTCCTGGCTGCGGTTGTTCCCATTTCCTCCATGGTTATGAACTCCATGGTTATGATGGTGTGCCTCCCGAGTACGGTGCATAGCGGGCTTCGCTGAGCTCCCGAGTTGTGCTTCCCTGGCTGTACTTCCGCCACGGCTTTCTATCTGCTGCTGCTTGCCTTCCGAATGGTGGCCTTGTCTACCAGCTCCTCGGTAGTTGTTGAAAGTAGCCACAATAAGCTGCATGCTCAGTTCATCATTGAGTCCTCAAGGAACTTCTCCGCTTATGCATCGGTGGCCACATCATCAGGGCATAGCGAGCGAGCTTGTTGATTCATCCACGATCGTACACAAGACGGTTCCTCGGGCGTAAGTTGCGGAACTCACGCTTCGCACTCATGGCTCCAATGAGACATGAGCAAAGGCGGAAGGTTCTGGAATTGGTCCCAAGTGATGGCACCAATGGGAAAAGTGGCGTGTAATTCTCCCACCAAGAAGCTGCAGGTCCATCCAGTTGATGTGCAAAGCGCACCTTCTCAAAGATCGCATCCAACGGTGACTAGCTCTTCCGATCTTGCGGAGCCAATCATCGCCACAATCGCTCAAGGTACTAGAGAACACCGGATTCAACCTCGTAAATCGAGTCAAGTTGTCCACAAAGGGTGGTGGCGGTGGCGGTGGATTGTTGGCGTGTTGTTCGATTCTCAATAAGGAGCTGCATCAGCATTCTGTTGTTGGAGCAGCTGGGTGAGCTCCGAGGGAAACCAAAGGTCACGCCTCTGAGGCATCCGTGTTTTGGAGGATGAGAAATTTAGAATAGAACAATGGTCTATGAGGAATAACACTACCCATATGAATGCACAATCATAACACACCAATCATTTATTCATTCCACTCAAACATGGTTCAAACTCGATTACAAAAGCTCATGACTAATCAAGGGAAAACATCGCCTAACTGATCGATTTAAAAAGTAAAAGATAACATGGTGGTCGACTAAAAGTCTTCATCGCTGGCGCCTCTCTTGGGGTTTCCTTCAGGTACTCCTTCAAATCCTGATCATTGCTCACGAGGGTGCTTCATCTCCACTGTAAAGGTCCTCTCCAAGTCCATCTTTTCCTCTATCACGGCAAGCTTCATCTTCAGATCGCCGACTATCTCCATGAAGTCCGTGATTTCTTCCTCATGGCCAAGGAAGTCTCTGCTGGCCTTCTCCTCCAGCCCATTCATGGAACAAAAGCTTCCGTGTGTCTTCGAGTTACGGCGAGTCCGAATCTCCGCTTCCGAGAAGACACTCCAAGTCCCGGATGTACGAGAGAGTGGAATCGCCCTCAATGGTACGGATGATATCTCCATTCCTTGCCCTGCGAGAAACCATGGCGAGGTCTGAGTGATCGAGCTCGCCCTGACTCCTCTCGGAGATGTCCAAGTGCTCGGTAGATCGCCACGCCCTTCCGATGATCCAGCTTGAACTCGTGAACTCAAAGTTGATAGGCTCCGTGTGTCCTCCAAAGGTTCTCCACAGGATATGCACTTCAATCCAGACGGGTGTCCGCTGGAAGTGCATTAGTGGGTTTCCGGTGATCGAGGGTAGAGCTATCTTCAGCTGCTTCACCATCTGGACCAGCTTTCTTCGAAGGGCATCGCCTCATCGGGCGGCGTAACTCCGTAGCAAAACTGGGTGAACTCGCGCCATCTAGAATGTTGCAAAGGGAGAAGAGTCGAATTGAACAGGGAGAATTATGGAAATGAAAAGGATGAAAGTAAATGGTCTCGCTATGGCTTTCCGATCCTAGGGGTTACGATCCTCACGGTCAGCAGTGTGCTCGATACCATCTCTCAGAGCGACCGACCCAAAATCGGTCAAATCTCGTGTTCTGTATTCATCCCAAGATCATGCCGGTACTCACAAGACATCGATAAAGTAATCAAAGTTCAATCACACCTGAATATCATTAAACGATTCTCATATAGAGTCTTTATTACAAGGAATAAATTCGCTCAAGGCCAACTCATGAGAAATAAACTACAAATGCTGCATGAAGCGTCAAGGTAAGCGAGTCCATCCGACTCTAAGGGCAATCGCTAAGCGCGAGCGTAGCCTCACTCCCGATCGAATATATCTCGCAACATAATACGTTGCAGCCATGTAGGTCAGCTTTTGGAATAAGTCGGCAAGTCATGAAGAATAACAATAATAAAGTTACTAACTCTATATGCATTTTTGGTGTGGAGCTCTAAGTTTCATCATTTTGCGAAAAGCAAATTTTATCCTACTACAAAGGACTTGCTTGCAAATTACTACAATTGTTGGTAGTTATTGAGATGGTTCCGCCAACCAATATCTTGTTCCCAAATTATTAAGTCATAAACCCTCAAATTAATCCATTAGTTTTAGTGTTGAGATATCCGAATACTTCCAAGTTCCAGAGGCTCAAATGTCCGTGAATCGGGACACGGCTAATCGATTAGATCTTTAAACTCTGCAGAGGGTTGCGACTTTCCCGCAAGAATCATTCCTCCTTTAAAGTCTTCGCACTTCATGGTGTTTGAAGATGGGACGAATGAAACAGGTCTTCCAAAGAGTTCTTCCGCCACCGCGGTACCCATCCAATCCTACCGTTCGTCTACTTCTCGTAGTACCGCCCAGCCAGCGTCACTACTAGGGTCAACCCAGCCAGAGCCCATAATGGCTTGCGGCTGCACAGTAAGCTTCCGGTCATGGGGCATCCATCCTTCTCTTTGTGGCTGGGTGAAGCTCCGCAGGATGTCATGGCGCTTCTCCATGCATCCCGCCACCACTGGTGCTCCAGGTGCCCGCCAACCGCCCTCCACCCAAAGAGTGATTTTCCAAGTCCATCTTGATCATTGTAGTTCATGGGGTTGTCATCATCATTGACTCTCACATCTTGCTTATGAATTTCACTCATCCCAAATCCCGCCTCACGAGCATAGCAAAGTAACTACTACGCCCCGGGTCATGGTAACAAGGGGTTGGTTCATCCTACCACATGATACTACTCAAGTTTAATGACTTCAAGATTTCACTACTGCATGCATGGTGGGGTGGTGACAACTACTAATGCACAAAAACATAGGTATAGAAGTAACATGATCAAAACTTGCCTTGCTGATGATCCTCGTAAGCTAAAGAGTCGAGTAGCAAGCTTCAGACCTAAACTCTACCGAGATAAACAATAGCACAATAAGCACAAAGCAATAGGATCACACAACATAACAAAAGTAACATAACACAACAAAACAATCAAAACCAAATCCAAAAGGAAAACTCAAAGAAACCAATTCAAGTTTTTCCCTACTCCAAACAATAACTAAAATAGTTTTTATATAACAAAATTCCTTAATATAACCTAATCATGGTTTTAAGTTAACTTAACAGAAAAGGTTTCACTAAGCAACTAGGAGCAAAAAGAATTAATTAAAAGCTATTATAAAACTCATTTTAGGCCTAATCCAATTTCTATTAAGAAAATAATTTAAAACTTTTATTAATTATAAATAAAAGTTCATCTAATGGAGTGACAGAAACTAACCTAGAATAACAAATCACAAGTTAAAATAAATTCATTTACTAATTAATTTAATAGGAAAACAGAACTAGTTAATTAATTAGGATTAATAGGATTCTGCTTAAAACTAATTATTTATTAATCCTAAAATACCCAAGTTAATTTCTAGGGTTTGGCAATGACAAAATAAAGTGGTGACAAAAAGAATCATGCAAAAATAATTTTTCTAACTAAAGTTATAGCAGATTTACTATTCTGACCAAAACTAAAATAAAGCAATTTTAATTATTTTTTACATAGCTAAATATATATTCTGCAGAAACTACATAAAATTTGCAATCCAACAAAAAAAGAATCACTCAAAAATATTAAACAGAATAAAAGATATGAATTTTTGAAAACTGAAACTATTCGGCTAAAACAGAAAATCAAAATAAAAGAAAAAGGCCTAATGGGCCTATACTGTGCCCTGCGCGTAACTTAGTCTAACGGGCTCTAGGGTTAACTAAAACGAACCGGGCCTAAAAAAATAAACCTAACTAAAAATAAGCCAATTGAACCGGCCGGTTTTTCTAAATAAAACCTACCCCTTCGGGGTTCTAATCGCGGCCGTTGATCTAAGATCGGACGGGGGAGGGTGATGCCGGGGGCTTACCGGACTCCGGCGACGGCGGCGGCGGCGGCGAGAGTGCGTCGGGGGCTTCGAGCGTCGGGGAGCTCCGGCGAGTCGTCGGGAAGATGCGGGGGAGCACGGGGAGGGGTTCGGTGGGGTCGGGGTTGGTCGGGGGGAACTAGGGCGTCGACGGCGGCGACTATGGCGGCGGGGCGAGCTCGGGTTCCAGCGACGCCGAGCGGAAGGAGAGGGGGCGCGTGAGGTCTCGGGGAATGGGTGCGCGACTCGGCTTTTATAGCCAGGGGTCGGCCTTGCTTCGGGGTCGATCGGGCGATCGGGATCCTGGATCCTTCGATCCGCGATCTCCATGAGGTCGCTATGGGCGTGAGGGGGGAAGAAGAGGGCGGGCCCACGGGTCGAGAGAGAGAGAGGCGGGATCGAGCGGGTGGCCGGGCCAACGGGTTTCAAGTAGCGGCGAGGTGAGGCGAGGCGGCTGGCTCGGCTAGCTGGGCTGGCCAGTGGGCCGGCTGGCCGGGCCTCAAGGGAGGGGTGCGGCGCTGGCTGGGCCTGGGGTGGCCTGGCTGGCGCCCCGGGGGGTTTTTCTTTATTTATTTAAATAAAACAAAAAAAAAATAAAACCATATCTATAAATATTTTATATAGGGTATATATATACCAAAATGATCAGGGAATATTCCTTTCATTTGAACATTTTTCCAAAGGCAAAATCCAAACTTCATAAAAATCTATTTTTTCAAATTCAAATAAAATTCAGATTTGAATCCAAATCTTTTGGCATTGTTTCCTCCGATATTTTTTGAGTGTCATGTTTGCTCCTCTCATACTTTTGATCAAGTATTTATCGTGCTTAGTTTTTGAAATGTTTCCCACATGCCAAAGTTTGAAATTCAAATTCAAAACTCAAAATTCTCTGAAACTTCAAATGGCATTCAAATTCAAACAGGATGCATAGGATGCTTAGCTATAATTGTAAAACATTCCAAATAGGAAATTTGGGATGTTACAAACTGTCATAAAGAACTATATCTAACATTTTTTCATTAATGAGTCTGCAACAATCGAGGCGACAGCTCTGCTTCCAAACTTGTGGCTCCTTGATTTTCGCGCTTGACACACATATCTCTTGCCTTTATAAATAGACCGAAGGGTCATTTCTTTTTCCCCTTCGTGCCCCTCTGCTTCGTCTTCCTCGCGCTGCCCAGCTTCGGAGCTCCGCCGCCGCCGTCAACCTCTGCACCAGCCTTGGCCGCTGCATCACCCTGAACGCAGGAGAGCATTGCGGCGACCTTCCGCTTCTTCCTCCGCTCCGGTAAATCTTTTATCTTTTCAGCATAGATCTATTCTTAGGGTTTCCATGTTCTTCGGTGTTCATCGCTTGTTTCTTGCTCATACGATAACTCTATGAATCCTTGTTCTGCGTAGCGGTAGTTTTGTAGCATCCGCTGTCACCTGCGCATCTCAAGGTCTTAGATCTCCCTGCGTCCTTGCTCGTTGATGCAAGACGCCCTTTTCGCACCTTGAATATTTTATTTCTTTTCTGAATATGCTCCAGATCCAAAACTGTAACAAGTTTGTGTGAAACCTGTTTTCGCACATCCATGCTTGATTCATCCATGCTTCAGACCAGGCGGTTTAACTTTGTAAAGAAATTGACAATTCGGCATATACCATTAGTCCCCTTGTTGAACCGCCAAGGTTTTTCCGGTCCTGTATTGCCACCTTGCATAACTCCGGTTTATAAGCAACTTCTTCCAGTTTAACAATGAATGTATCAATATATAACCTTCCAACATATTATTGAACCGGTATTACTGCCTTGCATATTGCATCATGGCCAAGCAGGTGTATGAGTGCAACTGGGTTCCTTCTCGAGTGACTGAAACTCAGCTGGATAACTTAGTCCGTACCGGCACTTTAGGCAAAAAAGACGACATTCACTGGAGGGTCCCTGGCCCGGAGAGTCCTCCGGAACCCAAAGATGGAGAAGTTGTTGTTTTTGCTGACCACTTAGCCCGGGGCTTCAGTCCGCCCAGTTCAAAGTTTTATCAAGATGTCTTAGCCAACTTTCAACTGCGTCCACAAGATATTGGCCCCAACTCCATTACCAATATCTGTCATTTTCAAGTGCTCTATGAGGTGTTCTTTCAGGAGGAACCCACAGTTGAATTGTTCAGAGATTGCTTCCATCTAAACCGCCGCACTGAATTTTCTGACGGTCCCAACACCGAGTTGGGTGGTGTGGCGATTCAAAAGCGGAAAGAGGTCACTTACCTCACGCCAAACTGCATAGCCATCCCAAAGAGTGGAACTCAACATGGTTTTATCTGCAAAGATACCTCTCCCGAGGGAGAAAATCCTTTACCGGTTA
Organism: Aegilops longissima; assembly: GCA_021605205.1. Taxonomy (NCBI): domain Eukaryota; kingdom Viridiplantae; phylum Streptophyta; class Magnoliopsida; order Poales; family Poaceae; genus Aegilops; species Aegilops longissima. Next base: position 79,646,988 of record CM038679.1, read on the forward strand.
CCGTCCGAACGGCTAAGCAACACACACCCTCTCCTCACAGATCGACCGCTAGGGAAAGAGGCAAATATGCCCTCAACTATCCAAGCTCCGGCCTTCATGGCCAACGGGTTGACAGGAGTTGATCTTGCTCGCTGCTGGATATCCTGAGTATACGCCCCCGAGCCTCGGCCCGTTTGATGTGCAAATATACAGAAGATGTGAAAGACCCTCTACGGCATATTGAGATCCAACTGACGGACGATGAAGTTACTGAGGCTGTTAAGTGGATGTTGAATGAACCGAAAGCTGATTGCGCCCAAACCGGCCTGGCTCCCTTTTCTGCCATTAACAAACCGCCAGCTGTAAGACTCATATCTTATGCCTTTATAAAATCTGACTATGTTAAATACTCTTTGTTGATATTAACATCTTTCAAAAAGGGTGATGATCCATTTTGGAGCAGGAAGACTCCACAAGAGAAACCGGTGGCAATAACCCGGCCCAAGACCAAAGTTGTGAAGAAACCAGCCTATAGAAAGAAAACCACTGCCTCCTCTGATCCACCAGCTGACGATGATGTGGGTAATCCGGACCTTGTGGTAGAACTTGACTCACTTGGTCTATTTTTACACACCTTATTGATAATGATGATTGCCGATGATGTCAAGCTAGTCATGCTGATGTTGTAGAGGTAATCGCCTTTCTTCCGATTCAAACCCTTTACCTTCAAGAAAAATCCGCGGCAAACCGGAAAGTTAAATTTTCTCATCCTCTTGCTTACTTGGATCGAAACTTTCCTATGAAGACACAACAGCATGAAACTCGTCGCACAACCCGCACAGCCGTTGTGTAGTCACCTCCACCGTTTACCGAACAGTCCGTTCGAAACGCCGCTCAGAGGTCTCTAACTGTTTCGCCAATGATTATCCTAAAGCGGGTTGCTTTCGCCAACCTCTTAATCCATCCGACCATTATCGTGTTACTTTCATTCTTCCTCCGGCGAGTCGACAGCGCCTAACTCCCACCGCCAAGACAAGGCTTGGGTGAGCCATATTCTGATAATGTTGTTGGTATACCACTTTCAATGTTCATTGGACTGATCCGTCCTTTTCCTTTCAGAGCCAAGCCTAGGCCAAGCAAGAAAGCTCGCCTGGATAAAGCGGCAGAAGACGATGTTCCTGAACCGACCCCAATACAAAACCCTGAGCAAGACATCCAAGATGATATACTGACTGACCCACCATTGCAAGGTCATGATGTTTCTGTTGAAGAGGTGTATGTTGATGCCACCAGTCCTTCAAATCAACCCACAAGTCCTGCTCAAACTGACAAGATAGCGAGTCCACCAAAGCAGACGGATAAACCGGTGACCCCAGTGCAAACCGGCGAAGCCAAGGATGACGATGTTGTGATTACTGGCTTTGGCCATTCCAATACAGGTAATCCTGTCGTCTTGTCCAAGCACACTGCCAAAGATGAATTTACTGTGTTTGGTAAAGGCAAGTGGAATGCCGATTTGGCAACTTATGCCGCTTTAAATCCACAAGATCTTCATTCCGGTTATGTGAACCGGTTATATACCAGCCGTGATTATGAAGCCGGTCTGGTGAACATGATGAAGGACAAATATGAGGTAAACTCCATAACTCCCTGCTGTTTTGTATATTTCAATCAGTCAACTCTAATAGCCCCCAAGTGACGATTTGAAGATGTCAACTTAAACCAGGACTTCCCAATATGATCCTGAACACATCTGTACTTTTGGAAAGTAGCCCCCACGGGCCGGTTCAACTTAATGTAGTTAAACCGGGACTTGTATAACATAAGAATTCCAGCATTACTCAAGGATGAGCAAATAGGCATTAGCCCCAAAGTGCCAAGTTGAATACTTGTATTGAGCTTGGGACTTTATATAATTTGTAGGATAAGAAGCAAATATGCATTAGCCCCCAAGTACCAAGGTCATAACTTGTTATGGAGTTGGTACTTCAACTATGCATCTTAATCCTTATCATATGATTATCTCAGATGTAGGCTGATGTGAACAAGAAAGATAGTCAAATCGCGATCTTCAAGAAAATCTGAAATCCCAAAGAAATTGAAACCTCCAAGGCAAAAATGAATTAACCAGCTTTTAAGCGCCATGGAAAAGCTTAAGGAGGGCTTCAACAAGGAGCGGGCGGATTGGGCCACTGAAAAGGCCGCTTTAACTCAACGGGCAGAAAATGCTGAAGCTGCCCTTAAACCGGTGGTGGATGAACTATCCAGTGTAAAGCGGCAAGTGCATGCCATGACCGCCGCTATCTTTGGTAAGCCTTTTTTTATGTCTGACATAACGAAGCTTTCTCATGTAATTGCCGGTTTATTAACACTTTGATGATATAGGGACACGCATTGGCCACTTGGGATCAGACGTGCGGAAGAAATTGAAAGCCTCTCATACACTGATAGAGCAACTGTATACTGGTGCGCAATGGATCATCAGCACCGCTTCTCACAATAACCCGGCCCCGACCTTGATTCAAGACACCCTGAAAAGGTTGTCAATGCTTCCTGCCCGGTTTGAAGAATTAAAGAAATCTGCTGCCAGAACCGGTGCCATCAATGCCTTAATCCGGGCCAAAGCGTGGGTGCCAGATTTTGATCCTGTTGAAGCGGCCCAAGGCTTCCCAAGCTTGAAGGAAGACGGGACGGAATTCAGCAAAGAAGATCTTCGAGCTATAAACCGGGAAGTGCGCCCTTTGGCTTGTCAGCTGGTTGAAGAGGCAAATTTATCTCACTGTCAAGCCCAATATGATGGAGATAATAAACGGGTGTCTGCACCGATTCCTGAAGCGGAGAACCTTATACCGCCAATCCGTAAGCATACTTACGCTCCTGATATTGAACCGCTGCTGCTGATCAATGATGAAGCCGTATTCCAAGCATTAATGGGAATCGATCGAGAACTGTTGATTTCCAGCCGCCGGGTAGGGAATCGAAGTTGAAGCGGCGCAGGATGACCCGCAACCATCAGGTCAAGCTGGCGGTCAAGCATAAACCGGAGGCCGGTTTACATTACTGCTTCATGATGTTATACCAAAAAAAATTATCTTATCTGGGCACTGTGTTGCCTTGTAATAGACTAGCTGCCACACTTTGTGTTGATATGCCTTCGTGCATTTTTATTGCCACTTATGCTTTTGTTGAATCATCAACTTTAAACTGATGTCTGCAGCAAAAAAGCTTAAACCGCCATTGTGGTTGTACCACCAGACGGGTTATCATATCCATGTATATGAAACTAAAGATAATACTTTAGATTAAACATATGATAAAATATGGGAATATATGATACCTGCCATTGTAGGGCATGAAGTTGGATGTGCCAATCTTGAAGCGGACTTGTAAGAAACCCGCCTCATCAAGGAGAAAACAACTCCGTAGATATAGGGTCGGTTTACCAGTAAACTGCTCCGGTTAAGATGAACACCGGCGTTACTCCATAATAGGATGTTTATCAAAATCAAACCGCAAAAGTGTCTCCGGATGAAAACAAACCGTGTCCCGCCAATTGACAAATAATCGGTTTAATAATTGTCAGTTTAAGAACACAACAAGAGAAAAAAGCAAACAAATTGCAAGCAAAAACAAAGACAAAATCCTTTGCGAAAAGAGGCTATTTGAGCCGATCAAGTGGCGTTACCATGGTCGGATACGACCGAGCTCCCAATAGGCGTAGCTATAGTTCATGCCAGCCAGGTCCCCAAATGATGTAGTGGCATTACGCCGATCAAGAGGTGTAGCAATGGTTCGGGTTCGACCAAGCCCCCAAGTGATTCTGTGGCCTTAGGCCGACCAAGAGGAGTGACTAGTTCAGATGTGACCAAGTCCCCAAGTGATCTCCTGGCTTTCGCCTGTCAAAAGGTGTTGCATTGGTTCGGACACGACCAAGCCCCCAAGTGACATAATATAATGCTTTATTAAAAAGCTAACTCAAGGGGTAAACCGGAGACCGCTTTAAGACAAAAGACTCCGTGTAACCACTCATGATGTGAAAAATAACAGAGACCCCCGCTTTAGCTATGGCTCCGGTTTATTGTATTGATCATAATATATACATTGTCATAATATGTACATAAGTAAAGCCTATGGCCTAAGTATAGTAGGGCCGAAGATGAGCTATGTTCCACGGCCTGTTGGTCTCCTCCTCGATGTACGTGAGTATTTATGCTCTCGAATATCAATCGATAGTACGACCTGCAGTGCAGATTCTGCTGACCACGAAAGGTCCTTCCCAAGGTGGGGATAGCTTGTGCATATCATCTGGTCTTGAATGAGCCGGAGCACCAAATCTCCTTCTTGAAAGGTTCTCGTTCTAACTCGCAACCGTGATAGCGATTTAAGATCCTGGCGGTAAGTCGCCAACAGCAGCTGCAATGTCACGCCTTCATCCAACAGGTCCAAAGCGTCTTGCCAAGCTACCTCGTTGTCCGCTTCAACATAAGCTGCTACACGAGGTGAGTCATGACGGATATCACTGGGGAGAACCGCCTCTGCTCCGTATGCATGTATCCTGTCGATCTATTGGGCGTAGTGTTGATGCTCCATAACACAGATGGTAACTCCTCAACCCAACAACCCGGCGTCCGTTGCAAAGGAACCATAAGCCGGGGTTTGATGCCTCGTAAGATCTCCCCGTTAGCTCTCTCGCTGACCATTGACTATGGGTGAGCCAGCGATGAAACGTCAAGCTCGATGTGCTCACGCTCACGTAACTCCTTCATAGCACCCTTGGACAGATTGGTACCATTATCAGTAATGATACTGTGTGGAAAGCCGAACCGGAAAATCACCTTCTTAATGAATTGAACCGTCATGGCTGCATCACACTTGCTGACGGGCTCCGCTTCTACCCACTTTGTAAATTTGTCAACCGCCACCAAAAGGTGGGTCTTCTTGTCCTTGGACCTTTTGAAAGGCCCGACCATATCCAGCCCCCAAGTGGCAAACGACCAAGTAATTGGAATCATCCTCAATTCTTGATCCGGCATATGAGCGCGCCTTGAGAACTTCTGATAGCCGTCACATCGCCTAACCAGGTCCTCCGCATCAGCATGAGCAGTCAACCAATAGAAACCGACGAAACGCCTTAGCCACCAGAGATTTTGAACCGGCGTGGTGACCACAATCTCCTTCATGGATTTCGCGCAAGATCTCACAACCTTCCTCTGGTGATACACAACGTTGAAACGCTCCTGAAACACTACAATGATGCAACTCGCCATTGACAATAGTCATGGACTTGGATCACCGGATTATCTGTCTGGCCAGCGTCTCATCCTCTGGTAACTCGCCCCGGTTCATGTACGCAAGATAAGGAACCTCCCAATCCGGAATGACATGCAGAGCCGCCACCAACTGAGCCTCCGGATCAGGAATAGCCAAATCCTCTTCACCAGGGAGCTTGACCGACGAGTTATGCAGGACATCGAAGAAGACATTAGGCGGGACCAGTTTACGCTGAGACCCTAGCCGGCTTAAAGCGTCCGCCGCTTCGTTCTTCCGTCTGTCCACATGATCCAGCTGATATCCCTTGAAGTGCCCTGCAATGATATCCACCTCACGACGGTATGATGCGATGAGCGGCTCCTTAGAATCCCAAGTACCAGACACTTGTTGGGCCACCAGGTCCGAGTCACCGAAGCACTTGACTTGGCTGAGATTCATCTCCTTAGCCATCCGGAGACCATGGAGTAAAGCTTCATACTCAGCTGCATTGTTAGTACAAGGGAACATTAAGCGGAGAACATAAAGAACTTATCACCTCGTGGGGAAGTTAATACGACTCCAGCCCCCGAGCCCTCCAATTGCCTGGACCCATCAAAATGAATAGTCCAATAGGTGTGATCCGATTTTTCTTCAGGTGCTTGTAGCTCCGTCCAATCATTGATGAAATCCACAAGTGCTTGAGACTTGATCGCCGTTCGAGGCACGTATTTCAAATCGTGCGGCCCAAGCTCTATAGCCCACTTGGCAATCCGGCCAGTTGCCTCCTTGTTTTGAATTATATCTCCCAAAGGAGCAGAGCTGACCACTGTGATGGGATGTCCCTGGAAGTATTGCTTAAGCTTCCGGCTTGCCATGAAAACTCCATACACCAACTTCTGCCAATGTGGGTATCTTTGCTTGGACTCAATAAGCACCTCACTGATGTAGTAAACCGGGCGCTGAACCGGATACTCCTTACCCGCCTCCTTGCGCTCTACCACAATAGCTACGCTGACATCACGAGCATTAGCTGCCACTTATAGTAGCAACGGTTCTTTGTCAATCGGAGCAGCAAGAACAGGCGGATTGGCTAGCTGCCGCTTTAAGTCCTCCAATGCTTTATCGGCGGGACTCTGCATAAAGGATCCGCTTTTTCAGCATCTGATACAAAGGTATTGCCTTCTCACCGAGGCGAGTGATAAACCGGCTCAACGCGGCAATCCGGCCTGCCCAGCGCTGGACATCATTGATACATTTCAGTTTAGCCAAAGAGGTGATAGTAGTAATATTCTCTGGATTAGCTTCAATTCCCCTGTTGGACACCAGAAAACCCAAAACTTGCCTGCCGGTACACCAAAAACACACTTGGCCGGATTGAGCATCATCTTGTATATCCGCAGGTTATCAAAGGTTTCCTTCAAATCGTCAACCAGAGTCTCCTTCTCCCTTGACTTAATGTCGGTGTACTAGAATAGGGGTACCCTAGTACCCCGAACTCGTGCACGGACAGTGGCAGCGCCCCACGGCCGGGCCGGCTTGTTGGCCGCCAAGATCCTCAGCAGGTCCCTTGGAGCCATTCAAGAACAAATTAGTCAAGACCCCGGCAAGAGAAGCTTGCCGGGAAGGCCACCCAGGGCGCAAAGGAAACGAGGCCCCGGCGAGAGGAGCTTGCCGGGAAGGCTTGGCGGGCGCTGAATCCCCAAGCGCGACAAGGTTCCCGCCGCGGCAGGGCGCTTGCCGGGGCGGGCGACCTCTCTTCATCTCCGCTCCAGCTCACCCGCCAACGTGTCACCACGGGGCTCTCCCAAGTACGCGTGTCGACGGGCTGTGCAGCCAGCGGGGAGTAGCGACAGACGGCGCTGACAAGCCACCATCGTGGCGGACGGAGGCGCACTTAACGGTCCCTGTTACACTGTTCGGGCGACTGAGACGGGCATTGATGACTCTTGTCCCTTGCCGTCAGAGTTAGGTATAAGTTACTGTACACTGTACAAAGCGGTGTACCAACCTAGGTTTTTACCATTGTGACCTTGCCTACTTGCCACATGTGGTAACCCCTTGTGCCTATAAAAGGAGGCCCGAGGGCAACATAGAAGGGGTTCGATTCGGCTGGGTTTCTAGTCCAGCTCCAGCTTAGTTCATCACACTCAAGTTAGGTTTTGTAGTCAGCATTGCTCCCTAGCAAGAACACAAGATAATCCACAAAGCAGCAGTAGGAGTATTATCTCTCCGGAGAGCTCGGCTGGGTAAACCCCTCGTGTGCATCGCCTCGACCCGCTCTTTGTGCAATCTCCGCCCCCTCCGAACCACAAGGGACCCAGGTCCCATAGGTGCTCGTGAGGCACGATCAGCTCACCCCGACATCTTTGGCGCGCCCGGTAGGGGAGCGAGGCTGTGTGAATCCGTCCGCGGTCGCACTAGCAACTCCAGCGACGTCTTCGTCGACATGGCGCCAAGAAGAAGCCTTCGGCAGCAGCTGAGCCGTCGCGTCGAACCCACCACCACCGTAGCCGCTCGGGTGGTGGGGCAACGCTGGCGGAGGGACGGCGTCGTCGAAAAGAGCCCACGATGCCGCCAGGTCCAAAGACAACGCAGCTGGGCGTCGGCGTCGAATCGCACCGCGTCCGTCACGAGGAGGCGCGGGCGAGCGGCGTCATGATACCCGCGGCACCATACGATCTTTGGACCAAGGCCAAGCTGGAGGCTCCCGAGGCCCTCGAGACCCGCATGCACCTCAGCATGCCGGTACGAGTGGGGTACGATCGCTGGGACGGGATGCTGCTCCTCCTAACTTGGTTAGGAGTCCGAGCACATCCCGTTCTTCGCTTCGTACGCCGTTGCCGCCAACCACACCAGCGGAAGCCTTGGCTAGAGCTCAGTTACTACTAGATTACCCTCCAACGGCCGATAAGGTCAATGAGTGGAGGGCCACAATTCAGAGTCTCATCGGCTTCGCCAACGGCGACGTCCCGCGGCAACCGAGCGCTTCGCAACCGCGGCGAGGCGACAAGGCGCGAGCCGATGGCGACGAGACTTGCGGTGCACCACCGTACACTCCCCTTCCGAAGGCAAGATCGCCGACTCGCCGGATCCACCTCGGCGCGACTCCACAAAGATCGCCGGATCCGCTGGCTCGTCGCGACCAGCGTCATGTTCTTCGAGAACGGCAAGAAGAGGACGCCCGAACCCGTATCGAGCGCCGAAGAGAAGCGCGCCGTCAATCTGACCAACGCGCCGGGCCCACTGTCGATATGCATGCGCCAGGGGAACCAGGTGACTTGCCGTACGCGGTGGGTTGCCCTGCGTTCACTCGTGAGCTGCGGCAAGTCCAGTGGCCCGACAAGAAAAATTTCAAGCCAGATGTGCCGGAGAAGTACGACGGCAGGACACACCCATCGGAGTTCCTCAGCGTCTACACCATCGCGGTGCAGGCTGCGGGGGCGAACGACAAGATCCTCGCCAACTACTTCCCTTGGTGCTCAAGCCAAGCGTCGAGATCTTGGCTCATGCACTTGCCGGATGGCTCTATTTCTTCTTGGGCAGATTTGTGCCATCGGTTTGTTAGGCGCTTTCACAGCGACCACAAGCCTCATGGCCAAGAGAGTGATCTCCACCTTCTTGCCCGAAGGAGGGGAGTCTCTCGCAAATTTATCCAAAGATTCATCGAGTGCACTATAACATCCTGCACGTCCACCCTGCTGCGATGATTAGTGCATTCCATCGGAATGTCTGAAATCGCAGGATGAGGAGGAGATGGCGATGTGCAAAGTGAAAAGACGTCGGCGAGCTCTACGCCTGGCCGACAAGTGTGCCGCTACCAAGAAGGAAGAAGGCTCCCGGGAGAGAGTGTGGGAGCAGAGATCGACGGTGAGGGACCGCCCGGCAAGGAATATCCGCGACGGAACAACGGGAGGAAGAAAACCAAGAAGTGCTAGTTGTCGAGCAGTCCGGCAAGGATGATGCCGCCAACCAAGCCAAGGCGGTGGCTCGGCAAGGAGGTTGCCGTTGACACCGTCCGCCAAGCTGTGGCGACGCCGACAAGCCTAGCAGCTCAACAAGCGATCTTGCAAAATCCACCGCACTAAGGGCCATGATCTCCAAAGCTGCAAGAAAGTCGAGCAGCTTGTGGAGCTACAGAAAGCTGAATAGGAGCGGCGAGACAAGGAGAAAGCCCAAGAAGGTGCCGGTGCAGCAAGTAAAAAGAGACCCGGTCGGGGAGGACGCGGCGGCAAGGCCAAGCAGCGGCAAGGAGACAGACCTCCCCGTGGCCGCGACAAGGAAGAAGATGAACATGAAGATGACGAGGATTATGAAGATGATGAAGCTGATGAGCAGGAGTTTCAAAAGGCAACAGAGGTCCTTTGCATCGACGGTGCTGCGTCTCTGCATACCTCACACCGCCAACTCAAGCAATGGATGCGCGAGGTCAATGCAGCGAGAACCATCCCTAGAGTCACGCAAACCTCGAAGTGGTCCAGACGCCCATCATCTTTGACATTGAGGATCACCCCGATCGCATCACTGCGGTCGGGTGTTTGCCGATGTTGGTCTCACCAACCATCCGCAACCTCAAGGTCACAAAGATGCTGGTTGACGGCGGGGCCGGCCTGAATTTGATATCTTCTGCAGTACTCCAGAGACTTCAAATCCCCGACAAGAAGCTCGAAGAAACTGGAACCTTCAAGGAATCAACCCAGAAGGAGCAAGCCCAAGGGAAAATCACGTTGCGGTAACATTCGGCGTGATGAGCTCAACTTCAGAACTGAGAGGGTCACGTTCGACGTCGCCGATTTCCCATTGCCCTACAATGGCATACTCGGCCGTCCGGCACTCGCCAAGTTCATGGCCGCCTCTCACTATGCATACAACCTACTCAAGATGCCCGGCCCGATAAGTGTCATTTCTGTCCATGCCGACAAGAAAGATGCACTTATCTGTGCCGACAAGATTTACCGGGATGCAGCAGCCGCGACAGATAGCAAACCACTTACCGCTGAAGCTCCCGGGGCGAAGAAGAAGACCACTAGGTCCGGCAAGAGCACTGTTGCCCACTCCGCAAGCGCACCTCTTGGTGCTGCGCTACCGTCGAGGACGCACCGTCGAGCTCCACCGGCAAGTGCAACAAGGCGATGGCAGCTCCGCCAAAGACCAAGAAAGTGCCGCCAAGGAGGACGGCGCTGGTGGTACCTTCACCATCGATTGCCACGCTTGATCCTAAATAGGAAGGCGAGCTCGTTGCTTTCCTGCGGGCGAATGTCGATGTGTTTGCATGGCAACCATCTGATATCCCCGGTGTTCCCAGGAAAGTAATTGAGCACCACCTAGCTGTCTGCCCTCACGCGCGGCCCGTCAAGCAAAGAGTTAGGAAGCAGGCAGTGGAGCGCCAAGAGTTCATAGCAGAAGAAATCAAGAAATTGGAAGCAGCAGGGCTTGTCAGAGGAGTCCTCCACCCCACGTGGTTGGCCAATCCGGTAGTGGTACGCAAGGCTAATGGGAAATGGAGACTTTGTATTGACTTCACGGATGTTAATAAAGCTTGTCCCAGGACCCATTTCCCTTGCAGCGTGTCGACCAGATTGTTGACTCCACGGCTGGATCGATCTGCTTTCATTTCTTGATGCATATTCAGGATATCATCAGATCTTCATGGCGAAGAGGATGAAGAAAAACGCATTCATCACACCATGTGGCGCGTCTTGCTTTATACGGATGCCTTTCGGTTTGAAGAATGCTGGTTCAACCTTTGCAAGGGCAGTCCATGATGCTTTTGGACCACGAGATACGAAATGTAAAGCCTACATGGATGACATAGTGGTCAAGAGCAAGACAGAGCGACTACGATTCAGGATTTGGATGAGGCGTTTGCAAACCTGCGCAAGATCAACCTCAAGCTCAACCCCGAGAAGTGCGTGTTTGGAGTCCCTTCCGGCAAGCTTCTCGGGTTCTTTGTATCTCAGCGGGGAATTGAAGCCAACCCCGACAAGATCAAGGCCATTGAGCAAATCGAAGCACCAAAGCGCGTTAAGGATGTCGGGAGGCTTGCGGTTGCGTGGCTGCTCTCGGCAGGTTCATTTCTAAGTCTGCTGGCGGCCCTGCCGTTTTCAAGATTTTGAAAAGGCAGGTCAATGAAATGGACTTCGAAGTGGAGGCTGCGCTGCGGGACTTGAAGAGATACCTGTCCTCCACTCCAATACTTGTCGCACCTAAACCGCAAGAGAAGTTGTTGCTTTATATAGCGGCGACCAATCAAGTGGTCGATGCTGCGTTAGTAGCGGAGAGGAGGCGGATGATGAGCCGCAACCGAGGCAGGTGCGTCCAGCGACAAGCGGGGGGCTTCGCCGTCAAGCTCGGTCCCGACAACGACGGATCAGCGCAGGGTTGCGACAAGATACGGAAGAAGATGGTGCAGCGCCCAGTGTACTTTGTCAGTTCCCTTCTGCAGGGGGCTAGATCGAGATACTCTGGTGTGCAGAAGCTGCTTTTTGGCCTGCTCATGGCCTCGAGAAAGCTGCGCCATTACTTCCAAGCACATGAGATAACAGTTGTCACTCGCTTTCCGCTAAAGAGGATTTTGCAAAATCCAGAAGCAACAGGCAGGATTGTTGAGTGGGCCTTTGGGCTGTCAAGCTTTGGTCTCAAGTTGAAAGCACTTCAACTATCGAGCGGGCATTGGCAGAATTCATAGCAGTGGGCGCCAGCGCAGGATGAAGAGATTCGAGACAAGCATCCCGTCAAGGAGGCAAATAAAGAATGGCTGATGTACTTTGGCGGTGCCTTCTCGCTGCAAAGGCGCCGGTGCGGCGTGCTTATCACCCACCGGGAACACCTCAAATACATAGTCCAAATGCACTTTCCCAAGGAACAAGCAATAAATAATCTTGCAGTATGAAGGCTTGCTTGCGGTCTCGAGGATCGCGATAGACCTTGGGATTAAGAAGCTCATTGTCAGGGGAGACTCACAACTTGTCGTCCGCCAAGTAAATAAAGATTACCAGAGTCCGTTGATGGAACCATACGTCGATGAAGTGAGGAAGCTGGAAGAGCACTTTGAAGGCCTGCAAATGGAACACGTTCCAAGAGCAAAGAATGATATAGCTGATGGCCTCTCCAAATGTGCCGCACTTAAGTTGCCTGTGGAACCAGGGATTTTTGTGCTCAAGCTGACTCAGCCAACCGTGACACCATCAACAGGGCAGAGCAAGAAGAGAAAATTGGTTTCCGGCGACTACTTTCCGCAGAGCTCTCGAAGCCGCCGCCAAGAAGGTCCCTAGAACCAATGCAAATATCACTGAGGAGCAGTCTGCTCCGACAAACCACGCAGTTTGTATCGTTGAAGCAAACGCTCCCAACAAGCTTAGCTCCGGCAAGCTTGACGGGGATCATCGAGCTCCGGCGGACCAGCGGGTCCTTGCCGTAGAAGCTGATGGTCCCGCAGAGACAGATGAGCCTTTAGTCCTTGTTGTCGAGCCACAGGCTCCAACATGGGCACAGCAGATCGTCCATTTCCTTCAGACAGGAGAACTTCCCGAACAGCAAGAAGAAGCGGAAAAAGTAGCCCGGCAGTCAAGTATGTACCAGTTTGTTGATAACATCCTGTATAGAAGGAGACTCAACCGGGTGAAATTGAAGTGTATTTGCGGGAAGATGGATGAAAGCTGTTGGCGGAGATACACGGAGGCATATGTGGTCACCACATTGGCGCCAAGAGCACTTGCCGCAAAGCTTTCCGGCAAGGTTTCTTCGGCGAAAGCCCTCCAAGATGCAACCGCACAAGTAACCAAGTGTGAAGCGTGCGGTTCCATTCAAGACAGATACACCAGCCAGCTCAAGCTCTCCAGACGATCCCTTTATCCTGGCCCTTCTCGGTGCAGGGCTCGACATCTCGGCCCCTTCCCCGAAGGTCGGGGCTTTGAGTACTTATACGTCGCAATCGACAAGTTCACAAAGTGGCGGAAGTGGAACCAGTGAGGAAGGTGACAGCCTGATCGGCCGTCAAGTTCTTGGTCAATTGTTTGCCGTTTTGGGATTCCTAATCGGATCATCACCGACAACGGCACACGAGTTCCACGAGTCGCACCTTCATGCGGTCGCCCAAGATCTTGGCGCCAAGATCTGCTTTGCTTCCGTTGCTCATCCGAGAAGCAACGGTCAAGCAGAGAGGGCAAACGCTGAAGTGCTGCGAGGACTCAAGACCAGAACTTTCGACAGGCTGCACAAGTGCGGAAGGAACTGGATCGAGGAGCTGCCAGTGGTTCTTTGGTCGATCAGGACGACGCCAAATCGAGCCACTGGCCAGACACCCTTTGCTCTAGTCTACGGAGCAGAGGCAGTTCTCCCCGGGAACTCAGATACGGGTCACCTCGAGTGCTCGCTATGATGAGCTGGAGCAAGAGCAGCTGCGACAAGATGACGCTACTGCCCTCGAGGAAGATCGTCTTCGAGCTCTTTGACGAGCTGCTCGTTACCAGCAAGCTTTGCATCGCTACCATAGCCGCAAAGTTAATGCCAGAAGCTTCGAGGAAGGCGACCTTGTTCTTCGGCGCGTTCAATCCGCCAAGAATTCCAACAAGTTGACGCCGAAGTGGGAAGGCCCTTATCGGGTAAAACGAGTCACTAGGCCCGGCGCTGTCCGCCTTGAGACCGAAGACGGCTTTCCGGTGAGCAATTCCTGAACATAGAGCATCTTCGCAAGTTTTACCCATGAGGCGCGATTGCGGAACCCGTTCCGCAACCAACCTTTATACAAGTCTTGCCGCTGTTGCATGTAATCCTTTGTACAAAGCCGGGCGCGAGACCCGTGCATCGAGAAAGCCTATGGTTGCGCACATTTTTGTTAATACATGCCTTCATAATTAAATATGCATGTGTTTACTAACATCTTGTGCAGCACCCGCACCCGATAAGCGATAATGAGCCATTAGGCTCCACAATTTTCTTTTTCTCTTCTTTCTTCTCAAACAAGAAGAAGGTTCATCCACCCACAAGTTAAACGGGGGGAGAGAAGGAGAGAGTGGTGTTGGCCGACAAGCGTCGCACGAGGAACTGTCGCCTTGCCGGAAGACGGACAACAGAAAAGCTAAGTTGCTAAGTTTAAGCGACCAGTTTTAAATTTTCAAGTTATCTTCCTCGAACGATAGTACTTTGTATGGAAAACATGTGCGCGGAGGAACCAAATCGTGACTGGTCGCGCCCTTACTTTGTTTCGAGTCCGCTCAACAACTTAAGTGAGCTGCGGCTAGTCCGCGACGAGGTTGCTTGTCGGTAGCGACCCCGCCAAAGAGGCTGCTGAAGTTCCGTTTCGGCGCTTCGCGGCAAGGGTGCTGCACCGCAAGTTTCCTGGCGTGGGGTAAAACATACAAGGGAATAAATCGAGTAAAGGAAATAACGTTGCATTCGATTGCCTAAGATAGTGTATATTACATAACAACTTGTCGCAGATCTAATAGGTTTTTCTCACAAAACATGATCTACAGCGACAAGAGAAGGATAAACTTGGCGGCCTAGTCCACGCGGCCGCCCTCGAGCCTCTTGACTCCGCTCACCCTGTCCACAATGGGCGCGACAAGGGTCTTGAGCGCTTCACCATCGGCGGATGAAGGTAGGGACTTGAGGGCCTTGGAGAAGTCGACGCCTGGGTTGCGGAAGGCCACCTTCGTCAACACCTTCTGGAGAGCCTCGGCACAAACTTGGCGTGATTCCTCCGCCAATTGCTTCGGAACCTCATCCCGGAGCCGCCGGATACCCGCCAACACGCCTTTGAAGAATAGGCTGAGCTTGACGCTGGGTTGGAGGTTCTCGTCGGTGGAATATCCAAGATCTGTCATCCCCAACTCTATCAGCTCATTGTGGATGCCGGCGGCGGTGTCCACGAGGCCTTCTGTCCAATGCATTATGCTGTCCCGAAGATTATTCTGGGCGGTCACGGCATTCGACAGCAACTCCTCGGTGGCCTTGATTTTCTCCAAGAGGCCGCTTTCCGCTCCACAGCGCCGCTCAAAGTCTCCGTCAAGGTGGTTAATTTCAGCTCCAGATCCGCCTTGACGTTCTTGGCGGCATCGATCTCCTTGATCTTTTCAGCCAAACGACCCTGCAGCTCGCCGAGGGTATAAGTGTCCTTCTCACGCTCGCGCTTTAACTCGGTGACCTCCTCAGCACTCTTCTGGAGGGTGGACTCCAGCTAAGCCACCCTCGTCTCCAGTTCCCCTTTGGCGGCCTCGGCAGCCGCGGCAGCATCCTTTGCCTTCTGAAGCGGCCCGCTGATCGTTTGCTCGCGCGCGGCGAGATCTTCCTCAAAGCTGTCGAGGTTTATCTTCCGCTGCGCCAGCTCACCTTCTCTAGCAGAGAGCTTCTCACCGGCAAGCCTCTGCTGCTCCTCAACCTCGCCTTTCTCCAAGATAAAGGCCGTGCGCTCCTCAGCAAGCTGCTCCCGAGCCTCTGCTATGTCCCGGAGAGTCTCTTTGTTGGCGCGTCGGAGCTCTTCCGCACGTTTCTCCAAGTCAGCTCCCGCCCTCGCGACAAGCGCCTCCCTGGACTCCAGTTTGGCTTGTCGGGCGCGGTAGAGCGACAGCAACCTCCTTAGCAGCTGCTCCTCCTCGGGTTCACCACTGCTGCTGCTCGGGGCATCAACCAGCGACAGCCCGGCGGAGGCGAGCAGCTCCGCATCGAAGGTCTCCCCTTCGGCTGGCGCCCTGGAGCTTGATGCCCATGGGAGCTTGATGAAGACACCCTCACCGGCTTTCAGGTAGGCGCCGGGCTGGGGCTCCTCGGAGCCTGGCGCGGCATCGGTGGCGGGGGGATCGGCGGTCGGCCTTGCGCTGGCGATCCTGCGGCCTCCGGGCCGTCGATCGATCGCTGGGTTCCTCCCAGCCTCTGCGCCCGGCCTCTCAGCAGCCTCCTCACCGGCGGGCTTGTTAGCACCAGCTTCCTCCTCCTCCATGTTGGCGGCGTCGACACTGTCGCCGCCGGCGTCCTCCTCGCCGGCAGCCTCGGTTTCCATCGGGTTTCCGGCAGATGGATCTGGTGGTCAGGAGGAGGAAGCACAGATCAGACAGATATTCATAAGAGCAGAACCCAAGGAAAACTAGCAAGACAAGAAGGTTACCTGCAGTGGGGACTGTGACCGCGGCTTCCGCCACCGGAGGGTCGTCGGCGCCAGTCCTTGTCGGGGAAGCTCCCCTTGTCGGAGAAGCCTCCCTTGCCGGAGAGCGCTCCCTTGGCGGAGAATTCTCCCTTGGTGGCGTAGTTGAAGCAAGCAGAATCTCGGGAGCGGCCTCCGGGGCCTCCTGATGAGGCTGGACCTCAGGGGTAGCCTCCGGTGCTCCATGATGTGGCTGCTCTGCTCCTACAAAATCCAACAAACCAGATATAAGTAACGGAAAAGCACCCAAGCGCGCCTAACCACGGGAAGCATACTAGATACTTACGCTGGGGGCTGTGCTGGGGGCTGCTCTGTTGAAGGGTTGCCGGATCCGGCAAGGGAGTTCCGGACGTGCCCCCTGTTGCAACAGGGGAGTCGTCCGAGACGACGACCACCGGTGTCTTGGCCCTCTTCGGCGCCCTCTGAGCTGACGCCCTGAAGAAGAAAGTTTAGAGTGGAACCAGTCAGATATAAGATGACGCAATAAATTGGAAGATTGCAAATGGCAGCGGCAAGATCTTGCTCTTCCTCTTCTTCCTCGGAGCTGAGGGCGGAGAGATCAAACTCTACTCCAGCGCGACGGATCGGGGGAGAGGACTCCCTCTGGCGCTTGGCGGGTGCAGAAGCTGCGACTCCAGAGGGCCCTGCTCCCGTCGCCGCGGCCCAATGAGGCGCTCCCGCGGCAACAGTACTTGTCGCGGTGGAGCGCGTCGGGCGGCGAGGCGGCTGCTGGACCGTGTGCTCCCCCGCCATCTCTCCGGTCCTCCGGAGACGTCTCCTTGGCGGGGCGGCGAGCTCCTCCTGCGGCAAGCTACTTGACGGCGGAGGAGAGGCGCCCCCGCCAGGCTCATTTGGGTCGTTGTCGGGCTCGGTCTGCTCCTCCTCACTGATGAACTCTTCTTGGTCGGCAAGGCTTGCCGCCTCGGCCCTCTCTGCCTCCTCGACTGTGAACCCAAACGCACCGGCGGCAGCGGCCTCTGCAGCCTCCTCCAACCTTGTGGCGTCGCGCCATCTCTGGCGATGGTGTCGCGGGTGAGCTGCCTCTTCTCGTCGGCGCGGACCGACACTTCGCATAAGTCGTCAAGAACTGCTGCACTATGTCGTCGGCGGGTTCACGCCAAGTTGGAGCGATCCATGGGAATCGCTGGCAACGGCATTATCGCGCGGATGCGATCAGCGACGAGTTGTTGCACAAGGGCACAACCCCTCGGCAACATGCACCATCCAGGGTTATCTGCTTCAGCTTGAACAGCTCCGCAGCATGCCGTCAAGCTCGAGGTGGTGAAGTTCCAATTCAGACTGGACGCAGCCTCATGATATCTGCCGCGTGCGGAATTCCCAAGCAGGTCTCCTTTCTCCTGCAAGGGTGCAATTCGCGGCGAAGGAAGTCGCGCCAACCGCCCCTACGGTGAGCCCCTTGCGGGCGCAAAATCCTAGTTGTGGCAATCTTCAACTTGTCGTCCTCCGCGCCAAGTTGCTCCAATCATTGCCGCGAACTATGGGGGTTTCTTGCAGGCGATCAAGGGCTGTGGCTCCTCCTCTAGATCCAGCACCAGTCAGCCCTCCACTCCTCCCACTTGCTGCGCAACTCTCCGTCAAGGTACGCTTCCTTCTTGCCGATCCTAGAGGTCCATGCAATTCCTCCAGCAAGAGGCTCTCCTCTCTCTACACGGGGTGAGAAGTAATGGCGGAAGAGGGCGACATTTGGGTGGACCCCGACAAAGTTCTCACAAAGATGCGCGAAAATAGCCAAGGTGAGAATGGCGTTGGGGGTGAAGTCAAGAAGGCGGAGGCCATAGGTGTTCATGACATCACAGAAAAATTCAGAAAAGGACGGGCAGAGCCCGCACCAGAAGAAAATCGCAAAGAAGGGGTACCCGAAGGAGACTTTGGAAGATGTGGCGGCGGAGATGACCCTCGTGCGCGGATGCGCCCGGGTCACCGTCGACCGAAAGAGGTAGTACCCATCCGCAGCTCCTTCCTGCCGGCGGGGGGTCGAAGAGAGCCCGCTCTTTCCGCCTTTACCAGCGAGCCGCTGCGCCGCGGCGGATTTCACGCCCTTCCCCTTATCGGCCTTCGGAGCCATAGGGAGTCGCGGTGAAGGAAGCCGACGGCGTGGGTGGCACCGGTGGCAGCGGAGGGGGCGGAGCATCGCTCTCTGTGGGCTCGAGAAGGAAGGGGAAAACGACGGGGGTTTTCTGATGTGACAGCGAGGGCAAGTGGGCGTCCTGCCCCGGTTTCCCCGGTTATAAAGGGAGAGGGGACGGGCGTTCCGATTTTTCCCATTAAAGGAAGCCCCACGATCTCCCCCACGACGCCACGTCCTACACGTGCCGTTCGTGGGAGGCGTGTGGGTCCAAGGCAAATAACGGCGTAATCAAGACCCGCGCTACGCCCGTGCCGCTTTTGGGCCTGGCCCAATAGAGCTTGGCGCCGTGTGTGGCCCAGCCCGGGGCTCTGCCGGTGTACTAGAATAGGGGTACCCTAGTACCCGAACTCATGCTGCAGACAATGGCAGCGCCCACGGCCGGGCCGCCTGTTGGCCGCCAAGATCTCAGCAGCTCCTTGGAGCCATTCAAGAACAAAGTAGTCAAGACCCGGCAAGAGAAGCTTGCGGAAGGCCACCAGGCGCAAAGAAACGAGGCCCGGCGAGAGGAGCTTGCCGAAGGCTTGGCGGCGCTGAACCCCTGCGCGACAAGGTTCCCGCCAGGCAGGCGCTTGCCGGGCGGGCGACCTCTCTTCATCTCCGCTCCAGCTCACCCGCCAGCGTGTCACCATGGGGCTCTCCCAAATACGCTGTGTCGATGGGCTGTGCAGCCAGCGAGAATGCGACAGATGATACCGACAAGCCACCATCGTGGCGGACGGGCGCTTAACGGTCCTGTTACCTTTGTTGGGCGGCGAGACGGGCATTGATGACTCTTGTCCCTTGCCGTCGAGTTAGGTATAAGTTCTTGTACCACCGTACAAAGCGTGTACCAACCTAGGTTTTACCATTGTGACCTTGCCTACTTGCCACATGTGGTAACCCCTTGTGCCTATAAAAGGAGGCCCGAGGGCAACGTAGAAGGGGTTCGATTCGGCTGGGTTTCTAGTCCTGCTCCAGCTTAGTTCATCACACTCAAGTTAGGTTTTGTAGTCAGCATTGCTCCCTAGCAAGAACACAAGATAATCCACAAAGCAGCAGTAGGAGTATTATCTCTCCGGAGAGCTCCGAAGCTGGGTAAACCCCCCTCGTGTGCATCGCCTCGACCCGCTCTTTGTGCAATCTCCGCCCCCCTCCGAACCACAAGGGACCCAGGTCCCGTAGGTGCTCGTGGGCCGCGATCAGCTCACCCCCGACACTTAACCACAATATCATCCACATAGGCATGCACATTACAGCCGATCTGCTTATGAAGGCAGTTTTGTACACACCGTTGATAAGTTGCCTGGGCACTCTTGAGCCCAAAGGGCATAGATACATAGCAGAAGGCTCCAAAAGGAATTATGAACATCGTCTTCTCCTGGTCCTTAACTGCCATCTTGATCTGATGATAACCAGAATATGCATCCAGAATACTCAAACGATCACAACCCACCGTAGCATCAATAATCTGATCAATGCGGGGGAGGGCAAAAGGGTCCGCTGGACAAGAGTTGTTAAGATCTATGTAATCCACACACATACGCCAGGTGTCGTTCTTCTTAAGGACCAGCACCGGATTAGCCAGCCATTCAGGATGGAACACTTCAACAATAAAGCCAGCCGCTAAGAGCCTGGCCACTTCCTCTCCAATAGCTTTGTGCCTTTCTTTGTTGAACCGGCGGAGAAACTGCTTCACCAGTTTATACTTAGGATCAACATTAAGAGTGTGCTCAGCGAGTTCCCTCGGTACACCTGGCTTGTCAGAAGGCTTCCATGCAAAAATGTCCGGTTCTCACGGATGAACTTCGATGGCGCTTTCCTATTTCGGATCAAGTTGGCGCGATCTTCGAACTGCTTGGATGAATCGCTGATGCGAAGTCAACAAGCTTGGTCTCAGCTGCCGATTTGAACTTTAGAGCCGGATCATGCTCTGTGGTTGGCTTTTTCAACGGAGTCATGTCAGCCGGATCAACATTATCTTTGTAGTACTTCAACTCTTCCATGGCACAAACCGACTCTGCATAGGCCGCATCACCTTCTTCACACTCCAAGGCAATCTTGCGACTTCCATGAACGGTTATGGTCCCCTTGTGACCCGGCATCTTGAGCTGCAGATAAATATAACAGGGCCGTGCCATAAACTTGGCATAAGCCGGCCGCCTAAACAAAGTGTGGTACGGGCTCTGGATCTTGACCACCTCAAAAACCAATGTTTCTGACCTGGAATCATGATCATCTCCAAGGGCCACCTCCAGAGCTATCTTACCAACGGGATATGCTGACTTACTAGGTACCACACCATGGAAAACCGTGTTGGACGGTTTAAGATTCTTGTCTGTTAGCCCCATACGACGGAAGGTCTCATAATACAAGATATTGATGCTGCTTCCTCCATCCATGAGCACTTTGGTGAACTTATAACCTCCTACCTGAGGTGCCACCACCAACGCCAGCTGACCCGGATTGTCAACCCGGGGAGGGTGGTCCTCTCTGCTCCATATGATTGGCTGTTCGGACCAGCGTAAATAACGAGGCACAGCCGGTTCAACAGAGTTCACTGCTCGCTTGTGAAGCTTCTGGTCTCGTTTATCCAAGCTAGTGGTGAATACATGATATTGCCCACTATTCAACTACTTTGGATGGATGTGATAACCCGACTGCTGCTGCTGGTTGTAACCACCCTGGCTATTCTGATTGTTTTGGTTGTTATGTCCACCCTGATCTCCATTGTAGCCTAAACCGGTATTTCCTCCACCGTGACCCGGCCCATGGAATCCGGACCCTGAGCCACCACCTGATCCGTGATCATACCGGAAAGCATTAGAATTCTTGAACTCTTGCATAATATAGCAATCCTTCCAAAGGTGGTTGGCTGGCGCCTCCTTCGTCTCGTGCTTCGGACAGGGCTGGTTTAATAGATAGGTCAGGCGGTCCTGGCTGGGGTTTGGAGCTCCACCGCGATTCGGCGGTTTACCCTTCTGTCGCTGGCCCCTATCCTGCGCACTGGTGTTAGCAACAAAATCCATGCTGCCATCCGCTTTACGCTTGCCCCCGTTACCATGACCTGCCGTGTTGTGTAGCTGCCCCTTGGAGTTGTCGTTCTTCTTTCCCTTCCCTGTCTTGTCATCATCAGACTCAAGATCCTTGGTACTATCAGAATCAGCATACTTCACTAACGCAGTCATGAGGGTCCCCATGTCGTTACAATGGCGCTTCATCCGTCCCAATTTCAACTTCAGAGGTTTAAACCGGCAGTTCTTTTCCATAGTTATATCCGCGGAGTCGGCGTTGATACGGTCTGATGAGTGCAAAATTTCCGAAACCCGGCGTACCCAGCAGGTTGTTGACTCTCCTTCCCCTTGGACACAGGCCGCTAAGTCCACTATCGACATGGGATGCTTACATGTATCCTTGAAATTCTGGATAAACCGGGCTCGCAACTGGGCCCATGAACTGATAGAATTGGCAGATAAGCTCTTTAACCAAATACGGGCTGGCCCTTCGAGCATCATGATGAAATACTTTGCACATGCCGCTTCATCTACGTCAAGCATCTCCATGGCCATCTCATAGCTCTCTATCCATGTTTCCGGAGACAAGTCAGCCGTGTAACTTGGCACCTTGCGCGGGCCCTTGAAATCCTTGGGCAAGCGCGACATTGCGTAAAGCAGGGACAAGACAAGGCACTCCCAAGGAGCTAGAAGTGACTCCTGGCTCAATCGAGGTGGTTGGACGAACCAGCGTAAGCTGACGAGCCTCATGATGTGCTGCTAACTCGGCGTCCCTGCGCGCTCAGGCCCGGTCCACCACTTCCTGAGCATCACCTGTCAGGTTATGGCCACGGGGCGCTTCACGATTCCGTGCATTACTGGATACGGCCGATTCATCCATCCGCCTGCTGTAACTCCGGCTTGGACGGGGGGTGGAATGAATCCGGTCACGACTGTATGAATATGCTTCCTGCTGAACCAAAGCTGTTCGAAGAAGTTCCTTAACCCGGCGTGTCTCTACCGCCTGCGGAGAATCACCTTCAATTGGGATGGCCTCCAGCCATGAAGCGGCGGCGATAAGATTGTCCATTGGATTGGAATAATGACCTGGAGGTGTCTGGACCGGCTGAGGCACAATGTTATTCTGTCGAGGCGGCTCCATCAGGCGAGGCTGAACCGGCACACCTGCCCCAGGTGCCTCCTCCCGGTTTAACCATGGCGGGTTACTAGTCCCTGCTCCTGGGGTGTTAAAGAGGTTTCTGCCATCGAAGACCGTCAGCAGACGAGACCGATGCTTCCTTTTCAGGATTTCATGCGACGCGTTCTGGTCTAGCATAAGATTATAGGCCCGCGCATCCAAAGCGGCCCGCTCTGCGGCCATCCTGTTGTTCTCGGCTGCTAAATCGGCCTTGGCCTGAGTGATTTGTTCCCTCACCTTGGCAATATCCACATTGTGGGCATCCTGATCCGCCGGGTTAGCTTCTGCCATAAGCACAGCCAACGCATCAAACAGATCAGATAAAACTTGAGCTGGCGGGCGCACAGAGCCCCCTACCCCGGCCGCCGCCGCCGCTGCTGATCCGGAGAACTTTGCTGCTGCGGTCGAAGAGTGAATCGCCGCCTGTGTACCGGCCATGAATATCCCAACCCGGTTGGGCAGATCAGAGGGGTCCGGAATCTCACACCATCGCAATGACCCCAATCGGCCGTCCCCAGTAGCTGATACAATGATTCGGTTTCTCCGGTCGAGGAGTCGTCGCCGGAATAGACGATGGTCTCGCCACCAGATGCTGATCCACCTTCATACTCTCCTCCGTGGATGACTCCCACGAAGGCACGCCTGACGGCCGGTTTAACCTGGGCAGATCTCGCACGCTGAGCCGTTTCGACGAGGTCGGTGCAGATGTCCGGCTCAGGGCCCGGTTCACCAATCTTGCCAATGAAGACGTGTATGCCACCAAAGGGGACCCGGTACCCATACTCAATCGAGCCGGCCTCGGGGCCCCAGCCTGAATCGTCGATGTAGAGCTTGCCACGGCGACTCTTGGTCATCCGGCCCACAGCGTAACCCTTGAGTCCTTCGAAGTTGCCCTCTAAGAACTTGAAACCATCGTGCGATAGCCCCACGGTGGGCGCCAACTGTCGTGGTTTTGTCACGGCAGATGTCCTTATGAAAGGACTTAGTCGTGGAGCCATCGCTACGGGTTAGCTTAAAGGGGTTAAAACGGACATAAGGATGCAAGAGAGTTTATACTAGTTCGCCCTTCGATGAAGGTAAAAGCCTACGTCTGGTTGTGATGGAATTGATGGGGTTTCGATGACTAGGAGCAAACAAGCTTCGCCTAAGTCTCGAGTTGTTGTCCGTTGTCTGAATCGCGCCGGGTCGTCCCTTATATACATGGGTGGCGCCTGTCGGTTTGCGAAATCCCGAGACCGGCTCATAGACGTGTTCGTTCGGTCTCTAGTATTTCTAACTTACAACACAAGTTACATACTAATGCAGTTCACGGCTACAAGCCTTAAACGGTTACGGGCCTTGGGCCCTTATAGAATATCCTCGCGGGCTTCAAGCATACTTGACTACTGATGAAGTTAACCCGGCCTCTCCTGGCCGGTTTACGCCCAGTAGTAATATCCCCAACAGGCGGGGTGAGCGTTTTTGTGACGTGGGGATGGTGAGGGTTTTATTTATTCTTTTTTGAATTGGGTGGTGAGGGTTTTCTGTCCCACAAAGAATTTTGGGGGAGACAGTTTGCTAGAGAAAACGGTGTGTGATTGACACGGCAAGCAGGCAAAATGAAAGTCATTGCACATGGTTCCAATTTTGGGAACCGTGTGTGATTGACGTACTACCTCCGTCTTGGTTTATTGGTCCCCCGTTGTAATTTTTACCAAAATTTGGTGAAATATTTAACTTACTCAAACATAGATAATAAGCGTACACGTACATAAGCATAGTTCAACCATAAGTACATAGTTCAATCGCCATTAAGCATACTCAAGCATACATAGTTCGATCCATCCCACGTCTCATATCACATGCATCCGGCACGATCCTGAAGCTTCTCCAGGTACTCGGCGTACGCGCCGTGCGCCACCCTGCGAGAATACTTCTGCTTGAAGGAGCCAACGGCCCGTCCTCTTGCATGCGCTAGAACACCTAGATACGCGTCATGAATCTTGTGGTTGCAAAATGGGCATCCATAGCCATCGTTCCAGGTCCTAATACACCTGTTATGCATTCCCGGATAAAGCTCCATCAGGATTCGCCTATTGTACCTCCTCTGGGCATCTTCATCCTCGCTGTCCACATCGTCAGACAGCACCTATACAAATAGTAAAACAAATTTGGCATCAAATCACTTATTGCATGCCGTGAAGTAGGATTAGGAATTTATGGCTATTTATTTATACATATCCAGAGATTATGGTTCGATTTTAAGCACAGTCGTTTATGTACAGACCAATCTTGAAGAAAATAATGGCACAAACATATGTAGGTCATTCAAAATCAATTGTCAAGTCCTGGCTAGGAATTATTAGCACGAACACTAACCCTAGTCGGATTACTAGCAGAAATCATTTGCACAGATGAAACTACTAATCACTTATCACCTATACCATTCAAACAATCAATACACTACACGGATCTAACGAAACTTACTCGGATTTCATGGATTGGGAGAACATAACAACAGGATTTCTATTCCAAAAAGGGGGAGGCAAGAGTAACCAGAGAAACCCTATGATCTATTTGACACATAAAAGGGCATAGATGACTAACCAGCTATCCGTCGTCCTCGGAGTGGTCGTCGGAGTCGTTGCCGGAGTGGTCGTCGGAGTCGGTGTGGAACTCCGCCTGCGGCTATGGAAGCTTGACGCCGTCGACGACGTCAGGGTGCATCGATAACTCGCCGGCAGTGACAGCAACCTCTGTCTCCATCTCCACGCCGTGCTCCGGTGCTTTAGTAGCCCCGGCGTCGCCACTCCCTCCGATGGGGCGTTTCGGCGGCATCCTCATACACTGACGACTTTGAGGACTGAGAGCGGCGTCGAGGATGCAAGCGGAGAGAGAGGATTGTGTGTGTAGTGAGGATGGGGGGAGCGGCCGCTCGGGCGCACCATTAATATGGAGTAGTGGGAGTTGTGGGAGAGAGGCGGGCAGCGGTCAAACCGATGGCTCGCCTCCCGGTGAGCCTGCGCACCAGACTGCTGGCATGCCTACCAAAGTTTCACAAAGCTACTCGCACGCCTCCCGATGACACTGCGCAGCGAGCACGCCTCCGTTAATTCACACACCTACACGCACGCCTCCTCATCTGCCTGCGCGGCGGACTGCTCGCATGCGTCCCGTCAACTCACGCCTGCTTGCACGCCACACGGGTTGCGCGGCGGCACGTATATTGTTTTTCTATTTGGATGATTAATGCTGCCGCTTTATTGCTTAACCGAAGCATGGCATGTGTCCATTGTTGGTCTAACTCTCACGGTTTGAATAAATAATCTCTTTGGGATATTGGTTCCCAATTATTAATAATCTCACGTCTGTAATTAGATAAAGATTACATCAAAACTGGTCGCAAATTTGACAAAAAAGTACAATGCCACTTTGTATTGGTGTCCATATGACAACATGATAAGTTTCATGAACTTCAAATAAGTTTTGGATGTACTAGAATTTAAAAATCAAGATTCTCAATGTTTGGAATTTGTTGCACGGGGAGTAAACATGCACCCAGTTAGACACATGTGTTTTGCAATCCATTTAGGTGCATTGTCACGTGTGCATGTAGCTCAATTTGATTTTTGCACATTATATCCATAGAAAATCAATCAATGTACTAAAACGTCTTAATGATCTCTGTGATTTTTTTGAAATTAAAACGTCCCTCCTTTGGTAACATGGATGTTCACCGCGGGATAATTAATTTAACATGCATCGTAGTTGCGGTGGATTCGCGGTGTGTGTGTGTGTGTGTGTATGTGTGTGTGTGTGCGTCTGGGGGTGGCGGGTGGCTCGCAGTACACTATGAGTTGTGAGCCACCGTGTGGGTTGGCCATTTTTTAGGCAGGCTGGTGCCACATCAGAGTCGTGAAATCATTATTTAAAACATTACACAACCCTTTCATACATAAATGTTTTGGCCACATGCAGTCGATGGTTTTCCTACACGACACTCGATACTCGCGTGTGATGCTTTCTGTGGGCCCGCGAGGTCGTCGTCCATCACTTTGATGAACAGCCAGCAGTGAGGTTAATTTGACCAGCAAGGTAGAATCTTTTTTGTTTGTGTTATGGAGGTATATAGAACGCGTCGAAGAGGTGGGAGGGAACTAGCATATATACTATACATATGCGTCCGTGAACAAGTACACCTCTCTCAGTGTCGGGACTTTTTGGTTACCGAGGCACGTGCCACATCAAAATTGTGAAATTGGTTATTCAAACATCAAACAACACCTTTTTGGGCCACATGCATATATATCCTAGCTAGGACACTCACGTGTGACACTTCCATCTGTGGGCCCACGAGGCCATCGTCGATGCATGCATGCATGCATCACTTTGACCTACATCGGGAGAGGTTAATTAATTTCACCATCGATGAGGATTCTTTTAGGTTGTACATATATTACGGCAGGAGCATATAATATGCGGTGAAGAGGGGGAAGGGGACCATCATATGTAGTACGCTTGATATGAACCTCGCTCTGTGTGGGTGCATTGTTTACGGTTTTTGAGGCATGTGGCACATCAAAGTTGTGCATTTTGGGTATTCAACATATATATGTTTGGCCCACATGCAAAGCGGTGGTGGTTCTCCTCTCGCACCCACTTAAGCGGTTATGCCTTCCATCTGTGG
This sequence comes from Aegilops longissima, assembly GCA_021605205.1. Lineage (NCBI taxonomy): Eukaryota > Viridiplantae > Streptophyta > Magnoliopsida > Poales > Poaceae > Aegilops > Aegilops longissima. Next base: position 79,674,336 of record CM038679.1, read on the forward strand.
GCCCGCTTGGTCCATCACTTCTTTTTGCCTGACAACAAGAGAGGTTAATTTGACTTAGGAGGGGATTATTATTTTTGCTCTGGGATGACATGCATGATACACTTTGAGCACATGTTACGTCTCCATCATATCTACTTTTCCAAACACTTTTGCCCTTGTTTTGGACTCTAACTTGTATGATTTGAATGGAACTAACCCGGACTGATGCTGTTTTCAGCAGAATTGCCATGGTATTATTTTTTTGCAGAAATAGAAGTTCTCGGGAATATTTTTGGAATTTATAAAAAATACTGGCGAAAGAATCAAGACCAGGGGGCCCACACCCTGTCCAGGAGGGTGGGGGCGCGCCTGCCCCCTGCCTCATGGGCCCCCTGGTGCTCCACCGACCTCAACTCCAACTCTATATTTCACGTTCGGGGAGAAAAAATCAGAGGGAAAAATTCATCGCGTTTTACGATCCGGAGCCGCCGCCAAGCCCTAATCTCTCTCGGGAGGGCTGATCTGGAGTCCGTTCGGGGCTACGGAGAGGGGAATCCGTCGCCATCGTCATTATCAACCTTCCTCCATCACCAACTTCATGATGCTCACCGCCGTGCGTGAGTAATTCCATGGTAGGCTTGCTGGACGGTGATGGGTTGGATGAGATTTATCATGTAATCGAGTTAGTTTTGTTAGGGTTTGATCCCTAGTATCCATTATGTTCTGAGATTGATGTTGCTATGACTTTGCTATGCTTAATGCTTGTCACTAGGGCCCGAGTGCCATGAGTTCAGATCTGAACCTATTAAGTTTTCATGAATATATGTGAGTTCTTGATCCTATCTTGCAAGTCAATAGTCACCTACTATGTGTTATGATCCGTTAACCCCGAAGTGACAATAATCGGGACCACTCCCGGTGATGATCGTAGTTTGAGGAGTTCATGTATTCACTAAGTGTTAATGCTTTGGTCCGGTACTCTATCAAAAGGAGGCCTTAATATCCTTAGTTTCCAATAGGACCCCGCTGCCGCGGGAGGGTAGGTCAAAAGATGACATGCAAGTTCTTTTCCATAAGCACGTATGACTATATTCGAAATACATGCCTACATTACATTGATGAACTAGAGCTAGTTCTATGTCACCCTATCTTATAACTATTGCATGAGGAATCGCATCCAACATAATTATCCATCACTGATCCAATGCCTAAGAGCTTTTCACATATTGATCTTTGCTTAGTTACTTTTCCTTTGCCACTGTTACAATTACTACAAAACTGCTACTGTTACTTTTGCCACCGTTACCGCTACTTTGATACTACTTTGTTACTAAATACTTTGCTGCAGATATTAAGTTATCCAGGTGTGGTTGAATTGACAACTCAACTTCTAATACTTGAGAATGTTCTTTGGCTCCCCTTGTGTCGAATCAATAAATTTGGGTTGAATAATCTACCCTTGAAAACTGTTGCGATCCCCTATACTTGTGGGTTATCAAGACTATTTTCTGGCGCCGTTGCCGGGGAGCGTAGCTCTATTCTTTGTGTCACTTGGGATTTATATCTGCTGATCACTATGAGGAACTTGAAAGACGAGAAAACCAAAATTTATCCCTCAACTACGAGGGGAGGTAAGGAACTGCCATCTAGCTCTGCACTTGATTCGCCTTCTGTTTTGAGTAAACTTGCGACACCTAAACCTGCTTCTACTATTAATTCTGATATGTCGCGTGTTATTGATGATGCCACTTCTGCTATGCATGATACTTATGATGAAACTACTTTTATGCTTGATAATATTGTGCCACTAGGTGGATTTCTAGATGAACAACTTGCTAGGGTTAGAGAGAATGAAATTATTGAAACTGATAATATTGATGAAAGTGATGATGAAGATTCTCCCCCTAGATATGAATTGCCTGTTGTGCCTGAGGGTTATGTTATGGATGAAGAAACTGCTAGAGACTTTCTTGCTTGCAATGATAGGAATGATCTTAAGAAATTATTAGCTAAGCTGAAAGAAAAAATATTTGAATGCTAGAATGAAATATGACCCTGCTTTTGCTACTTCACCTATCTGTATTACTGATAAGGATTATGATTTCTCTATTGATCCTAAGATAATTACTTTGGTTGAATCTGATCCTTTTTATGGCTATGAATCTGAAACTGTTGTGGCACATCTTACTAAATTAAGTGATATAGCCACCCTATTCACTAATGGTGAGAAAACTCACTACTACTATATCCTTAAATTGTTTCCTTTCTCATTAAAGGGTGATGCTAAAACATGGTTTAATTCTCTTGATCCTGGTTGTGTGCGTAGTCCCCAGGATATGATTTACTACTTTTGTGCTAAATATTTCCCCGCTCATAAGAAACAAGCTGCCTTAACGGAAATATATAATTTTGTGCAAATTGAAGAAGAGAGTCTCCCACAAGCTTGGGGGAGGCTTCTCCAATTAATTAATGCTTTGCCTGATCATCCTCTCAAGAAAAATGAAATACTTGATATCTTTTATAATGGACTAACCGATGCTTCCAGAGACCACCTAGATAGTTGTGCTGGTTGTGTTTTCAGGGAAAGAACTGCTGATGAAGCTGAAATTCTATTGAATAATATGTTGACTAATGAAAATAATTGGACACTTCCTGAACCAACTCCTAATCCAACTCCGAAGAAAAAGGGTATTCTATTTCTCAGTCCTGAAGATATGCAAGAAGCAAAGAAATCTATGAAAGAAAAAGGTATTAAAGCTGAAGATGTTAAGAATTTACCACCTATCAAAGAAATACATGGTCTTGATAACCCGACATAGGTAGTAAAGGTAAATTCTCTCTATAGATTTGATGAAGGTGATATTCCTTGTTATAAGTCTGCTAGCCAATGCTTAGATGAGTTTGATAATTTTATTGTTAAACAAGAAAACTTCAATGCTTATGTTGGTAGACAATTGAAACGTAATGCTTATATGATTGAACACTTGAGTGATTATATGTCTAGAGTTAAAGGTGAACTTAAACTTATTAGTAAGCATGCTTCTATGGTTACCACTCAAGTAGAACAAGTGCTTAAAGCTCAAAATGATTTGCTCAATGAATAAAACAGTAAGAAAAATGATAATGCTATTAGAGTTGTGACTAGAGGGGGTAGAATGACTCAGGATCCTTTGTATCCTGAGGGCCACCCTAAGAGAATTGAGCAAGATTCTCAGAGAACTAATGATGATGCACCTAGTCCTTCTAAGAGGAAGAAAAAGAAAAATGATAGGACTTTGCATGCTTATAGTGAACCTGTTGTTGACACACCAAAGAATCCCAATGATATTTCTATTTCTGATGCTGAAACACAATCTGGTAATGAACATGAACCTAGTGACAATGTTAATGATGATGTTCATGATGATGCTCAACCTAGCAATGACAATGATGTAGAAATTGAACCTGTTATTGATCTTGATAACCCACAATCAAAGAATCAACGTTATGATAAGAGAGACTTCGTTGCTAGGAAGCACGGTAAAGAAAGAGAACCATGGGTTCAAAAACCCATGCCTTTTCCTCCTAAACCATCCAAGAAAAAGGATGATGAGGATTTTGAGCGCTTTGCTGAAATGATTAGACCTATCTTTTTGCGTATGCGTTTGACTGATATGCTTAAAATGAATCCTTATGCTAAGTATATGAAAGAAATTGTTACTAATAAGAGAAAGATACCGGAAGCTGAAATTTCCACCATGCTTGCTAATTATACTTTTAAGGGTGGAATACCAAAGAAACTTCGAGATCCAGGAGTACCAACTATACCATGCTCTATTAAAAGAAACTATGTTAAAACTGCTTTATGTGATCTTGGAGCCGGTGTTACTGTTATGCCTCTCTCTTTATATCATAGACTTGATTTGAATAAGTTGACGCCTACTGAAATATCTTTGCAAATGGCTGATAAATCAACTGCTATACCTGTCGGTATTTGTGAGGATGTGCCTGTTGTGGTTGCAAATGTTACTATTTTAACGGACTTTGTTATTCTTGATATTCCCGAGGACGATAGTATGTCGATTATCCTTGGTAGACCCTTTTTGAATACTGCAGGGGCTGTTATTGATTGCAACAAGGGCAATGTCACTTTTCATGTTAATGGTAATGAGCATACGGTACACTTTCCGAGGAAGCAACCTCTAGTCCATAGTATCAATTCTATTGGAAAAATTCCGTCGATTATTATTGGAGGTTTTGAATTTCCTCTTCCTACTGTCAAGAAGAAATATGATATCCTTATTATTGGGGACATGCATATCCCCGTTGAGGTAACCTAGTGCTATTCGAAAAATTCTCTGGTTTCATGCGATTCGGAATGAGTTTGTTAACAAGACTTGATCAACCTTGTTAGTGGATTCCTTTTAATGAGCATGAGATGGATGAAGTTAGAAAGCACAACTCTCTGTACCCTCCTTTTACTTTCTGTTATTTAGATTAAATAAAGCAAAAACAGTATTTTCTGTCTATTTTCTGAATTATTCGTGCAATAAAAAATACCTCGAAAATAAAAGTTCTCCAAATGCCCTAAAATTGAAATATGATTTTTTTCTAGAATATTTAAGAATATTTGGCACTAAGAACACACCAGAGGGAGCCACCACCTGTCCATGAGGGTCCAGGGCGCGCCCACCCCCCTGGGCATGCCCCCCTGCCTCATAGGCCCCATGTGCCCCCCTCTACTTATTCTAGCACCCACACACTTCGTCTTCCTCTAGAAAAAATCACCACACAGCTCAAACTCGTGTTCTAGATCGTTTTGCTGCGATTTTTGATCTCCTTGCTTAAAGCTCCACTCACAAAACTGCTTTGGGGGATTGTTCTTCGATATGTGACTCCTCCAATGGTCCAATTAGTTTTTGTTCTATTGCTTTATTCATTGCATATTTTTGCTGCTAAGGTGACCCTGTTCTTCAGCTTGCATGTCAAATTTATTTGCTCCCAAGTAGTTCTAATGCATTATATAGTCTCTAGGCACTTGAGGGAGTAGTTTCTATCAATTTTATTGAGTTTGGTTCACTTTTATTTTGAGTTTCTAAAAATTTCAGAAATTTTCAGACAAAAAAATGATGAAGAGATTGTTGAGAGGCTCTTCGAGCTGAAGCTCGAAGGATAAGCAAAGTGAAGAGAATAAGAAGCCCAAATATAATCTTCCTCGCACCGCGGAAGTTCGTCCGTGTGAATGGCCTTGTGATGAGTTCTTGAGAGCAGCCGGGATTCATGATGATTTTTATTATTTGGCTGAGAATGCAGGCCTCACCGACTTCCTCCGCGACCAGCACGAACAATATCTCCTCCTCACTAATATTTTTGTGCAAAATTTCATTTCCATGCTAGGAGATCACCACCCTCAGCGGAGTTTCATTTATATGATGAGGTTAAGGAGATGTCCCTATATGATTTTTGTCGGGTATGCAAGATACCCTTTGAGGGCAGCATAGAGGAACTGCATCGTAATGATGTGGAAGGGTTTATTGATATAATTGATGTAGGGGAAACGAGGAAAGTTTCCGATGCAAGAATCACTAGCATACATTTTCCTGTTCTACGTTACTTCGCAATATTTGCTAGTAGATGCTTAATTGGTCGTGGGAATAGTGGAAATCTTAGTGCTCCTGATATTGTTATGTTGCCCCATGCCTTGTTTCGTGATACTACTTTCAGTTTAGGCGCTATTGTTGCTAAATGGTTAAATCTGAACCATACAAAGGGTCCCATCTTTGGAGGCAACTTTGCTTCGCGCCTCACTGCACATTTTAACATACCTATTAGGCATTATGAGAAGGAGGAAAAGTTGCCGCCCCTATTTTTCTAGATTATAAGAGTATGGTAGCACATGATTTTATTGATAAAGATAAGAAGAAGATGCTTAAGTATAAGTTGATTTTTGATAAAAATTACTGTGAGATTATTACCTTGCCTGCACCCTCTCTGTTTAACATACTTTCAGGCATGTACCTCATCTTGCCGGAGGCCATTTATGCATACTGGAACCTGACACAAGTTCCAGAGCCTGAGCCTGAGCCACCACTTGACCCTTATCGGCAGTCAGTTTATCAGTGGGACCCGGAGGAGATCGCCAAACAGTGGCACCCCAAGGATCCTCCTCAGTACCCCAGAGAGAGCAGCTTCGATCCATGGGACTAGACCAACTTAGGCCAAAAGTCTAAGCTTGGGGGAGTATGTATTTCTCACCGACGTTACATTCATGTTCACACACTCATTCTAGTTGTCGATGTTCATACTTTTTCATTGTACTATCCATGCTAGTTTATTTTATTTTCTTGCTTTCTTCTTGTGTGTTTGAAAAATCTTAAGAAAAACCAAGAAAATAGTTGTATCTTTTAGCTAGTTTACTTTTCATGCCTGTAGTAGTAGTAATTAAAAGAAAACCCAAAAATATTTCTCGTTCTTCTTTTTGCTTGTTGGGAGCTTTCCCGTGTAAATAGTTTTATTTCTTTTCTTTGGGGTCGAGAGGAGAAGACCATAATGAAAATGTTGAAGTGGCTCTTATATGCATTATTGTTGATTTAACCAAGAGCCCATATTACCTTGTCTTCTCCCTTGTATTAAATGCTCGTAGATTCCAGCTTAGTCAAATGCCTGTGCACTATTATTATTATCCACACCGTTCGGTCGTGCGAGTGAAAGGCAATAATGACGATATATGATGGACTGATTGAGATGAGAGAAGCTGATATGAACTCAACCTCTCATGTTTTTGTAAATATGATTAGTTCATCGTTCCTGATTCAGCCTATTATGAATGAAACATGTTTGCAATGACAATTAGAGATTATAGTTGCGTATGCCATGTTTAATTATCTAGGAGTTTATAATGGTTTACCTTGCGTGCCAACATGCTATTAAAATGGTTGTGATGTGGTATGATAGGGTGGTATCCTCCTTTGAATGATTCAAGTGGCTTGACTTGGCACATGTTCACACATGTAGTTGAAACAAAATCAACATAGCCTCCACGATATTTATGTTCATGGTGGATTATATCCTACTCATGCTTGCACTCAATGTTTATTAATTTTAATGCATGTTCATGACTGTTGTCGCTCTCTAGTTGGTCGCTTCCCAGTCTTTTTCTAGCCTTCACTTGTACTAAGCGGGAATATTGCTTGTGCATCCACTTCCATAAACCCCAAAGTTATTCCATATGAGTCCACCATACCTTCTGTAACGCCCCGGATTCGATGCGCCAGGTGTCTGCCAGTTATTTGCCGTTGTTGCCATGTCATTTGATTGCGTGTTGCACTTTGCCATGTCATCATCTGCATTTTTATCATGTCATCATGTGCATTTCATTTTGCATACGTGTTCGTCTCATGCATCCGAGCATTTTCCCCGTTGTCCGTTTTGCAATCCGGCACTCCTATGTCTCCCGGCGCTCCCTTTTACCTCTTTTCGTGTGCAGGTGTTGAACGGTCTCGGAATGGACCGAGGTTTGTCAAGCGGCCTTGGTATAGCACCGGTAGACCGCCTGTCAAGTTTCGTGTCATTCGGAGGTCGTTTGGTACTCCAACGGTTAACCGGGTAACCGCAAAAGCCTCTTTCGTTGCAGCCCAACTCCCCTTTCTAAGTGGCCCAAAACCCACCAAACTCCCCTCCATGCTCTCGGTCGTTCGATCACGATCGCGTGGCCGAAAACCGCACCTCATTTGGACTCTCCTAGCTCCCTCTACCTATATAAACACCTTCCCCTCCAAAATCGCAGTCCAAATCTCTCCCGAAACCCTAAAATCGTCCCCGCGCCGCGTCGGACATGTCCGGCCCGGCCGGACGCATCGCCGCCGCCGCCCACAGCCTATGGCGCGTCGCCACGTGGCGCCCGGTCCGTCCCGCCGCCACGGCCCGGAGAGCCCGGATCGGGCCTCCCAGCCCATCCGCCAAGACTCATGGACGCTGCGCCGCCGCCGCCCGCCGGCGAGCTCCGTGCCAGCGCCCGCCGCCTCGCCGCCCGGCGAGCTCACGCCCGCCCGCCTCCCTCCTCTCGCCGGCTGGCCCCCCGCCCGCTCCGCCAGATGAGGTCACCGCGCCCATGCCCCCCCGCTTCAGCCCGCCTCCACGCCGACGCCTCCTCCGCCGTCGTCACCTCCGCCATTGGCCGCTTCGCCGGACTTCGTCGCCGGTCGGATCCGGCGGGATCGGGCCAGATCCACCGGTTCGACCATCCAAACGCCCGCCCGCTCGGATCCTCCGTCCCGCCTCCTCCTCATCCCGTTGACTCCTCGGGGTAAAAATCCACTAAGTCCCGAAATCTGCAGTAATTTTGTTGCTTTTTCATTGCATCATATCTCTGTCATCGTTGCTCCGTTTTGCGCGTGTAATATGTCAAAATGTTCGACTCGAAGAGTAGATCATTTCATCTCAGTGCATCATTTTCATTTGAGCTCATCTTGATGCCCGAAATGCTGTTAGAAGAGTGCTATGTGATGTTAGTTTCTGTTTCTTAACAGAACTTGCACTTTTGTCATTTTTGCCATGATTGATGTGTGCATCCTATGGTCTTGAGTCCTACATGTGTTTTGTAATATGCCATGCCATATTTCCAGGGGTATATGCCATGTATTTTTGTGATCTATGTGGTGACTAGCACAAGCATGCAAACTAGGTGTCTTGATGTTTCTGATTTCAGCCCTGTTTTGCTGATATTTTGATGCCATGTTATCTTGATGCTACATAGAGTTCCATGCATATTTTGAGATACTTCAGTAAGGATGTTTTGTTAAACATGTTTTGATCTATCCATCCATGCCCTTGTTTGAAACTATGGAGTGCCATAGCTTGAGTCAATCGAGCTCTACTTTTTCTATCAAATGTTTCCTGGCAGATTGTATACATGTTATTCAATTTTGCCAAGGTTGTTGTGGTTGATCCATGAATGCTATGTTTTTGTTCTTGCCATGTATGTCTTCTAGGCCATGTCTTCTTGATGTGTGTATGCTTATTTTTTCATATAAGGCTCTGTAGTGAGTGCATTGAGCTTGTAAACATGCCTACTTGTTATCAGTTTTTGACATGCCATGCTGCTGAATCTGTTAACGAAACTTTCGATATTGACATGGGTGTTACTATATTTTCTGATCCTTTTTGGCTTATGGTCACTAAAGGACTTTTGTTCTATGATATTAGTAGATTAATGCCATGCCTTTGTTTGCCATGTTAAGTTCCTGTAACATGTTGTTTCATAGCTCTAAACATTGCAACCTGATGTTATTTCTGCCAATATCTGAAACTGTTTAGTTGCAATCTTGCCATGTGTTTTTGAGCATGTTCTAGTAGTTTCTGGAGATAGCTCAGTGTTCATGTTTTGTAATGCTTTACCTGTACATCATGCCCATGCCTTTTGTTTTCATATTGAAGTGCTGTAGCATATTGTTTTGATGCTTGCAATATGCCTAGTTGCTGTTTTGGACAGCTTGTCCTTTAAACTTGTATAGAGTGTATGTGTTGAACCGTTGCTCCGTTTTGAGTGTGCTCTATATGAAACTTGCTTGATTTTGCATGTAGCTTCATATTATCATGTAGCATCGTTGTTTTGAGGTGTTTGCTTGATGTTTGTATGCATTTTGCATCAATGCCATGCTTATCTTGTTTTGCTCATATCTTCTAGCCCGTAGCTCCGAACCTAATGAACTTTATATGTAACTTGACTAGAATTTCGTGTAGATCATCGTGGTGCATCTTAACTTGCTGTTTAACAACTTGAACCTAAAGTTATCCAGATCTGGACCAATTTCGAAATTTGCATATGAGGACTTACCGGAATGGTTCTATGTTGTTTCCGGCCTCATTTAAACTTGCCTTGATGTGTTTTTCTTGTTTGCATCATCTCTTGCCATGAGTTGCTTCATGTAGCTTTGTCATGCATCATGCTTGTTGTGCATCATGTCTTGTTCACGTGTGGTGTGTTTACCTATGTTGTGTGCTTCTTCTTGTTAGTTCCTGTTGCGTTGCGATCGTGAGGATTCGTTCGTCTACGCTCGGTTCGGCTTCATCCGTTCGTCTCCTTCATGGACTCGTTCTTCTACCTTGCGGGATTTCAGGCAAGATGACCGCTACCCTGGATCTCACTACTATCATTGCTATGCTAGTTGCTTCGTTCTATCACTATGCTGCGCTACCTATTACCTGTTTATCAAGCCATCCCAAATTGCCATGAACCTCTAACTCGTTGTCCCCCTTCCCAGCAAACCATTGTTTGGCTATGTTACCGCTTTGCTCAGCCCCTCTTATAGCGTTGTTAGTTGCAGGTGAAGATGAAGTTGTTCCTCGTTGGAACATGGAGATGTTGTTCCTTGTTGGAACATGTTTACTTGTTGGGATATCACAATATTTCTTATTTAATTAATGCATCTATATACTTGGTAAAGGGTGGAAGGCTCGGCCTTATGCCTGGTGTTTTGTTCCACTCTTGCCACCCTAGTTTCCGTCATATCGGTATTATGTTCCCGGATTTTTGCGTCCCTAACGCGGTCGGGTGATTTATGGGACCCCCTTGACAGTTCGCTTTGAATAAGACTTTTCCGGCAAGGCCCAACTTTGGTTTTACCATTTGCCTGACCTATCACCTTTTTTCCCTTGGGAGTCGCGCTCTCAAGGGTCATATTTATTTACCCCCCCCCCCCCCCGGGCCAGTGCTTGTCTAAGCGTTGGTCCAAACTAGAGCACCGTGCGGGACCATCCCTTGGCAACTTGGGTTACGTCGGTACCTGTACGCTTAGCTTATCCGGTCGTGGCCTGAGACGAGATACGCGCGGCTACTATCAGGGTGTCGGCACGCCGGGAGGTCTTGCTGGTCTTGTTTTATTGCTGTGAAATGTCTTGTAGCCGGATTCGAGACTGATCGGGTCTTCCGGGAGAAGGAATATCCTTCGTTGATCGCGAGAGCTTATCATGGGCTAAGTTGGGACACCCTGCAGGTTTTGAACTTTCGAAAGCCGTGCCCGCGGTTATGTGGCAGATGGGAATTTGTTAATGTCCGGTTGTAGAAAACCGGTTGATCTTAATTAAAATACACCAACCGTGTGTGTAACCGTGAGTGTCTCTTTTCGGGGTTGATCGAGAGGAGAACACGGTTTCTGGGTTATGTCTGACGTAAGTAGGAGTTCAGGATCACTTCTTGATCATTACTAGTTGACGACCGTTCCTTTGTTCCTCTTCTCGCTCTCATTTGCGTATGTTAGCCACCATATATGCTTAGTCGCTGCTGCAACCTCACCACGTTACTCCTTCCTTACCCATTAAGCTTTGCTAGTCTTGATACCCATGGTAATGGGATTGTTGAGTCCTCGTGGCTCACAGATTACTACACCACCAGTTGCAGGTACAGGTTTGCCATGATCATGACGAGAGAGCGATGTTTGCTTGTGTTGGAGTTCTTCTTCTGCTTCTTCTTCGATCCAGGGATAGGTTCCAGGTCGGCAGCCTGGGCTAGCAGGGTGGATGTCGTTTGAGTTTCTGTTTATGTTTCATCCGTAGTCGGATGTTGATCTCTTGTATATGATGCTGATGTATTCTTGTGGCAGTTGTGCCTTATGTATGTATCCCTATGTATTATGTAATGTTGATGTAATGATATCCACCTTGCAAAAGCGTTTCAATATGCGGATCTATCCTTGGTGGGACCTTCGAGTTCCTGTTGGATAGGGGCGCATGTTGGGCGTGATAAGTTGGTATCAGAGCCTCGACCGACCCTAGGAGCCCCCTTGATTGATCGTGTAGTTTGGCCGTTGTTGAGTCTAGAAGAAAACTATTTTCGAAGTCTAGTTATATCGGAGAGAAGGAATTCTTTTACTCCTCGCCCTTCGCTCTCTCGTAAGGAATCTTGACGTAGGTGTTTTGAATTACTCCTCTTCCCTTCAAATTTTTCTTTAGGATCACGCAGTTGGTTTTCCAGTAGTTGTTCCTCGTCTCTTTTTATCCGGTGCATTTCTCGTCAAGTCGACTCGAGCCTCTTCATCTTTGGGTTCAATCCTCAGTTCTTCCACCGGCATCGTTGTTTTTCCTTGTCTGAAGTTGTCCTTGTTTTTCCCACCCGCCCACCTTCTTCTTCTCGGAACCGGAGTCCGTGTCGAGTATCCATTCTACTCGTGTGAAGTCTTTGCCTTCTTTCCTCCATGATTTCAACCGGTGTTTCCTCTTCAAGATATTCGTCGGTTTTCCCTTCCAAGTTGCCTTTGTTTTTCCCGCCCTCCCACCCTATTATTCCCGGAGTTCGAGTTTCTTCCGACCATAAATATCATTCGTGTGGAACTTCTTCAGTCTTTCGTAAATCATTTCAACCGGTGAATTCTCATCTCGTTCGTCATAATTCATCCCTTTGTTCTTCCGGTGGATTCAATTCAAGTTTTCGGGTTGATCATATTCTTTTCCTCGAAGTGTTCTCCCTGCTCGTTCGCCTCGTCGCCAGTTTATCATTCCGGAGTTCGGAAGACATCTCAGGAGATTCGTCTGCGTTCCAATTAATTCGAGGTTGTCACCTCATTCTAATATTTCAATTGTTCCGGTGCATCATCTATTTGTTCAACATCCTTTCCAACGGTGTTTTCTTTTAGTGGGCCTTAACCCACAGGTCTTTTCCCAGGATCTTACCTGACTCTTCTAATTTTCCCGGAGTTATCCTCAAATCCTTTTCGAAGTTTGACGTAAGTATGAATTTCATCAGTCAGATGCCTTTTCCAAGATCGATTTGAAATTCTTTTCATTGTTGGCTCAATCCCTTCGTTTTTCATGCTCCCGGAGTACCTCAGTAATGTTGGTGGTGTTTCTCGTCATCATTTGAAGACCGAAGAAGAGTTTTTTCCTCTAAATATTGTCCGTTCTCCCGGAGATTCATGGTGCTAGCTCGATGTTATCCTATCTAGTTGTTTCCAGTTGTGCAATTCTTTTCATCCATCCGGAGTATTTCAGGAGTTACTTTCCGTCTCAATCATCCTAAGGCCATCTTTTCGGAAGATTTCTTCGTTCCAAGTTTTCAAATTCGTTCTCCAATTATTCCTATTCGTGCCCCTTCGTTCTTCTCAATATTCTTCCGGTGCTTCGTTCAAGTGTTCTTTATTCAGCTCATGATCTCTTCGTCCTTTTGCATCTAATTCCCCTCTAGCTTTTGGTTCTTCTAATTCTTCCCGGTGATTCATACTCCTTCATCAGTCATTTTCGAATTCTTACGGTGGTTCATTCAAGATTATTTTCCTTGTTTATCACACTAATCCATTCTTTCTTTTCAATCCTACCGGTGGTTCATGAAGTCCTTCTCAAGTTTGCGATATGTCACTTCTCAATCCTTTTTCAAGAAGAATAAGTAGTATGCAAAATCCATTGCTTGTCATCAATTTAATTTGATGAAGGATAAGCATACAATAAATCTTATTCTTATTTCATCAAAGTGATTGATCCCTTCCTTTGGATTTTGTTCTTGATGAATAAATTCTAGTTCCAAGTGTTTTCATCTTTTCTTCTCCGGAGTTCAATTTCCTCGGTCATCTCGTCGGAACCTCCATCTAAATCATCGCAACGCTCATCTTATTCTTTCGTCCTTCATTCTATCTCATCATCCTTTTTGTCACCGGAGTTCTTCATGGTGGTTCTTCATGATTTAATTCATTCTTCAAGAGTTCATCAAGATTTTGTTGGCGGAGTTCAAGTATCTTTTCTTCTTGCATCTCGAAGTGCAATTAATTCTCCGTATTCTTTTGAAGTGGAGCTTTGCATTTCTTCGTTCCTCTTATCTATTCAATCTTTATCGCTTGTGGCCGGTGATCAACTCATAATTTTGAGATGTTTTCCATAAGTCCACGACAAGCTTATGTTTTCGTTGTTGAATTTTCTCAACAACTCCATTCAACCTTTCATTCTAAAGATGCTTTCAATTTCATTCGTGGCACAAGTTGTCATATTCTTATCCGTTCTTTTCATTCAATTTTTTTCAATTCTTCCGGAGGCATTGCGTTTTTTATCTCGTCAGGTGTCATTCCATCTTCTCAAGTTCAGATTCTATTCTTGCCTTGTTCAACCGGAGTGCTGCCTAATTCTTTCGTTCTTCTTCTTTTTCGAACCGGAGTGGTTTCAGAGTCCATCTCGTTCCTCGTGCTTTTGGGTTCTCGTCATAATCGTAATTCCTCTTTTCAACCTGAGTATTCTCGTCTTTGTTCTTCATCTCTCTTTTGTTCTTATTTCATCTCATCCTTTTTCCCTTCCGTCTCGGTCCTAAGATCTCGGGACGAGATCTCTTGTTAGTGGAGGAGTGTTGTAACGCCCCGGATTCGATGCGCCAGGTGTCTGCCAGTTATTTGCCGTTGTTGCCATGTCATTTGCTTGCGTGTTGCACTTTGCCATGTCATCATCTGCATTTTTATCATGTCATCATGTGCATTTCATTTTGCATACGTGTTCGTCTCATGCATCCGAGCATTTTCCCGTTGTCCGCTTTTGCAATCCGCACTCCTATGTCTCCGGCGCCCCTTTTACCTCTTTTTGTGTGCGGGTGTTGAACGGTCTCGAATGGACCGAGGTTTGTCAAGCGGCCTTGGTATAGCACCGTAGACCGCTGTCAAGTTTCGTGTCATTCGGAGGTCATTTGGTACTCCAACGGTTAACCGGTAACCGCAAAAGCCTCTTCGTTGCAGCCCAACTCCCTTTCTAAGTGGCCCAAAACTACCAAACTCCCTCCATGCTCTCGGTCGTTCGATCACGATCGCGTGGCGAAAACCGCACCTCATTTGGACTCTCCTAGCTCCTCTACCTATATAAACACCTTCCTCCAAAATCGCAGGTCCAAATCTCTCCGAAACCCTAAAATCGTCCCGCGCCACACGCCGACATGTCCGCCCGGCCGACGCATCGCCGCCGCCGCCCGCAGCCTATGGCGCGTCGCCACGTGGCGCCCAGTCCGTCCCGCCGCGGCCCGGAGAGCTCGGATCGGGCCTCCTGCCCATCCGCCGCCCGCGCATGCTTCGCTGCGCCGCCGCCGCCGCCCGCGAAGCTCCGTGCCAGCGCCCGCCGCCTGCGCCGCCGAAGCTCCGCGCCCGCCCGCCTCCAGCGGCTCGCCGGCAGGCCCCGCCGCCGCTCCGCGGGGCGAGGTCACCAAGGCCGCCATGGCCCCGCTCAGCCCGCCTCCCACGCCGACGCCTCCTCCGGCTCGTCACCTCCGGCCATGCGCCGCTTCGCGGACTTCGTTGCGGTCGGATCCGGCGGGATCGACCAGATCCACCGGTTCGACCATCCAAACGCCCCGCCCCGTTCGGATCCCTCCGTCCCGCTCCTCCTCATCCCACGTTGACTCCTCGGAGGGTAAAAATCCACTAAGTCCCGAAATCTGCAGTAATTTTGTTGCTTTTTCATTGCATCATATCTCTGTCATCGTTGCTCCGTTTTGTGCGTGTAATATGTCAAAATGTTCGGCTCGAAGAGTAGATCGTTTCATCTCATTGCATCATTTTCATTTGAGCTCATCTTGATGCCCGAAATGCTGTTAGAAGAGTGCTATGTGATGTTAGTTTCTGTTTCTTAACAGAACTTGCACTTTTGTCATTTTTGCCATGATTGATGTGTGCATCCTATGGTCTTGAGTCCTACATGTGTTTTGTAATATGCCATGCCATCTTTCCAGGGGTATATGACATGTATTTTTGTGATCTATGTGGTGACTAGCACAAGCATGCAAACTAGGTGTCTTGATGTTGCTGATTTCAGCCCTGTTTTGCTGATATTTTGATGCCATGTTATCTTGATGCTACATAGAGTTCCATGCATATTTTGAGATACTTCAGTAAGGATGTTTTGTTAAACATGTTTTTATCTATCCATCCATGCCCTTGTTTGCAATTATGGAGTGCCATAGCTTGAGTCAATCGAGCTCTACTTTTGCTATCAAATGTTTCCTGGCAGATTGTATACATGTTATTCAATTTTGCCAAGGTTGTTGTGGTTGATCCATGTATGCTATGTTTTTGTTCTTGCCATGTGTGTATTCTAGGCCATGTCTTCTTGATGTATGTATGCTTAGTTTTTCATATAAGGCTCTGTAGTGAGTGCATTGAGCTTGTAAACATGCCTACTTGTTATCAGTTTTTGACATGACATGCTGCTGAATCTGTTAACGAAACTTTCGATATTGACATGGGTGTTACTATATTTTCTGATCCTTTTTGGCTTATGGTCACTAAAGGACTTTTGTTCTATGCTATTAGTAGATTCATGCCATGCCTTTGTTTGCCATGTTAAGTTCCTGTAACATGTTGTTTCATAGCTCTAAACATTGCAACCTGATGTTATTTCTGCCAATGTCTGAAACTGTTATTAGTTGCAATCTTGCCATGTGTTTTTGAGCATGTTCTAGTAGTTTCTAGAGATAGCTCAGTGTTCATGTTTTGTAATGCTTTACCTGTACATCATTCCCATGCCTTTTGTTTTCATATTGAAGTGCTGTAGCATATTGTGTTGATGCTTGCAATATGCCTAGTTGCTGTTTTGGACTGCTTGTCCTTTAAACTTGTATAGAGTGTATGTGTTGAACCGTTGCTCCGTTTTGAGTGTGCTCTATATGAAACTTGCTTGATTTTTCATGTAGCTTCATATTATCATGTAGCATCCTTGTTTTGACGTGTTTGCTTGATGTTTGTATGCATTTTGCATCAATGCCATGCTTATCTTGTTTTGCTCATATCTTCTAGCCCGTAGCTCCGAACCTAATGAACTTTATATGTAACTTGACTAGAATTTCGTGTAGATCATCGTGGTGCATCTTAACTTTCTGTTTAACAACTTGAACCTAAAGTTATCCAGATCTGGACCAATTTCGAAATTTGCATATGAGGACTTACCGGAATGGTTCTATGTTGTTTCCGGCCTCATTTAAACTTGCCTTGATGTGTTGTTCTTGTTTGCATCATCTCTTGCCATGAGTAGCTTCATGTAGCTTTGTCATGCATCATGCTTGTTGTGCATCATGTCTTGTTCACGTGTGGTGTGTTTACCTATGTTGTGTGCTTCTTCTTGTTAGTTCCTGTTGCGTTGCGATCGTGAGGATTCATTCGTCTACGCTCGGTTCGGCTTCATCCGTTCGTATCCTTCATGGACTCGTTCTTCTACCTTGCGGGATTTCAGGCAAGATGACCGCTACCCTGGATCTCACTACTATCATTGCTATGCTAGTTGCTTCGTTCTATCACTATGATGCGCTACCTATTACCTGTTTATCAAGCCATCCCAAATTGCCATGAACCTCTAACTCGTTGCCCCCCTTCCCAGCAAACCATTGTTTGGCTATGTTACCGCTTTGCTCAGCCCTCTTATAGCGTTGTTAGTTGCGGTGAAGATGAAGTTGTTCCTCGTTGGAACATGGAGATGTTGTTCCTTGTTGGAACATGTTTACTTGTTGGGATATCACAATATTTCTTATTTAATTAATGCATCTATATACTTGGTAAAGGGTGGAAGGCTCGGCCTTATGCCCGTGTTTTGTTCCCCTCTTGCCACCCTAGTTTCCGTCATATCGGTATTATGTTCCCGGATTTTTGCGTCCCTAACGCGGTCGGGTGATTTATGGGACCCCCTTGACAGTTCGCTTTGAATAAGACTTTTCCGGCAAGGCCCAACTTTGGTTTTACCATTTGCCTGACCTATCACCTTTTTTCCCTTGGGAGTCGCGCTCTCAAGGGTCATCTTTATTTACCCCCCCGGGCCAGTGCTTGTCTAAGCGTTGGTCCAAACTAGAGCACCGTGCGGGACCATCCCTTGGCAACTTGGGTTACGTCGGTACCTGTACGCTTAGCTTATCCGGTCGTGGCCTGAGACGAGATACGCGCGGCTACTATCAGAGTGTCGGCACGCCGGGAGGTCTTGCTGGTCTTGTTTTATTGCTGTGAAATGTCTTGTACCGGGATTCCGAGACTGATCGGGTCTTCCCGGGGAGAAGGAATATCCTTCGTTGATCGTGAGAGCTTATCATGGGCTAAGTTGGGACACCCCTGCAGGGTTTTGAACTTTCGAAAGCCGTGCCATGTTATGTGGCAGATGGGAATTTGTTAATGTCCGTTGTAGAAAACCCGGTTGATCTTAATTAAAATATACCAACCGTAGCGAACCGTGAGTGTCTCTTTTCGGGTTGATCGAGAGGAGAACACGGTTTCGGGTTATGTCGACGTAAGTAGGAGTTCAAGATCACTTCTTGATCATTACTAGTTGACGACCGCCCTTTGTTCCTCTTCTCGCTCTCATTTGCGTATGTTAGCCACCATATATGCTTAGTCGCTGCTGCAACCTCACCACGTTACTCCTTCCTTACCCATTAAGCTTTGCTAGTCTTGATACCCATGGTAATGGGATTGCTGAGTCCTCGTGGCTCACAGATTACTACACCACCAGTTGCGGTACAGGTTTGCGATGATCATGACGAGAGAGCGATGTTTGCTTGTGTTGGAGTTCTTCTTCGCTTCTTCTTCGATCCAGGATAGGTTCGGTCGGCAGCCTGGGCTAGTGGTGGTGGATGTCGTTTGAGTTTCTGTTTATGTTTCATCCGTAGTCGGATGTTGATCTCTTGTATATGATGCTGATGTATTCTTGTGGCAGTTGTGCCTTATGTATGTATCCCTATGTATTATGTAATGTTGATGTAATGATATCCACCTTGCAAAAGCGTTTCAATATGCGGGTCTATCCTTGGTGGGACCTTCGAGTTCCTGTTGGATAGGGGCGCATGTTGGGCGTGATACCTTCCTATATGCGGTATCTACCTGCCGTTCCAAGTAAATTTGTATGTGCCAAACTCTAAACCTTCAAATGAAATTTTGTTTTGTATGCTCGAATAACTCATGTATCAACTAGGGCCGTTTGTCTCTTCCATTCTAGGTGGGTTATTATTCTCAAGAGGAGTGGACTCCGCTCCTCATTCACGAGAAAATGTCTGGTCACCGGGATGCCCAGTCCCATGCTCAAACCACATCAAAATAATTGCAAACAAAACTCCCCCAGGACTGTTGTTAGTTGGAGGCATCGTTGTTTCGGGAAAGCCATGGATTGATGCTTGTTGGTGGTGGGGGAGTATAAACTTTACCATTCTTCTTGGGAACCGCCTATAATGTGTGTAGCATGGAAGATATCGAGATCTCTCGGTTGTTATGTTGACAATGAATGTATGCCACTCAATATTATTTATCCCTGTTCCAAAAATCGAGCTCTGGCACCTCTACAAATCCCTACTTCCCTCTGCGAAGGGCCTATCTATTTACTTTTATGTTGAGTCATCATCGTCTTATTAAAAAGCACCAGTTGGAGAGCACTGCTGTTATTTGCATCCATTACTATTAATTTATATTGAGTATGATTATGACTGGATCTCTTTTACCATGAATTACAATGTTTAATCAGTCCTTGATCTTCAGAGGTGCTCTGCATTTATGTTTTGCGGTCTCAGAAAGGGCTAGCGAGATACCATCTTGTTATATCATATTATGATTGTTTTGAGAAAGTGTTGTCATCCGAGATTTATTATTATTGCTCGCTAGTTGATTATGCCATTGATATGAGTAAACATGAGACCTAAGTGTTATTGTGAATATGGTTAGTTCATAATCTTTGCTGAAAACTTGAATGCTGGCTTTACATATTGACAACGACAAGAGCAAACAGAGTTTGTAAAAGTTTTTCTTTATCACTTTCAGTTTGTCAACTGAATTGCTTGAGGACAAGCAAAGGTTTAAGCTTGGGGGAGTTGATACGTCTCCATCGTATCTACTTTTCCAAACACTTTTGCCCTTGTTTTGGACTCTAACTTGCATGATTTGAATGGAACTAACCCGGAATGACACTGTTTTCAGCAGAATTGCCATGGTGTTATTTTTGTGCAGAAATAAAAGTTCTCAGAATGACCTGAAACTTCACGGACAATATTTTTGGAATTTATAAAAATATCATGAAAGAATCAAGACCAGGGCCCACACCTGTCCACGAGGGTGGGGTGCGCCACCTCGGGCGCCCCGCCTCATGGGCCTCCTGGTGCTCCACCGACCTCAACTCCAACTCTATATATTCATGTTCGGGGAGAAAAAATCGGAGAGAAGGATTCATCGCGTTTTATGATATGGAGCTGCCGCCAAGCCCTAATCTCTCTCGGGAGGGCTGATCTGGAGTCCGTTCGGGGCTCCGGAGAGGGGAATCCATCACCGTCGTCATCATCAACCTTCCTCCATCACCAATTTCATGATGCTCACCGCCGTGCTTGAGTAATTCCATCATAGGCTTGCTGGACGGTGATGGGTTGGATGAGATTTATCATGTAACCGAGTTAGTTTTGTTAGGGTTTGATCCCTAGTATCCATTATGTTCTGAGATTGATGTTGCTATGACTTTGCTATGCTTAATGGTTGTCACTAGGGCCCGAGTGCCATGAGTTTATATCTGAACCTATTATGTTTTCATGAATATATGTGAGTTCTTGATCCTATCTTGCAAGTCAATAGTCACCTACTATGTGTTATGATCCGGTAACCCCGAAGTGACAATAATCGGGGACCACTCTCGGTGATGACCGTAGTTTGAGGAGTTCATGTATTCACTAAGTGTTAATGCTCTGTCAGGACCCCGATTCCAAGTCACATCGATCTAGCCGGTAACACCTCATATTACTTTGCGGCCTCACGCACGGTATTCCCACGGGTGTCGCCTAACCATGGCCCGGGACCGTTTGCGCCTTTTGGCTCATGTATATGATAGTGTCGCTAGCATCCATATGACAGAGAACCCGGGCCGACATGACTAGTCGTGAACCCAAAGTGGCACTAACTTATGGGGACAGGCATACATGAATCAACATCGAGCATGTCGGTCAAGCGCGCATGAATCCGGCTGTAGCACTGGCTAACAGGACTCGTGAACCGGCTGTAGCAGGCTAGGCAGACTCGGATGTCACCGCGTGACATTTTCCCAAAGGGATGTAACCACAGAACGAAGTGAATCACATGTCGGCCAATCAAGTGTTCCGGAGCAGTAGTGCTGGGCTAGCAGGACTACGGTGAACCCGGCTGTAGCGGACTACTATAGCTCATGGAAGCACAAGACTACATTTCCCCATAAGAGAGGCTACCAAGGATAAACAACTAGGTTGTCGGATCCCACACATACCAAGCATTTCAATCATACACACAATATGCTCGATATGTGTAAATACAACATGGCATCACAGCATAACTCTACGACTCAAGTATTTATTCATTAGGCTCCGAGGAGCCAAGATATTACAAACATGGGTCTCATGACCCAACATTCAGAGCATACAAGTCAAAACACATGCGGAAGCTTAACATGTCTGAGTACAAACATCTACAAATGAAAAAGGCCGAGAAGCCTGACTATCTACCAGATCCTGCCGAGGGCACAAGATCGTAGCTAAGGTATCAAGCTAAACGTCGAAGTCCACACGGAACTACTAGCGAGACTGACGTCTCTCTGCAAAACATAAAATAGGCAAACGTGAGTACAAATGTACCCAGCAAGACTTACATCAGGACTAACTACATATGCATCAGTATCAATAAAGGGGGTGGTGGAGTTTGACTGCAGCAAGCTAGCTTTGACTCGGTGGCTATCCTGAACTACGACTGCAAGTAACTCTTTTGAGGTGGCGCACACGAGTCCACATATTCACCATACCGATACACCACTATGGATCCGGTCCCGTCTCCCTACGAGAACGCCATCCGTAGCACTCACGCTTATGTTGCGCATTTTAGAGTATCCACTTTCACTTGTCTATGAACTGTATAGGCAACCCAGAAGTCCTTTTCTGCGGACACGGCTATTCGAATAGATGATGTTAACCCTGCAGGGGTGTACTTCTTCACACACGCTCTCGCCACTTACCACCATGTACACATCGTGTATCTCGGCAACCTTCAAGCGGAAGCCTGGCAAGGGAGTCGGCCACGACCTGACTAACCACACAAGTCTCTAGTCCAGGTTTATCGCCTATTCAGGTTCCATCCGCAAGGAGATCCGGCCGGGGTGTCGCTCACGGCCCCAAACGATGTGTGCAGGGTTCCCAAGCCCACCTCGACGGGTGAATCTACGCTTGGTACACCGTGCCATGGTGCCTAGTCTGTCCCAAGCCCACCTATACCGGGTGCCACTTGGTAGACTACTAACACTACCTACAAACACCAGAAACTAGTTGCAACTCCTGGACAAAGATCAGGTTGATTAATAAGTCGAGAGGGGCACTTAAGCATTCCAATGCGTGGTAGTAACTTTTCATGGATCACAAACACAGAACTCAATTCCTGAGGACGGCTGCAATGAGACAACCCACCATGTACTCCTACATGGCCTCTCACCGCTACCTTTACCAAATCGTGTTCACACACTTAGCTCTCACACAGTAGGACATGTTCACCACATTCCAATTCATCCCTGATGAATCAGACCTGAATCAACTCTAAGCAGTTGCAGGCATGACAACAAGCATGAATGAGTAGGCACATCAGGGCTCAAACAACTCCTACTCATGCTAGTGGGTTTCATCTATTTATCGTGGCAATGACAGTCATGCAGAGAAAGGGGTTCAACCATCGCAGCATGTAACAGTTGAATCGTTGTTGTCCTAATGCAGTAAAAGAGAGCAGGAGCGAGAGAGTGGGATTGTATCGGAATGAACAAGGGGGTTTTGCTTGCCTGGCACTTCTGAAGATAGTATAGCTCTTCATCAGTGTCATCGAATTCATCGTCGGTATGTCGTCTACTGAGAGGGGACAAACACCGGCAACAGAGAAGGAACACAATCAATGCAATGCAACAATATGATGCATGAGTGTGACATGGCAATATGCTGTGGTTTCAGCTAATGCAACTAGCAACCAGATTAAATGAAGTTGGTTTGAATCCAAGATTCAAATTCAAACTCCATATGTGGATATTTAAATGCCACTAATATGATTTGTACTTAACAGAAGCTATAAGTTGTTCTAACATGCATGAAAATGGTACATATGGATAGATTGGATTTTTCTGATCATTTTTCATATATAATTTATTTCATTTGGAGTTACGGTTGAATTTCTATGATTTTTAGAAGTTTGGGGCATTTTCTGGAATTCCTAATTTATTTTAAACCCAAAAGTCAATTACTACATCAGCACTGCGTCATGCCTGCATCAGCAGGTCAAAAGCGCTGACCAGTCAACCTTGACCAGTGGGTCCCGTGATGTCGATGTAACCGCATCGCCAGCAGAGGTCGACCAATGGGGTCGGTCAATGCCGAGGTGGCAGGTCAAACAGACCGGTGGGGCCACGGTCATTAGCTTAAATTAAACAGGAATAACCTCAGGTTAATTAACGGTGGGGCCCGTCATCGTCGTCTGTTAGGGAGGGATTAGTGGTGATTAGCCTTAATTAGCGACCACGCCGCCAATGACGCTGGCGACCAAAAGCACGGCGGTGGCTCGCCGGAGATGCTCGGGTTTGAGCTACGGGCGGCTAAACTAAGCGCGGAAGGGCTCGCTGGAACGCCCGCGGAGCAGCACATCCAACGGTGGTAGCAGTTTGCGCGGGGGTGGGCTCTAGCGGCGGCGGCAACGAAGTCAGCGGTGGCCGGAGCTCGGGTGCTCGCGGATTTGGCGCCACGGCCTGCGTTCGAGCAAGTAGCAGGCTATGGAGGTACTACGCGTTTCTATGAGTGCAATGGGCACACGCACGGGACCAACTGGTCACCGAAGCGTGGCCGGTGACGAGCTCGTGCGGCGGCACAATTCGGTCTTCAAGGGGGCGACGGCTACGGCGAGAAATCGAGGCGGGGAGGAGGGGGGTTTGGTCCGTGAACTCACAAAGCGGGTGATGGGATGGTCAGCGTGCTCGGGGGAGGCCTGGAGGCGACGAAACAACAACGAAGATCTCCGGCGTCGGGAGGTTGAAGATGATGTCGATGGCGGCGATACAGCGCGTCCCCGGTTGGTTGGCTAGTCGAGGGCGTAGAATACGTCATTGCGGAGCTCTCGGGCACGGTGAGAGGTCGAGGGGGGGGCGATGGACGCGGCGGTGCTCGTCGACGCTCTCGGCTGCGCTCTGTTCTCGCGAGAGAGAGGGCCAGAGGGGGGTGTGAGAGGGGAGAGAGACAGAGGGAAACGAGGGCATCTCTGTGGCACGGTTGGAAGCGTCGAGACGCCGTGAGGTGGCAAGCAGGAGCTGGCGCGGCTCGGTTGTGCGTCGGGCATGCAGCTGCTTCTCCTCCTGGCAGGAGGAAGAAGACAGTGCTGCCCCTGGTGGGCTGGGCCTGCAGCTGGGCTGTCTTCTGTAAGCTACCTGTGGGTTTTCTCCTTTTTTCGGTTTCCTTTTCTATTTTTCTTTCTCTCGTTCTAGTTTAGTTTAGGCACTAAACCATTTTTTTATAAATTCTGAAATTATTTGTGGGAGCTCTCTGCAATATACAAGTGACCCACAATTATTTTCAAAATATCTGGAGCTATAAAATTATTTATAGCTTTTATTTGCTCCAAGTCAAATACAATATGGATTAACTCAAAAATCCAAAATGTCCTAGAAATATACCCATCATTTTTGGCAGAGGTTTCCACCTTAACCAGAAATCATGAGCATTTTTAAAGGCATTTTGGTATCATTGAAAATGATTTTATTTGATCCTATTTGAAGTCATTTAGTGCTAGGGTTTGAATCAATCCCCACTTCAAGATTAAGAGCAAAATAAACATGAGGCAACACATGACTAGCTAGCCCAGAGCAGATCAGAACTAGGGATGTGACATGCTTTAGTCCTATACTCTATTAAAAGGAGGCCTTAATATCCCTTAGTTTCCAATAGCACCCCGCTGCCACGAGAGAGTAGGACAAATGATGTCATGCAAGTTCTTTCTCATAAGCACTTATGACTATATTCGGAATACATGCCTACATTACATTGATGAACTGGAGCTAGTTCTGTGTCACCCTATGTGTCGGTCTACTAGAGTAGGGGTACCCTAGTATCCCGAACTCGTGCACGGGCAGTTGCAGCACCCCGCGGCAAGGCTTTCCTGGTGACCGCCAAGGTCCTCCGCGGCTCCATTGGAGCCATTCAAGAACAAAGTATTTAAGCCAAGGAGACAAGGCCCCGGCAAGAAGAGTTTGCCGGGAAGGCCAACCAAGGCATTTAGAAGACAAGGCCCCGGCAAGAGGAGCTTGCCGGGAAGGCCCGGTGAGCAACAAGCTTCCGGGCACGACAAGGCAATGACCGCGGCAAGGCGCTTGCCGTGGCAGACTACCACTCCGTTCCTCCGCTCCAGCTCATCCACCAACGTGTCGCCATGGGACCTTTCCAGGCGCGCGTGGCAAGAGGCTGTGCGGCCAGCGGAGCGCGGTGGTAAGCGGCGCTGACAAGATCGCCATCGTGGCGAGCGGTGGCGCCCCTGACGGTCCTTTTCTGCACTATTTAGTCGACTTAGACGGGCATTTAATGCCTTTGTCTCCTGCCGTTAGGGTTAGGTAGGGTACACTGTACAAGTAGCTGTACCAACCACGACTCCTTTTTTACGCCCTTGTCTACGCTGCCACCGCCGGAGACCCCTTGAGCATATAAAAGGGGCCCATGCGCAACGAGAGGGGGCCGATTCATTCAAACCGAGACACTCACGCTAGGTCTTGTAGCTCTCAGCCTCCCTAGCAAGAACACAATACAATCGCACAAGCAGCAGAGGAGTATTATCTCTCGGAGAGCTCCGGCTGGGTAACTGCTCGTGTGCTTCGCCTCGATCTGCTCTTCGTGCGACCTCCGCCCCCCACCGAACCGAAAGGGGCTCGGTCCGCCGGTCCCATAGGTGTACGCGGGTCCGATCAGCTTCCCCAACATCTTTGGCGCGCTAGGTAGGGGGGCGCCGAGGCTGTGTGAACCTGATCCGGCGTTCACACGAGCTACATCTTCATCATCTTCATCAACATGCCACCGAAGAAGAAGGCTTCGGCGGCAGCGGAGCCGTCCACGTCGATCCCACCACCACCAAAGCAAATGGGTGGTGGGGTAGACACCGGCGGAAGAACGGGCGTCGGCGAGGGAGCTCATGATGCTGCCAAGTCCAAGGACAAGGTTGCACAGACCTCGGCGTCCGTACACGCACCGCGCCCATCTCAGGAGGCGCGGGACCGACAGCGTCATGGTATTCACAGTACCATACGCTCTTTGGATCAAGATCGAGCTGGTGGATCCCGAGGCCCTCAAGACCAGCGTGCACGCCAACATGCTGGGACGAGCGAGGCACGGTCGCCTGGACGGGATACTTCTCCTTCTAACATAGTTAGGAGTCCGAGCATATCCCGCTCCTCGCCCCGTTCGCCACTGCCACCCACCACTCCAGCAGAAGCTTTGGCGAGAGCTCAAATGCTCCTAGATTACCCTCCAACGGCCGACAAGGTCGATGAATGGAGGGCCACCATCCAGAGTCTCATCGGCTTTGCCAACGGCGACACTCCGCGGCAACCGACTATGTCGCTGCCGCGGCAAGGCGACAAGGCACGAGCCGGTGGCGATGAAACCTGTGGGGGTGCAACCACCATGCACTCTCCACCCCGAAGGCCAAGATCGCCGACTCGCCGGATCCACCTCGACAGCGACTCCACCGCGTCATCAGATCCGCGAGCTCGTCGCGATCAGCGCCAAGTTCTTCACGAACGACAACAAGAAGACGCTCGAACTCGCATCGAGCGCCGAAGAGAGGCGCGGCGTCAATCCGACCAGCGCGCTGGGCCCTCTGTCGATATGCATGCGCCAGGGGAACCAGGCGACTTGCCGTACGCGGTAGGTTGCCCTGCGTTCACTCGTGAGCTGCGGCAAGTCCAAAGGGCCCAAAGAAGAAGAATTTCAAGCCGATGTACCAGAGAAGTACGACGGCAAGACGATCCGTCGGAGTTCCTCAAGATCTACACCATTGCGGTGCAAGCTGCCGGGGGGCGAGACGACAAGATCCTGGCCAACTACTTCCCACTGGTACTCAAGCCCAATGTCAGATCCTGGCTCATGCACTTGCCGGACAACTCCATATCCTCTTGGGCGGATCTATGCCATCAGTTTGTTGGAGCCTTCACAGGTGGCCACAAACCTCATGGCCAAGAGAGCGACCTTCATCTGCCGCCTGTAAGGAAGGAGAGCCCTCGCAAGTTCATTCAGAGATTCAGCCGTGTACAGCACAACATCCCAAATGTCCACCCTGCTGCGGTAATCAGCGCGTTCCATCAGAACGTGCGGAACCGCAGGATGCGGGAGGAGATGGCAATGTACAAGATCAAGGATGTCAGTGAGCTATATGCCCTGGCCGACAAGTGTGCACGTGCTGAAGAAGGGAGGAGACTCCCCGGAGAGAATGTGGAGGAAGCAGGATTTGATAGTGAGGGGTCCGCTCCGGCAAAGAAAAGCCGGCGGCGGAGCAACAGAAAGAAAAAAGGCAGAGATGTGCTAGTTGTCGAGCAGTCCGGCAACGGAGGTGGCGCCAAGAAAGCCAAAGTTGGTAGCTCCGGCAAGGAGGTTTCCGCGGGCACCAACTGCCAGGCTGTGGCGGCCGCCGACAAGCAGGACGAATCCAACAAACAGTATTGCAAGATCCACCGCACCAAGGGCCATGACCTCCAAAGCTGCAAGAAGGTCGAGCAGCTTGTCGAACAGCAGAAGGCTGAGTACGAGCGACGCGACAAGGAGAAAGCTCAGGAAGGTGCAGGAGGAGCTAGCAAGAAACGCCCCGGCCGGGGAGGACGCCGCGGCAAGGCCAAGCAGTGGCAAGGAGACAGACCTCCCCGCGGCCGCGACAAGGATGAAGATGACGACGAAGATGAAGACATGGAAGATGATGAGACCAACGAGCAGGAGTTCCAGAAAGCCACAGAGGTCCTATGCGTTGACGGTGGTGCTTCTCTGCATACTTCACACCGCCAACTCAAGTAGTGGATGCGGGAAGTCAATGCGGCAGAACCATCCATCGAGTCACGCAAGCCTTTGAAATGGTCCAGCACGCCTATCATCTTTGATATTGAGGACCACCCTGATCGCATCACTGCGGTCGGGTGCTTGCCGATGTTGGTTTCACCAACTATCCGCAACCTCAAGGTCACTAAGATGCTAGTTGACGGCGGGGCCGGCTTGAACCTGATCTCCTCCGCGGTACTCCAGAAGCTTCAGATCCCTGATGGCGAGCTCGAAGAGACCGGCACATTCCAAGGAATCAATCCGGGAAGGAGCAAACCAAAGGGAAAAATCACGTTGCCCGTGACATTTGGCAGCGAGTTGAACTTCAGGACTGAGAGGGTCACTTTCGACGTTGCTGACTTCCCATTGCCTTATAATGGGATACTTGGCCGTCCAACACTCGCAAAGTTCATGGCAGCCTCTCATTATGCATACAACTTGCTCAAGATGCCAGGCCCGATAAGTTTCATTTTTGTCCCTGGCGACAAGAAGGATGCTCTTATCTGCGCCGACAGGATCTACCGGGAAGCAGCAGCCGCAGCAGATAGCAAGTCACTTGCCACTGAAGCTCCCGGGGGGGAGAAGAAGACCAAGTCCGGCAAGAGCTCTGATGCCCACTCCGGCAAGCGCACCTCTTCGGAGTGCTGCGCTACCATCGAGGATGCACCATCGAGCTCCACCGGCAAGTGTAAGAAGACGATGGCAGCTCCACCAAAGACCAAGAAGGTGTCCGCCGAGGAGGACGGCACTGGTGGTACCTTCACCATCAGTGCCACTCTCGACCCTAAATAGGAAGGCGCGCTCGTGGCTTTCCTGCGGGCGAACGTCGACGTGTTTGCGTGGCAACCGTCCGACATCCCCGTGTTCCTGTGAAAGTAATTGAGCACCATCTTGCCGTCTGTCCTCACGCAGCGCCCGTCAAACAGAAAGTCGAAAAGCAAGCAAGGGCGCCAAGAGTTCATCACGAAGAGATCAAGAAATTGGAAGCAGCAGGCCTTGTCGAGGAGTGCTCCATCCTCGTGGTTGGCCAATCCTGTAGTCGCATGCGTAAGGCAAACGGAAAATGGAGGCTTTGTATCGACTTTACCGATGTTAATAAAGCTTGTCCCAAAGACCCATTTCCTTGCCGCGATCGATCAAATTGTTGACTCCACGGCCGGATGTGATTTGCTTTCATTTCTTGATGCGTACTCAGGCTATCATCGATCTTCATGGCGTAAGAGGATGAGGAGAAACCGCATTCATCACCCCATGTGGCACATACTGTTTTCATACGGATGCCTTTCGGTTTAAAGAATGCTGGTTCAACATTTGCAAGAGTAGTCCATGACGCTTTTGAGCCGCAAATACACGAAATGTAGAAGCCTACATGGATGACATAGTGGTCAAGAGCAAGGACAAGGCAACTCGATTCAAGATTTAGATGAAACCTTTGCAAATCTGCGCAAGATCAACCTCAAGCTCAACCCCGAGAAGTGTGTGTTTGGAGTCCCCTCCGCAAGCTTCTCGGGTTCTTCGTGTCTCAGGGGAATTGAAGCCGATCCCGACAAGATCAAGGCCATCGAGCAGATTGAAGCACCAAAGCGCGTCAAGGATGTACGAAGACTTGCGGTTATGTAGCTGCTCAAGAGGTTTATCTCCAAGTCTGCTGAAGCTTCCGCCATTTTTCAAAATATTGAAAAGGCAGGTCCAATGAAATGGACTCGAAGCGGAGGCTGCGCTGCAGACTTAAAGAGATACCTGTCCTCCACTCCAACACTTGTCGCACCTAAGCCACAAGAGAAGTTGCTGCTATATATAGCGGCAACCAATCAAGTGGTTAGTGCTGCGTTAGTAGCGGAGAGGGAGGCGGATGATGAGCCGGCAACCATGGCGATACATCCAGCGACAAGCGTGGGGCTTCACCGCAAGCTCGGTCCCGACAAGGATGGATCTGCTTGCAGCGTGTGAGAAGATGCGAAAAGGATGGTGCAGCGCCGGTTTACTTTTGTCGGCCCTTCTGCAGGGGCTAGGTCAAGGTACTGGTGTGCGAAGTTGCTTTTCGCCTTCTCATGGCCTCGAGAAAGCTGCGCCATTACTTCCAAGCACATGAGATCACAATCGTCACTCGCTTTCATGAAGAGGATAATGCAAAATCCATAAGCAACAGCAGGATTGTCGAGTGGGCACTTTGAACTGCTGCTTTGGTCTCAAGTTTGAAAGCACTTCAACTATCCAAAGCAGAGCATTGGCAGAGTTCATAGCAGAATGGACGCCAACACAAGATGAAGAAATTCCGAAACGAGCATCCCGTCAAGGAAGCAAGCAAAGAGTGGCTGATGTACTTTGATGGTGCCTTCTCGCTGCAAAGGCGCCGGTGTCAAGGCGTGTGCTTATCGCACCCACCGGAGAGCACCTCAAGTACATAGTCCAGATGCACTTTCCCAAGGAGCAAGCAACAAACAATACTGCAGAGTATGAAGGTTTGCTTGCCGGTCTCAGGATCGCAGTAGACCTTGGGATCAAGAAGCTCATTGTCAGGGGTGACTCACAGCTTGTCGTCCGCCAAGTGAACAAAGACTATCAGAGTCCGTTGATGGAAGCCTATGTTGATGAAGTGAGAAAGCTAGAAGAGCACTTTGACGGCCTGCAGATGGAACATGTTCCAAGAGCTCAGAACGATATTGATGATGGCCTGTCAAAGTGCGCCGCACTCAAGTTACCTGTGGAACCAGGGATTTTGTGCTCAAGCTGACTCAACCGATCGTAACGCCATCAACCGGACAGAACAAGAAGAGGAAGTTGATTTCGGTGACTATTTTCCGGCAGAGCTTCCCGCCGCCGCCAAGAAGGTCCCCAAGATCAACACCAAGAGTGTTGAGGATCACTCTGCTCCGACAAGCCTCAGGGTTTGTTTCGTTGAAGCAGACGCTCCCGACAAGTTTTGCTCTGGCAAGCTTGTCGGGGAACATCAAGCTCCGGCTAAACCGCAGGTTCTTGCCATAGAAGCGGATGTTCCCGCGGCAGCAGATGTGCCTTTAGTCCTTGTTGTCGAGCCGCAAGCTCCAGCATGGGCGCAGCAGATTGTCCATTTTCTTCAGACAGGAGAACTTCCCGAAGAGCAAGAAGAAGCGAAAAGAATAGCCCGGCAGTCAAGTATGTACCAGTTTGTCGACACCACACTATACAAAAGAAGACTCAACGGTGTGAAATTGAAGTGTATTCACCGGGAAGATGGACAGAAGCTGTTGGCAGAGATACACGGAGGCATATGTGGTCACCACATTGGCACAAGAGCACTTGCCGGCAAGGCGTTCCGGCAAGGTTTCTTTTGGCCGACAGCCCTCCAGGATGCAACTGCACAAGTAACCAAGTGTGAAGCGTGCCAGTTCCATTCCAAGCAGATACACCAGCCAGCTCAAGCTCTCCAGACGATCCCTTTATCCTGGCCATTTTCGTGCGGGGCTCGACATCCTCGGCCCCTTTCCCGAGCGGTCGGGGCTTTGAGTACTTGTACGCTGTAATCGACAAGTTCACAAAGTGGCGGAAGTGGAAGCAGGAGGAAGGTGACAGCACAATCGTGATCAAGTTCTTCAGTCGATTGTTTGCCGCTTGGGATTCCTTACAGGATCATCACCGACAACGGCACACAATTCACGAGTCGCACCTTCATGCAATACGTCCAAGATCTTGGCACCAAGGTCTGCTTTGCTTCTGTTGCTCATCCAAGGAGTAACGGTCAAGCGGAGAGGGCAAATGCTGAAGTGCTGCATGGGCTCAAGACCGTAACTTTCGACGTGCTGCACAAGTGCGGAAGAAAGCTGGATTGAGGAGCTGCCGGTGGTTCTTTGGTCGATCAGACGACGCCAAATCGAGCCATCGCCGCACACCTTTCGCTCTAGTCTATGGAGCAGAGGCAGTTCTCCCCACGGAACTCGTATTCGGATCACCTCGAGTGCTCGCTTATGATGAGCTTTAGCAAGAGCAGCTGCGACAAGATGACGTGCTGCTCCTTGAGGGGGACCGTCTTCAGGCCGCTGTACGAGCTGCTCGATATCAGCAAGCTTTGCGCCGCTACCATAGCCGCAAAGTTAGTGCCAGAAGTCTCGAGGAAGGCGACCTTGTTCTTCGGCGCGTTCAGTCCGCCAAGAATTCCAACAAGTTGACGCCGAAGTGGGAAGGCCCTTATCGGGTGAAACGAGTCACTAGGCATGGCGTTGTCCGCCTTGAGACCGAAGATGGCATTCCGGTGAGCAATTCCTAGAACAACGAGCATCTTCGTAAGTTTTACCCGTAGGGCGCGGTTGCCGGAACCTGTTCCGGCAGCCTCCTTTTGTACAAGTCTTGCCGATGTTGCATGTAATCCTTTGTACAAAGCCGGGCACAGATCCCGTGCATAAGTAAAGCTCATGTGCTTCGCACAACTTGTCAATTTCATGCTTTCATCATTTTATTGCATGTGTTATCTGACGCTTTGTGCAGCACCTACACCCGGTAAGCAATAACGAGCCGCGAGGCTCCATAATTTTATTTTCTCTTCTTTCTCTTTCTCAAAGAAAGGAAGGCTCCTCGCACACAAGTTTGCCGGGGAAGGAGAAGATAATGGTGTGGACCAAGCGTCGCTCAAGGAAGTTTTGCCTTACCGGAAGCAAAAAGAGTAAAAGCTAAGTTGCTAAATTTTGAGCAATCAGCTTTTAAATTTTAAGTTATCTTCCTCGAACGACCGTGCTTTGTATGGAAAACCTGCGCGGAGGAACTAACTCGTAGCTAGTTGCGCCCTTACTTTGTTTCGAGTCCGCTCAACAACTTAAGTGAGCTGCAACTAGTTGCGACAAGGTTGTTTGTCGGAGCGGCACCACCAAAGAAGTCACCGACGTTCAACTTCAGCGCTTCATGCAAAGGTGCTCATACCGACAAGTTCCCTAAAAGCGAGGGGCAAAAACATAGAAAGGAAGGAATCAAGTAAAGGAAATAACATTGCAATCATTGCCCGAGATAGAGTTATATTACAAAATAGCTTGTCGCGGCTCTAATAGATTGTCCTCCTAACATGAGCAGCAGCGACAAGGAAAAGATAAAATTGGCGGCCTAATCTACGCGGTCGCCATCAACCCTTTTGATCTTACCCACCTTGTCCACAATGGGTGCGACAAGGGCTTTGAGTGCCTCCACATCAGCATCCGGCGGCAAGGACTTGAGGACGCCGGTGAGGTTGAGGCCTGGATTGCGGAAGGCCACCTTCATCAGCACCTTATGGAGAGCTCCCGCGCAGATCTGGCGCGACTCCTCGGCCAGCTGCTTTGGGATCTCTTCCCGGAGTCGCTGAAGAGCCGTCACCACGCCCTTGAAGAACAAGCTGAGCTTGGCGCTAGGTTGGAGGTGTTCATCGGAGGAATATCCAAGATCCACCATCCCCAGCTCCATCAGCTCCCTGTCAATGGCGGCGGCAACATTCACGAGACCCTCGGTCCAGTGCTCCACATTCTCTCTGAAGGTGTTCTGGGCGGCAACAGCACTCGCCAGCAGCGCCTCGTCGGCTTTGATCTTCTCCAACAAGGCCACCTCCCGCCTCTGGCGCCTTCCAGCGTCTTCGAGTCAAGGTGGTCAGCTTCAACTCGAGATCTGCTTTGGAGTCCTTGGCGCTGAGCTCCTTGCTCCTCTCGTGAGACGGCCCTGCAGCTCACCAAGAGTGTAGGCGTCCTTCTCTCGCTCATGCTTGAGTGCAGCAAGCTCTTCACCGCCCTTCTTCGACCGGCCTCCAGCAGCGCCACTTTCATCTCCAGCTCCTTCTTGGCGGCCTCGGCAGTGCGGAGGCATCCTTTGCTTCCTTGATAGCCCGCCAAATGTTTGCTTGCTGCAAGCTCCTCCTCATGGCTGTCAAGATTGATCTTCCGCTGCGCCAGCTCGCCTTCTTCTTGCAGACAGCCTCTCGGCGGCAAGCCGTTGTTGTTTTTCAACCTCAGCCTTCTCGAGGATGAAGGCTTTGCGCGCCGACGATTTGCTCCGCTCCTCTGCCAAGGCCCGGAGAGCTTCTCGATTGATGCCCCGAGCTCCTCCGCGTTTCTCTATGTTCTGCTCCGCCTTGACAAGCGCTTCCGGGATTCCAGCTTGGCTTGTCGGGTGCGGTAGAGCGACAACAGCTTCCGCAACAGCTTGTTTTTCCTCGACTCGCCGCTGCTGCTGCTTGGCGTGTCGACCAGCGCCAGCCAGCGGAGGCGAGCAGCTCTTCGTCAAAGGTTTCTCCTTCGACCGGCGCCTGGAGCTCGACGCCCGAGGAAGCTTGATGAAGACGCCATCGCCGCCTTCGATAGGCGCGCCAGTGGGGCTCTTCGAGAACTGGCGCTGCGGCAATGGCGGAGGGATCGGCGGTCGGTGTAGCGCTGGCGCTCTCGCGCCTTGGGGCCGCGGTCGATCGCCGACCCCGCGCCGGCCTGGGCGGCAGCCTTGGCGGCCTCCTCGCCAGCTGGCTCGCCAACGCCGGCTTCTTCCTCGGCGACGGCGTCGTTGCCATTGCACAGGCGTCCTCCTCGCCGGCGACCTCGGTCTCCATCGGCTCAAGGGCGGATGGATCTCGACGACCAAAAAGAAAGAACAGTCAAGCAAATGTTCAAAAAGAAAATCAGAAGAAGAGGAACGCAAGGGAAGTTTTCAGGCAAGAGGATTACCTGCGATGGGATCTGCAGCCGCGGTCTCAACCACCGGAGGGTCGCTGGCGCTATCCCTTGCCGGAGAACTGCCCCTTGCCGGAAAAGCCTCCCTTGCCGGAGAACGCTCCCTTGCCGGGGGATCCTCCCTTGGCGGTGTAGTTGACGCAGATGGCACGTCCGTAGCGGCTTCCGGGCACTCTTGGTGAGGCTGCTCGCTCCTACACAAACCAACAATCGATATCGGGCCAAGAAAGAGCACCCATGCACGCCCAACAAGAAAGAGTAAACCATATACTTACGCTGGGGGCTGTCTTGGGGCTGCTGAGGAAGAGTTGCCGCGTCCGGCAAGGTGGTCTCAGACGCGCCTCCGCCGCTGGGGATCGCCTCGATGACAACCACCGGGTCTTGGCTCTCTTCGACGCTCTCCGAGCCAGCGTCCCGAAAAGGAAAGAGTTCAGAATGAAGCAAATCAGATACAAGACAAAGCAACAAAATTGAAGGACTACAAGTACAACATGAAGCTTACTCTTCTTCTTCCTCGCCGAGCTGAGCGCGAGAGATCAAGTCTGCTCGCCTCGGTGCGGCGAGGCGCGAGGATTGGGTTCCCTTGACCGCTTGGCGGGAGTAGCAGCGTGGCTCGGGAGGGCCCCGCCCGCTTGTCGTGCGGCGTGAGGTGCTCCCATGACAACAAGATGCTTGCCGCAGTGGAGCGCGTCGCCGCGGGCGGCTGTTGGCCCATCTGCCGCCCGCTTGCCTCCAGCCTTGCGGAGACGCCTTCTGGTGGAGCTGGGGCTCCGCCAAGGCAAGCTGCTAGATGGTGGGGAGGAGGCGCCCTCGGCGGGTTCACTCGACTCTTCTTCAGGTTCGGCAAGCTCCTCCTCGCCGGCAAACTCCCTTCGCTCGACAAGGCTTGCCGCCTCTGCTGCCTCTGCCTCCTCCACGGTGAACCCGAATTCGCAAGCGGCAGCAGCTGCCGCCTCTTCCAGCCTGGTGGCGATGCGCTGCATCTCGTCGTCAGTGGTGTCGCGGGTGAGGCCCTTCTGCTCATCGGGGCGGATCGGCACTTCTTCCAAGCTGTCGAAGAACACCCGCACGACGTCATCTGCAGGCTCTTGCCAGGTTGGAACAATTCCATGCGAGTCGCACAACGACATCATTGCACGGATGCGGTCGAGCGAGGAATTGTTGCACAATGGAACGACTCCCCTCGGCAACCTGAACCATTCGGGATGATCAGGGTCATGCTTGAACAGCTCCAGGAGCATCGCATCCAACTCCAAGACGGTGAAATTGAAGTTGAGGCCCGGGCGCAGCCTCATGATATCCACCGCGTTCTGGAACTCCCAAGCAGGTCTCCTCCTCTCCTGCAAGGGGGCGATGCGGCGGCGAAGGAAATCTGCGCCAACTGCGCCTACAGTGAGTCCGGCAAGCCTGAGGCGCAGGATCCGGGTGAAGGCAATCTTCAATCTAGCATCTTCCGGCGCCAAGTTGCTCCAATTGTTGTCGCGCACTATTGGGGTTTGGCGTTGGGCAGTGAAGGGCTGCGGGTTCTCCTCAACAATCCAACACCAATCTGCCCTCCACTCTTCCCACTTGCTGCGGAGCTCTCCTTCCAGATAAGCTTCTTTCTTGCCGATGCTTGAGATCCAAGCGATTCCTCCGGCAAGGGGCTCTCCTCTCTCAACTCGAGGCATGAAGAAGTGACGGAAAAGGGCTACGTTTGGGTGGACTCCGACAAAGTTTTCGCAAAGATGTGCGAAAACTGCCATGGTCAGGACTGCATTGGGGGTGAAGTCAAGGAGGCGGAACCCGTAGGTGTTCATGATATCGCAGAAAAATTTCAGAGAAGGGCGGGCAGAGCCCGCAATAGAAGAATAGTGCGAAGAAAGGGTACCCAGTTGGGGCTAGTTCCGAAGCAGCGGCTGGGAGTACCTTCGTCTTGCGGATGCGCCGCGTCTCCGTCGACCGAAGAGGTAGTAGTTCCCTCGGCCCCTTGCGGTGAGCTGGGGGAGATGGCCCGCTCCTTTCACAGCGCCGCGAGCCGCTGCGCCTCGGCCGACTTCACGCCCTTCCCCTTGTCGGCTTTCGGAGCCATGGCGGAGGTGGTGGGGGAGGTCGACGGCGTTGGTGGTGCTGGTGGCGATGGGGGGCGGAGCGCTGCTCTCTTCAGACTTGGGAAGAAGGGGGAGCAGCAGTGGTTTTTGAGATTAGACAGAATATCGAGGTGGGCGAACTGCCCTGCTTCCCCTGTTTATAAGGAGGAGAGGGGCAGACGCCCGCTTCCGAATAAAGAAACCCCCACGATCTCCCACGACGCCGCGCTCGACGCGGCTGTTCATGGGGGACGTGGTGGGTCCGGA
Source organism: Aegilops longissima (assembly GCA_021605205.1). Lineage (NCBI taxonomy): Eukaryota > Viridiplantae > Streptophyta > Magnoliopsida > Poales > Poaceae > Aegilops > Aegilops longissima. Next base: position 79,711,280 of record CM038679.1, read on the forward strand.
GCAAGTTACGACGTGACCTAGGCCAGCGCGTGCCGTGCAGAACTGTTTTGGGCCCGCCCAACAGCGCTTCGGCACCGCAGGTGGCCCAGCCCGAGGGCTCTGTCGGTGTACTAGAGTAGGGGTACCCTAGTATCCCGAACTCGCAGACGGGCAGATGCAGCACCAGCTGCAAGGCTTTCCCGGTGACCGCCAAGGTCCTCCGCTGCTCCATTGGAGCCATTCAAGAACAAAGTATTTAAGCCAAGGAGACAAGGCCCGGCAAGAAGAGTTTGCGGGAAGGCCAACCAAGGCATTTAGAAGACAAGGCCCGGCAAGAGGAGCTTGCCGGGAAGGACCGTGAGCGACAAGCTTCCGGGCGCGACAAAACAACGACATGCAAAGCGCTTGTCAGCGGACTATCACTCCGCTCCTCCGCTCCACTCATCCACCAACGTGTCGCCATGGGACCTTTCCAGCGCTAGCGGCAAGAGGTCAGGCGGACCAGCGAGCGCGTGGTAAGCGGCGCCGACAAGATCGCCATCGTGGCGAAGCGGTGGCGCCGACGACGGTCCTTTTTCGCACTGTTTAGTCGACTTAGACGGGCATTTAATGCCTTTGTCTCCTGCCGCCGTGGTTAGGTAGTGTACATCGTACAAGTAGTTGTACCAACCACGACTCCTTTTATGTTTCGCCCTTGTCTACGCTACACCGTCAAGACCCCTTGAGCATATAAAAGGAGGCCCATGCGCAACGTAGAGGGGGGTCAGTTCATTCGAAACCAGAGACACTCACACTAGATCTTGTAGCTCTCAGCGCTCCCTAGCAAGAACACAATACAATCAGACAAGCAGCAGTAGGAGTATTATCTCTCCGGAGAGCTCCGAAGCTAGGTAAACTGCTCGTGTGCTTCGCCTCGATCTGCTCTTCGTGCGACCTCCGCCCCCCACCAAACCGAAAGGGGCTCGGTCCGCCGGTCCCATAGGTGTACGCGGGTCCGATCAGCTTCCCCGACACTATGTTATAACTATTGCATGAGAAATCGCATCCGACATAATTATCCATCACTGATCCAATGCCTATGAGCTTTTCACATATTGATCTTTGCTTAGTTACTTTTCCTTTGCCACTGTTACAATTACTACAAAACTGATGCTGTTACTTTTGCCACTGTTACCGCTACTTCCATAGTACTTTGCTACTATATACTTTGCTGCAGATATTAAGTTATCCAGGCGTGGTTGAATTGACAACTGAACTGCTAATACTTGAGAATATTCTTTGGCTCGCCTTGTGTCGAATCAATAAATTTGGGTTGAATACTCTACCCTCGAAAACTGTTGTGATCCCCTATACTTGTGGGTTATCAGCACACACACATGCATGTGTACGCATGAATCCCTCCCATCGAGTCGAAGTGGCTAGTACAACGACACCATCATGAACCGATCTCGCTCTGTGTGGGGAGGTAGTGTACGATTCTTGACACACGCGCCAAATCAATGCTGTGTAGTCAAACATGCATGCACGCATCACCTCCATACATATACATGTAGTGGTTGCCTTTGAATGATACACTCCCTCGCGTGGACATCCATGATCACCTTGACCAACAAAAAGATAGGTTACCATGGCGGATTCTTCATTTGGTTCGTGTTATCATAGTATAGGTCATAGTGAGATTCAGACCTAATTAAGTTTGAGCGCATATACTATGCATGCATGCATGCATATATGAATCCCCGTCATTGGCTTGAAGTGTGGTGTAACATACATATGCATCGTCAACCTAACCCTCACTCAGTGTGGGGATTTCTAGTTCTAAATCACAATGCCACATCAAAGTTGTTCCATTGTTACTCAAAAACACACCTCTCCATACATATGTTTGGGCCACACGCATGTAGTGGTTGTCTTTAGGGACTAGCCACTTGTGTGATTATTGGTGAGCTAGCCCATCTCCAGGGTCGCATGGACGGCCATCACTTTGACTAACAACAAGAGAGAGGTTGTACGACCAAGGTGGATTATTCTTGGTCCATTTTACGATCCATCTTGGTGAGATATATGCCTCTCTAGCCCGCCGACTGAAAGTGTGCGTGTGGGGGGGGGGGGGGGGTTGCTACATCGCACTTTGCTAGGTGAACCTCGGTTGGGGGGCATGCATTCATAGCTTAATTAGGATTCCCTTTGTGGCGACACGAGGGGGTGGGGGCTGCTATCTACTTCACACTTTGCTAGGTGAACCTCGGTTGGGGGGGAGGGGGCATGGTCATAGCTTCGAATTCCCTTCGAGCCGACATGAGGGGGACTGCTAGCTACTTTGCACTTTGCTAGGTGAACCTCGGTTGGGGGGGGGGGCATGTGCATTCATAGCTTAGGATTCCCTTCATGCTGACACGAGGGAGGGGTGGCTGCTAGCTACTTCGCACTTTGCTAGGGTGAGCTTAGGATTCCCTTCATGCCAACACGAGGGAGGGGGTCTGCTAGCTACTTCTCACTTTGCTACGGTTAACCTCAGTTGGGGGGGCATGCATTCATAGCTTAGGATTCCCTTCGTGCCGACACGAGGGAGGAGGGGGGCTGCTAGCTACTTCGCACTTTGCTAGGTGAACCTCGGTTGAGGGGGAGGGGGCATGAATTCATAGCAGGATTCCCTTCGTGCCGACACGAGGGTGGGGGTGGGGGCAAGCAATACCGTGCGCTTTGCGAGAGAGGTGCCACATCGAAGTTGTATTTGGTATTTGAAAATCATACCACCCTTTTAATACAAAAATTTGGTCCACATGCAAGTGTGTTCGTGTTTTGACCCTCTCCCGCGTATTTTTTTGCCAAATTTATGAACATTAGACAAGTCGGATGACGCAACAGACACGGTTCACTAAAACTAATCGTGTGCCACGCCGGTGCACCTGTCACGCACACATCTGCACAGTACATTGGGCTCCACGAGGCATCCCCTCTCAAAAATATCTGCCCGCCTCGAGGGTTTTTCTGTTTCATAACACACGGTTGTTATCTTCGGACCGTGTGCGATGTTTCTTGTTCCCAATCCCGTATGCATCAAAAATATATGTCCGCCTCGAGGGTTTTTCTGTTTCATAACACACGGTTGTTATCTCCGGACCGTGTGCGATGCACTATCATCCAAATTTTCAATAGCCCGGCATTTCATCCCGCATTTGACTCCCGCGTAGTAAACTTTTCAGTACCCACATCATTTCCTCACACACCCCGCGCCCCCCTTGTCGGTGTCAAAACCGAAGGATCTCGGGTAGGGGGTCCCGAACTGTGCGTCTAGGCGGATGGTAACAGGAGACAAGGGACACGATGTTTTTACCCAGGTTCGGGCCCTCTCGATGGAGGTAAAACCCTACTCCTGCTTGATTAATATTGATGATATGGGTAGTACAAGAGTAGATCTACCACGAGATCAGAGAGGCTAAACCCTAGAAGCTAGCCTATGGTATGATTGTTGTTCGTCCTACGGACTAAAACGCTCCGGTTTGTATAGGCACCGAAGAGGGTTAGGGTTACACAGAGTCGGTTACAATGGTAGGAAATCTACATATCCGTATCGCCAAGCTTGCCTTCCACGCCAAGGAAAGTCCCATCCGGACACGGGACGAAGTCTTCAATCTTGTATCTTCATAGTCCAGGAGTCCGGCCAAAGGTCATAGTCCGGCTATCCGAACACCCCCTAATCCAGGACTCCCTCACCCCCTCCACACACACACGCACACACACCAAAACCTCCTCGGGCGTGCGCACACACACACACCCTCTCTCGCCCATAGCCCTAGCAAAGTCCCCGCCACCGCTGCCGCCACCACCGCCGCAAGGCCTCCATTGTCAACATCTATCGGTTTTCCCGTGCTGCTTACCCACCGATCTCCATACCCAGGACGCCCTGAGTTTCTTAGATGACGCCTGCCAAACGCCCCCTTTCCCTTAGATCCCCATCCCCATCCTCATCCCATCCCCCACTCCAGAGCGTCGCAGCCTAAGCCCGGCTACGCTTCCCGTGGAGCTCGAGGAGCGACTGGCCCAAAATAGGTGTATAGCGGTCTCTTCGCCCGACGTCGCCAAGGAAGCTGACAACCATTACTGGCGGCAGACACTCAAGCAGTGGGCTAGAGTGTGCGGGCATGTCTCGTCCGCTGGCTACGACATCGAGGTCATCAACAGCGACGCCCTAAGGCGGGCCATGTCACAGGTTAAGTGGCCCACCCCCAACCCCTCGGGTTCAACCGCCGTCGATCTCATCCATGGCCCCGCTGCTGATCTCCTCTGGCTCACTGTCAACAATTTGCCATTCTACATCGCCATCGAGCCCCTTTTGTCATTTCTGAAGGACACGTTCTGCGGCGCTGGCTTGGGATCCACAGCTTCCAAGTCAGACCTCATCGACGGTGACCACGAGGAGGGCACCCTCTTCGGCTCTTCCAAGGGGAAAGAGCCCATCTGCTCTTCCATGGGGAAAGCGCCCGTCTGCGACATCAGGGAGGGAACCCTACAGCCGTGCTCTTCCAAGGGGAAGGAGCCCATCTGCGACAACATGGTGCGCATCCAGGGTCCGTGCTCTTCCCAAGGGAACGAGCCCATCCGTGACAAATGAGGAAACCCATGATTTGTTTTGCCATGCCTCTTCACACGGGGAAACCCATGATTTGTTTTGTCGAGTCCCTTTTGTAGTGTAGTGAGAATATGTCCAGTTTTAATTGCTATATCTGGTTGTTTACAGTATGCCTTGTTTATTTCAGTTGTTCACAATGTGATGCTCTATATGTGCAATTATTTACTATGCATTACATTTCATCAATCCAGTTTTAAACATACCGGTAGGAATGCATATATTTGCTTGCTGTTAAGCCTGCTATAGCTAGCATATGCCTCTTTTAAAGTTTTTTGATTGTTCGGTTATTTGTAGTTAGCATATATTCAGTTTCAAATGCTATCATTGGTTGTTCATAGTATGCCTTGTTTATTCTAGTTATTCACAATGTGATGTTCTATATGTGCAAGTATGAACTATGCAGTTCAATTTCATCAGTACCAGTTTCAACAATACCACTATGAATGACTACATTTGGTTGCTGCATCTTGTAGTTAACACGCCTTTCCATTTTTATTTAACCATAACCAGTGTACTTAGACTGGCACAATACCAGTTTGAATGAACATGTTTGCTTGTTGTTAAATGTTAGGCCTCTTGCAGTTAGCACACCTTTCCACTTGTTTTGCTTTACTAGTGTGCTTAAACCTGCACATTGAAGCTATCTTTTGGAGATTATTTTGTCCTCCATGTGTAATTTTGGTTGATGTTTAGCCTGTTGTGCTTAACATGCTTCTTGATGTACCTACACAGGAAAATTTTGGGAACGACTGTTGTTTTCCATCGAGGATAGTTTCATCCCTTGGCCTACATCTGCTCACTGTTCAGGATATGGATAGCTGGTACCATATAGGTCGGTGGCTGATAAGGGACTAATCGGTGAATCAGACTTTTAACTAAATATATCTGCAAGCCATTTTTCCTTAGGTTAACTAGGGCCATACGTAATATATCTGAGGCTACATAGCAACATGCATTGTACTTCATGTCTAAATATGCAATCCTAGGCTACATATCAACAAGGAAGAGTGTTACATTAATGTTCTAATGATGTCTAGATATACGTAGAAGAGCAGCAGCAATAATAGCAACAACACAAACCTGTTTGGATACTCATCTTAGCTAGAGGTTAGAGTTAGTTTCTAGCTCATTACTAACCCTAAACTAACTCCATCCGAAGAGTTGTTTGGATGGCAGGGTTAGATTGACAATAAATGCACTAGGTGAACTAGCTCCAATTAGAACCTCTTGGGTTGGATACTAGTTTTTTTGGGTGGGTTATAGATGCAACTAGCTCAAACTAGCCCTCGTGTTTAGATATACTTTAGGGCTATTTGAGCCCGAACTAGATCAAACTAACTATAACCCGTGGATACAACAGCAGATAATTTGTAAGAATGAACTAAACTCCTTCCGGCCCATAATATAAGATGTTAATTCATCTAATATGTCAGTATATTGGGTGTTATAAGATACTCCCTCTGTTCCTAAATATTTATCTTTTTAGGGATTTCAAATGGACTACCACATACGGATGTATATAGACATATTATAAAAGAGTGTTGTACTACATCATTGTGCAATTGCTGTTTAGCTTCTAATATCAACTTGGTGCTTTTAGGTACATATGTCATTGGTAAAGATCCGCGTTTTGACCCTTTCTGGTATGGGGCAATGAGATATCGATGAACCAACATCAAGTGAGGAAGCTGATAAAGATTGTTAGTAAAATGGGTCCAAAGATGGCAATTAAACAATTTGTGTACACTTTATCCAAGACAACAAATGAATCGCAGGATGGTAAGTAAGAACTCTGCAGCCTTCTTTTTACTGCCCATAATGAGTTGTGTTAGATGACAATGTCTGAATCTTTTTCCTTTGCAGTGGTTGCCAAAGCAGTTTACTCAAGATTACCTCTCAAACTACACGATTATTATTATTATTTTGGGTGGGCATGCAAAGGTTAAAGTATTTCTACCAGAACACGATGATTATTTAGATGTTTTCATGAAGATCGTGAAGGATGGGCGGTCGGCCATCACAAGGGGTTGGACTAGAGTCGTGCGTGCCTTCTGCATGGAGGAAGGCACAATATGGGCATTCCACTTCACCTTGTTCAGCAACCAGAATATATTTCGCCTCTTTCTTTACCGTCTTTAACAGTACAAGTATACAATTGTGGTTCATCATTCTTCATTTGGTTCTTATGTAATTCTTGAACATATGTACCTATGAATCGAATGATGCATTGGTTGTTTGAACCTGATGGATATGAATAAAGCTGTAGCATAGATTCGAATTCAAATCCAAATCCGGTACAATTTGGAAAAGCAGCAATTAAATTACGGTGAAATTACGCTCTCCTGGTTGTTACGCCACACACGGTTGGTAAAACACAAACATTTGCGATATGCACCATAATCGGAGAAGGTTCACGGAGAGGAAACGTGCGCAAGCATGCACACAGTTGCTGTTTGCAAAGCGTGTGTGATGTTAGACAATATCACAAATGGTGAGGGCAAACTAAACGTTTGTGTTAGTTGCCTTATCATACACGATTCGCAACCATGAACTGTTTCTGATGAAGTATGCATCATAAATGTTGCAACACAGAATAGCGTGTGCGATAGTTGTCGTGTACTATGATGTTACGACGGTTCGACATTTCGTAATCCTGTCCCACACTTATACGACGATTAGCTAATCTTCTTAACGGTGAACCGTTTGTGATGGGCCACGCATCATACACGTTCTATAATAGTGAACCGTTTGTGATGGGCCGCGCATCGTAAACATAGCACCAGAGAATACCGACTGCGATGGCAATGCGAGCAGAAACGAGTAAGAGTACTGTAGGGGCCCAATCCCCAACGGTTTCTGGGTCGTGTGGGAAGGACACTCTATCGCCCACACTCACTTGGCGACGGTTCCAAATGCTGTCGCAGAAAGGGGTTAAAAACTGTTTGTTTAGGACCGACGCGCACCAGTGAGCGAGCTCGGCGGGCGGCGACGAGGAGCAACAGAGGAGGGCTCACGGGGGTAGGGAGGGCCAACGGGCACGGGGAGGAAGTGGCCAGGGCGCCATTAATGCCTTGTCGGTACTGTGCGCCCGTGGGCACGCGGCGACGAGCGCCGATGAGGAAGCGGACGGAGGGGGAGTGAGGTCAGGGCGACGCGGTCGATCACGAGGGGGCTACTGGACATGGCTTTGAGTCGAGGCGAGGAGAGAACAGACGAGCACAACGCCGCGATTTCCAGAGCGCGTCGGTTTGGCATGTCTGCCCAGTGGTCACCGCGTGAGCTGGCATGAATAAGAGCCAAATGGCTGGCAGTTGTTGTCTAGGGGATAGTCCTTCCAGGGGAGGTTTTGCATGAGTGAGTAACTCGAAGAAACATGCAGCGGTTAGATGGGAATTGAGCTCTAAATGTTGCTACATCAAACTTAATCATGATGCATTGATCACCATAGGAATGCTATGGTCCAAATGGGCTGTCTGGGGAGTTTAGGTTAGGAAGAACTATGGTCCTGTGAAGTTTGGAAGGAAATGGACCAAAATTTAACATAGTTGCTTCACAACTGCTTAAATTGGTCCAGAAACTTGAGCATGATGATGCACTCACATGGAGTATCAACTTGAGCACAAATTTAGCAAGGCGGTGTTATTTGGCCATATGAAGATGCTGTAGAAGTTTCGTACCAAATGGACATGCCAAAATAGTACTTGCTTCACAAACATCCCTAGTGACCAGAAACTAGAAATAATTTTGGAGGGAAAATTACTTGAGGAAATGATCCCAAATTTGGTGGAGAGATGTTATATGGGTAGGAGTATGATCTGTTAATTTCTCAGAATTAATGAAATAATATAAAATATACTTGCTCCACAACCTGGAAATATTAACAGAATCAATGATTTGGTCCTGTGCTCACATAGATGATTTGATAGGGCTGAAAATTGGAGGAGGGCAATGATATGAGCACATTAAGGAGTGTGCAAAATTTTAATTCATTTGGATAACCCTAGATAGCACTTCCTTCACAAAGGCTTCCCTCAGACAGGAACTTTGAAAAATCACTGAGGAAGATTGGCTAGGCAAATAAAGTTGAATTTTGGCACAGGTCAATTATTTGGACAGGAAAAGATGTCCAAAAATTTTGGGGTCAAATGGGCAAAGATAAATTGCACTTGCTTCACAATGTGCCATTTAGGACAGAATAGGAAATGAATTAATTGAGCATGATGAGGAACATGGCAAATGAAATATTTTTCCATATTTGAGGAAGCTAAGACCCAAACAATTTATGAGAATTATTTGGGAATTTTGGGAGTGATGGAAATATAGGTTGCTTCACAACCTAGGGCAACTAGGGTTATTCCTTAAGTAGAAAAAGGAATATTCCCTAGCAAAAGAATATTGGGGTTGGGCTAGGATGAAAATGGCAAGGTCTTGGGATGGATATGTGGATGACAAGCCACTCTAGAAATAAAGAAGAGGGCATCTTATTCAGTGTCCAGACCGCATAGCCACGGAAAGAGAAAACTCAAGCAAAAATCTCAGAGAAACAAAAGAAAAAGAAAGGGCCAAAATCAGGTTGTGACAACTCTTCCCCCCTTAAAGAAATCTCGTCCTCGAGATTTGGTTGCTTAGGGAACAAGTATGCATATGCTGACTTAAGGAGACCGTTTCGAACTCGGGTATCCTTTTTCCTTTATTGATTATTCCCATTAAATTCTTCATCTGACTTACCCGACTGGCTCTGGGGTTTGCTTCACTGTATCCATATCCTGACAGATCTTACCTCACATTTTCATACTTATACTGGCTCCAATTCTTTTCATATCTGCTGACTTAGCTGAGTGTGATTTGTTATCATGACTGAAATATATGTCCGTCTCACAAGTTCCGAGAGTGAACTCCGATGGATGTGTCATCCAGCACTGGCAACCTTTCATGAAATTGTGAACAGATTTTTTCTGGGGACTCCCAACCTTTTATTCCTTGCATTGGGTTTCTCAACTAACTGTAGGTCCTTCGGGTTCAAAACAGTAAGGTGGTTCATAACCGTTTTCCTGACTAATTCAGACTTCTCGCAGGAATCATCTTGACTGGCTCCACTGTATTGAGTATCATATCCGTACCAAATATTTGAATGCCGCCTGTCGTGGCCAGCATAGAAGGGTATGACCGGATATGATATCGTCTCCAGACTTGACTGACGGTAGTTCCAACAGAAGAATTTGTGTTCATGACCAGATATCCTTTGATGATTCACCTAAGTGAGGGCACATGCTTCGAGACTATTATTCACCCTTCTGATTATTCATTCTGTCAGCATATCCATGGGGATAGTAGGTTGTGCGATGCTTTACCATGGATGTTGGAGTCAACTATGGAAATGATCTTTGGTCTGACTTGATAGACTCAGATATTCGATACTGACAATTCTGAGCATATACTATTAACTGAGTGGGTTGTCTGGATATGGGGTCCTTCCCAAAATTGAGCAGACCCCTTAGGTGAATATTCTCGGTGACCAATACTAATTTAGACTGTCGTGGTATCTGCACCATGTGGGGCATACAACAATTATCATACATGTATTGTCGGTCTTCCTCTTCATTATTGTTCTCTTTGTCTGGATCTTTTGCTGAAAGAGCTTGGTCATATTACTTCTTCGTGTGACCATAGATACTGTTGGGTGCAATATTCCGACATGCATACTTTTATCCTCATCTCCTGACATGGTAGCATCATTCAAATTGCAGGTTCATCGCCTCTCAACTTCTGACCATAGGGAAATGATCATCTGAACCCTTGCAAGAAATCAGCAAATAAATCAGTAGCAACCAGAACGATCTTTACAACTCAGATCTGGGACATCACTGAAATAACTCAACCATGGCTCAAGACGGCCGAAAATCGGCTCAGAGCATGAGACCGTGTTGATAAGAAGAAAGTGGAAGTTTCCTAAGATGGCCGAAAAGCAGCTCAGGGCAAAGGGCCACTGTCACAAAAAGAAACTCAACAACTGTATGAGACGGCCAGAAAGCAGTTCAGAACTCGTGATAGTTGTTGAACAGAGAAATAAAAAGTCGGCATCCACCCCGGACGGCGAAAAATAACTCAGAACACAGGCGTGGTGCCGTCACTGGAGAAAAATAGACAAGGGTTCATCAGGATCATATTCCAGGTTCACAGGTACTTACAGAGCTCAGTGTTGTCGTCAATCTTCATAGACCTTTGTCACACTGAGGTGTATATCTGACTTCCTTCTTTTAACAATACTCCTGTGGTGGTCAGATTCATCACTGTTCGAGTGACTTGCAAGACCTTGGTGGTATGATTACCGCATATATATATGAGAATCTGATTCCCACGGCAAACTTGTGTTCTGACTGATTCTTGCTTCTAACCAGTTGTGGTGGATCTGGTGCTTGCACTACCATCTGTTGTTAATTCACAATGTACTAGCTTGCACCCGTGCCGTACTGAGGAAGACAGATGAATCTTGCCTTGGAAGCTTCTCTGGTATCTTGCGAGGGAAGACTGGGTTGCTTACACCAGAAGCTTCTCATTGTGATATACGGACCGATTACCACATATGCATACCATCTTAATATTTTCGTTGTTGATTACTTGCATGAAACATGGTTTGCTGGGCTATCCTCCTTTCTGAGTATTGAATACATGGCACATTCTTGCTTTCTTCCAGGTATATCATGTTTCATAACCATCCTCAAAGAAGAATCAAACCTTGCATCTGAACCATACCTTTGACTGATAATATAGTGTCGATCTTGCACACAATTTATCTCCTTGTTGATTTGATCACTTCTGCTATGATAAGTGCACACTAAGGGAGATTTGATTATCCGTACAGTTGTGAGGAGTGCACGCTAATGCAAACTTGATTATCCGCAGCAAGATCAGATATTCCCCATTTCACTGCAGTCGGCTAAGACTTCCATTCTGTTTAGCTGAGTTTCCAAATACTTGAATTCCTTGCTGATTCTTCGAGTCCAGTGTCGGTTGACGAGCAACTTCAATAAGGAGAAAATATGGCTACACCGAAGGCCCAAAGAAAGAAGCAAAAGAAATGACGAAAACAAAAGCACAAAAGCTTACAAATAATAATGCGAATAATCAAGCAACATCACATATTACTGCTACTCACAACAATAATATGCATGCATACCTAAGCACATAAATCTCGCGGAAACTCCGGTGTTTTGGTCTAATATGATGTGGCGGTGTGCACGAAAGTGAGTCTGTGTGTGGAAGGAGTTGGTGTAACCATGGCTACACCAAGTGCTGACTGAACACCGTTTGGAAATGGATGAATATGGAGGTGAGGACGGACTTGGTGATCATGTAGTGAGACACAAAGGTCACGACCACATCATACTTAGGCGTACGAAAGGAAATCATACACGTCTAAATAATGGGATGACAGGGCAAGGCTGGCTGACGGGGTAGGATAACCAAGATCAGTAAGGGTTGCCAAAGGACGAGATGGAAAGCACGATTAGAGATAGAGGCAAGTCTATCACCGAAATGATAAGGGTGGATGATGGAAAGATATCGATGCGATACCTGAGCATAACTCCTGCAAATGGTGTCTGGAACACTCGGTACCAGGGCATCACTCTGCTGGGACAGAGGTTGTGCCGAACACCGAGGAGCAGGTATGCTAAGAAGGAGGACGCAGGTAGTGGATCGAACCCGATGCCACCTACACTCACAATATCAACCGTAGTGAAAAGATAATAAGTCTATATGCATGCTATGCGGCAAACAAATGCAGCAATCAAGTGCAACAAACCAACTGAACTCTATACTAATGCTACCTCTTGAGCATGTGTTGGTTTTCCCTTGAAGAGGAAAGGGTGATGCAGCAAATTAGCGTAAGTATTTCCCTCAGTTTTTGAGAACCAAGGTATCGATCCAGTAGGAGACTACATGCAAGTCACCTAGTACCTGCACAAACAATCAAGAACCTTGCAACCAACGCGATAAAGGGGTTGTCAATCCCTTCACGGCCACTTGCAAAAGTGAGATATGATAAAGATAATAAGATAATATTTTTGGTGTTTTTGTTGTATAGATTGGAAAGTAATGATTGCAAAATAAAATAGATAGTAAACTAGAATTGTAGATCGGAAACTTGTATGACGTAAAGTAGAGCCGGGGGCCATAGGTTTCACTAGTGGCTTCTCTCATGATAGTATCTATTACGGTGGGTGAACAAATTACTGCCGAGCAATTGATAGAATAGCGCATAGTTGTGAGAATATCTAGGCATGATCATGAATATAGGCATCACGTCCGTGTCAAGTAGACCGAAACGATTCTGCATCAACTACTATTACTCAGCACATCGACCGCTATCTAGCATGCATCTAGAGTATTAAGTTCATAAGAACAGAGTAACGCATTAGGCAAGATGACATGATGTAGAGGGATAAACTCAAGCAATATGATATAAACCCCATCTTTTTATCCTCGATGGCAACAATACAATACGTGCCTTGCTGCCCCTACTATCACTGGGAAAGGACACCGCAAGATTGAACCCAAAGCTAAACACCTCTCCCATTGCAAGAAAGATCAATCTAGTAGGCCAAACTAAACCGATAATTCGAAGAGACTTGCAAAGATATCAAATCATGCATATAAGAATTCATAGAAGAACCAAATATTGTTCATAGATAATCTTGATCATAAACCCATAGTTCATCGGATCTCGGCAAGCACACCGCAAAAGAATATTACATCGAATAGATCTCCAAGAACATCGAGGAGAACTTTGTACTGAGAACCAAAGAGAGAGAAGAAGCCATCTAGCTAATAACTATGGACCCGAAGGTCTGAGGTAAACTACTCACGCATCATCGGAGAGGCTATGGTGATGATGTAGAAGCCCTCCGTGATCGAATCCCCCTCTGGCATATCGCCTGAAAAGGCCCCAGATGGGATCTCACGGGTACGGAAGGTTGCGGCTGTGGAAAAGTGGTTTCGTGGCTCCCCTGGATGTTTTCAGGGTATGAGAGTATATATAGGCGAAAGAAGAACGTCGGTGGAGCTACGAGGGGCCCATGAGGGTGGGGGCGCGCCTACCCACTGGGCGCGCCCTCCTACCTCGTGGCCACCTTGTTGCATCTCTGACTTCCACTCCAAGTCTCCTGGATTGTGTTTGTTCCAAGAAAGATCCTCGCGAAGGTTTCATTCCGTTTAGATTCCGTTTGATATTCCTTTTCTACGAAACACTGAAATAGGCAAAAAAAACAACAACTGGCACTAGGCCTCCGGTTAATAGCTTAGTCCCAAAAATAATATAAAAAGCATATTAAAGCCCATTAGACATCCAAAACATATAATATAATAGCATGGAACGATCAAAAATTATATATACGTTGGAGACGTATCAGCATCCCCAAGCTTAATTCATGCTCGTCCTCGAGTAGGTAAATGATAAAAAAACAGTATTTTTGATGTGGAATGCTACCTAAGATAATTTTCAATGTAATTTTCTTTATTGTTGCATTAATGTTCAGATCCGAAAGATTCAAGACAAAAGATTAATATTGACATAAAAACAATAATACTTCAAGCATACTAATCAAGAAATTATGTCTTCTGAAAAAACATTGCCAAAGAAAGCTTATCCCTACAAAATCATATAGTTTGGCCATGCTTCATTTTCGTCACACAAAACGCTCCCATCATGCACAACCCCGATGACAAGACAATCAATTGTTTCATACTTTAGCATTCTCAAACTTTTTCAACTTTCACGCAATATATGAGCGCGAGCCATGGACATAGCACTATAGGTGGAACAGAGTATGATGATGGAGGTTGTATGGAGAAGACAAAAAGGGAGAAAGTCTCACATCAACGCGGCTAATCAATGGGCTATGGAGATGCCCATCAATTTATGTCAATGCGAGGAGTAGGGATTGCCATGCAACGGATGCACTAGAGCTATAAATGTATGAAAGCTCAACAAAAGAAACTAAGTGGGTGTGCATCCAACTTGATTGCTCACGAAGACCTAGGGCATTTTGAGGAAGCCCATCGTTGGAATATACAAGCCAAGTTCTATAATGAAAATTCCCACTAGTATATGAAAGTGACAAAATAAGAGACTTTCTATCATGAATATCATGGTGCTACTTTGAAGCACAAGTGTGTAAAAAGGATAGTAACATTACCCCTTCTCTCTTTTTCTCTAATTTTTTTTGTTTGGGCCTTCTCTCTCTTTTTTATGGCCTCTTTATTATTATTTATTTATTTTTCGTCCAGAGTCTCATCCCGACTTGTGGGGGAATCATAGTCTCCATCATCCTTTCCTCACATGGGACAATGCTCTAATAATGAAGATCATCACACTTTTATTTATTTACAGCGCAAGGATTACAGCTCGATACTAGAACAAAATATGACTCTATGTGAGTGCCTCCGGCGGTGTACCAGGATGTGCAATGATTCAAGAGTGACATTTATAAAAAATTATGAACGGTGGCCTTGCCACAAATACGATGTCAACTACATGATCATGCAAGGCAATATGACAATGATGAAGCGTGTCATAATAAAACGGATGGTGGAAAGTTGCATGGCAATATATCTCAGAATGGCTATGGAAATGCCATAATAGGTAGGTATGGTGGCTGTTTTGAGGAAGATATAAGGAGGCTTATGTGTGATAGAGCATATCATATGATTGGGTTTGGATGCACCGGCGAAGTTTGCACCAACTCTCGAGGTGAGAAAGGGCAATGCACGGTACCGAAGAGGCTAGCAATGATGGAAGGGTGAGAGTGCATATAATCCATGGACTCAACATTAGTCATAAAGAACTCACATACTTATTGCAAAAATCTACAAGTCATCAAAGCCAAGCACTACGCGCATGCTCCTAGGGGGGTAGATTGGTAGGAAAATACCATCGCTCGTCCCCGACCGCCACTCATAAGGAAGGCAATCAAAGAACACCTCATGCTTCAAATTTGTCACACAACAGTTACCATACATGCATGCTACTCAACTAGCACGACTCTAATATCACCATCTTTATATCTGAAAACAATTATCAAGTATCAAACTTCTCATAGTACTCAATGCACTTTATATGGAAGTTTTTATTATACCCATCTTGGATGCCTATCATATTAGGACTAATTATATAGCCAAAGCAAATTACCATGCTGTTCTAAAAGACTCTCAAAATAATATAAGTGAAGCATGAGAGATCAATAATTTCTATAAAATAAAACCACCACCGTGCTATAAAAAGATATAAGTGAAGCACTAGAGCAAAATTATCTAGCTCAAAAGATATAAGTGAAGCACATAGAGTATTCTAATAAATTCTGAATCATGCGTATCTCTCCCAAAAGTTGTGTACAGCAAGGATGATTGTGGTAAACTAAAAAGCAAAGACTCAAATCATACAAGATGCTCCAAGCAAAACACATATCATGTGGTGAATAAAAATATAGCCTCAAGTAAAGTTACCGATAGACGAAGAAGAAAGAGGGGATGCCTTCCAGGGCATCCCCAAGCTTAGGCTTTTGGTTGTCCTTGAATTTTACCTTGCGGTGCCTTAGGCATCCCCAATCTTAGGCTCTTGCCACTCCTTATTCCAAAATCCACCAAATCTTTACCCAAAACATGAAAACTTCACAACACAAAACTTAAGCAGAAAATCTCATGAGCTCCGTTAATATGAGAAAACAAACCACCACTTTAAGGTACTGTAATTAACTCATTCTTAATTTATATTGGTCTTAAACCTATTGTATTCCAACTTCTCTATGGTTCATACCCCCTCCCCCCCCCCCCCCCCGATACTAGCCATAGATTCATCAAAATAAGCAAACAACACACGAAAAACTGAATCTGTCAAAAACAGAACAGTCTGTAGAAATCTCTATCAAACAAATACTTCTGAACTCCAAAAATTCTGAAATAAATTGGTGGGCGTGAAGAATTTGTCTATTAATCATCTACAAAAAGAATCAACCTAAAAGCACTCTCCAGTAAAAAATGGTATCTAATCTCGTGAGCGCAAACGTTTCTGTTTTTTACAGCAAGATTGCAAAGACTTCACCCATGTATTTCCAAAGGTTCTACTTGGTAGAAACACTAATTAAAACATAAACCACATCTAAACGGAGGCTAGATTAATTATTTGTTACTAAACAGGAACAAAAAGCAAGCAAAAAAAATAAAATTGGGTTGCGTCCCAACAAGCGCTATCGTTTAACGCCCCGAGCTAGGCATAAAAGCAAGAATTGATCTAGGTATCGTCATCTTTGGTATGCAATTCTTCAATTGAACACTTATAACCCTTAGAAGATTCTTTCTTTTTGTTGATGATCAAACTCCTAGGCAAGAAATAAAGAAATTCATTTGTAGCAAAAGGTTCCTTAATGATAGCGAAAAAGTTGGGGTGAACACTTATTGATTTGAGATCTTCATTCTCCTTACTAGAAGATTCACCCTTATTTTTAGGAACATACATAAACTTGGCAACTTTGGTAGGATGAAGATTTGAAGTGTTTCTAATGGCAGAAAAGGCAGACCCTTAGTTGGTAATAATATCCTCAAGTTTATCAATTATAGTGGAATCTTGGTCTATCTTTTCATTAACTATGGGTTCTTTTTCTCTATAAATTTTCAGAGTAACTCCTACCTTAGATCCATAATGGGTAATTTGGCTATGGATATTTTTATCCAGATTCTCTATCAACTCTATGATGGAAATTTTATTTTCAATAATATCAAGCCTTTGCATCACATGTTCCAAAGTTAAAATAGTTCCATTAACCAAAAGAGGTAGTGGACCTAACAAATCTATCATAGCATTATAAGAATCAAAAGTATGGCTACCCAAGAAATTCCCTCCGGCAATGGTATCAAGAATATATCTATTCCAAGGAGTGGTGCCCACATAATAATTGCGAAGAAGAACGGAAGTAGATTGCTTCTTAGTAGATCTATTTTGAGCATTGCAAATTCTATACCAAGCATCTTTTAGATTTTCTCCCTCCCTTTGTTTAAAGTTAAGAACTTCATTATCGGGTGCACTAACAATGATAGAAGGACTAGCCATGGAGGCGAACAAATGATCTAACACACGAACACACAAGAGACAAGTGAAAAGAGGCGAACGGAAAAGGGCGAATAAAACGGCAAAGGTGAAGTGGGGCAGAGGAAAACGAGAGGCAAATGGCAAATAATGTAATGCGAGGGATAAGAGTTTGTGATGGGTACTTGGTATGTCTTGACTTGAGTGTAGATCTCTTCGGCAGCGGCGCCAGAAATGGCTAGTTGATGGGAGATCAAATCTTGACTTGATTTGGAGCAAATCTCCCCGGCAACGGCGCCAGAAATGGCTAGTTGACGGGAGATCAAATCTTGACTTGACTTAGCGCAAATCTCCCCGGCAACGGCACCAGAAATCCTTCTTGCTACCTCTTGAGCATGCGTTGGTTTTCCCTTGAAGAGGAAATGGTGATGCAGCAAAGTAGCGTAAGTATTTCCCTCAGTTTTTGAGAACCAAGGTATCAATCCAGTAGGAGACTACACGCAAGTCACCTAGTACCTACACAAACAATCAAGAACCTTGCAACCAACGCGATAAAGGGGTTGTCAATCCCTTCACGGCCACTTGCAAAAGTGAGATCTGATAAAGATAATAAGATAATATTTTTGGTGTTTTTGTGATGTAAAGTAGACCCGGGGGCCATAGGTTTCACTAGTGGCTTCTCTCATGATAGCATCTATTACGGTGGGTGAAGAAATTACTACCGAGCAATTGATAGAAAAGTGCATAGTTATAAAAATATCTAGGCATGATCATGAATATAGGCATCACGTCCGTGTCAAGTAGACCGAAATGATTCTGCATCTACTACTATTACTCAGCACATCGACCGCTATCCAGCATGCATCTAGAGTATTAAGTTCATAAGAACAGAGGAACGCATTAGGCAAGATGACATGATGTAGAGGGATAAACTCAAGCAATATGATATAAACCCCATCTTTTTATCCTCGATGGAAACAATACAATACGTGCCTTGCTGCCCCTACTGTCACTGGGAAAGGACACCGCAAGATTGAACCCAAAGCTAAGCACTTCTCCCATTGCAAGAAAGATCAATCTAGTAGGCCAAACTAAACCGATAATTCGAAGAGACTTGCAAAGATATCAAATCATGCATATAAGAATTCAGAGAAGAACCAAATATTGTTCATAGATAATCTTGATCATAAACCCACAATTCATTGGATCTCGGGAGACACACCGCAAAAGAATATTACATCGAATAGATCTCCAAGAACATCGAGGAGATCTTTGTATTGAGAACCAAAGAGAGAGAAGAAGCCATCTAGCTAATAATTATGGACCCGAAGGTCTGAGGTAAAATACTCACGCATCATCGGAGAGGCTATGGTATTGATGTAGAAGCCCTCCATGATCGAATCCCCCTCTGGTAGATCGCCGGAAAAGGCCCCAGATGGGATCTCACGGGTACGGAAGGTTGCGGAGGTGGAAAAGTGGTTTCGTGGCTCCCCTGGATGTTTTCAGGGTATGAGAGTATATATAGGCGAAAGAAGTACGTCGGTTGAGCTACAAGGGGCCCACAAGGGTGGGGGCGTGCCTACCCCCTGGGCGCACCCTCCTACCTCGTGGCCACCTTGTTGCGTCTCTGACTTCCACTCCAAGTCTCCTGGATTGCGTTTGTTCCTAGAAAGATCCCCGCGAAGGTTTCGTTCCGTTTGGATTCTGTTTGATATTCCTTTTCTACGAAACACTGAAATAGGCAAAAAAACAGCAACTGGCACTGGGCCCCCGCTTAATAGCTTAGTCCCAAAAATAATATAAAAAAGCATATTAAAGCCCATTAAACATCCAAAACAGATAATATAATAGCATGGAAAGATAAAAAATTATAGAGACGTTGGAGACGTATCAACTACCGCATTCTAACGTTCGCACGGGCTAGGGCGTCCTATAGCCAGACCTGCTCTCACACCAAGCGTTGTGGCACCCCGGCTCAAATAAACCGGAATGCCCCGTATTCCATCCCAAAGATCAAGGAGAAGTCTTCTGGAATATGCTTAGCATAGAACAAATCAGCTCTTTATTTCAATATATATCGGTACAAAGGGGTTACATCGGCACGGCGACACTACGCCTGCCACGGTTGCTCCATGCAAGCAGCAGAACAACACGAAGTAGCGGAATTACTACTCGCAGCGGAACATCAATGACGGTGATGAACTCCACTCCACAGGGACTCTGGTTGGAACGCTTATCCTAGCTCGCAAACAAGGACTCCACGGTAAACAAGCAATCAAATCTGGCATGACCTGCAAAATGGCATGACATGCCACGTCAGTACATTGAATGTACTTGCAAGCTCACAGCAACCAAAGCAATCAAGACAGACAACAGCATGGCAATTACAGGTTAACAAGGATTAACATGATACTATCAAAACAACATGGTATGAATAACATGATACAACTAGAACAATACGAGCAAGGCATGAACATATAAACAAGATGACACTATCATGCAACATGATGACGTTATCATGCACCAACTTACTATGTTCGGGTTACCTCGTAACCATCACAGACATCACACGATCATCTCAGGATCCAATCAAGCTTGGTATTAACAATACCTTAGTAAACATTACATGACCACAAGGATCTTGATTTTTACCCTTGACTCTCGCATAATACCACAATCATCAACTCGGTATCCTCGATACCACGGTGATCATCTCACGATTACAATCAACTTCATTCTCATCATCGAACCATGGTTGTTATTAAGCACATTATTATTATTATCGTCGACCCAAAGTGTGACCAACTACAAACTAGGACCTTATCCGCGGTCGTGGCTATCGATAGATTTAATACACACTCTGCAGAGGTAGCGCACTGTACCCACACCACGAAACCCATGGCCTCGCACACCCATTCGGGTGGACCAACGGCGTTCCGACAAAACCGTCCTACTGCCATGACACTCTCCCGGCCACTCCGACCAACTCCCCATTGGGCTAATCATGGGTGGCCCTGTGCCTACCAAAGGCATCAATGGCCACCGTCGTGGAAAAACATAAACGGTCCCAAAGGGGGACAAAAGCGTGAAAAACAACTCGAGCACACAAGGCTTATGCCATCCTACCCGGCCAAGGTAGCGCCCGCGCATAGCCTTCACTCGTGGGAGGCACCGATGAGAGGCATGACAATAGACCTAGTTAGGACCTCCCCATAAAGTCAAATGTGGTTGCACTGGTCAGCTCGATATGGTGGTACCATGACTCAGCCAACAGTTGTTCAAGTTCAACTTAATCCGGTTAAACTTGAATGCAATATGTTGAGCCATGATAAAATAAGATGATGCAATTGTCACGCATGATATCAACATGAGCATGGATCTACAACATAATCATCAAGCATATGAACAATGATAAATCATATCCAACTGAGCATGACATACCAACGAGTATGAATAACACAAGTATAACACTACAGATAAGCATAGCATAACCACTAGCATCAGAAATAAATACTATGCCAGAATATAACGATAACACTACCAAGTAATCATGTAACCAGCTAGAACATGCATATTCACTGTACTCGGTAGCAGACGATAGTCATGCACCGAAGAACATGACCAACACCAACATTTACTACTACCAAACATGTCATACGAGAATAATACTAGCAAGAATACATGATAACCATGTGCATAAAAACATAGCATGAAAGTGAACACAAATCCATAAGCATCACCGAACCAACGATAACCAATATTCAAGTTGAAAACCATGGCTACTGCATGGCCACCAAGCAAGTGGGTCTTGTGGCTTGCCTGGGGATGAAGAATGCACCGGGGAGGAGTGCGGAACGATCGAGGAAAGAATCACCGAAAACAGTTCTCTCACGAAGGGGCTGTTTACGGGCAAGGGCAAAATGGTCATTTCCATTATGTCAAACCATATGAAAATGATACCAAAAGTTTGGGCTCGAAGAGACGAAGATGTGGGCTTTGGATTCACCTCAATCGGAGTCTCGAGCAAAAAGTAATAGCCCGACGAAGTTCAGGGACCAATCTATAAAATAACTCTACAAACAGGCCCCTGGCTGGAAAATCAGAAAGCACATTTCTATGATTGCATCTTCACAAAGTGAAAACGTATTTTAAGCCGAAGGAGAAACAGAGTGCATTTTCTTCAAAGGAAAGCGTTTTACCAAAAATACGCCTTCACTAAAAAGGTCAGCGGGGCCACTGGGTCAACATGGGAGACTTATAGGTGGGGCCCGCCACATATCCACGTGGGCAGGACGGAGTCAACGTCGGGTGGCTGATGAGGGGGTCCCACATGCTGGTGGGGCCTGCCCGGCCGGTCGTCGCCTTCAAACTCGCGCTCGTCCGCGAGGCAGAGCAGAGGCGCATGGTGCGGGCGACCGTCCCGGCGATCTGGTCCACCCCCGGCGACGCTCCGCACACCGACGGGCACGGGAAGATGAGGCGCTCCTTCCTGGACCCTTCATGCACGCTGATGGGGCACTGAAGAGAGTGCAGTCTTGGCTGGGGTGGACGGCGGTTCCGGTCGGAGTTGAGCACGGGGCTATGGCCGCTTCAGGGACGAGGCGAATGGGTGGGGAGGCTCAGCATGCTTCTATGGATCTACTGGTGGGGAGAGGGGGCGGGAAGAGAGCCTGGCTGCCGCCATGGGAGTCGAGGAGAGAGGCACTGCGGCCATGGGAGTCGAGGAGAGCTCCAGAAGCTCAGGCGAGTGGTTGGGGAGGCGTAGAGGAGATCGGTGAGGAGGCTGGTGAGGTCGAATGGCTCGGGTACGGGCAGGTGCGCCTTTGTCCCCTCTTTCGATCCATCCCTCTAGCTCGGGCCAAGCAGCCCTCCTCGCCGGCGTGTGATCCAGCGGAGCCTCGCCACCCTCTGTTTTCCTCTCCCCCTCCCTCTCACCTGACTAGCAGGGCCCGCTAGTCAGCCACTCTGGCCGCGCCCGAAGCGGTACGAGTGGTGGCGCCCACGGGGTTTACGCCTTTGACGTCACCCCCCCCCCCCCAGTTCTGTTTTATTTAAATTCAAAATTCAATTTTATCCAGAGAGCTTCAAACAGCCAAAAAAAATTAACCATAAGTCCAAATGAATTGATTCTTTTTGCATTGTGTTCTTGATGAAAAGATCTAGCAGCTCACCAAAAATGAGATTTTTCTCTGCTTTCTATAATTTCTGGTGAATTTCAGAAGGGTTCTTGATGTTTCCTTTTTGTGTTTATAATTGTTTTCAGAAAGTGAAGCTTGTCTTGAGGATCACCAGGAAGATTGTGAACCTCATCTGCACTAAGGCAAGCCACAGCAACATTTGTGATTTTTTTCAACTTGAAGTAATGATTTAATCCATGCATTTAAATCACTAGAATAAATATTTATATTATGTTGGATGCTTGTTTGAGTTGATATGCTTAGTTTACAGAAGTTTGAAGCTAACTAAGTCGGTTAAGTAACTAGAAGTAATATTTGTTATGAAGAAGTAATATGGTTTTGTAAATAAGGAATTATTCTGAGTTATTTTTTCTTGAATGAGAAAATAGAAATATGCTAAGTAAAGATTCTATTTAAAGTGATGATTAATCATAATCAGAGGGGTGTTATGAGTTATTGATGTCCATGCTTAGTGTTTGATATAGTTGACCCAGTTATTTCTATTGATATATGATGCACATGTTAGTGTTGCATTTTCATGGCATTTCATGACACCGGTCACTTTTTCCTTAAGTTGAATCTGATAATAACTCAACTTGAATATATCGTTGATCGGGTCATGGTGCCACCGAATCAAGTTTTTCCCATTGCAACCACATTTGCCTTTATGAGAAGGCCTTTATTTGGTCTATTGTCATGCCTCTGGTCAGTGCCTCCAATGAGGGAAGGTTATGGGCGTGCGTTACCCTAGCCTGGTAAGCAGACATAACCTTGTGTGCCCATTGTTGTTGTTATGGTACCTTGTCCCCGTTTGGGACCGTTTATGTTTTGCCACGACGGTGGCCGTTGGTGTCTTTGGTAGACACGGGGCCACCCAGGACTAGCCCAGTGGGGAGTGAGTCGGAGTGGCCGGGAGAGTGTCATGGCAATGGAGGGGTTTCGTCGGAATGTCGTTGGTCCACCCGAATAGGTGTGCGAGGCCATGGGTTCCGTGGTGTGGGTACAATGCGCTACCTCTGCAGAGTGTATTAAATCTATCGATAGCCGAGTCCACGGTTATGGACACGCTCGAAAGTAGGTCACACCATGGTTTAATGTTTAATTAATTTTGCACACTAAACTATGAACTTTGCACTATTGAGGAGATGTTGATTGAGAAACCATTGTGTTAATGGAGACCAAGTTGTTGGTCAGTTCGTGATCTCAGATAGATCACCGTTTGGTTACGAGCTAACCCGAGCAAAGACCAAGAGGTTGGTCCGTTTGTGATCCGAGAGCGGTCACCGTTTGGTAAGCAAGTCCGAGGGACTTATATTACAAGATCCTGATCACTGCATGTATGATATGATTTTGCATTAGTAAAGCAATTGGTTAATTATCATGATATTGTTTGTCATTATGTTTATGTTTGTTGTGAGCTTGCAAGTACATTCAATGTACTGACCTGGCGTGTCATGCCAGCTTTCAGGAAAGTCTCGTTGGAATGGAGTGATGTCCGAGTCTATATCGTGTCCACATCGGTGTCCCTGTGCTATGGAGTTCCACTACGACGTCGTTCCACTACTGCGTTGTTGTTATGATCGAGGCCCCTTTATGTTCACTAAATAATGTACATATTGTTCAGCCGCACCGTGTGTGCCGCTTGGCCTCGCCACTTGTTCTAATATGAACCTTGTTTCGCTAGCATCAATAACGCGGTTGCTTTCTGTACCAAGATGTTGTGTGTTGCCAGAAGACACGGTCTCTGGGCTGGCACTACAAGGTAAACCGGTTGCTCTAATCCGGGGTGCCACAAGATCAAACTGATATGCACAAGCTATCCCCACCTTGGGAAGGAACCTTTGTGGTCAGCAAAAATCTAAATAATGGATCATACTACCTTATCGATGTTTGAGGCCACAAGGACTCACGCCCGTCGGAGGAGGAGACCCGCCGGCCGTGGAATATTGCTCATCTTTGGCCTTATTGTACCTGAGCCACCAGCTCTCGTGATGTACATATTATGACAATGTACATATTATGATGAATCTAATAAAGCCGGCATCCCTGATAATTCAGGGCCTCTGTCGTTTCATTTCTGAGAATAATGAGTCTTTATTGTCATGATCACTTGGGGGCTTCGTGCTCATTGAGCATAGCTATGATTACCCTTTTGGTCCATCTTGTACGCAATTACAAAACACTTGGGGGCTTCCTGCTCATTGAGCATAGCTACGACTACCCTAGTTGATCCGGCTTATATGCCTGGAATGAAATGTTACTTGGGGGCTCTTTGTTCAACGGACAAGAGTTTTTATGACCCTTGTAATAGGCTTAAAAGCCAGGCTTGGAAGCCAGGTGTATTCACCTAAAAACCCGGGTTATCCTTCCTTTTTAAGTCTGCCACTCTGCCCAGATTGACTGGAATGACCCGCCGTACTTTTGACAGTCAATCTTATACAGACCCTGAACTTTTCAAAGTTAAAATGACGATTGGTCATGTGAGGTACGACTTATAAGGTTTGCATGAAGGTTTAACTTGGTGGTTGTGCGGCCCTTTGAAAGCACTTGATTTTTAGGCCTGGCCGCCTATGAAAGCCTTGATTTTTTGTTATTTGATTTGAACATTTTTTGAGGTTTACCTGTTGTGACATGTTAATACATGGTTAAAAACCAATGAGGGCTATGATGCTTTACGGTTCATATATGAAATTATCCGGTGTTTATTAACCTGGCCTGGCTTTGGACTATAAGTCGCCAGTATATGATGATTGATGTCTACTACGCAACCTTCTTCTTGTAGACGTTGTTGGGCCTCCAAGTGCAGAGGTTTGTAGGAGAGTAGCAAATTTCCCTCAAGTGGATGACCTAAGGTTTATCAATTCGTGGGAGGCGTAGGTTGAAGATGGTCTCTCTCAAAGAGTCTCTTGTGTCCCCAACACACCCAATAATTGTATAGGTGCACTAGTTCGGCGAAGAGATGGTGATACAAGTGCAATATGAATGGTAGATATAGGTTTTTGTAATCTGAAAATATAAAAACAGCAAGGTAAATATTGATAAATGTGAGCACAAACGGTATTGCAATGCGTTGAAACAAGGCCTAGGGCTCATACTTTCACTAGTGCAAGTTCTCTCAACAATAATAACATAATTGGATCATATAACTATCCCTCAACATGCAACAAAGAGTCACTCCAAAGTCACTAATAGCGGAGAACAAATGAAGAGATTATTGTAGGGTACGAAACCACCTCAAAGTTATCCTTCCTGATCAATCTATTCAAGAGTTCGTAGTAAAATAACACGAAGCTATTCTTTCCGTTCGATCTATCATAGCGTTCGTACTAGAATAACACCTAAAAATACAAGTTAACCAAAACCATAATGTCACCTAGATACTCCAATGTCACCTCAAGTATCCGTGGGTATGATTATACGATATGCATCACACAATCTCAGATTCATCTATTCAACCAACACAAAGAACTTCAAAGAGTGCCTCAAAGTTTCTATCGGAGAGTCAAGACGAAAACATGTGCCAACCCCTATTCATAAGTTCACAAGGTCACTAAACCCGCAAGTTGATCACCAAAACATACATCTAGTAGATCACGTGAATATCCCATTGTCACCATAGATAAGCACATGCAGGACATACATCAAGTGTTCTCAAATCCTTAAAGACTCAATCCGATAAGATAACTTCAAAGGGAAAACTCAATCCCTTACAAGAGAGTAGAGGGGGGGAAACATCATAAGATCCAACTATAATAGCAAAGCTCGCGATACATCAAGATCGTGCCGAATCAAGAACATGAGAGAGAGAGAGAGAGATCAAACACATAGCTACTGGTACATACCCTCATCCCCGAGGGTGAACTACTCCCTCCTTGTCATGGAGAGTACCGGGATGATGAAGATGTCCACCGGTGAGGGATCCCCCCTCCGGCAGGGTGCCGGAACAGGGTCCCGATTGGTTTTTGGTGGCTACAGAGGCTTGCGACGGCGGGACTCCCGATCTAGGTTATGTTCTGGGGGTTTTCAGATATATAAGAGGTTTTGGGCCGGGAACAAGTCGGGGGGTCTCGAGGCGGCCACGAGGTAGGGGTGCGCCTGGGGGTAGGGCGCGCCCCCAGCCTCGTGGGTGCCTTGGGACTCTTCTGGTCCATCTTCGATACTCCGTGGGCTTCTTCTGGTCCAAAAACAAATTTCAGGTCAATTGGACTCCCTTTGGTTTTCCTTTTCGCAATACTCAAAAACAAGGAAAAAAGTAAACCGCATCTGGCTGTGGGTTAATAGGTTAGTCCCAAAAATCATATAAAATAGCATATAAATGCATATAAAACATCCTAGATGTATAATATAATAGCATGGAACAATCAAAAATTATAGATACGTTGGAGACGTATCAGCATCCCCAAACTTAATTCCTGCTCGTCCTCGAGTAGGTAAATGATAAAAACAGAATTTTTTATGTGGAATGCTACCTACCATGTTTATCAATGTAATTTTCTTTATTGTGGCATGAATGTTCAGATTCGAAAGATTCTAGACAAAATTTTAATATTGACATAAAAATAGTAATACTTCAAGCATACTAACCAAGCAATTAGGTCTTATCAAAATAACATAGCCAAAGAAAGCTTACCCCTACAAAATCATATACTTTGGCCATGCTTCATTTTCATCACATAAAATGCTCCCATCATGCACAACCCCGATGACAATTCGAACAATTGGTTCATACTTATTAACGCGCTTCAGCATTTTCAACCCTTACGCAATACATGAGCGCAAGCCATGGATATAGCACTATGGGTGGAGTAGAGTATGATGATAGGGGTTATGCGAGAAGACAAAAAAGGAAAGTCTCACATTGACGCGGCTAATCAACGGGCTATGGAGATGCCCATCAATTGATGTCAATGCAAGGAGTAGGGATTTCCATGCAACGGATGCACTAGAGCTATAAGTGTATGAAAGCTCATCAAAAGAAACTAAGTGGGTGTGCATCCAACTTGCTTGCTCACGAAGACCTAGGGCATTTTGAGGAAGCCCATCATTGGAATATACAAGCCAAGTTCCATAATGAAAAATTCCCACTAGTATATGAAAGTGACAAAATAAGAAACTCTCTATCATGAAGATCATGCTGCTATTTTGAAGTACAAGTGTGGAAAAAGGATAGTAACATTGTCCCTTCTCTCTTTTTCTCTCATTTTTTTATTCGGGCTTATTTGGCCTCTCTTTTTTATTTGGGCTTCTTTGGCCTCTTTTTTTTCTTTATTTATAGTCCGGAGTCTCATCCCGACTTGTGGGGGAATCATAGTCTCCATCATCCTTTACTCACATGGGACAATGCTCTAATAATGAAAATCATCACACTTCTATTTACTTACAACTCAAGAATTACAACTCAATACTTAGAACAAAATATGACTCTATGTGAATGCGTTCGGCGGTGTACCGGGATATGCAATGAATCAAGAGTGACATGTATGAAAGAATTATAAAGGTGGCTTTGCCACAAATATGATGTCAACTACATGATCATGCAAAGCAACATGACAATGATGGAGCGTGTCATAATAATCGGAACGGTGGAAAGTTGCATGGAAATATATCTCGGAATGGCTATGGAAATGCCATGATAGGTAGGTATGGTGGCTGTTTTGAGGAAGGTATATGGTGGGTGTATGATACTGGCGAAAAGTGCGCGGTATTAGAGAGGCTAGCAATGGTGGAAAGGTGAGAGTGTGTATAATCCATGGACTCAACATTAGTCATAAAGAACTCATATACTTATTGCAAAAATCTACAAGTTATCAAAGCAAAGTATTACGCGCATGCTCCTTGGGGGATAGATTGGTAGGAAAAGACCATCGCTCGTCCCCGACCGCCACTCATAAGGAAGACAATCAATAAATAAATCATGCCCCGACTTATCACATAATGGTTCACCATACGTGCATGCTACGGGAATCACAAACTTTAACACAAGTATCTCTCAAATTCACAACTACTCAACTAGCATGACTCTAATATCACTACTTCCATATCTCAAAACAATCATCAAGCATCAAACTTCTCTTAGTGTTCAACACACTCATAAGAAAGTTTTTACTATTTTGAATACCTAGCATATTAAGATTATTTAAGAAAATTACCATGCTATTTAAGAATCTCAAAATAATATAAGTGAAGCATGAGAGTTCATCTATTTCTTCAAAATAAAACCACCACCGTGCTCTAAAAGATATAAGTGAAGTACTAGAGCAAATGACAAACTACTCCGAAAGATATAAGTGAAAATCAATGAGTAGTTGTATAATTATGCAACTATGTGAAGACTCTCCCATTTAATAATTTCAGATCTTAGATTTTATTCAAACAGCAAGCAAAACAAAATAAAATAGCATTGCAAGGATAGCACAACTCATGTAAAGAAGCAAAAACTTAGGCTCATCCGATACTAACCGATAGTGGTTGAAGAAGAAAGGTGGGATGCCTACCGGGGCATCCCCAAGCTTAGATGCTTGAGACTTCTTGAAATATTATCTTGGGGTGGATTGGGCATCCCCAATCTTGAACTTTTGTGTCTCCCTAATTCCTCTCATATCATGGTTTCTCTTTTTATCAAAAGCTTCATACACACCAAACTCAACAAGAACTCGTGAGATAGGTTAGTATAAACAATGCAAAACCTTATCATTTTCTACTGTGACAAATCACTAAAATTATTATTCAACATTTAATACTAAATTTCTCTGCATATTTAATACTCCTATCCTTAAATAGAATCATTGAACAAGCAAACATATGCAAACAATGCAAACATAACAGCAATCTGCCAAAACAGTACAGTCTGTAAAGAATGCAAGAGTATCAATACTTCCCTAACTCCAAAAATTATGAAATAAAATTCCCACTGTAGTAAATTTATCAGAGCTCATTATGCAAAACGTTTCAACATTATATAATGCTCTGAATTTTCTAGGGAATTTTTGCAACAGCGGTAAACTTTCTGTTTTCAAACAACAACATGTATAGTAGCAAAATAAGCATGGCAAAGGCTATCCTTGACTTTTTATTGAAACTAAAGATGCAAAACATTATTCTAAATAACAGAAAGCAAATACTAACAAGATAAAATGACGCTCCAAGCAAAACACATATCATGTGGTGAACAAAAATATAGCTCCAAGTAAAGTTACCGATGAACGAAGACGAAAGAGGGGACGCCTTCCAGGGCATCCCCAAGCTTAGACGCTTGGTTATCCATGAATATTGCATTGGGGTGCCTTGGGAATCCCCAATCTTAGGCTCTTGCCACTCCTTATTCCATAGTCCATCAAATCTTTACCCAAAACTTGAAAACTTCACAACACAAAACTTAACAGAAAACTGTGAGCTCCGTTAGCGAAAGAAAACAAAACACCACTTCAAGGTACTGTAATGAACTCATTCTTTATTTATATTGGTGTTAAAACTAATTTATTACAACTTCTCTATGGTTTATAAACTATTTTACTAGCCATAGATTCATCAAAATAAGCAAACAACACAATGAAAACAGAATATGTCAAAAACAGAACAGTCTGTAGCAATCTGTAACTAACCCAAACTTCTGGAACTCCAAAAATTCTAAAATAAATTGGTGGACCTGAGGAATTTGTCTAGTAATCATCTTCAAAAAGAATCAACTAAATAGGACTCTCCAGTAAAAAGTTGAAGCTAATCTCGTGAGCGCTAAAGTTTCTGTTTTTTACAGCATGATCATAAAGACTTTACCCAAGTCTTCCCAAAGGTTCTACTTGGAACAAACACTAATTAAAACATGAAAACACATATAACCAGAAGCTAGATGGATTATTTATTCCTAACAGAACCAAAAAGCAAGAAACTAAAATAAAATTGGGTTGTCTCCCAACAAGCGCTAACGTTTAAAGACCCTAGCTAGGCATGATGATTTCAATGATGCTCACATAAGAGATAAGAATTGAAACATAAAGAGAGCATCATGAAGAATATGACTAGCACATTTAAGTCTAACCCACTTCCTATGCATAGGGATTTTGTGAGAAAACAACTTATGGGAACAATAATCAACAAGCATAGGAAGACAAAACAAGCATAACTTCAAAAATTTAAGCACATAGAGAGGAAACTTGATATTATTGCAATTCCTACAAGCATATGTTCCTCCCTCATAATAATTTTTAGTAGCATCATGAATGAATTCAACAATATAACCAGCACCTAAAGCATTCTTTTCATGATCTACAAGCATAGAAATTTTATTACTCTCCACATAAGCAAAATTCTTCTCATTCGGAATAGTAGAGGGAGCAAACTCAACAAAATAAGTATCATATGTTTCAGAATTAAGATTGACAAGTTTCATGGTTATCATTATTATTTAAAGCATATGTGTCATCACAATAATCATCATAGATAGGAGGCATGCTTTCATCATAGTAAATTTGCTCATCAAAGCTTGGGGGACAAAAAATATCATCTTCATCAAACATAGCTTCCCCAAGCTTGTGGCTTTGCATATCATTAGCATCATGGATATTCAAGGAATTCATACTAACAACATTGCAATCATGCTCATCATTCAAATATTTAGTGCCAAACATTCTAATGCATTCTTCTTCTAACACTTTGGCACAATTTTCCTTTCCATCATACTCACGAAAGATATTAAAAAGATGAAGCGTATGAGGTAAACTCAATTCCATTTTTTTTGTAGTTTTC
Organism: Aegilops longissima; assembly: GCA_021605205.1. Taxonomy (NCBI): domain Eukaryota; kingdom Viridiplantae; phylum Streptophyta; class Magnoliopsida; order Poales; family Poaceae; genus Aegilops; species Aegilops longissima. The sequence goes on from CM038679.1 coordinate 79,742,889, forward strand.
TTTTATAAACTAATCTAGTGATAAAACAAGAAACAAAAAGATTCAATTGCAAGATCTAAAGATATACCTTCAAGCACTCACCTCCTCGGCAACGGCGCCAGAAAAGAGCTTAGTTGACGGGGTGTGAGTGACGCTTACCTAGCCTTCCCGGCAACGGCGCCAGAAAAGAGCTTGATGTTTACTACACAACCTTCTTCTTGTAGACGTTGTTGGGCCTGCAAGTGCACAGGTTTGTAGGACAGTAGCAAATTTCCCTCAAGTGGATGACCTAAGGTTTATCAATCCATAGGAGGCGTAGGATGAAGATGGTCTCTCTCAAACAACCCTGCAACCAAATAACAAAGAGTCTCTTGTGTCCCCAACACACCCAATACAATGATAAATTGTATAGGTACACTAGTTCGGCGAAGAGATGGTGATACAAGTGCAAAATAGATGGTAGATAAAAGTTATTGTAATCTGAAAATATAAAAACAGCAAGGTAACTAATGATAAAAGTGAGCGTAAACGGTATTGCAATGATAAGAAACAAGGCCTAGGGTTCATACTTTCACTAGTGCAAGTTCTCTCAACAATAATAACATAGACAGATCATATAACAATCCCTCAACATGCAACAAAGAGTCACTCCAAAGCCACTAATAGCGGAGAACAAACGAAGAGATTATGGTAGGGTACGAAACCACCTCAAAGTTATTCTTTCGGATCAATCTATAAAAGAGTTCGTACTAGAATAACACCTTAAGACACAAATTAACCAAAACCCTAACGTCACCTAGATACTCCATTGTCACCTCAAGTATCCGCGGGCATGATTATACGATATGCATCACACAATCTCACATTCATCCAACCAACATAAAAGTACTTCAAAGAATGCCCCAAAGTTTCTACCGGAGAGTCAAAAAAACGTGTGCCAACCCCTATGCATAGGTTCATGGGTGGAACCCGCAAGTTGGTCACCAAAACATACATCAAGTGGCACGTGATATCCCATTGTCACCACAGATAAACATGGCAAGACATACATCAAGTGTTCTCAAATAAAGACTCAATCCGATAAGATAACTTCAAGAGGGAAACTCAATTCATCATAAGAGAGTAGAGGGGGAGAAACATCATAAGATCCAACTATAATAACAAAGCTCGTGATACATCAAGATCGTGCAATACAGAGAACACGAGAGAGAGAGAGAGATCAAACACATAGCTACTGGTACATACCCTCAGCCCCGAGGGTGAACTACTCCCTCCTCGTCATGGATAGCGACAGGATGATTAAGATGGCCACCAGTGATGTGTTCCCCCTCCGGCAGGGTGCCGGAACGGACTCCCGAGAGGTTCTTGGTGGCTACAGAGGCTTGCGGCGGCGGAACTCCCGATCTATCTTGATATTCGATGTTTTTAGGGTACGTAGGCTTATATAGGCGAAAGAAATCGGTCGGGAGGTGCTCGAGGGGCCCACGAGACAGGGGGGCGCGCCCTCCTCTCTCGTGGCTGCCTCGAGGACCTTCTGACGTGAACTCCAAGTCTCCAGGATGGTATTCTTCCCAAAAATAACGCTGCCGAAGGTTTCATTCCGTTTGGACTCCGTTTGATATTCCTTTTCCTGGAAATACTGAAACAGGCAATAAAACAACAATATGGGTTGGGCCTCCGGTTAATAGGTTAGTCCCAAAAGTAATATAAAAGTGAATAATGAAGCCCAATATTGCCCAAAACAGTAGATAATATAGCATGGAGCAATCAAAAATTATAGATACGTTGGAGACGTATCATTACTCTGCACTTGTTAACTTAATACACTAGATGCATGCTGGATAGCGGTCGATGTGTCGAGTAATAGTAGTAGATGCAGGCAGGAGTCGGTCTACTTATCATTAATCTGCACTTGTTAACTTAATACACTAGATGCATGCTGGATAGCGGTCGATGTGTCGAGTAATAGTAGTAGATGCAGGCAGGAGTCGGTCTACTTGTCACGGATGTGATGCCTATATTCATGATCATTGCCTTAGATATCGTCATAACTTTGCACTTTTCTATCAATTGCTTAACAGTAATTTGTTTACCCACCATATGCGTTCTTCCAAGAGAGAAGCCTCTAGTGAAAACTATGGCCCCCTGGTCTATCTTTTATCATATTATTTTCAGATCTATAAAACCAAAAAACCCAAAAATACCTTGCTGCAATTTATTTACCTTTACTTTATTTTGCATTTATATTTATATTTTATACCTATCTCTATCAGATCTCATCCTTGCAAGTAACCGTGAAGGGATTGACAACCCCTTTGTCGCGTTGGGTGCAAGTATTTGTTTGTTTGTGCAGGTGCAATCATTGGTGACTTATGTGTTCCTCCTACTACATTGATAATTTGGTTCTCAAACTAAGGGAAATAATTATCTCTACTTTGTTGCATCGCCCTTTCCTCTTCAAGAGAAAAACCAACGCAAGCTCAAGAAGTAGCAGTTCTCGGGATCGTCATCGACATTCGAGGGACTCTAAGTACGATCTACACCGACTTGTCTACTTATGCTGCACTCCGGAGCCTGTAACGATCGTTGATCCAAACCCGATATGCATCTTCATATTGTTCCTAGGTGTTCGAAGGGCGATTTTTTTGTTTTCTACTACGTTTCCCAACAGTGGCATCATGAGCGGTTCTATGAGTAGATGCGGATTTCGATCTAGATCACATGTGATTGTGAGGGTGATGTTCTTGCTATGCTTCCCTCGAGTGTTGCTGCAGTTCAGTTCATTGACGGCATGGGTGTCGCTTTTCACAAGGTTCTGTCAATCGCTCGGCCCTGGCGATAGACGATCTACTAATAGTTCCTTGGGCTTCACCATAGTCAAGAATAGTGAACTGTCACGTACGCAAGACGGCGATGAAGATGGATGATCTTTTAGGGGGCCACGTGTATTAGACGAAGTTTAGTGTGGGTGAACGAGATTTTTAATTAAGTCTCTTCTTTCACACACCCCAAAAGTTAATCTAGTAACAAGGATTATCACTTTATGGTGTGCACGTAGGTAGCTAGGTTTATCTGGAAACCCTAGAAGCCACATAATTAAAAATTTCCAAACCGATTAGAGGACGTCTAACTTGGTTTTGCAGGGTTTGCATATGATGTGGTATAGCCTTCATCATGATAATGAGTTTATGTATGAGATGGTTATATGTTGTAATGTTAAGTGACCTACGCGTCATGACATGATGGCTGAAGCAATGAGATTGCCACCTTAATGTAAATATCGTAGGAGACAGTGGCAAGACGTATACGGAGGACCCTGACGAGGAGAAGGTGTACCGGGCGCAGGACAAGGAGCTATAATTTCGTGCCACGGCAGAATTTCAGTTTTTGGTGCCACGACAACATTTTCTGAAATGGCCACGACGACAACGTTTTCTGAGATTGCCGCCATGGCAACGTTTTTGAAATGGTTGCCACGGTAACAAAATATTGGTCGTCACGTCGCTTCAACCGGAGATTGAAGAGGATCATGGAGAACTCCTGACGCCTAGGGCTATACCATATCATGCTATTATGAATTTCTTGAGATGTTTATTCCTTTCTTGTTTGCACCCTATAATTGCGCAATAGTCAATTATTAGTAGGGGCGGAGCCAGACCTAAAGTCAACCCGACACACCAGTTCAATATGACGTAAATTTTTCTAGCAAGAGTGTACCAAGTAATAATGTGTTCCGTACCTCTATCATAGACTAACGAACATAATGCAAGTTAATGCATGTAAAATAAAATAAAAATCAACAACAAAAATGTTACTAGAATGGTGAAACAAATGACAAAATCACTGGGAATAAATGTTTTGGATTTCAAATCTCAAAATAGACCACCAAACATCAAGGTTCGATAATCTACATGGCAAAAAATTGACTAGAAATTTTCATCTAGAACACAAAATGGCTAAATAAAAGTAGTTAAGTAGCTAAATATTTGCACGTTACCTTTTAGTACATTTGCTTCTTCAAAGCCATGAAATACTCAACCACATTGATCATTGGTGACTTTCAGTCCCACACTGTCAAACCAATGAGGATTAAACCTTCGCTCTTCAGTCCCAAACTCTTAACATGCAAAATATTTTTTCTTAGTTGATAAGGTCCATTAACCAAGTACTTCCTTCTTATCACATTTTTTAAATTAAGATCGTATTGATCTAGCAATTTCCTCTTGCCTTGATCGTATTGAATCTCTTCATCCCAATTCATGTTTTTCAGAGCTTATGACGTACATTTGATTAAATAGAAATAGGCCTGAATAAAAAAACACATGAGAAAATTACCAAACAATATGAGTCATGGTTGTGCGCCTAGCGGCGATAAATTGATTTCTGGCTCGCATGGCTTGCTCTCGTCTTCCTACATCAATTAGCTTCTAGGGCCTACTATAAAAAAGCCCATGACTTCCCTGCCCAAAAGGACTACATGCTCTAGCCAAAAAGGCCATCTGAACGGAGGTTGTCGCTGGCGCAAATTTTCTGCTCCCTGATGCACAACAATCAGTGTAACCTGATGCACAAACATATGGTGGAAGCTAATCACTACTGGACAAACAATTTGACCCTGATGCATGTGCATCAGGGAGCAGACATGCAGCTCTGCCCCTGATTATTAGGGTGATCTCTCACAATAAATATCAAGTTAAAAGCTGCTCTTCCGAGTGTTGCAACCGTCTATAACACGTAGCGTTCCGGAGTGCGTCATGTCCACATGAGTACAAATGAGACGTGAGGTGTAAGATGGGGATGTTTAGACCATGTATGCAGATAACAATTGGTTGTCTTGAAGTTCTAGCAGAATTATTTTGAGCTCAGAGCATGAAGCATCAAAAGATGAACAAGACCAATACTAATTTAGACTGTCGTGGTATCTGCACCATGTGGGGCATGCAACAATTATCATACATGTATTGTCAGTCTTGCACTTCATTATTGTTCTCTTTGTCTGGATCTTTTGCTGAAAGAGCTTCGTCATATTACTTCTTCGTGTGACCATAGATACTGTTGGGTGCAATATTCCGACATGCGTACTTTTATCCTCATCTCCTGACATGGTAGCATCATTCAAAATGCAGGTTCATCGCCTCTCAACTTCTGACCATAGGGAAATGATCATCTGAACCCTTGCAATAAATCAGCAAATAAATCAGTAGCCACCAGAACGATCTTTACAACTCAGATTTGGGACATCACTGAAATAACTCAACCACGGCTCAAGACGGCCGAAAATCGGCTCAGAGCATGAGACTGTTTTCATAAGAAGAAAGTGGCAGTTTCCTAAGATGGCCGAAAAGCAGCTCAGGGCAAAGGGCCACTATCACAAAAAGAAACTCAACAATTGTATGAGACGGCCAGAAAGCAGTTCAGAACTCGTGATAGTTGTTGAACAGAGAAATAAAAAGTCGGCATCACCCCGGACGGCCAAAAATAACTCAGAACACAGGCATGGTGCCATCACTGGAGAAAAATAGACAAGGGCTCATCAGGATCATATTCCAGGTTCACAGGTACTTATACAGAGCTCAGTGTTGTCGTCAATCTTCATAGTCCTTTGTCACACTGAGGTGTATATCTGACTTCCTTCTTTTAACAATACTCCTGTGGCGGTCAGATTCATCACTGTTCGAGTGACTTGCAAGACCTTGGTGGTATGATTACCGCATATATATGAGAATCTGATTCCCGAGGCAAACTTGTGTTCTGACTGATTCTTGCTTCTGACCAACTGTGGTGGATCTGATGCTTGCACTGCCATCTGTTGTCAATTCACAATGTACTAGCTTGCACCCGTGCCGTACTGAGGAAGACAGATGAATCTTGCCTTGGAAGCTTCTCTGGTATCTTGCGAGGGAAGACTGGGTTGCTTACACCAGAAGCTTCTCATTGTGATATACGGACCGATTACCACATATGCATACCATCTTAATATTTTTGTTGTTGATTACTTGCATGAAACATGGTTTGCTGGGCTATCCTCCTTTCTGAGTATTGAATACATGGCGCATTCTTGCTTTCTTCCAGGTATATCATGTTTCATAACCATCCTCAAAGAAGAATCAAACCTTGCATCTGAACCATACCTTTGACTGATAATATAGTGTCGATCTTGCACACAATTTATCTCCTTGTTGATTTGATCACTTCTGCTATGATGAGTGCACACTAAGGGAGATTTGATTATCCGTACAGTTGTGAGGAGTGCACGCTAATGCAAACTTGATTATCCGCAGCAAGATCAGATATTCCCCATTTCACTACAGTCGGCTGAGACTTCCATTCTGTTTAGCTGAGTTTCCAAATACTTGAATTCCTTGCTGATTCTTCGGGTCCATTGTCGGTTGACGAGCAGCTTCAATAAGGAGAAAATATGGCTACACCGAAGGCCCAAAGAAAGAAGCAAAAGAAATGACGAAAACAAAAGCACAAAAGCTTACAAATAATAATGCGAATAATCAAGCAACATCACATATTACTGCTACTCACAACAATAATATGCATGCATACCTAAGCACATAAATCTCGCGGAAACTCCGGTATTTTGGTCTAATATGATGTGGCGGTGTGCACGAAAGTGAGTCTGTGTGTGGAAGGAGTTGGTGTAACCATGGCTACACCAAGTGCTGACTGAACACCGTTTGGAAATGGATGAATATGGAGGCGAGGACGGACTTGGTGATCATGTAGTGAGACACAAAGGTCACGACCACATCATACTTAGGCGCACGAAAGGAAATCATACACGTCTAAACAATGGGATGACAGGGCAAGGCTGGCTGACAGGGTAGGATAACCAAGATCAGTAAGGGTTGCCAAATGACGAGATGGAAAGCACGATTAGAGATAGAGGCAAGTCTATCACCGAAATGATAAGGGTGGATGATGGAAATATATCGATGCGATACCTGAGCATAACTCCTGCAAATGGTGTATGGAACACTCGGTACCAGGGCATCACTCTGCTGGGACAGAGGTTGTGCCGAACACCGAGGAGCAGGTATGCTAAGAAGGAGGACGCAGGTAGTGGATCGAACCCGATGCCACCTACATTCACAATATCAACCGTAGTGAAAATATAATAAGTCTATATGCATGCTATGCGGCAAACAAATGCAGCAATCAAGTGCAACAAACCAACTGAACTCTATACTACTGCTACCTCTTGAGCATGTGTTGGTTTTCCCTTGAAGAGGAAAGGGTGATGCAGCAAATTAGCGTAAGTATTTCCCTCAATTTTTGAGAACCAAGGTATCAATCCAGTAGGAGACTACACGCAAGTCACCTAGTACCTGCACAAACAATCAAGAACCTTGCAACCAACGCGATAAAGGGGTTGTCAATCCCTTCACGGCCACTTGCAAAAGTGAGATCGGATAAAGATAATAAGATAATATTTTTGGTGTATTTGTTGTATAGATTGGAAAATAAAGATTGAAAAATAAAATAGATAGTAAACTAGAATTGTAGATCGGAAACTTGTATGACGTAAAGTAGACCCGGGGGCCATAGGTTTCACTAGTGGCTTCTCTCATGATATCATCTATTACAGTGGGTGAACAAATTACTGACGAGCAATTGATAGAAAAGCGCATAGTTGTGAGAATATCTAGGCATGATCATGAATATAGGCATCACTTCCGTGTCAAGTAGACCGAAACGATTCTACATCTACTACTATTAGTCAGCGCATCGACCGCTATCCAGCATGCATCTAGAGTATTACGTTCATAAGAACAGAGTAACGCATTTGGCAAGATGACATGATTTAGAGGGATAAACTCAAGCAATATGATATAAACCACATATTTTTATCCTCGATGGAAACAATACAATATGTGCCTTGCTGCCCCTACTATCACTGGGAAAGAACACCGCAAGATTGAACCCAAAGCTAAACACTTCTCCCATTGCAAGAAAGATCAATCTAGTATGCCAAACTAAACCGATAATTCGAAGAGACTTGCAAAGATATCAAATCATGCATATAAGAATTCATAGAAGAACCAAATATTGTTCATAGATAATCTTTGTCGGGGAAGCTGATCGTGACCCACGAACACCTATGGGACCTGGCGGACCGGGTCCCTTGTGGTTCGGTGGGGGGCGGAGATTGCACGAAGAGCAGATCGAGGCGATGCACACGAGCAGTTTACCCAGCTTCGGAGCTCTCCGGAGAGATAATACTCCTATTGCTGCTTGGTTGATTGTATTGTGTTCTTGCTAGGGAGCAATGAGAGCTACAAAACCTAGCCTGAGTGAGTGTGGTCTCGAATGAGTCGAACCAGCCGAACCAAACCCTTTCTACGTTGTGCATGGGCCTCCTTTTATAGGCTCAAGGGGTTTCCGATAGGTGGCAACATAGACGAGGGTACAAATGGAAAAACAGTAGTTGGTACACCGACATGTACAGTGTACAGTGTATTCTACCTAACTCTGACGGCAAGGGACAAGATCAATAAATGCCCATCCCTGTCGCCTAAACAGTGCAACAGGGACCGTCAGGTGCGCCACCGCTTGCCACGGTGGTAAGCTTGTCAGCGCCGCTTATCGCTGCTCTCCGCTGGCTGCACAGCCCCTTGACACGCTGCGTTCGTAATAGCCCCATGGCGACATCGCTACGGATGAGCTGGAGCGGAGATGAAGAGAGGTTGCTCGCCGCTGCAAGCACCTTGCCGCTGCTGAATCCTTGTCTCGCCGGGAGCTTGTCGCCATCAGCCTTCCCGCAAGCTCCTCTTGCCGGGTCTTGTTTCTTCGTGCCTTGAGTGGCCTTCCCGCAAGCTCCTCTTGCCGGGCCTTGAATACTTTGTTCTAGAATGGCTCCAAAGGAGCCGCGGAGGACCTTGGCGGTCACCAGTAAGCCTTGCCGCTGGTGCTGCAATCGCCCGTGCACGAAGTTCGGGATACTAGGGTAACCCTACTCTAGTACACCGACAGAGCCCCGGCTGGGCCACACGGCAAGCCGAGCGCTGTTGGGCCAGGCCAAAATAAGTGCACGGGCACGCACGCCCAGATCACGCCGTTATCGCTCCCGACCCACCACGCCTCCCACGAACAGCACGCGCCGAACGTGGCGCCGTGGGAGAGATCGTGGGGCTTTTTTATTGAAAGGTAACGTCCGCCTCTCCCTCCTTATAAGCAGGGGAAACAGGGCAAGACGCCCACCTTGCCATTGTTGTCACATCTCAAAAAACACCGCCGCCCCCTTCTTCTCAAGTCTCAAGAGAGCGACGCCCGCTTCATCGCCACTCAACGCCATCAACGCCGCCGCCTCCTCCACCACCTCCACCATGGCCCGAAGCCGACAAGGGAAGGGCGGAAGTCGGCCGAGGCGCAGCGGCTCATGGCGCTGCGAAAGGAGGGCCACCTTGACCCCTGCTCAACGCAAAGGAGTTGCGGAGGGTACTACCTCTTCGGTCGACGGAGACGCGGCACCACTCACAAGACGAGGGTGATCTCCGCCACCGATCCGAGAAAGTTTCGCGGGTACCCTTCTTCGCGCTCTTCTTCTACTGTGGGCTCTGCCCGCCCTTTTCCGAATTCTTTTGCGACATCATGAACACCTACGGTCTCCGCCTCCTTGATTTCACCCCCAACGCTGTCCTGACCATGGCAGTTTTCGCACACCTTTGCGAAAACTTTGTCGGAGTCCACACAAATGTAGCCCTCTTCCGCCACTTCTTCATGCCTCGCGTTGAGAGAGGAGAGCCGCTTGCCGGAGGGATTGCTTGGATCTCCAGGATCGGCAAGAAAGAAGCATATTTGGAAGGAGAGCTCCGTAGCAAGTGGGAGGAGTGGAGAGCCGATTGGTGTTGGATCATTGAGGAGAACCCGCAGCCCTTCACTGCCCAGCGCCAAAATCCCATAGTGCGCGGCAACGATTGGAGAAACTTGGCGCCGGAGGATGCTAGGTTGAAGATTGTCGTGACCCGGATCTTGCGCCTCAGGCATGCCGGGCTCACTGTAGGTGCTGTTGGCGCGGATTTCCTTCGTCGCCGCATCGCTCCCTTGCAGGAGAGGAGGAGACCTGCTTGGGAGTTCCAAAATGCGGCGGACATCATGAGGCTGCGCCCGGGCCTCAACTGGAATTTCACTGTCTTGGAGCTGGAAGCGATGCTGCTGGAGCTGTTCAAGCCCGACCCAGATCGCCCGAGTGGTTCATGTTGCCGAGGGGGTATTTTGTGCAACAACTCTTCGCTGACCGCATCCGCGCGATGATGCCGCCAGCGGTTCCCATGGGATCGCTCCAACTTGGCAAGAGCCCGCCGACGACATCGCGGCAACAGTTCGACAGCTTGGAAGAAGTGCCGATCCGCGCCGACGAAGCGAAGTGGCTCACCCGCGACACCACCGACGCCGAAGCTGCAGCGCACGCCACTAGGGCCGGAGGAGGCGGCGGAAGCCGCTGCCGCCGGTGAATTCGGGTTCACCGTGGAGGAGGCGGAGGCAGCCGAGGCGGCAAGCCTTGCCGACGAGAGGATCTTGCCGGCGCGAGGAGCAGGCCGAGCTCAAGCCGGGCCGAACGAGCCTGCCAGGGCGCCCCCTCCACCTTCAGTGTGGCTTGCCGCTGGAGGAGCCCGCGCCCCGCCAAGAAGGCGCCCGCAAGACCGGGGAAGTGGCGGGGCGGCAGACGGGCCAACAGCCGTCTCGGCGCACGACGCGCTCCACCGCGACAAGCTCTGTTGCCGCGGGAGCGCCTCACGCTGCCACAACAACCGGAGCAGGGTCTGGTGATCATACTGACGACCCTGAGGCCGCAGGAGCGCTAGGCGCTACACCGACCGCCGATCCCTCCGCCACCGATGCAGCACCAGGCTCCGAAGAGCCCCAGCCCGCGCCTATTCAAGGCCGCGACGGTGTCTTCATCAAGCTTCCATGGGCGCCGAGCCTGTGGCACCGGTCGAGGGAGAGACCTTCGACGAGGAGCTGCTCGCCTCCGCTGGGCTGTCACTGGTTGACGCGCCAAGCAGCAGCAGTGGCGAGTCTGAGGAGGAGCAGCTGCTGAAGAAGCTGCTGTCGCTCTACCGCGCCCGGCAAGCCAAACTAGAGTCCCGGGAAGCACTTGTCGCGAGGGCGGGAGTAGACATGGAGAAACGCGCAGAAGAGCTCCGACGCGCCAACCAGGAAACTCTCCGGGACGTAGCAGAAGCGCGGGAGCAACTCTCCGAAGAGCGCACAGCCTTCATCCTTGAGAAGGCTGAGGTCGAGGAGCAGCAAAGGCTTGCCGGCAAGAAGCTATCTACGCAAGAAGGCGAGCTGGCGCAGCGGAAGATCAACCTTGACAGCTATGAGGAAGATCTTGCCGCGCGCGAGCAATCACTTGGCGGAGCACTCAAGGAGGCAAAGGACGCTGCCGCAGCTGCCGAGGCCGCCAAGAAGGAGTTAGAGACAAAAGTAACGCAGCTGGAGGCCGGTCTGCAGAAGAGCGGCGAGGAGGTCACTGCGCTGAAGCACGAGCGCGAGAAGGACGCCTACACTCTTGGCGAGTTGCAGGGCCACCTCGCTGAGAAAATCAAAGAGCTCGACGCCGCCAAGGACTCCAAGGCGGATCTTGACCTGAAGCTGTCCACCCTGACGGAGACGCTGGACGGCGCCAAGGAGCGGGAAGTGGGTTTGTTGGAGAAGATCAGGGCCAACGAGGAGCTGCTGGCGAATGCCGCGACCGCCCAGGATACCTTCAGAGAGAATGTGATGCACTGGACGGAGAGTCTTGTAGATACTGCCGCCGCCATCGACAAGGAGCTGATGGAGCTGGGGATGGTGGACCTCGGGTACTCCACCGACGAGCATCTCCAACCCAGCGCCAAACTCAGCATGTTCTTTAAGGGCGCAGACGGCTCTCCAAATGCTCCGGAGGAGATCCCAGCGCAGTTGGTCGACGAAGTCGCGCCAGATCTCGCGCAGAGCCCTCCGTAGGTGTTGATGTAGGTGGCCTTCCGCAATCCAAAGGCGGCCTTCGCCAACGCCCTCAAGCCCCCGCCGCCGATCGCGACGTTGAAGCGCCAAGGCCCTTGTCGCACCCATTGTGGACAGGTGAGCGGAGTCAAGAGGGTCGATGGCGACTGTGTAGACTAGGCCGCCAAATTTATCTTTCCCTTGTCGCTGCTGATCATGTTTAGAGCAATTTATTAGATCTGACATGTTATTTTTGTAATATACTCTATCTTAGGCAACGATTGCAATGTTATTTCCTTTACTCGATTCCTTCCTTTGTATGTTTGTGCCCTCACGCTTTTAGGGAACTTGTCGGCGCTGGCACCTTTGTCATGAAGGCCGAGTGCGAACGTCAAGAGCCTCGCTGGCGATGCCGCCCGACAAGCAACCTTCTCGCAATCGGTTGCAGCTCACTTAAGTTGTTGAGCGGACTCAAACAAAGTAAGGGCGCAAACCAGCCGCGAGTTGGCTCCTTCACAGCAGGTTTTCCATACAAAGTACTATCGCTCGAGGATCATAACTTAAAAATTTAAAACTGATTGCTCAAACTTTGGCAACTTAGCTTTTCTGTCGCTTGCTTCCCGGTAAGGCTTAAACTTCCTCGAAGCGACGCTATGCCCACACCATTATCTTCTCCTTCCCCGCTAACTTGTGGGTGAAGGAACCTTCCTTTCTTATGAGAAGAAAGAAGAGAAAATAAAGTTATGGAGCCTAGTGGCTCGTTATCGCCATCGAGTGTAGATGCTGCACAAAGCGCCGACAAAGCATGCAACAAAATTATGAAAGCATGAAATTGACAAGTTGTGCGCAACACATGAGCTTTATCGATGCACGAGGTCTGCGCTCGCTTTGTACAAAGGATTACATGCAACATCGGCAAGACTTGTATAAAAGGGTGGTTGCCGAACGGGTTCCGCAACCGCGCCTCTATGGGTAAAACTTACGAAGATGCTCTATATTCCAGGAGTTGCTCACCGAACGCCATCTTCGGTCTCAAAGCGGACAGCGCCAGCCTAGTGACTCGCTGCACCCGATAAGGGCCTTCCCACTTCGACGCCAACTTGTTGGAATTCTTGGCGGATCGAACGCCCAAGAACAAGGTCGCCTTCCTCGAAACTTCTCGCACTAACTTTGCGGCTATGGTAGCGGCGCAAAGCTTGCTGGTAACGAGCAGCTCGTCAGCGGCTCGAAGACGATCGCCCTCAAGGAGCAAGCGGCCATCTTGTCGCAGCTGCTCTTGCTCAAGCTCATCATAAGCGAGCACTCGAGGTGACCCGTGATACGAGTTCTGTGGGGAGAATTGCTCTCGCTCCATAGACTAGAGCGAAGGTGTCCGCCGCGGCTCGATTTGGCGTCGTCCCGATCGACCAAAGAACCACCGCAGCTAATCAATCCAGCTTTCTTCCGCACTTGCGCAGCCTCGTCGAATGTTCGGTCTTGAGTCCTCGCAGCACTTCAGCGCTTGCCCTCTCGCTTGACCGCTGCTCCTTGGATGAGCAATGTAGCAAAGCAGACCTTGGCGCCAAGATCTTGGACGACAGCATGAAGGTGCGATCAGTGAATTGTGTGCCGTTGTCGGTGATGATCCGTTAGGAATCCCAAACGGCAAACAATTGACCTAAAGAACTTGACTGCTGATCAGGCTGTCACCTTCCTCACTACTTCCACTTCCGCCCACTTTGTGAACTTGTCGATTGCAACGCATAAGTACTCAAAGCCCCGACAGCTCGGGAAAGGGGCCGAGGATGTCGAGCCCCGCATCAAAATGGCCAGGATAAAGGGATCGCCCGAGAGCTTGAGCTGGCTGGTGTATCTGCTTGGAATGGAACTGGCACGCTTCACACTTGGTTACTTGTGCAGTTGCATCTTGGAGGGCTGTCGGCCAGAAGAAACCTTGCCGGAAAGCTTTGCCGGCAAGCGCTCTTGCGCCAATGTGGTGACCACATATGCCTCCATGTATCTCTGCCAACAGCTTCTATCCATCTTCCTGGTGAATACACTTCAATTTCACACCGTTGAGTCTTCTTCTGTACAGCGTGCTATCGACAAACTGGTACATACTTGACTGCCGGGCTACTCTCTCCGCTTCTTCTTGCTCTTCGGGAAGTCCTCCTATCTGAAGGAAATGGACAATCTCCTGTGCCCATGCTGGAGCTTGCGGCTCGACAACAAGGACTAAAGGCACATCTGCTGCTGCGGGAACATCCGCTTCTACGGCAAGAACTCGTGGCTTAGCCGAGCTTGATGTTCCCGCAAGCTTGCCGGAGCAAAACTTGTCGGAGCGCTCGCTTCAACGAAACAAACCCTCGGGCTTGTCGGAGTAGACTGCTCCTCAAAGACTCTTGGTGTTGATCTTGGGGACTCAAGGCGGCGGCTTCGGGAGCTCGGCCGAAGTAGTCACCAAGAATCAACTTCCTCTTCTTGTTCTGTCCGGTTGATGGCGTTATACCGGTTGAGTCAGCTTGAGCACAAAAATCCCTGGTTCCATTGTGTAACTTGAGGCGGCGACTTTGACAAAGCCATCGCAATATCATTCTCGAGCTCTTGGAACATGTTCCATTTGTAGGCCGTCAAAGTGCTCTTCTAGCTTTCTCACTTCATCAACGTAGGCTTCTATCAACGGACTCTGATAATCTTTGTTTACTTGGCGGACGACAAGCTGCGAGTCACCCCTGACAATGAGCTTCTTGATCCCAAGGTCTACTGCAATTCTGAGACCAGCAAGCAAACCTTCATACTCTGCAGTATTGTTTGTTGCTTGCTCCTTGGGAAAGTGCATTTGGACTATGTATTTGAGGTGCTCTCCAGTGGGTGCGATAAGCAGCACGCCGGCACCGGCGCCTTGCAGCGAGAAGGCACCATCAAAATACATCAGCCATTCTTTACTTGCCTCCTTGACGGGATGCTCGCTCTCGAATTTCTTCATCTTGCGCTACGCCCACTCGCTATTAATTCTGCCAATGCTCGCTTTGGATAGTTGAAGTGCTTTCAAACTTGAGGCCAAAGCTTGACAGTTCAAAGGCCCACCGACAATCCTGCCTGCTGCTTCGGATTTTGCAATATCCTCTTCAGCGGAAAGCGAGTGACGATCGTTATCTCATGTGCTTGGAAGTAATGGCGCAGCTTTCGAGGCCATGAGGAGGCCGAAAAGCAATTTCGCACACCGTAGTACCTTGACCTAGCCCCCTGCAGAAGGGAACTGACAAAGTAGACTGGGCGCTGCACCATCCTTTTATGCATCTTCCCGCAATCCTGCGCAGATCCGTCCTTGTCGGGACCAGAGCTTGTCGGTGAAGCCCCCTGCTTGTCGCTAGATGCATCTGCCTTGGTTGCCGGCTCATCATCTGCTTCCCTCTTGATTGGTTGCCGCTATATACAGCAGCAACTTCTCTTGTGGCCTAGGTGCGACAAGTATTGGAGTGGAGGACAGTACCTCTTTAAGTCCTGCAGCGCAGCCTCCGCTTCGAGTCCATTTCATTGACCTGCCTTTTCAAAACCTTGAAAATGGCAGGCGCGATCAGCAGACCTAGAGATAAACCTCCGAGAGCAGCCACGCAACCGCAAGTCTTCAACATCCTTGACGCGCTTTGGTGCTTCAATCTGCTCAATGGCCTTGATCTTGTCGGGTTGGCTTCAATTCCCTCCGAGATGAAGAACCCGAGAAGCTTGCCGGAGGGAACTCCAAACATGCACTTCTCGGGATTGATCTTGAGGTTGATCTTGCGCAGATTTTCAGAAGTCTCATCTAAATCTTGAACCAGAGTTGCTTTGTCCTTGCTCTTGACCACTATGTCATCCATGTAGGCTTCTACATTTCTGTGCATTTGCGGCTCAAAAGCGTCATGGACTACTCTTGCAAACGTTGAACCAGCATTCTTCAAACCGAAAGGCATCCGTATGAAACAAAGATGTGCCACATGGTGTAATGAATGCGTTTTCTTCATCCTCTTCTTCGCCATGAAGATCTGATGATATCCGAGTATGCATCAAGAAATGAAAGCAAATCACATCCAGCCGTGGAGTCAACAATCTGGTCGATACGCGGCAAGGGAAATGGGTCTTTGGTACAAGCTTTATTAACATCCGTGAAGTCGATACAGAGTCTCCATTTCCCATTTGCCTTTCGTACAACTACCGGATTGGCCAACCACGTAGGATGGAGCACTCCTCTGACAAGGCCTGCTGCTTCCAACTTCTTGATCTCTTCTGCAATGAACTCTTGGCGCCCACCGCATGTTTCCTCGACTTTTTGCTTGACGGGCCGCGATGAGGACAGATAGCTAGGTGGTGCTCAATTACTTTCCGGGAACACCGGGATGTCGACGGTTGCCATGCAAACACATCGACATTCGCCCGCAGAAAGCAACGAGCGCGCTTCCTATTTAGGGTCGAGAGTGGCACCGATGGTGAAGGTACCACCAGTGTCGCCCTCCTTGGCGGCACCTTCTTGGTCTTCGTGGAGCTGCCATCATCTTCTTGCACTTGCCGGTGGAGCTCGATGGTGCGTCCTCGATCAGAAGCGCAGCACTCCGAAGAGGTGCGCTTGCCGGAGTGGGCATTAGAGCTCTTGCCGGACAAAGTGGTCTTCTTCTTCCCCCCAGGAGCTTCAGCGGCAAGTGATTTGCTATCTGTCGCAGCTGCTGCTTCCCGGTAAATCTTGTCGGCACAGATAAGGGCATCTTTCTTGTCGCCATGAACAAAAATGACACTTATCGGGCCGGGCATCTTGAGCAAGTTGTATGCATAATGAGAGGCTGCCATGAACTTGGCGAGTGCGGGACGACCAAGTATCCCATTATAAGGCAACGGAAAATCAGCAATGTCGAACGTGACCCTCTCAGTCCTGAAGTTTAGCTCGCTGCCAAATGTTACCGGCAACGTGATCTTCCCTTTGGCTTGCTCCTTCCTGGTTGATTCCTTGAAAGTGCCGCCTCTTCGAGCTCGCCGTCGTGGATCCAAGCTTCGGAGCACCGCGGATGAGATCAGGTTTAAACCGGCCCCGCCGTCAACTAGCATCTTGGTGACTTTGAGGTTGCGGATAGTTGGTGATACCAACATCGGCAAGCACCCGACCGCAGTTATGCGGTCAGGGTGGTCCTCAATATCAAAGATGATAGGCGTGCTGGACCACTTCAGAGGCCTACGTGACTCTACGGATGGTTCTGCTGCATTAACCTCCCGCATCCATTAGTTGAGCTGGCGGTGTGAGGTATGCAGAGAAGCACCACCGTCAACGCAGAGGACCTCCGTGGCTTTTTGAAACTCCTGCTCATCAGCTTCATCGTCTTCCATATCTTCATCGTCATCGTCATCTTCATCCTTGTCGCAGCAGCGGGGAGGTCTATCTCCTTGCCGCTGCTTGGCCTTGCCGCGGCGTCCTCCCCGGCCGGGTCTCTTCTTGCTAGCTGCCCCAAAGACCTTCCTGGCCTTTCTCCTTGTCGCGCCAGATTCAGCTTTCATTGTTCAACAAGCTGCTCGACCTTCTTGCAGCTCGAGGTCGTGGCCCTTGGTGCGTGAATCTTGCAAGATCGCTTGTTGAGCTGTCATGCTTGTCGGCGGCCGCCACAGCTTTGGCGGTCTCGTGTCAGCCGCAAACTCCTTGCCGGAGCCACCAACCTTGGCCTTCTTGGCGCCACCTCCGTTGCCGGACTGCTCGACAACTAGTACCTCTTTGGCCTTCTTCTTCCTGTTGTTCCGCCGCCGGCTCTTCTTCGCTGGGGCGGTCTCCTCACCGCCGATCCTGCTTCGCATTCTCTCCCGAGTCTTCTTCCTTCTTCAAAGACGCGCACACTTGTCGGCCAGGCATATAGCTCATCGACGCCCTTGACTTTGCACATCGCCATCTCCTCCCTCATCTCGCGGTTCCGACGCTCGATGAAACGCGCCGATCACCGCAGCAGGTTGGACATCTGGGATGTTGTAGTGCACACGGCTGAATCTCTGGATGAACTTGCGCAGGGACTCCCCTTCCTTCTGGGCGAGCAGGTGAAGGTCACTTTATTGGCCATGAGGTTTGTGGCCGCCTATGAAGGCGCCGACAAACTGATGGCATAGGTCTGCCCAAGAGGATATGGATCCGTCCGGCAAGTGCATGAGCCAAGATCTGACATTTGGCTTGAGTACCAGCGGGAAGTAGTTGGCGAGGATCTTGTCGTCTCGTCCCCTCGCAGCCTGCACCACGATGGTGTAGATGCTAAGGAACTCTGATGGATGTGTCCTGCCATCATACTTCTCTGGCACATCTGGCTTGAAATTTTTCTTGTCGGGCCACTGGACTTGCCGCAGCTCACGAGTGAACGCAGGGCAACCTACCGCGCATGAAAGTCACCGTTCTTCGGGCGCATGCACGCCAACAGGGCCCGCCGGCTGGTCGGATTGACGCCGCTTCTTCGGGCGCCGGCGCGAAGTTCGAGCGTTTTTGTTGCCGCTTTGAAGAACTTGGCGTTGATCACGGCGAAGCTCGTGGATCCGGACGATGCGTGGAGTCGCTGTCGAGATGGATCCGACGAAGTCGGCGATCGTGGGCCTTCGGGATGGAGAGTGCATGGTGGTTGCACCTCCGCATGTCTCGCCGCCACCGACTCGTGGCTTGTCGCCTCGCCGCGCAAGGATGCGTTGGTTGTCGCGAGTATCGCTGCTGGCAAAGCCGGCGAGACTTTGATGGTGGCCTCCATTCGCCGACCTTGTCACCGTTGGAGGGTAGTCAAGAAGCGCTTGAGCTCTCGCAAGGCTTCGCTGGAGTGGTGGGTGGCAATGGCGACGGTGCGAGGAACGGATATGCTCGACTTCTAACCAAGTTAGAAGGAGCAGCATCCCGCTCAGGCGATCGATTCGCATCGCACAAGATGCCGGCGCGCATGCTGGTCTCGAGGGCTTCGGATCCTCCAGCTTGGCCTTGATCCAACGAAGCGATGGCGCTGCGAGCACCATGACGCTGTCGGTCTCGCGCTCTTGGGATGGACGCGACGATCCGGACGCCAAGTTCGCGCCGCTTGTCCTTGATTGGCAGCGCCGTGGTTCCTCGACGACGCCTGCTCTCCGCCAGCCTTTCCCCACCACTCGTCAGCTCTGGTGGTGGTGTGTGACGCCCCCGATTCAATCGTACACTAATCATGCACGCAAATGTGTACGATCAAGATCGTGGACTCACGGAAGATATCACAACACAACTCTACAAATCAAATAAGTCATACAAGCATCATAATACAAGCCGGGGGCCTCGAGGGCTCGAATACAAGTGCTCGATCATAGACGAAGTCAGCGAAGCAACAATATCTGAGTACGCATATAAGTTAAACAAGTTTGCCTTAAGAAGGCTAGCACAAACCGGGATACAGATCGAAGAGGCGCAGGCCTCCCGCCTCGATCCTCCTAGGTCACTCCCGGTCGCCGCCGCTGGCTGCACGTAGTAGTAGGCACCTCCGTAGTAGTAGTCGCCGAGGCGGTGGCGCTCGATCCTGGGCTCCATCGCCCTGTTGCAGCAATCGAGTAGAGGTAGGGGAAAAGGGGAACAAGGCAACCGTGAGTACTCATCCAAAGTACTGCAAGCAAGGAGCTACACTACATATGCATGAATATATGTGTAAAGGGCCATATCAAGGACTGAACTGCAGAATGCCGTAATAAGAGGGGATAGTTAGTCTTAACGAAGACTACGCTCGACACCTGCCTTGCAACAGGTAGGAGGGACAATCAAGTCCTCCAAGTAACATCATATAGCAATAATCCTACCCGCAATCCTCCCGCTCATCTCCCCGAGCGAGAGCGACCACCGTTGTATCCGCACTTGAAAGGGTGTGTTTTATCAAGTATCCGGTTCTAGTTGTCATAAGCTCAAGGTACAACTCCAAGTCGCCCTGTTATCAAGATCACGGCTATCCGAATAGATTAATCACCGCAGGGTGCACCATCTTACCCAAAGACGCTTGATCCCATTTGGCCGACACACTTTCCGGGTCATGCCCGCCACAGAAGATCAACACGCCGCAGCCCCACCTAGGCACAACAGAGAGGCCAACACGCCGGTTCAAACCTAAGCGCCGCAGGGTCCGGGCCCATCGCCTCGAAAGCACACTCGCACGCTATGACGCGTGCCGAAGCGCACTCTAGCCCATCAGCGCTCCAGCCCAATCCGCCACAAGGCCGCCTCCGCCGACGTCTGAAGTATTTCGGCCGATACCACGACGCCGGATACCCATAACTACTCCCGCCAGATGGTTAGTGCGATAAGCTCAGAGCCAACTCAGATCAAATACCAAGACCTCGTTAAGCGTGTTAAGTAATCATGAACGCCAACACAGGCCAGCCCACCTCTCCTAGGCGGTCTCAACCTGCCCCGCCGCCTCCGCCACAAAGTAACAGCTTGGGGCCGTCGGGAACCTAGGCCCACCTCTCACCGGGATGGAACCACCGCCCTTTCAGCCCCCATCTCCTAACAAGACCACGTAATGTAATAGGGTAACGATATAGTATATACCCGTGATCACCTCCCGAGTGATCACGGCCCGATAGTATAGCACGCGCATGCATACAAGGATGTAGGGCCACAGATGAAAGTACTAGCATCCTATACTAAGCATATAGGATTGCGTAAGGTAACAATGTATAACAAGGACAAAGCTATGCAAGAGTATAGGAGTATCTCAAAATAAGAATATGCTACACTACTCTAATGCAAGCAGTGTAGATAAGAGTAGGCGATATCCGGTGATCAAGGGGGGCTTGCCTGTTGCTCGCAAGAGAGAGGGTCGCCGGTGACGAGTCGATCACAGGACATCAAAGATCGGTCTCGGGTCTACCGGAGAGAAGAGGGGAAGAAACAGTAAATACATAGCGTGCAAGTGCATAACAGTCAATGTATGAGCTAGACGGTTCTAACGCAGCACTAGGCGATACCGCGAAGGGGAAACATCCGGAAAGTTTTCCTGCCCGGACGTCTGTCGACGATGATGAACCGGAGAGGAAAGTTTGCAGGTTCGATAGGTTAGGGGTGTGTGGTGGACGAACGGACTGCTTATCCGGATTCGCCTCGTCGTTCTGAGCAACTTTCATGTAGAAAACATTTTCATCTGAGCTACGGTTTATTTTCTATGATTTTATAAAGTTTTAGTCATTTTCTGCATTTATTTATTAATTCGAAATAAGGACTAAATTGCTATGTGTACATAGAAGTGTACCCAGCTATTTGCACCAGGGGCTGCAGGTGGGGTCTAGTTGACTGCCAAGTCAGCAGTCAGTTGAGACCGTTGACTAGTCAAAAAGGGCCCTGTGGACCCGCATGTCATTGACTGGGTTATCCCAGTCAGCAGTTTGACTGGTCAAAAGGGGCCAGCGGGACCCATGTGTCATAGGCAGTAGTTCAATTGATTTTGACTATTTAGTTTAATTGATGGTGGGACCTATCTGTCAGCGATACTTTTATTTAACAGAGTTAACTTAATCTATTTAGTTAATTGATGCGGGGTCCGCGCGTCAAGGGGCAGCGGGGGTTAGTGCCTTGTAGGGCTCACATGCGGCACAAGGTGCCGGGCGACAAGGCGGCCGGGCGGCGACTCAGGCAAGAAGCCAAGCGCGCCGAGGTGAGCGCCGGAATGGGGGAAGAGGCGCCACGGGGAGAGGGACGGAGCCGGAGGCGAACGCGGCGGGGGACCTGGCTGGGACGGAGCTGTGTCGTGGGGCGGCGGGCGTGGTCGGTGAGCCAAGACGGGCGAATACACGCGCGGGCGGGGCAAGCTGCAGCGGCAACCCACAGCAAGCGGGAGCGGCTATAGCGGACCCGGCGCGAGGGCGCGGGCGCACGAGCGTGAGGCGGGGCACGGCGGAGACGCGGTGAGCGCGACTAGGGGTACAACGAGCGGAGCTCGGAGGCGGAGCTCCAAGCACGGCGGCTTCGGCAAGTACGGGCGACTACGGCGACGGGAACGAGGGGGAAAGATGGGGAACGGAGAGAGGAGCTCACATCGAGCCTGTAGGTGAGCAAAGTGGGCTCGGGGAGGTTCCGATGAGGCCGAATCGAAGACGGCAAGCAGCGGGGCGGAGGTTGAAGATGACCTCGATCCGGTCGATGTGGGGGCTCCCGGCTTGACCTCGTGGGCGAGGAAGACGAAGTAGAGGACAACGGTTCCGTCGGACCTCCCAGCTCGGCGTGGGGGCAATGATGGACGCGAGGTCGACGGCAACAACGGCGACGGAGGCGTTCGGGAGTGGGGCGAAACTGGAGGGGGGAACGGCGCGGGCGTCGGTGATGAGGCTTCCCGCCTGCTCCAGCGCCAAGCCGATGAAGAATATCCTTCGGGCTCTCAACACATCGGCTTGGCGAGCTGCGGCCGGTGGCTACGAGGACGACGCGGTCGATGGCGCACCACGGCAGAGATGTGTCGGAAAAGCGGCGCGCGAGGGGAGGGAAGTGGGAGGCGCTTAGGTTCGGGAAGGGGTTGCCGGCGACTTGTGTTTAGAGAGAAGGCCACGGATGGTCAAGACGCGGGCTGTGGCCGGCCATGGCGCCTGGATGCCCGCCACGACCTCCTGAGAATGTGAAGAAGAAAGGGGTGGGGAAAAGGATCGGGCTTGCACTGTGGGCTAGAGCCCACGTGCACATTGTACTTTCTATTAATGTTATTATTAAAATTATGTTTTATTATTTCAACACTGCTTTTCATTTTATTAAAATACCAAATGAATTTTGTTCATCGAGAAACTTGTCACATAAATATTAGTCATCACATTGAGAGGCCCACAAAGTGTCAAGAAGTTTGGAAAACATAAACATTTATTTAATTTTGAAAAGGCTATTTTGGCTGTTATTGGACCACTTTATATATCCTAGGAATTAACTGGTAAGTCAAATGAAGTTGGTTTTAACCTGAAAAAGATCAGGGGGATTTATACTAAAATGCGAACAATTTAGTATTATAGTTTGGAGAAACAATATTTTGACTTGCCTTTTAATTTGAATTTGAGGTCGGTTTGGGACAAAGTGATGATAAGGAAAAATTTAATTATGACGACGTGGCACCATTAACAGGAGTTTACTGTAGCTTGACACCCGGGATGTTACAAATCTCCTCCACTACAAGAAATCTCGTCCCGAGATTTAAGAGGGGAGTAAGAGGAAAGTTCTGGTTACGATATTCTAACGGATCTTCTCGAAGAAGTTAGTTCCTTTCGTTGATGTCTTCAATCCTTTATTCCAATGCATCATGATAAACTGGTCATCATTTCTTCGGGAACTCTATCGTACTTACGAAAGGTAAGGGGCAGCTCACTACGACATAATGCTTTTAAGGGCAACAATCTGGGGTTAACCCATGAATTAGTATAAAATTATCTCTCGAGTTGAACATATGGAATACCGAGAGTAAGGTACGAAGGTACCATAATAGGCTCCAAGCGGTAGGTAGCGGCTCAAGCCCCAACCAGAGTGAGAAAGGGGTTCAGAGTAGCGAGAGTAAGCATCGCGTCCCGATACCGAATAGATCACTATGACGGTGGCCCGTGAATTACATACGAGGCCACGTGCAAGGAATAACTTTGGAAATCGGGGGTGTACAGGACAGTCAGGCTTCGATCCTGTGAAACTGTGGGTAATGGGCCCACCATGTGGGTTTTTTTTTGGAGCAGTGACATCTTTCACGGCCATGATAGCAAGGCATGTCAGAGAAGAGTCTGAGGGTCATGTCGGCAACAACATAGGTACCAAGGGCGAGGGACGAAGAGAACCATTTTCCCGCTCGTTGAACGAGGCGGACCAATAGGCAAGGTTCTCGTCCCCCGGTGGTTACCTGAATGTCATCAACAATAGTAACAGGGTCTTACTTACAGAGTGGTACGACGAGGTGCTTACCTAAGCGTGGGATTATCACCGCTAGATTATATATATCCCAAGGAGGGTCAAACAGATCCATGGAAAGGAAAATGTGATCATTAGGTTAAACAGAACAATGGAAAGGAAAAATGTGTTTAAACACATATTTCAGGGGTATATCCTTCCCAAGGACAAGTAGAGCAAGATATCCACGACAGGAGATAATGTAGCAAACCCTTTAGGTAAGGGGAGAGAAATTTCATGACATTACCCATACAACGGTGTTCGGATACTTGAGCAAGAAACATTTAGCCTTGGGCTTCGAATGTTCTTGTTGAAAATCAGAGTACCACAGACATGTTTCGAGATAGCATTGACATGGTCTTCAGGTGAAGATCAGTCTTTGGAATCACGAAGGATTCATCAGGAATAACTTGTAGAATAAGTCTTACAATTTCCTCATGGATGAACGGATAACCTTGCTGAAAAGGAAACTATAATGATAAGTCCTTCAGCCGGGAGGGGGGGGGGGTGCTAGGCATGACATCATGCTACCGGTTCATCAAAGGACCAATAACACAACTCTTGGAAAGTTGTCCCACCCATCATATCTGACCGAGATTCAGATCCGATTGGTGTATACCTCAGACTTAAGATACCTGAGAAGAAAAGGTGCAACACAAATTGACGAGGTGACATTGTAAGATTCTCGGGGAAATGAACTATGAAGTGATTTCCGTTAACAAGAGTCCATCATTATCCCAAGGAGAGGACAAGGAGGTGTCTGGTGAACTCAACGGCAATTCACCGAGATTCCGAAAAGATGGATTTCCACAATTAAGTGAACAAGGAGATAACATTTGTCATATCAAATGATTTAAGGAAGTATGCTCGAGGAAACATACACAATTAAACATTGGTTGAAAGGTGCGCCCGATGGGATGGGTTGCACGACCAATGTCAGAATGGTGATACAATAATCGATAGCCTAAGAATTTCACATCAAAGCAAGAGGCTTGCTAGAAGGGCAGAATTCAAACAGACTGCTTCACTTGTTGGTACACCGTTGGAAGCAACACGGGACCAAGAAAGAATGGTGATGGTGAGAAGCATCTCAATACCAAGAATTTCTTAAGAGGTGGAGCAGTCCTCACAACACCCTTGATATTAGCAGATGGTAATACTCCAAGGTAAAGAAGAACAAAAGCTGGATAGCAAGGAACTCAAGGTATAACACCAAACATGAACAAGCTCGTGTTGGTGGGAAGGCAATAAAGTGGTCGATGATAATACAAATCATCGAGGACAAGGATGGTATTTCTCATCATGAATTCAATTGATATCCTGGATGAGCTCAGAATGTTGACGATCACGACACCTTTGTCGCGAGAGTTCATGATGATGTAATCGATCGGCGATTTACATCAAGTCAAAGTAATGATGAAGTGAAAGGTTATTGGAACCAAGGGTACGACACAAACTCGAAACCAAGCTTGTTGTTCAAGGCGAAATGATATGACGATGAGGATCGACGTAAGGTTAATTCATCATCGAAAATTGTGCTCCGAGAAGAAGGACCGGGTAGCACAGTTAAAATCATCACGACAATGATATAGCCAAACAGGCTAGGAATGGCGTGGTCGGGTACCAACTCGTACTTATAGAAGCTTACTGAAGAGTTGTTGAACCGTAGTGCGGACTCGGTTCATTTATCGGTGTCCTTGAGTGTATAATAACTCAGAGCCCGTGAAAAATTGGAATCGGTGAGAATGTAGCACTTGATTAAGAACTCATAAGAAGTTATGCAGTTCCAAGATAATCTCGAGATACCAGGGGGTAATACTCGATGACAAATCAAATTAGAGGTTGGACGGGGGGGTATTGCTCTACAGAAGACAAGTGCTAAAACTTGCACGAGAAATGGTATTTAAAAGAGGACATGGTCGGAACCATGATTGCAAAAGAGCCAGATCCCTGATATAAGATGAACTTATACCAAAGGGATAATTAATTTTAAGAGAAGCTTTAACGATAAGATCTACATCGTGTCCATGGGCATGAACACAAAGTTCAAGGTCGACTCCCACTTCTTCAATGTATAACCTTCCATTCACTTCTCGCTTTGATAAAGGCATTAGTGTTGAAAGTTTTACCTGGTGAAATACCAGATGAGTATGACTCGTGAAAACTTCCGAGTTCACACATATAAAGGAAGACATAGGTTCAACCCGGCAGGGTATCATGGAAACATATACCACAAGCTTCAATAGTAAATACCACCAGCTCGAAAGCGGAGCATGGTTGGCAAAAAGGAAGGATACAATTTACCAAAGGCAATATGTATCGGATAGGGAACTCACAAAGTGATTAATTATGAAGGACACTGACAGATAATAATCCAACAGTGGATATGGCGGTCCACAAGGGATCTGACGTGAGCATCAGTACTCAACTAGAGGAAGAAGAATGCAAGGAGATCAAATTATAGAAACAACTGACTAACTCAATTGTCAAATGCAAAGGAATTATCATTTCCAAATCAAGGGATCAGAAGCAATGCTCTGATTAGGGATGGATAAGTTGAATAGCCTTAGGGTACAATCAACGACAATTGGATTGGTCGAGAACCAATTCCAGTTAAAAGAATGGCAGCTCAGCCGGGAAGGTAATTTATAAGGATCAATGATGATTGCATGTATTCGCAAACATATTGAGTCAACAGACTCAAAATGATAATGACAAGGAATGTCAATAAGACTACGAGACTTATGGGATTAACCATAAGGCAAGCAAGCAAGAATTTCAAGAGCAAAAGGCTCCAGAGGATTTTCGGAAGATCGAATAGTATTTTGAATACTTTTGTGAAACACATGAACAACTGGGGATGAGCGGATTTTCGACAAGTGCGAGGATTTATTTGAAGGGGTATTCATGTAGCAAAGAACTGCAAGGCAGTAGGCACAAAGTATCCTCGGAACAATAGAGAAAACTTCGGGGTATCTTGTAATAACAAGATCAATGGGGAATGGTCGCATGAATGGCAAGTGTAAGTAGTTTTCATAGGGGTTGACAGTGGAAGGAAAATCGCATATGCGATGGCACAAAGACTCGAGAAAACATCGTAGAGTAACTTCGGATTCTTCTAGTGCAGCAGGCGATCATCTGAAGTGAGGGGCTCTCCGGGAGAAAGTATTAACGAGAACCTAAAGTTAGTTTTGTTTTTAGCAAAATCATTTAACCCGAATATAAGAGAGCTCAGAGTCCGAGAGTAAAGGTCGAGGAGTAAAAGATCCTACTACCACCCAATGGCGATGTGGGCCCGTAAGGCACACAGCCATGTTAGTAAAAGTTTCGTAATGTCTAGACTCGACTTCGGCCAAGGAGTTAGGAAGGGGGATTCCTACAGGCACTCGGCTCTGATACCAACTTGTGACGCCCCCGATTCAATCGTACACTAATCATGCACGCAAATGTGTACGATCAAGATCAGGGACTCACGGGAAGATATCACAACACAACTCTACAAATCAAATAAGTCATACAAGCATCATAATACAAGCCAGGGGCCTCGAGGGCTCGAATACAAGTGCTCGATCATAGACGAGTCAGCGGAAGCAACAATATCTGATCACGCACATAAGTTAAACAAGTTTGCCTTAAGAAGGCTAGCACAAACCGGGATACAGATCGAAGAGGCGCAGCCTCCTGCACGATCCTCCTAGGTCACTCCCCGGTCGCCGCCGCCGGCTGCACGTAGTAGTAGGCACCTCCGCAGTAGTAGTCGCCATAGGCGGTGGCGTGCTCGATCCCGGCTCCATCGTCTGTTGCAGCAATCGAGTAGAGGTAGGGGAAAAGGGGAACAAGGCAACCGTGAGTACTCATCCAAAGTACTGCAAGCAAGGAGCTACACTACATATGCATGAATATATGTGTAAAGGGCCATATCGGACTGAATGCAGAATGCCGTAATAAGAGGGGATAGCTAGTCTTAACGAAGACTACGCTCGACACTGTCTTGCAATGTAGGAGGGACAATCAAGTCCTCCAAGTAACATCATATAGCAATAATCCTACCCGCAATCCTCTGCTCATCTCCCCGAGCGAGAGCGACCACCGTTGTATCCGCACTTGAAAGGGTGTGTTTTATCAAGTATCCGGTTCTAGTTGTCATAAGCTCAAGGTACAACTCCAAGTCGCCCTGTTATCAAGATCACGGCTATCCGAATAGATTAACTTCCCGCAGGGTGCACCATCTTACCCAAAGACGCTTGATCCCATTTGGCCGGACACACTTTCCGGGTCATGCCCGCCGCGAAGATCAACACGCCGCAGCCCCACCTAGGCACAACAGAGAGGCCAACACGCGGTCTAAACCTAAGCGCCGCAGGGTCCGGGCCCATCGCCTCGAGCACACTCAAGACGTTATGCGACGCTGCCGGAAGCAGACCTAGCCCATCAGCGTTCCACCAATCCGGCGCGCGCGCCGTCACCGACGTCTCAAGTACTTCGCCGATACCACGGCCGGGATACCCATAACTACTCCCGCGTAGATGGTTAGTGCGATAAGCTCAGAGCCAACTCAGATCAAATACCAAGACCTCGTTAAGCGTGTTAAGTAACCGCGAACGCCGAACAGGCCAGGCCCACCTCTCTCTAGGCGGTCTCAACCTGCCCCGCCGCCCGCCACAAAGTAACAGCTTGGGGCCGTCGGAACCTAGGCCCACCTCACTGGATGGAACCACCGTCCTTTCAGCCCCATCTCCTAACAGTACCACGTAATGTAATAGGGTAAGGTATATAGTATATACCCGTGATCACCTCCCGAGTGATCACCGCCGATAGTATAGCACGGCAGACGGACAAGGATGTAGGGCCACAGATGAAAGTACTAGCATCCTATACTAAGCATATAGGATTGCGTAAGGTAACAATAGAAGTAACAAGGACAAAGCTATGCAGCAAGATAGGAGTATCTCAAAACAAGAATATGCTACACTACTCTAATGCAAGCAAGGTAGATAAGAGTAGGCGATATCCGTGATCAAGGGGGGGCTTGCCTGTTGCTCGGCAAGAGAGAGGTCGCCGGTGACGAGTCGATCACAGGACATCAAGATCGGTCTCGGGTCTACCGGAGAGAAGAGGGGAAGAAACAGTAAATACATAGCAGGCAAGTGCATAACAGGTCAACAGACAGAGCTAGACGTGTTCTAACGCAGCACTAGGCGATACCGGCGAAGGGGAAACATCCGGGAAAGTTTTCCCGGTTCGGACGTCTGTCGATGTGATGAACCGGAGAGGAAAGTTTGCAGGTTCGATAGGTTAGGGGTGTGGTGGACGAACGGACTGCGTGATCCGGATTCGCCTCGCTGCTCGAGCAACTTTCATGTAGAAAACATTTTCATCCGAGCTACGGTTTATTTTCTATGATTTTCTAAAGTTTTAGTCATTTTCTGCATTTATTTATTAATTCGAAATAAGGACTAAATTGCTATGTGTACATAGAAGTGTACCCAGCTATTTGCACCAGGGCTGCAGTGGGGTCTAGTTGATCGCCAAGTCAGCGATCGATTGAGACCATTGACTAGTCAAAAGGGCCCTGTGGACCCGCATGTCATTGATCGGGTTATCCCAACCGGCCAGCTTGATCGGTCAAAAGGGCCAATGGGACCCATGTGTCATAGCAGTAGTTCAATTGATTTTGACTATTTAGTTTAATTGATGGTGGGACCTATCTGTCAGCGATACTTTTATTTAACAGAGTTAACTTAATCTATTTAGTTAATTGATGCATGGGGTCCGTGATCGATGGGGTTAGCAGTGGGTTAGTGCCTGTAGGGCTCACATGGGCACAAGGTGCCGGCGACAAGGCGGGCAACAAGGCGACTAGCGCAAGGCAGCGGCTGCTGGGGCGAAGCGCCGAATGGGGGAAGAGGCGCCACGGGGAGAGGGACGGGGGCCGGAGGCGAGCGCGGCGGGGGACCTGGCTGGGACGGAGCCAGGTCAGGGCGGCAGCGGGGCGTGGCCGGTGAGCCGGCGCGGGCGAATACACGCGCGGGCGGGGCAAGTTGCAGCGGCAACCAGCAGCGAAGGGGAGCGGTCAGAGAGACCCGGCGCGAGGCGCGGGCGACGAGCGTGAGGCGGGGCACGGCGGAGACGCGGTGAGCGCGACTAGGGGTACAACGAGCGGAGCTCAGAGGCGGAGCTCCAAGCACGGCGGCTTCGGCAAGTACGGGCGACTACGGCGACGGAACGAGGGGGAAAGATGGGGAACGGAGAGAGGAGCTCACATCGAGCTCAGAGGGTGAGCAACTGGGCTCGGGAGGTTCCGGCGAGGCCAATCAAGACGGCAAGCAGCGGGGCGGAGGTTGAAGATGACCTCGATCCGGTCGATGTGGGGGCTCCCGCTTGACCTCGTGGGCGAGGAAGACGAAGTAGAGGACAACGGTTCCGTCGGACCTCCCAGCTCGGCGTGGGGGCAATGATGGACGCGAGGTCGACGGCAACAACGGCGACGGAGGCGTTCGGGAGTGGGGCGAAACTGGAGGGGGGAACGGCGCGGGCGTCGGTGATGAGGCTTCCCCGCCTCGTTCCAGCGCTCAAGCCGATGAAGAATATCCCTTCGGGGCTCCTCAACACATCGGCTTGGCGAGCTGCGGCCGGTGGCCACGAGGACGACGCGGTCAGTGGCGACCACGGCGCAGATGTGTGCGGGGAAAAGCGAAGCGGCGCGAGGGGAGGGAAGTGGGGAGGCGCTAGGGTTCGGGGAAGGGGGTTGCCGGCGACTTGTAAGCTAGAGAAGGCCACGGATGGTCGGCACGTGGCCAGGGCCGGCCATGGCGCCGTGGATGCCCTGCCACGACCTCCTGTGAACAGGAAGAAGAAAGGGGTGGGGAAAAGGACTGGGCTTGCACTGTGGGCTAGAGCCCACGTGCACATTGTACTTTCTATTAATGTTATTATTAAAATTATGTTTTATTATTTCAACACTGCTTTTCATTTTATTAAAATACCAAATGAATTTTGTTCATCGAGAAACTTGTCACATAAATATTAGTCATCACATTGGAGAGGCCCACAAAGTGTCAAGAAGTTTGGAAAAACATAAACATTTATTTAATTTTGAAAAGGCTATTTTGGCTGTTATTGGACCACTTTATATATCCTAGGAATTAACTGGTAAGTCAAATGAAGTTGGTTTTAACCTGAAAAAGATCAGGGGGATTTATACTAAAATGCGAACAATTTAGTATTATAGTTTGGACAAACAATATTTTGACTTGCCTTTTAATTTGAATTTGAGGTCGGTTTGGGACAAAGTGATGATAAGGAAAATTTTAATTATGACGACGTGGCACCATTAACAGGAGTTTACTGTAGCTTGACACCCGGGATGTTACATGGTGGGTTTGACACGGACGGCTCTGCTGCCGCCGAAGCCTTCTTCTTCGGTGGCATGTTGATGAAGATGATGAATATGTTGCTCGTGTGAACGCCGGATCAGGTTCACACAGCCTCGACGCCCCCTACCTGGCGCGCCAAAGATGTCGGGGAAGCTGATCGTGACCCACGAACACCTATGGGACCTGGCGGACCGGGTCCCTTGTGGTTCGGTGGGGGGCGGAGATTGCACGAAGAGCAGATCGAGGCGATGCACACGAGCAGTTTACCCAGCTTCGGAGCTCTCCGGAGAGATAATACTCCTACTGCTGCTTGGTTGATTGTATTGTGTTCTTGCTAGGGAGCAATGAGAGCTACAAAACCTAGCCTGAGTGAGTGTGGTCTCAAATGAGTCGAACCAGCCGAACCGAACCCTTTCTACGTTGCGCATGGGCCTCCTTTTATAGGCTCAAGGGGTCTCCGACAGGTGGCAACGTAGACGAGGGTACAAATGGAAAAACAGTAGTTGGTACACCGACTTGTACAAAGGTACAAAGGTATTCTACCTAACTCGACGGCAAGGGACAAGATCAATAATGCCCGCCCTCGCCGCCTAAACAAAGGCAACAGGACCGTCAGGTGCGCCACCGCTTGCCACGGTGGTAAGCTTGTCAGCGCCGCTTATCGCTGCTCTCCGCTGGCTGCACAGCCCCTTGACACGCGTG
The DNA here is from genome assembly GCA_021605205.1 of Aegilops longissima. Classification (NCBI taxonomy): domain Eukaryota; kingdom Viridiplantae; phylum Streptophyta; class Magnoliopsida; order Poales; family Poaceae; genus Aegilops; species Aegilops longissima. The sequence continues at coordinate 79,774,752 of CM038679.1, forward strand.
CCTGGAATAGCCCCATGGCGACACGTTGGCGGATGAGCTGGAGCGGAGATGAAGAAAGGTTGCCTGCTGCGGCAAGCACCTTGCCGCGGCTGAATCCTTGTCGCGCTCGGGAGCTTGTCGCTCACCAAGCCTTCCCGGCAAGCTCCTCTTGCCGGGGTCTTGTTTCCTTCATGCCTTGAGTGGCCTTCCCGGCAAGCTCCTCTTGCCGAGGCCTTGAATACTTTGTTCTTGAATGGCTCCAAAGGAGCCGCGGAGGACCTTGGCGGTCACCAGGCAAGCCTTGCCGCGGGGTGCTGCAACTGCCCGTGCACGAGTTCGGGATACTAGGGTACCCCTACTCTAGTACACCGACAATCTTGATCATAAACCCACAATTCATCGGATCTCGGCAAGCACACCGCAAAAGAATATTACATCAAATAGATCTCCAAGAACATCGAGGAGAACTTTGTATTGAGAACCAAAGAGAGAGAAGAAGCCATCTAGCTAATAACTATGGACCCGAAGGTCTGAGGTAAACTACTCACGCATCATCAGAGAGGCTATGGTGTTGATGTAGAAGCCCTCCGTGATCGAATCCCCCTCTGGCAGATCGCCTGAAAAGGCCCCAGATGGTATCTCACGGGTACAGAAGGTTGCGGCAGTGGAAAAGTGGTTTCGTGACTCCCCTGGATGTTTTCAGGGTATGAGAGTATATATAGGCGAAAGAAGAACGTCGGTGGAGCTACGAGGGGCCCACGAGGGTGGGGGCGCGCCTACCCCCTGGGCGCGCCCTCCTACCTCGTGGCCACCTCGTTGCATCTCTGACTTCCACTCCAAGTCTCCTGGATTGCGTTTCTTCCAAGAAAGATCCTCGCGAAGGTTTCGTTCCGTTTGGATTCCGTTTGATATTCCTTTTCTACGAAACACTGAAATAGGCAAAAAACAACAACTGGCACTGAGCCTCCCGTTAATAGCTTAGTCCCAAAAATAATATAAAAAGCATATTAAAGCCCATTAAACATCCAAAACATATAATATAATAGCATGGAACGATAAAAAATTATAGATACGTTGGAGACGTATCAGCATCCCCAAGCTTAATTCCTGCTCGTCCTCGAGTAGGTAAATGATAAAAAAACAGTATTTTTGATGTGGAATGCTACCTAAGATAATTTTCAATGTAATTTTCTTTATTGTTGCATTAATGTTCAGATCCGAAAGATTCAAGACAAAAGATTAATATTGACATAAAAATAATAATACTTCAAGCATACTAATCAAGCAATTATGTCTTCTGAAAAAACATTGCCAAAGAAAGCTTATCCCTACACAATCATATAGTTTGGCCATGCTTCATTTTCGTCACACAAAATGCTCCCATCATGCACAACCCCGATGACAAGCCAATCAATTGTTTCATACTTTAGCATTCTCAAACTTTTTCAACTTTCACGCAATATATGAGCGCGAGCCATGGACATGGCACTATAGGTGGAACATAGTATGATGATGGAGGTTGTATGGAGAAGACAAAAAGGGAGAAAGTCTCAGATCAACGCGGCTAATCAATGGGGCTATGGAGATGCCCATCAATTTATGTCAATGCGAGGAGTAGGGATTGCCATGCAACGGATGCACTAGAGCTATAAATGTATGAAAGCTCAACAAAAGAAACTAAGTGGGTGTGCATCCAACTTGATTGCTCACGAAGACCTAGGGCATTTTGAAGAAGCCCGTCGTTGGAATATACAAGCCAAGTTCTATAATGAAAATTCCCACTAGTATATGAAAGTGACAAAATAAGAGACTTTCTATCATGAAGATCATGGTGCTACTTTGAAGCACAAGTGTGTAAAAAGGATAGTAACATTGCCCCTTCTCTCTTTTTCTCTCATTTTTTTGTTTGGGCCTTCTCTCTCTTTTTTATGGCCTCTTTATTATTATTATTTATTTTTCGTCCGGAGTCTCATCCCGACTTGTGGGGGAATCATAGTATCCATCATCCTTTCATCACATGGGACAATGCTCTAATAATGAAGATCATCACACTTTTATTTATTTACAACGCAAGGATTACAGCTCGATACTAGAACAAAATATGACTCTATGTGAGTGCCTCCGGCGGTGTACCGAGATGTGCAATGATTCAAGAGTGAAATGTATAAAAAAAATTATGAACGGTGGCCTTGCCACAAATATGATGTCAACTACATGATCATGCAAGGCAATATGACAATGATGAAGCGTGTCATAATAAAACGGATGGTGGAAAGTTGCATGGCAATATATCTCAGAATGGCTATGGAAATGCCATAATAGGTAGGTATGGTGGCTGTTTTGAGGAAGATATAAGGAGGCTTATGTGTGATAGAGCATATAATATCATGGGGTTTGGATGCACCAGCGAAGTTTGCACCAACTCTCAAGGTGAGAAAGGGCAATGCACGGTACCGTAGAGGCTAGCAAATTGCGGAAAGGTAAGAGTGCGTATAATCCATGGACTCACATTAGTCATAAAGAACTCATATACTTATTGAAAAAATTTATTAGCCCTCGAAGCAAAGTACTACTTCGCATGCCCCTAGGGGGATAGATTGGTAGGAAAAGACCATCGCTCATCCCCGACCGCCACTCATAAGGAAAGCAATCAAAGAACACCCCATGCTTCAAATTTGTCACACAACGTTTACCATACGTGCATGCTACGGGACTCGCCAACCTTAACACAAGTATTTCTCAAGCATGACTCTAACATTACCACCTTTATATCTCAAAACAACTATCAAGTATCAAATTTATCATAGTATTCAATGCACCCTATATGAAAGTTTTTATTATACCCATCTTGGATGCCTATCATATTAGGACTAATTTTATAGCCAAAGCAAACTACCATGCTGTTCTAAAAGTCTATCAAAATAATATAAGTGAATCATGAGTGATCAACAATTTCTTCAAAATAAAACTACCGCCATGCTCTAGGAAGATATATGAAGCACTAGAGCAAATGACCAACTACTCCAAAAGATATAAATGAAGATCAATGAGTAGTTGAATAATTATGTAACTATGTGAAGACTCTCTAACATTTAAGAATTTAATATCTTAGTATTTCATTCAAACAGCAAGTAAAACAAAAGAAAATAAAATGATGCTCCAAGCAAAACACATATCATGTGGTGAATAAAAATATAGCTCCAAGTAAAGTTACCGATGAACGAAGACGAAAGAGGGGATGCCTTCTGGGGCATCCCCAAGATTAGGCTCTTGGTTGTCCTTGAATATTACCTTGGGGTGCCTTGGGCATACCCAATCTTAGGCTCTTGCCACACCTTATTCCATAGTCCATCGAATCTTTACCCAAAACTTGAAAACTTCACAACACAAAACTTAACAGAAAATCATAAGTTCCGTTAGTATAAGAAAATAAATCACCACTTAGGTACTGTTGTGAACTCATTATAAATTCATATTGGTGTAATATATACTATATTCCAACTTCTCTATGGTTCATACCCTCTGATACTACTCATAGATTCATCAAAATAAGCAAACAACACATGAAAAACAGAATCTGTCAAAAACAGAACTGTCTGTAGCAATCTGTATCATTCGAATACTTCTGGTACTCCAAAAATTCTGAAATAAATTGGTGGACCTGAGGAATTTATCTGTTAATCATATGCAAAAAGAATTAACCTAAAATCACTCTCCAGTAAAAATGGCAGCTAATCTTGTGAGCGCAAAAGTTTCTGTTTTTTACAGCAAGATCGCATAGACTTCACCCAAGTCTTCCCAAAGGTTCTACTTGGCTTAAACACTAATTAAAACATTAAACCACATATAAACAGAGGCTATATGAATTATTTATTACTAAAAAGAATAAAAAAATCAAAGAACAAAATAAAATTGGGTTGCCTCCCAATAAGCGCTAACGTTTAACGCCCCAGGCTAGGCATGATGATTTCAATGATGCTCACATAGAAGATAAGAATTGAAACATAAAGAGAGCATCATGAAGAATATGACTAGAACATTTAAGTCTAACCCACTTCCTATGCATAGGGAGTTTGTGAGCAAGCAACTTATGGGAACAATAATCAACTAGCATAGGAAGGCAAAACAAGCATAACTTCAAAACTTTAAGCACATAGAGAGGAAACTTGATATTATTGCAATTCCTACAAGCATATGTTCCTCCCTCATAATAATTTTCATTAGAATCATGAATAAATTCAACAGTATAACCATCACATAAAGCATTATTTTCATGATCTACAAGCATAGAAAATTTACTACTCTCCACATAAGCAAATTCTTCTCATTCGGAATAGTGGGAGTATCATAAGAAACTCGAATACTATAAATTGTTTCCACATTAAAAGAGTAATGTTTAGAAAAATGGCAATCATAATCATGACAAGTTTTAATATAATGATCACTACTTTTATAGCATAAGTGTCATCACAATAATCATCATAAGTAGCAACTTTGTTCTCATCATAATCAATTGAAACCTCTTCCAAGATTGTGGAATCATTACTAAATAAAGTCATGACCTCTCCAAATACACTTTCATAATTGTCACAATAAGATTCAACACCCACCAAAATAGTGGGATCATTACTTCCTAAAGTTGACTCTCTTCCAAACCCACTTTCATCAATATAACCATCATAAATAGGAGGCATGCTATCATCATAATAAATTTGCATATCAAAACTTGGGAGGTTAAACATATCATGTTCATAAAACATAGCATCCCCAAGCTTGGGAAAATCATTAATTAAAGCAAATAAATTCTCAAACTTGTCATTCTCATCAAACATGGCATCCCCAAACTTGGGCCTTTTCATATCATAAGCATAATCACTCTCATCATTAATAGTATGGATAGCACCAATAGTATAGCAATTATCATCATCACAATGAGTAATAGGAGCAACATCATTTGGGAGGGATACCTTTTTACCTTTGCTTCTCCGTCTTCTCTTTTTCTTCTTCACATCATGTGTGGGTTTAATCCTATTTTTGGAGCTCCTTATTAATGAGATTTGTTGAATAGAAGGCTCCTCCTCGTTACCTGGTTCATCATAAGAAATAATAGGAGAATACTGGGAAGTCTCTTCCCTTTCATTAGTATTATCTTCATTGTCTATTTCTTTTCTTGTCTTTATGTAATTGGCAATATAAGGATTTTCAGTGGAATTCACCGCACAATACATATAAAATTCCTCTAGATCAAAATCAAGAACTTTATCAAGGACAAACTCTGGCATATCCTTGGTTATACGTTTCATTTCTTCATAACCCACAAGCAAACTAAGTTCATTATGATGCGCAAGGGAAATCAAGTCATCACAATTTTTGGACACAATACGATCATGAAACGTTCATTGCAAAGTTCATTGCAAAGTTCACAAGGATGACTAAGAAAATTTAAATTTTCAGCACAAACATCTAGCCTTTCTTGCAACCATTTGGTTTGTAAATACTTATGCCTCTTGCAAAATCTATCTTCCCTATTTGGCGTGTACTTGCAAACTCTATGCACTCCACAAGAATTGACATGCTTATAAGAGACATTATCATCATGACTAGTGCAATCATCATTAGTACTATGGATATTCAAAGAGTTCGTACTAACAACATTGCAATCATGCTCATCATTCAAAGATTTAGTGCCAAACATTTTAATGCATTCTTCTTCTAGAACTTTGGCACAATTATCGGAATCCTTAATTTCACGAAAGACATTAAAAAGATGAAGCATATGAGGCAACCTCAATTCCATTTTTTTGTAGTTTTCTTTTATAAACTAAACTAGTGATAAAACAAGAAACTAAAAGATTCGATTGCAAGATCTAAAGATATACCTTCAAGCACTCACCTCCCCGGCAACGGCGCCAGAAATTGCTTGATGTCTACTATGCAACCTTCTTCTTGTAGACGTTGTTGGGCCTCCAAGTGCAGAGGTTTACAGGACAGTAGCAAATTTCCCTCAAGTGGATGACCTAAGGTTTATCAATCCGTGGGAGGCGTAGGCTGAAGATGGTCTCTCTGGAACAACCCTGCAACTAAATAACAAAGAGTCTCTTGTGTCCCCAACACACCCAATGTAAATTGTATAGGTGCACTAGTTCGGCGAAGATATGGTGATACAAGTGCAATATGGATGGTAGATCTAGGTTTTTGTAATCTGAAAATAAAAAAACAGCAAGGTAACTATTGACAAAAGTGAGCACAAACGGTATTGCAATGCGTTGAAACAAGGCCTAGGGTTCATACTTTCACTACTGCAAGTTCTCTCAACAATAATAACATAATTGGATCATATAAATATCCCTCAACATGCAGCAAAGAGTCACTCCAAAGTCACTAATAGCGGAGAACAAACGAAGAGATTATTATAGGGTACGAAGCTACCTCAAAGTTATCCTTTCTGTTCAATCTATTCAAGAGTTCGTAGTAAAATAAAACGAAGCTATTCTTTCCGTTCAATCTATCATAGAGTTTGTACTAGAATAACACCTTAAGATACAAGTCAAACAAAACCCTAATGTCACCTAGATACTCCAATGTCACCTCAAGTATCCGTGGGTATGATTATACGATATGCATCACACAATCTCAGATTCATCTATTCAACCAACACAAAGAACTTCAAAGAGTGCCCCAAAGTTTCTATCGGAGAGTCAAGACGAAAACGTGTGCCAACCCCTATGCATAAGTTCACAAGGTCACTGAGCCCGCAAGTTGATCACCAAAACATACATCAAGTAGATCACGTGAATATCCTATTGTCACCATAGATAAGCACATGTAAGACATACATCAAGTGTTCTAAAATCCTTAAAGACTCAATCCAATAAGATAACTTCAAAGGGAAAACTCAACCCATTACAAGAGAGTAGAGGTAGAGAAACATCATAAGATCCAACTATAATAGCAAACCTCGCGATACATCAAGATCGTGCCGAATCAAGAACACAAGAGAGAGAGAGAGAGAGAGATCAAACACATAGGTACTGGTACATACCCTCAGCCCCGAGGGTGAACTACTCCCTCCTCGTCATGGAGAGCGCCGGGATGATGAAGATGGCCACCGGTGAGGGATCCCTCCCTCGGTGAGTACCGAACAGGTCCCGATTGGTTTTTGGTGGCTACAGAGGCTTGCGGCAGCGGAACTCCCGATCTATGTTATGTTCTGGGGTTTTTTGTATATATAAGAGGTTTTGGCATCGGGAACAAGTCAGGGGGGTCTCCGAGGCAGCCACGAGGTAGGGGGCGCGCCCAGGGGGTAGGGTGCCTTGGGACTCTTCTGGTCCATCTCCGATACTCCGCGGGCTTCTTCTGGTCCAAAAACAATCTCCGTGAAATTTCAGGTCAATTGGACTCCGTTTAGTTTTCCTTTTCTGCAATACTCAAAAACAAGGAAAAATAAAACTGGCACTGGGCTGTGGGTTAATAGGTTAGTCCCAAAAATCATATAAAATAGCATATAAATGCATATAAAACATCCTAGATGGATAATATAATAGCATGGAACAATCAAAAATTATAGATACGTTGGAGACGTATCAATGATCTTATATACTTGGAAGCGTTGTGCTCTAAGTTTTGGGATATTACCCCTTGCTACATACGGCATTGTAAGACGGCAGTATATAACAATTGAACGGGGCATTGTGCGCTCAATCTTTTGGGTTGGCACCCTTACTACACTGGTATGATAAGCCGGCAGTGTGACCACATATCACAGGTATGATATTTTTGTAATTATATATGGATATGATTGCACTGGCCATGTTTATGAACTATTTAGTTACCAGTTGTTTTATATGGGGTATTATGACCCGCCCTGCGGTAAACCGCCAGGGCACTTGTGATCTGTTTGTATGCAGGAACAGACCCAAGTTAATGGCATTGTAAGCATAAGTGGCGGATCTTAAATTGGCGGATCAACAGTGTCATGCAAAACAAAACATGAATGATGGCATGGAAGATCAAAAGTTTAACTAGCTATTTCAAGGCATCTGATGGCCCAATGAGAATAAGAGTTTACGTGCGATCAAACTCAGCAAAGCATTCTGCCTAGTACACCGGTTTATGACTAATGACGGGTTGAAGCCTCCGGGTCTTCCTGCACCTCTTCTGCATCTTCAGCTCCTTGCTTATCCATTAGCTAGAAGTTAGGTGTAGCCCATTTGATACCGGTCAACGTTCTAAACACAGCTTCATCATCAATAAGATTGGATGGATCAATGTCAGGAGCGAAGGTCTGCTTACGAATCGGCGGGATGAGATTTTCTGGCTCATGAACCGGAGTGCTAACTTTCTTGTTGCCAGCATCATAAGCCGCCTGGTATGCAGATAGACTGGTTTCGTCAGCCAGCTTGCTGGCTAAGGGACGCATGGCTCTGGCTATCTCTGCGAAATCATCAGCAACAAAGGCAGATTCATCTTCTTTGACACTGGGGCAACTGTTGGCCAAATCTTCTAGGTCAAGATCAGCTTGCCACGCCTTTGCTCGGCTTAAGGCAGTTAAGGCGCCGGCTCTGGCAGCTCCCCGTTTTAAGTCCTCAATCCTTTTGGGCAGCACGGACAACTGCTTCAAGCTATCTTGGATAAGTGTTGAAGGAGTTTTCTTATGCAGTGTAGTGGCAATGGTTCGTTGGGAACCAGTATATAACTGTTCTACAAGAGTGTAGACAGCCTTAAGCCGGACGCGCATGCTTGAGCCCAATTTTGTGCTCCGTGAACCTACAACAATGAAATTATGAGTAAGCCGGCAGATATTGGCAAGATGATTCTTGAGTTACAAGGGAGACATGATTTTCCTACTTACCAAAGATGGCTGATGACATGATACTAATCTATTGCTTTAAGCCGGATAACTCTTCAGTCACCGGTTTAAGCGCGGCTTCAGCCTCTTCGACTCTCTTCAATAGAGCTCCTTTTTAAGTTTCCTAGCCCTCTTTATCAGAGTTCCAGTTCAGTTTCAGCTGCTCAATATTCTCCAAAGTAGATTTCAGTTATTACTTGGCCTTGAATGTCTCTGACTGCTGAGTTTTGATATTGGCCTTAAGATCATTAAGCTGCGAGTCTTTTTCAGTCAATTCAGCCTGGGACATAAGCACATGCGGATAAGATTGCAGTCATGATAACTCTTTGAAGTCCCAAGCACAATACAAGTATTACTCTTGGCACTTGGGGGCTAATGCATAATGCTCTTTTTAACACAAATTTTTGAAAGTCCCAAGCACAATACAAGTATTACTCTTGGCACTTGGGGGCTAATGCATATTGCTTTGTTTCAAGACATATTACTACAGATTTGGTTGATTGATTTTAAACAAGATAATTAGTCCCGACTTATTCATCATTGATTAAGCTGGCCCTTGGGGGCTATGGAGGTAAAGTTGATTTTTGCTATTAAAAGTCCCGGCCTAATCTGCTCGTTAAGCTGACCCTTGGGGGATACGGATGCAATATTGATTCTTGTTATTGAAGTCCCGAATTAACATATTTGTTAAACCGGCCCTTGGGGGCTACTGGATTTGATCTATGCAACTATTAAAGTTTACAGTACATTCTATTCTATCATGTCCAATAAACTTGGCGGCTAAGGGAAGCATGTTTATATAAAAAGGAGTTGCAGCGTTTACCTCATAACGCTCCTTCATCAGGTTTACTAAGTTAGCTTCAAAGTCACGGCTGGTGTACAGAACGTTCAAGTAACCAGAATGGATGTCTTGGGCACTGAAATGGGTGTAGCTCTCTAAGTCTACCTTCCACTTGCCTTTATCTTCAGCAGAAATTTCTTCATTAGCGCTGTGCTTGGACAAGACAGTAGATTGACCCGGAGCTGTGAATCCAAATCCAGTGACAACAACATCATCAGTCTTCTCCTCAGCAGGCTTGATTGGGCTTGGCGGCTTAGAGATAGCCGGTTCAACATTCATATCATCTGGGGCTCTCCATGGTCTTGTGGTGGTGGATCATCAAGGGTGGCCTCAACAATCGGGTTAGGAGGTTTTGATTGTTGTTTCTCCGGTTCAGACGGGTTGGAGTCGTCGACCAGCTTATTTAGCTTCACCTTTTTGTTGGGTTTGGCCTGGCCCCTGAAAATAACAAGTATAAAGAGATCAGTATAATGATTAGGTATAAAGGTTTGAATAAAGGAATATATTCTTACCCAGGTACAGTCTTGAAAGCTGGGATTTGAGTTCGCGTTGAATCACCAGAGGAGGAACGAGAACTCCCCTAATAGTTTGAATCAAATGGGTTAAGAGGTTGTCGGAAATGACCCGCCTTGGAATAAATTATATCAGAAGTATGTACGACCTCTGGGCAGCGCTTGCGAGCCGGCGTGTTTGGTAAGCCGGAAGAAGTAATCACACCACCACTATGCCGAGTGGTGCGGCGAGCTTCATGTTGTTGTTTCTTCAAAAGAAAGTTGGGGTCCAAGTGAGCTAGAGGGTGAGAAAAGCTTACTTTCCGGCTTGCTTGTCAGGTTTTCTGTGTTGGCAGAGGTTTTGAGCTGGAGGAAAGAATAATTACTTCTGTGTCACCTGCACGGCTGGCTTCTGCATCGTCTTGATAACAATCATTATCAATGAGATGTATAAAAAACGAGCCAAGAGAATCAAGTTCTACCTCTGACTCGTCATCATCATTATCATCATCAATGTTTGAACCGACAGGCTCGATGGTCTTCTTCTTGGCAAGCTTCTTGGCGGCTTTAGTCTTGATACGAGCCGGTTTAGTCGGTTTATCTTGCGTTTTCTTCTTCCAAAATGGAGAATCATCCTATTAAGATCGAAAAAGATTATAAGTGGGCATAATTATTGAAAATATGAATTGAGCAGAAGGTGTGCAACTCTTACAGCTGGCGGCTTGTTGAAGGTGCAGAAAGGACTGAGTCATGTTTTGTTGCATTCCTTTAAAGGTTCGTTCAGCACTTCTTGGTGGCTTCAGTAATTTCCGTATCAGACCGTTGAATGTTACAGTGGCATTGGGGATCTTTTACATTACCAGTGTATTTGCACATTAAGCTGAGGCGACGGCTTAATGGCAAGATACTCCAAGACAACCAGCACCAGACAAAGTCGACGCCGGTTAAGTCATTTGCCATAAAGGCTCTGAGTTTCGAAAAGGCTGGTGCATATTTGTCCCGTTCCTTCGCATTGAGCCATGAGGGAAGTGGATGTGTGCTGCTAAGTCGGTGATCACGGTAGCCCGCCAGAGGATTCTCACCAGCTGGAGATGTATCTTGACAATAGCACCAAGTTTGGTTCCAGTCTTTGGGGTGGCTATGCGGCTTAGCATGGGAAAGATGACCTCTTTCCTCTTTTGAATAGAGACTCCACCAAGTTCTTGGCAGGGCCCGTCAGTAAACTCTGTTGACAGTTTAAATAGTAGAATTCCCTGAATAAATCAACTGTGGGCTCCTCTTGAAGATAAGCTTCACATAACACTTGGAAATTGCAGATGTTAGACACGGAGTTGGGTCCGATGTGTTGAGGGTGAAGTTGGAAGAAATGAAGCACATCACGAAAAAACTTTGAGCAGGGTGGGCTAAACCACTGACTCAAGTAGTCAGCGAAGACAATCACTTCTCCATCTTTCGGTTTAGGAGGAATTTCTTCACCGGGGGCCCTCTAGTGGATGTCCTCCTTCTTAGCTAAGGCGCCAGTGGCAACAAAATTTTTCTGTTCTTCTTCAGTAAACCGGGATTGGACCTAGTTGCAAGAAGTGTATGTCTTAGCCATTTTCTCAATGATATGAAAGAAAGATTATGCCGGTTCAAGATTATATGGTTAAGCCGGAGATTGGCATTGAAGTTATAAAATCAAGCTATTGGCACCTTAAGAGGGGACTAATGGTACCTGGCGGGTTACTATTTCTAAATTAAGCCGCCCACACAATTATTGAAGTACAGATCTGAGAAAAGGAAAAATTGCTAAGTGTTGAGAAAACAGGTTTCACAAATTGATGCTATGATTTTGGATCTGCGACACTTCAGATAATGGAAAAATAATTAGACCTAAGTTACGGTGCTTGAGTAGTTCATAAAGTCCAGATCGGGTTTTCTATGCGAAAGGGGATGCTCTAATAGTGAAAATAAGTGCCACGACTACCGCCGCGCAAGAGAGGTACCAAGTTCAAATCAAAAGCACAAGTTACAGCATAGAACGAAGACAAACTCCGATGAACTCGTAGGAAACCCTAATGGGATCTATGGGAAAAGGAAGGAGGAGAACTCACCGGAGTTGTTGAACAACGGAGGCGCGCGGACGAGTTCTGGTCAAATCAGGTTGATGCAGCGGCCGTTGTTGAGGCAGTGGCAAAGGTTGACGGCGGCGGCGGAGCTCTAGTAATAAGGCGACGCAAGGTGGAAGACAGAGACGAAGAGGCAAGTGGAAAAAGTGAAAGGGGCCCCTGGCCCTATTTATAAGACGAAAGGATAAGTGGCATGTGCGGGAATCGAGGAGGCCAAAAAATGGATATGCGATAGCACATACGCCTCGATTTTGGAGGATCATTAAAAGAGAAGATATATTAAGATTTGGGGCTTTGTGTAATATTAGTGAAAGGTGACGTCATGGCGGGTTACCAGAGAAGACGTCATGGCAAGTTATAGGGCTTCGCAAGGATAAATGAAGGAGTTTTCTAAATGTTGAAGATTGATATGAAAAAGTTCAAATCAACCTGGGGCCTAATGTTGGGGATATAACTATCAGGTATGACCCGCCCAGGAGAGGCCAGGTTATACCTATGGCGGTTCATCAGACAAAGCCCATGAAGATGTTGAAGATGGCGGTTCATGAAGCAGACTTGCTAAGGGCCCGAAGCCCAAAGGCGACTTAAGGCCCATAAGTGTAAACCGCCATATATGTATGACTTGTATTGTAGGGAAAGTATAATTAGTCACCAAGCCGGACACGTTGTCTATGAGCCGGCCGGGACTCCGTGAGTCGCTGGGCGTCAACTTGTGTATATAAAGGGATGACCCGGCGGCGGTTTAGGGGAGAAACAAGAAGAGATCGAAAGCTAGGTCAAGCAGATTCGCTTCCTAGTAATCGAAACATAAGCAATACCACCTCAGACTGGATTAGGCCTTTACCTTCACCGCAAGGGGCCGAACCAGTATAAAATCCTTGTGTCCCTTGTCCTATTTAACCCCTTTAAGCTAACCTAGTTGCGATGGCTCCACGACTAAGTCCTTCTGCTAGGACATCTGCCGTGACAATTCCACGACACAAGGTATAGTTGGTATTCCCGGATCTCCAAGTTTTTTAGGTACTCCATCTTTAAAAGTATAATTAGCACGCATGGTGGACATTTCAGCTTCCGGTATTTTTCTCTTATTAGTCATGATGTCTTTCATATACTTTGCATAAGGAGGCATTTTAAGGATATCAGTCAAGCGAGTACGCAAAAGGACTAGCCTCAGCATTTCAGCAAAGCGTTCAAATTCTTCATCATCTTTCTTTTTAGTTCACTTAGGTGGAATGGGCATAGGTTTTTGAACCCACTGTTCTCTTTCTTTTCCATGTTTTCTAGCAATAAAGTATCTTTTGTCATATCATGTATTCTTAGGTTATGGGTTATCAGGATCAACTAGAGGTTCTATCTCAACATCATTATCTGGTTCTTTACTATTTGGTTGAGTTTTTTCATGAACCTCATCATATCTTTTTCATTATCACTAGGTGAGTGTTCATTACCAGACTGAGTTTCGGCATCAGAGATAGAAACATCATTATCATTACCAGGAGGTTTTTCTATTTCAGGTTCTCTAGAAGCATGCAAAGTCCTATCATTTTTATTTTTCTTTTTCTTTTTAGAAGGACTAGGTGCAGTGGTGTTATTCCTTTGTGAATCATGTTCAATTCTTTTTGGGTGTCCCTCGGGATAAAGTGGTTCCTGATTCATTTTACCTCCTCTAGTTGCAACTCTAACAGCAAAGTCATGTCTATTATTAGTCATTTCATCAAGAAATTCTCTTTGAGATTTAGCAACTTGTTCTAACTAGGTTTGTACCATAGAAGCATGTTCTCCAACACCTCTAACATCATTTGAGATTCTAAATAACAAGTCACTCAAGCGAGCAATCATATCAGAATTGTATTTTAATTGTTTCATAACATTTGCATTGAAGTGATCTTGTTTTCTAATGAGTTTTCAAACTCATGAAGGCATTGACTAGAGTGCATATTGTGAGGATTATCATTATCATTGAATTTCATTAGAGAAATTTACCTCTACCACCTTAGGCGGTGGTGGTGTATTAAGCCCATGTATTTCTTCAATAGGAGGTAAATTTTTAACATCCTCAGCTTTAATACCTTTTTCCTTCATAGATTTCTTTGCCTCTTGCATATCTTCGGGACGGAGATATAATATACCCCTCTTCTTCGGAGTGGGCTTAGGCGGTAGTTCAAGAAGAGTCCAATCATCATAATTTTTCAATTTGTTATTCAGTAATTCTTCAGCTTGCCCAACAGTTCGTTCCCTAAAAACATAACCAGCACAACTATCTAGGAAATGCCTAGAAGCATCGGTTAGTCCATTATAGAAGATATCAAGTATTTCATTTTTCTTAAGAGGATGATCAGGCAAAGCACTAAGTAAGTGGAAAAGCCTCCCCCAAGCTTGTTGGAGACTCTCTTCTTTAATTTGCACAAAGTTAAATATTTCCTGTAAAGTAGCTTGTTTCTTATGAACAAGGAAATATTTTTCAGAGAAGTAATAAATCATATCCTGGGGACTACGCACACAACCAGGAGCAAGAGTATTGTACCAAGCTTTAGCATCACCCTTTAATGAGAACGGAAATAATTTGAGAATAAAATAATAACGCGTCTTCTCATCATGAGTAAAAAGGGTGGCTATGTCATTCAACTTAGTAAGATGTGCCACAATAGTTTCAATTTCATAACCATGGAAAGGATCAGATTCAACCAAAGTAATTAACTCTGGGTCGACAGAGAATTCATAATCCTTATCATCAATAAAGATAGGTGAGGTAGCAAACTTAGGATCATATTGCATTCTAGCATTCAGAGATTTTTCTTTATACTTGCATAATAATTTCTCTAGATCATATCTATCCTTACAAGCAAGAATATATCTAGTTGTCTCCTCATTCATAACATAACCTTCTGGTACCTTAGGCAATTCATATCTAGGAAGGCTAGTTCTACTAGGTGTATTAGGAGTTTCAATTTCAAGCTCATCATCAGATTCAATAACATCATGTTGTATTACTCTAGCAATTTGTTCATCAAGAAATTCACCAAGCGGCACATCATCATCAAGTAAGCAAGGTACTAGCATCATCATAAGCATCATTCATAGTAGAAGTAGCATCATCAATAACTTGCGACATATCAGGATTAATAGCATGTGGTGGTGTTGCAAGTTTACTTATAACAAAAGGTGAATCTAAAGCAGAACTGGATGGCAGTTCCTTACCTCCCCTCGTCTTAGAGGGATAAATTGTGACAGCCTTGTTTTTGCCCTCTCTTCTTTTTCTGATTTTTATTTGGTTTTTATTTGAATTTGGAGTTTTGGATCATTTCAGTTGGACTTAAACACTTGGGCCTCACCTTGATTTTCACCCAAGTGACCCATCCCTCTCCCTAGCCATCATTTCTTATCTGGTTAACCTCAAAATAATATTATGAATATTTTTTTAAATGAAAAATATTCATTTCCTCCTCCAAAACCCTAACTAGCCACATGTGTTCCAAAGCAACCCCTATTTTTCTTGCCCACAAAAATCTGAGAAGATTCCCAAATATTCTTTGAACCCTAGGACACCTTTCTGAGCAAAAATATTGCATCACTTTTTGGAATATTTTTGCTACAAAAAATATTTTCTGTTCTGACCAGAAATGGTAGTTTCTACAGCAAGTACCATTTTACTTGCTCCAATACTGCTGAATTTTCTTGTGCATCACTACCTTCCTAGATGATTGCTAACCTCCAAAGCTCAGCTCCCAACTCCTACTAATTTGACCACAGTTAACTCTCAAAGTTACTGCCCAGAAACTTACCAGGAAGTGAAACTCCAACTTACAGCACCTGGGCTCGACTCAAAGCATTGGCACAACCCAAAACGCTAAGGACTACAGGCCAGACATGAAATTGGGGCCAGCCGTGGCTCTATGTCGAAGTGCACGCGGTGACCACGCATGTGCATGGTGCCAGCATGCTAGCCGACGTGCTCTGAGTGCCGCCGAGCGCACTGTTCGTCACGTGCTCGCTTCCCTGGCTGATGCACCTCGCCAAACTTTGCCACCATCGCCGTCTCGACGCCCTTAACCCCCTCCTGGCGCTCGCCGATGCCAGAGCTCACCGCAGCGAGCACGGGCTCGACCTGGCCAACAGAACAGTGCGCTGCGCACTGTGTTCGTCGCCACCCCCTCGTTCATGTGCTCGTCACCGCCCTCTCACAGTGCCCGCATGAGCTGCGTCGCCTTTCCCCTCGCTCACTGACACTGTTCATCACCGGGCGCCATGTCCAGGTGTCCTCTGGCGGAGCCCGATCCCCTCACCTTGCTCGCCTATAAGTGCAGCCCTCCCCAGCCCTCTCGAGCATCACAAACTCACCTCACACACTCCACGAGAGAGTAGGAAGCCGTAGCCCGGCCGGGCAGGCCTCGGGCCGCCGTCCCCGAGCTCGAGCTCGCCGGTGATCCGTGTGGTTCGCCCCCACCGCTCCAGCCCCTCCCAGGCTCGGGCTACTCTTCCAGAGCCTCCGTCGTGCTGCAGTGGTGCCGTCCGACCCGTTTGGAGCCACTGGTGCCGCCTCCCATCACCGTCATCCCCAACTCTGGCGACATCTGCTCTCTGTCGCCACTAGATAGGCTCGTTCTGATGTCGTCCGACCACCCCTAGCTATTCTAGGGGTACGAGCAGGTGCGCCTCGGTCTTTTCTATCGATCTATCCCTCTGGATCTGGCCAAAGTGCCCTCCTCGCCGGTGTGTGCTCCAGCGGAACCCCGCCGTGCTCTGTTTCCTTCTCCCCCTCCCTCTCACCTGACCAGCGGGGCCCGCTGTCAGCCACTCTAGCCGCGCCCGAAGCGGAATGAGTGGTGGCGCCCCGCGGGTTTACGTCTTCGACGTCACCCCCCCCCCCCCCAATTTTGTTTTTATTTAAATTAAATTCAAATTTAACCGGAGAGCTTCAAACATCGACAAGTTTTTAACCATAAGTCCAAATGAATTGATTCTTTTTTCATTGTGTTCTTAATGAAAATATCTAACAGCTCACCAAAAATGAGATTTTTCTCTGCTGTCTAGAATTTCTGGTGATTTTCAGAATGTTTCTTGATGTTTTCTTTTTATGTTTTTAATTGCTTTCAGAAGGTGAAGCTTGTCTTGAGGATCACCAGGAGGAGTGTGAACCTCACCTGCACTAAGGCAAGCCACAACAACATTTTCATGGTGCCATTGCAATACTTGTGATTTTTTAACTTGAATAAATGCTTTATTTCATGCATTTAAATCACTTAAATAACTATATATATATATATATATTCTGTTGGATGCTTGTTTAGCTTGATATGGTTAGTATACATTAGTTTGAAGCTAACTAAGTTAGTTTAAGTCAGTAGAAGTAATGCTTGGTGGTGAAGTAATAAAATGACTATGAAAAATATTTGTTTGGTGAATATTTTCTTAAATGTGGAAATGATTTATATTAAGTTACTAGCATGGTGAAGCTTGCTGAATAAATATAAGCAGAGAAAGGTTATGAGTGGTTGATATGTATGGTTACTACTTGATGAAGTTGACCCATTTATTTTCAATGATAAGTGATGCATGTTATATGATTGCATTTTCATGGCATATCATGACACCGTTTATTTCCATTTTAAGTTGAACCTGATAATAACTCAACTTGAACATATCGTTGATCGGGTCATGGTGCCACTGAATCGAGTTTTTCCCAGTGCAACCACATTTGCCTTTATGGAAAGACCTTTATTCGGTCCGTTGTCATGCCTCTGGTCGGTGCCTCCAACGAGGGAAGGTTATGGGTGTCCGTTACCCTGGCCCGGTAAGCAAACATAACCTTGTGTGCCCGTTGTTGTTATGGTACCTTGTCCCCGTTTGGGACAGTTTATGTTTTTGCCACGACGGTGGCCGTTGGTGTCTTTGGTAGACACGAGGCCACCCAGGACTTAGCCCAGTGGGGAGTGAGTCCGAGTGGCCGGGAGAGTGGCATGGCAATGGAGGGGTTTCGTCGGAAT
This sequence comes from Aegilops longissima, assembly GCA_021605205.1. Classification (NCBI taxonomy): domain Eukaryota; kingdom Viridiplantae; phylum Streptophyta; class Magnoliopsida; order Poales; family Poaceae; genus Aegilops; species Aegilops longissima. The sequence continues at coordinate 79,793,003 of CM038679.1, forward strand.
GCCGTTGGTCCACCCGAATGGGAGTACGAGGCCATGGATTCCGTGGTGTGGGTACAGTGCGCTACCTCTGCTGAGTGTATTTAATCTTCGATAGCCGAGTCCATGGTTACGGACATAACTCGAAAGTAGGTCACACCATGGGTCAACGTTTAAATAATCTTGCACATTAAAGCTAATAACTTTGCACTGTTGGAAAGAGGATGGTTGAGAAACTATTTTGATGATGGAGACCAAGTTGTTGGTCAGTTTGTGATTCGAGAAAGATCACCATTTGGTTACGAGGTAACCCATTTAAAGACCAAGATGTTGGTCCGTTTGTGATCCGATGAAGATCACTGTTTGGTTATAAGTAACCCGTATGGTAAGCAAGTATGAGGGGCTTGAGGCACGAGATCTTATTCAATGCATCCCTAGTATGTTCTTGCATTGATGATAATATGCTTAAGATCATGATATTGCTTGTCATTATGTTTATGCTTGTTGTGAGCTTGCAAGTACATTCAATGTACTGACCTGGCGTGTCATGCCAGATTTCAGGAAAGTCTCATTGGAACAGAGTGCTGTCCGAGTCTGTGCTATGCAGTTCCGCTGCCGCGTAGTTGTCATGATCGAGGCCCCCTTTATGTTCACTAAATAATGTACATATTGTTCAGCCACACCGTGTGTGCCGCTTGGCCTCGCAACTTGTTGTAATATGAACTATGTTCCGCTAGCATCAATATAGCAGTTGTTTTCTGTACCAAGATGTTGTGTATTTCTAGAAGACAAGATCTCTAGTCTGGCAATGCAAGGTAAACCAGTTGCTCTGAGCCGGGGTGCCACATAAATCTTAGTCTTAGAATCCTTCAGATTCTTCATAGTGATAAATTGATAATAATCCCAAGTGACTCAACAAATATAGCTATGCTCCCTGGCAATGGCGCCAGAAAAAGGTCTTGATAACCCACAAGTATATGAGATCGCAATAGTTTTCGAGGGTAGAGTATTCAACCCAAATTTATAGATTCGACACAAGGGGAGCCAAAGAATATTTGCAAGTATTAGCAGCTGCGTTTTCAATTCAACCACACCTGGAGATTAATTATCTACAGCAACGTGATCAGTAGCAAAGTAATATGATAGTTTGATAATAGTAGTTGTAGCAATGGTAACGGTAACAGTGATAGCAGTAGTTTTGTAGCAAGTGCAACAGCAACGATAACAATAGTAACTTAGCAAGAACAATATAAGATAAATTCGTAGGCGTTGGATCGATAATTTGTTGGATGATATTCATCATGTGACAGTCATAACCTAGGGCAATACGGCACTAGCTCCAGTTCATAAATATAATGTAGGCATGTATTCCACAAATAGTCATACGTGCTTACGGAAAGAACTTGCATGACATCTTTTGTCCTACCCCCCGGCGGCGGGGTCCGTATTGGAAACTAAGGGATATTAAGGCCTCCTTTTAATAGAGAACCGGAACAAAGCATTAACACACGGTGAATACATGAACTCCTCAAACTACGGTCATCACCGGGAGTGGTCCCGACTATTGTCACTCCGGGGTTGCCAGATCATAACACGTAGTAGGTGACTATAACTTGCAAGATCGTATCTAGAACATGTATATAATGGTAATAACATAAACGGTTCAGATCTGAATTCATGGCACCCCGGCCCAAAGTGACAAGCATTAAGCATGGCAAAGTCATAGCAACATCAATCTCAGAACATAGTGGATATTAGGGATCAAGCCCTAACAAAACTAACTAGATTACATGATGAATCTCATCCAACTCCTCACCGACCAACGAGCCTACGGAGGAATTACTCACTCTCGGTGGGGGAGCATCATGGAATTGACGATGGAGAAGGGTTGGTGATGACGAAGAACAAAGATCCCCCTCTCCGGAGCCCCAAACGGACTCCAGATCTGGCCTCCCGATGAAGAACAGGAGGTGACGGCGGCTCCGTCTCGTGGATCGCGATAATTCTTTCTTGCTACCGGTATCTACTCTCGGTAAATCCTTTGTGATGGGTACTCCCTTGTAATAGATCCAAAGGAATTATCGCGGTCCACGAGACAGAGCTATTATCGGGAGCTATTATCTAGATGGCTCTCTTTGTTCTGGACTCCAGATCGTGCCTACTGGACATCTACCGAGGTCTGGCCTCCAAGACATCTACCGAGAGTGATGAACCTATTACATGGTAACACAAGATTGAACGGAGGAAAGGCGAATAAAACGGCAAGGGTGAAGTGGGGGAGAGGAAAACGAGAGGCAAATGGCAAATAATGTAATGCGAGAGATAGGGATTGTGATGGGTACTTGGTATGTTGACTTTTGCGTAGACTCCCATAGCGGCGCGTAAATCCTTCTTGCTACGTCTTGAGTTTGCGTTGGTTTTACCCGAAGAGGAGAGGATGATGCAGCACAGTAGTGTAAGTATTTCCCTCAGTTTTTGAGAACCAAGGTATCAATCCAGTAGGAGGCCACGGGCAAGTCCCTCGTACCTGCACAAAACGATAGCTACTCGCAACAAACGCGATTAGGGGTTGTCAATCCCTTCACGGTCACTTACGAGAGTGAGATCTGATAGAGATAATATTTTTGGTATTTTTTATATAAAGATGCAAAGTAAAAAGTAAAAGCAAAGAAAGTAAATAAAGTGACGGAGATTGATATGATGAGAATAGACTCGGGGACCATAGGTTTCACTAGTGGCTTCTCTCAAGAGCATAGATATTCTACGGTGGGTGAACAAATTACTGTTGAGCAATTGACAGAATTGAGCATAGTTATGAGGTTATCTAGGCAATGATCATGTATATAGGCATCATGTCCAAAACAAGTAGATCGAAACGATTCTGCATCTACTACTATTACTCCACTCATCGACCGCTATCCAGCATGCATCTAGAGTATTAAGTTAAAAACAGAGTAACGCCTTAAGCAAGATGACATGATGTAGAGGAATAAATTCATGCAATATGATAAATACCCCATCTTGTTATCCTCGATGGCAACAATACAATCGTGCCTTGCAACCCTTTACATCCTTTGGGTAAGGTCACCGCAAGATTGAACCCAAAGCTAAGCACTTCTCCCATTGCAAGAACTACCAATCTAGTTGGCCAAACCAAGCGGATAATTCAAGAGACTTGCAAAGATAACTCAATCATACATAAAAGAATTCAGAGAAGAATCAAATATTTTCCATAGATAAGCTGGATCATAAACCCACAATTCATCGGTCTCAACAAACACACCGCAAAAAGAAGATTACATCGAATAGATCTCCACGAGAGAGGGGGAGAACATTGTATTGAGATCCAAAAAGAGAGAAGAAGCCATCTAGCTACTAGCTATGGACCCGAAGGTCTGAAGTAAACTACTCACACTTCATCGGAGGGGCTATGGTGTTGATGTAGAAGCCCTCCGTGGTGGATGCCCCCTCCGGCGGAGCTCCGGAACAGGCCCCAAGACGGGATCTCGTGGATACACGAAGGTACGAAGGTGGAATTAGGTTTTTGGCTCCCCCCTGATCGTTTGGAGGTACGTAGGTATATATAGGAGGAAGGAGTACGTCGGTGGAGCGTCAGGGGGCCCACGAGGCAGGGGGCGCGCCTGAGGGGCGCCCTCCACCTCGTGACCGCCTCAGCACTTCTTGGAGTAGGGTCCAAGTCTCCTGGATCACGTTTGGTGAGAAGATCACGTTCCCGAAGGTTTTATTCCGTTTGGACTCCGTTTGATATTCCGTTTCTTCGAAACACTGAAATAGGCAAAAAACAGCAATTCTAGGCTGGGCCTCCGGTTAATAGGTTAGTCCCAAAAGTAATATAAAAGTGGAAAATAAAGCCCATTATAGTCCAAAACAATAGATAAAGTAGCATGGAGCAATCAAAAATTATAGATACGTTGGAGACGTATCAGGCATCCCCAAGCTTAATTCCTGGTCGTCCTCGAGTAGGTAAATGATAAAAAGAGAATTTTTGATGCGGAGTGATACTTTGGCATAATTTCAATGTAAATCTTCTTAATCATGGTATGAATATTCAGATCCGAAAGATTCAAGACAAAAGTTCATATTGACATAAAAATAATAATACTTCAAGCATACTAATCAAAATAATCATGTCTTCTCAAAATAGCATGGCAAAAGAAAGTTCATCCCTACAAAATCATATAGTTAGGCTATGCTTCATTTTCGTCACACAAAGGTGTTCCCAACTTCTATACCACCGATGACAAGCCAAGCAATTGTTTCATACTTAAATAATCTCAAACTTTTTCAACCTTCACGCAATACATGAGCGTGAGCCATGGATATAGCACTATGGGTGGAATAAAATATGATGATGGGGATTGTGTGGAGAAGACAAAAAAGGAGAAAGTCTCACATTGACGAGGCTAACCAACGGGCTATGGAGATGCCCATCAATTGATGTCAACATGAGGAGTAGGTATTGCCATGCAACGGATGCACTAGAGCTATGAATGCTCAACAAAAGAAAACTAGTGGGTGTGCATCCAACTTGCTTGCTCATGAAGACCTAGGGCATTTTGAGGAAGCCCATCGTAGGAATATACAAGCCAAGTTCTATAATGAAAAATTCCCACTAGTATGAACAAGACAACTTATGAGACTCACTATATGAAAAACATGGTGCTACTTTGAAGCACAATATATGAGACTCACTACATGAAGAACAAGGTGCTACTTTGAAGCACAAGTGTGGAAAAAGAGATAGTAGCATTGCCCTTTTTCTTTTCTTTTCTTTTTTTTGGCCTTTCTTCTTTTTTTTGGCCTTTCTCTTTTTTTGGGCAATGCTCTAATAATGATGATCATCACACTTCTATTTCTATTACAACTCAACAATTACAACTCGAAACTTAGAACAAGATATGACTCTATATGAATGCCTCCGGCGGTGTGCCGGGATGGTGCAATGAATCAAGAGTGACATGTATGAAAAATAATGCATGGTGGCTTTGCCACAAATACGATGTCAACTACATGATCATGCAATGGCAATATGACAAAAGTAATGTATGTCATGATGATGATGAACGGAACGGTGGAAAGTTGCATGGCAATATATCTCGGAATGGCTATGGAAATGCCATAATAGGTAGGTATGGTGGCTGTTTTGAGGAAGATATAAGGAGGTTTATGTGTGAAAGAGTGTATCATATCACGGGGTATGGATGCACCGGCGAAGTTTGCACCAACTCTCAAGGTGAGAAAGGGCAATGCACGGTACCGAAGAGGCTAGCAAAGGCGGAAAGGTAAAAGTGTGTATTATCCATGGACTCAACATTAGTAAAAAGAACTCATATACTTATTGCAAAAGTTTAGAAGTCATCAAAAATCAAGTACTACGCGCATGCTCCTAGGGGGATAGATTGGTAGGAAAAGACCATCGCTCGTCCCCGACCGCCACTCATAAGGATGCACAAGCCAGGTACACTTCATGTTTCAAATTTGTTACATAACTTTTACCATACGTGCATGCTACGGGATGTGCTAACTTCAACACAAGCATTTCTCAAATTCACAACTACTCAACTAGCATGACTTTGATATTAACACCTCCATATCTCAAAACAATTATCAAGCATCAAACTTATCTTAGTATTCAACACACTCAAAAGAAAGTTTCACATATCTTGAATACCAAGTATATTAACATTAAGCAAATTACCTGCTATTAACGACTCTCAAAATAATCTAAATGAGGCATGAGAGATCAAGTTTCTTTAAAACAAATCCACCACCGTGCTCTAAAAGATCTAAGTGAAGCACTAGAGCAAAAATTATCAAGCTCAAAAGGATATAAGTGAAGCACTATGAGCAAAACTATCAAGCTCAAAAGATATAAGTGAAGCACATAGAGTATTCTATCAAATTTTAATTCATGTATGGCTCTCTCAAAAGGTGTGTACAGCAAGGATGATTGTGGTAAACTAACAAGCAAAGACACAAATAATACAAGACGCTCCAAGCAAAACACATATCATGTTGGTGAATAAAATATAGCTCCAAGTAAATTACCGATGGAAGTGGACGAAAGAGGGGATGCCTTCCGGGGCATCCCCAAGCTTTGACTTTTTGGTGTCCTTGGATTATCTTGGGGATACCATGGGCATCCCCAAGCTTAGGCTCTTGCCAATCCTTGTTCCATAATCCATCAAAAGAATTCACCCAAAACTTGAAAACTTCACAACACAAAACTCAATAGAAATCTCGTGAGCTCCGTTAGAGAAAGAAAACAAAAGACTACTTTAAGGTACTATAATGAACTCATTCTTTATTTATATTGGTGTTAAACCTACTGTATACCAACTTCACTATGGATTATAAACTATTTTACTAACCATAGATTCATCAAAATAAGCAAACAACACACGCAAAACAGAATCTGTCAAAAACAGAACAGTCTGTAGTAATCTGTAACTAACGCAAACTTCTAGAACCCAAAAAATTCTACCAAAATTAGACGACCTGGAAAATTTGTTTATTGATCAGCAGAAATTGGAATCACTATTTTATCACGTTTCTGGTGATTTTTAACAATTCGGGCACTGAGCGCAAAGATTCTGGAAATTACAGCAAGATCAAATAACTATCATCCAAGAAGATCCAATAGGTTCAACTTGGCACAAACACTAATTAAAAGATAAAACCACATCTAAACAGAGGCTAGATGGATTATTTATTCCTAAACAGAAGCAAAAACTAAAAAAACTAAAAATAAAATTGGGTTGCCTCCCAACAAGCGCTATCATTTAACGCCCCTAGCTAGGCATTGATAATTCTAACGATGCTCACATGAAAGATAAGAATCGAAGCACATAGAGAGCATCGTGAAACACATGACAAACACATCTAATTCTAACATACTTCCTATGCATAGGCATCTTATAGGCAAACAAATTGTCATAGCAAGCAAAAACTAGCATATGCAAGGAAGCGGAGAGAAACAATAGAAATCTCAACATAACGAGAGGTAATTTATTATCATGAAAATCTCTACGACCATGTTTTACTCTCTCATAATAATTACATGTGGGATCATAAGCAAATTCAACAAAATAGCTATCACATAAAATATTGTCAACACGATCCACATGCATGCAAAGTTGACACTCTTCCGAAATAGTGGGATTAATATTAACTAAAGTCATGACCTCTCCAAACCCACTTTTATCAAAAACTTCATAAGATTGAACATTATCCAAATATGTGGGATCTAAAGTTGACACTCTTCCTAACCCACTTTCAATATTATTGCAAACACTATTATCAATCTCATATTCATCATGGGGATTAAATAAATTTTCAAGATCATAAGAAGAATCACCCCAATCAAGATCATTGCAACAAGTAGTAGACATAGCGAAACTAGCATCCCCAAGCTTAGGGTTTTGCATATTATTAGCACAATTGACATCAAGATAATTTATAGTAAAATCATTGCAATCATGCTTTTCATCGAAGGAACTACCAAGTATGGGTGCAATAGCAATGATCTCATGTTTAACATAAGGAACTATAGCAAATTCATCTTCATAAATATTGCCATCATGGCCACAAGAATAGCAAGCATCATGTTCATCAAGGGATATTTCAATCAAATCATCGGAATCATCATTATCTATAGATTCATGCATATCATTATTTCCTTCCAAAGCAATGGTCATTCTTTCAATAAATTCTTGGACATAGACATTATGAGCAAGGTTTTCATTGCAATATTTAAGTATGACGGAATTTTCAGATTTGTTGAGAGTAAAATCATACTTTTCAATCAAAGAAGCAACTTCATGAGCACCCTTAAAAACGACAAATCCTTCAATTTGTTCGATATCATAGTAACTATAAACACCCCTTGCATAAGAAGATAAGATTTCATTATCATTGAACTCACATAGGTAGGGAAGGTGTTTTTTAGGGTTCTTAGAGCAACAAGTAAAATCACACATTTCACAAAGATTCCAAGCATAGCACAGCAAACTATTTATATGATACCGTAAGAGTCTCCCTTTTTCAGACAAACGATGACGCACAAAATGAGCATGCTCATCTAAAGATTTCCCATCAACTAGGCTAGTTGGGGTTTCAACACGAGCGCATAAGGATCGAAGATGATCCAAGTAGAACACTTTAAGTGGATCCGTATCAATAGATTTTTAGCAAGCAAAGATGCAAGCATATAGAAGGCACAAGGAAACACAAACAAAGATACATACGGGAAGAAGGCGAACAAAAAAGAGAGGGCGAATAAAACGGCAAGGGTGAAGTGGGGGAGAGGAAAACGAGAGGCAAATGGCAAATAATGTAATGCGAGAGATAGGGATTGTGATGGGTACTTGGTATGTTGACTTTTGCGTAGACTCCCCGGCAACGGCGCGAGAAATCCTTCTTGCTACGTCTTGAGCTTGCGTTGGTTATCCCCGACGAGGAGAGGATGATGCAGCACAGTAGTGTAAGTATTTCCCTCAGTTTTTGAGAACCAAGGTATCAATCCAGTAGGAGGCCAGCGCAAGTCCCTCGTACCTGCACAAAACGATAGCTACTCGCAACCAACGCGATTAGGGGTTGTCAATCCCTTCACGGTCACTTACGAGAGTGAGATCTGATAGAGATAATATTTTTGGTATTTTTGATATAAAGATGCAAAGTAAAAAGTAAAAGCAAAGCAAGTAAATAAAGTGATGGAGATTGATATGATGAGAATAGACCCGGGGGCCATAGGTTTCACTAGTGGCTTCTCTCAAGAGCATAGATATTCTACGGTGGGTGAACAAATTACTGTTGAGCAATTGACAGAATTGAGCATAGTTATGAGGTTATCTAGGCAATTATCATGTATATAGGCATCACGTCCAAAACAAGTAGATCGAAACGATTCTGCGTCTACTACTATTACTCCACTCATCGACCGCTATCCAGCATGCATCTAGAGTATTAAGTTAAAACAGAGTAACGCCTTAAGCAAGATGACATGATGTAGAGGAATAAATTCATGCAATATGATAAATACCCCATCTTGTTATCCTCGATGGCAACAATACAATATGTGCCTTGCAACCCTTTACATCCTTCGGGTAAGGTCACCGCAAGATTGAACCCGAAGCTAAGCACTTCTCCCATTGCAAGAACTACCAATCTAGTTGGCCAAACCAAACGGATAATTCGAAGATACTTGCAAATATAACGCAATCATACATAAAAGAATTCAGAGAAGAATCAAATAGTTTCCATAGATAAGCTGGATCATAAACCCACAATTCATCTGTCTCAACAAACACACCACAAAAAGAAGATTACATCGAATAGATCTCCACGAGAGAGGGGGAGAACATTGTATTGAGATCCAAAAAGATAGAAGAAGCCATCTAGCTACTAGCTATGAACCCGAAGGTCTGAAGTAAACTACTCACACTTCATCGGAGGGGCTATGGTGTTGATGTAGAAGCCCTCCGTGGTGGATGCCCCCTCTGGCGGAGCTCCGGAACAGGCCCCAAGATGGGATCTCGTGGATACAGGAAGGTACAGCAGTGGAATTAGGTTTTTGGCTCCCCCCTGATCGTTTGGGGGTACGTAGGTATATATAGGAGGAAGGAGTACGTCGGTGGAGCGTCAGGGGGCCCACGAGGCAGGGCGGCGCGCCCAGGGGGGCGCGCCCTCCACCTCGTGATCGCCTCTGGCACTTCTTGGAGTAGGGTCCAAGTCTCCTGGATCACGTTTGGTGAGAAGATCACGTTCCCCAAGGTTTTATTCCATTTGGACTCCGTTTGATATTCCGTTTCTTCGAAACACTGAAATAGGCAAAAAAACAGCAATTCTGGGCTGGGCCTCCGGTTAATAGGTTAGTCCCAAAAGTAATATAAAAGTGGAAAATAAAGCCCATTATAGTCCAAAACAATAGATAAAGTAGCATGGAGCAATCAAAAATTATAGATACGTTGGAGACGTATCAAGCCCCAAACGGACTCCATATCTGGCCTCCCAATGAAGAACAGGAGGTGACGGCGGCTCCGTCTCGTGGATCGCGATAATTCTTTCTCCCTGATTTTTCTCCGAATATGTGATTTTATAGTATCAGGGTTAAGGTCTGTGGGGCCACCAGGTGGGGACAACCCTGGGCGCGCCTGGGAGGGCAAGCGCACCCTGGTGGGTTGTGCCCACCCAGGTGCCCCCCCTCCGGTGGCTCTTGGCTCCAGAAATTCTCTTTATTGATATAAAAATTCCTGACAAAGTTTCGTTCCATTACGAGAACTTTTATTTCTGCACAAAAACAACACCATGGTAGTTCTACTGAAAACAGCGTCAGTCTGGGGTTAGTTTCAGTCAAATCATGCAAATTAGAGTCCAAAACAATAGGAAAAGCGTTAGGAAAAGTAGATACGTTGGAGACGTATCAGGCTGTCGTCGGGGCTATGGTGGGGCCTCACCGGAGGCAAAACTCGACGCGGGTGGGGGTGGGGTTAGCTAGAGGAATGGCCGGGGGCGGCGGAAGATCGGAGGTGGTGGGCGGTTCAGGGGAGGGCGGGGGCCGGTGGTTCCTCCGGCAACCCGTGTGGTAGTATTTAGCGGAAGAATAAGAGGCGAGGAAGAAGAAGGGTTAGGAGACGTAGGATCTTCATCCAACCGCCTGAAATGGTCGACTGACCCAAATGACGAAAGTTAGGCGAATTGTATGTAGACATTCCCGTATATATTCAGTACAATTATCGTAGGTGCTTTGAAACGTACATGCAAGCAGTGCTCCTCAACCCATCAAGCTAAACAACATGCCACTCATAATTACAAACTTAGTTGCTCAAATACGAATCTTGATGTTGACATGTACTAAAACTGAGAATGTTTAATTGGTTACTTAATGTTCCTACTTTACTTTCGAAAAGCACATGCGCCACATATCGAGGGACGGCAGGGAGTTGCGTTCTTTATGTGCTCTGGTTCATCATGTGTGGCCAACCAACATTTTATTATCCAAAATCTGCTTGCTCTTCTTTAGCATGCTCCTCTTTTGTTCTTCCTTTGTAAGTACTCTCTCCATACCTAAATATAAGTCTTTGTAGAGATTCCTCGATGGACTATATATGGAGCAAAATGAGTGAATCTACACTCTAAAATGTATCTATATACATCCATATGTGATCCATAGTGGAATCTCTACAAAGATTTGTATTTAGTAACATAGGGAGTATAATAGTTGTACAATATGTTCTTTGTAGTGAAGAGGAGAAGGGACATTTGCAGTGTACAGGCCTATTCGATCACTTGTCATGGACGCTTTCAACTCTTCGTGTTGATCTTCATATCGATTGTCATGGACGCTTTCAACTCTTCGTATTCGATCGTATGTGTCGCCTTTGAGAGTTAGACTGATAGTAACAGTACTGCGCCTTCAGTTGTAGGGAGCTGGTATGCGAAGCCTTTCTAGTCGTACCGGTAATACTAGCACATATATTCCAGCAAGTTCCACTTTCCTGATTTTACTCCCGATTCTTAGGGTTTTCCCATTATATCTACACTACGATCTGCATAGATGCTTTGTGTCCTACTAGCAGTTGTCCACCCTTTAAGCTAAATAACACACCAATCATACATCCTAAGGTTCTTCAAATACGAATGTGATATGATACTGACATTAGCTAACAGACACACATTTAATTGGTTAGCTAATGCTCCCAATTGAGTTTCCAAATGCATGTGGCCACATATAGAGAGACATCATGGAATTGCATTTCTTTGGGCGCTCTGATTCATCATGGGTGGGCAACCAACATTGTATAGAAAGAAGGGGAATCTCAATAATATGCTTCCCCTTCTATTCTTTAACATGTTCTTCTTCTGTTCTTCTTTAGTAAGCACAATATGTTCCTTGTCAGGAAGGGGAGCAGGGACATCTACAGTCGACAGCTCTATTGGGCCAGTTCTGCTAAATGATTTCGCACTTCGAGTTGGTCTGCCATAATACCCCGGAAATGGTGGGAGCCGCGCGGTCTTTGATAGACTAAACTGATAGTAACAGCTGTGCGCCTTCAGATGAATAGAGCTGGCCTGTAGGTGATCGATAGGCTGCATATTAGTAGCGGCAAAACCCTGTGTTTTCCAGCCAGTTCCGCTTTCCCGATTTATTTATGGTGGTTATGGTGTACCCCTATTATCTACACTATGGTCTGCCTACTGGCTCTGCGCTTTTGTTATCATGGTTTGGCAATAAACTTTCTATACAGTATATTATGAACCTATCATCTAGCAACTATCCTTACATCTGGGCCTCCCAACACGGAGCCTATTTTTGTATGTAGTTGTGCCAGATTATATTAATCTACTCACCGTATTACAACACACATGGGCTCTCTCATCAGAATCTAGTGATAGCACACAAGGGTTTACAGGGAGCCTCTATTATATTACAATATCCTCTGCATTATGAAAGTGCATTATATCGACTAGAGGGGGTGAATAGGCGATGTTTATGAATTCTTCACTGAGGAATATCCGGTGAGGAAATTCCTTAGCGAAGAACTACTTGCAGCGGAATAAGTACTCAAAAGTATGCATAGCAGAACACAAGCATGGTCATCATGATGAAATGAAGACAAGCACAGAGTACAGAAAGCGTAAACACAGGATAACACAGGATGAAGACAAACAGACTGAAGAAATTGAAAACTAAGGAAATTGAGAAAGTCTTCAGTCAAAGTCTTCAAACACAGATATGAACAAGCGCACAACATAGTAATGAGGTAATGAAAGAGTTGAGGAAATAGAACCAGTTAGCTTGGTGAAGACAAATGATTTGGTAGACGAGTTCCAACTGCTGTCTCAGTTGTACATATGGTTGGAGCGTCTAGGTATTTAAACTTGAGGACACACAGTCCTCACTGTATTCTCCTTGAGCTAAGGTCACACAGACCTGGCCCAATCACTCGTGGTAAGTCTGCAGGTGACTTCCGAACCTTCACAAACTCGGTCACTCGGCAATCCACAATCCCTCTTGGATGCTCTAGACCATGACGCCTAACCGTTTGGAAGAAGCACAATCTTCAAAGGTAACAAGCGTCGGATCCACGCAGGATCAATCTCTTCAGTGATGCTCAATCACTTTGGGTTTGTAGGTGTTTGGGTTTGGGTTTTCCTCACTCGATGATTTTCGCTCAAAGTCCTCAGAGGATGGGATGCTCTCAAATGACAAGTGTCAGTTTCTCTTGGAGCAGCCAACCAGCTAGCGGTTGTAGGGGGCGGCTATTTATAGCCTAGGGAGCAGCCCGACATGATAAGACATAAATGCCCTTCAATGATATGACCGTTAGGTGGGTAGATATTTTGGGACAGCTGGCGCATAGCACATCAACGATCGGAAATTTGAGGATCAAATTCCTCAGGGCTATCATGTTCCTCACTGTGTAGGCAATCCTCACTGGCGAATTCCTAACTCCTCAGTCAGAACAAATTCCTCAGAGACCAAAAGAACTTCGTCTCTGTCACTGAAGAATATGACTGAACTGTATGAGATTTCCAATGGCTTCACTCGAAGGGATTGGTAGGTGTAGGATTTTGAGTTGAACATCACATGGAAATTTTTCCTTAGTATTTCCTTGACCCCCTTTAACAATACGCTGTTTCCTATGACTCAAGAAAGAGAAAAATGAAACTACGAAAACAAAAGTCTTCAGGCTTCATGTTCCTCGAATGAATACCAAGTCTTCAAGGTCACACCAATTTCTTCACTTTCAAAGTCTTCAGAAATCCAAAGTCTTCAGTCGAAGAACTTCATTTATAGGGAGTCGACTTTCTCTGTAAATATCAAACTCCTCATTGACTTATAGACCTGTGTACACTCATAAACACATTAGTCCCTTAACCTATAAGTCTTCAATACACCAAAATCACTAAGGGGCACTAGATGCACTTACAATCTCCCCCTTTTTGGTGATTGATGACAATATAGGTTAAGTTTTCAACGGGGATAAACATATGAAGTGTAAATACTGATATTGAGGAATTTGATTGCAAGATATAGAAGAACTCCCCCTAAAGATGTGCATAGTGAGGAATTTGCTTTGAAGCAATGCACACTTGAAGAGTAGAATCATGGAGATCTCCCCCTATATCTTGTAATTCATACACGCATTTGACATATAATATGAAGAATTTGAAATGCATGACGAAATATGATGACTGATGTAATTCAGCATGCGTGCATTAACATTAGCGAGGAATAAGCATGCAGAAAATCACAGCAAAAGTATCAGGCCACCATAGAGTTTAAGTTTACAACTCGATCCAGCAAAGTGATCAGAAGAACGAGAGTTGTAACTTAAGAAAAAAAACGCCCATATAAGACAGACCCGCTTGAAGACTAACTCAAATTTCTCCCCCTTTGTCATCGAATGACCAAAAGGATCGAAAATGAGGACTAACGCCCCTGAAGAATATCAAGTTGATGAAGGAGCGCCAGCATTGTTGGGGTCGTGTGTTGTAGTAGGGCCTGCCGCAGTGTCGTCCAAGTCCTCATGCTCATCGGTGTCGCGTGATGAAGAATAGGAGCTGGCCACCAAGGAAGGAACCTTGACCTTCTTGTATTTCTTCGGTGGAGGTGCAGACCAGTCAAAGTCCTCCTTGAGACCCATGTTCTTCAGATCTTCTTCACCATATACATGTGATAGAATACCCCAGGTGTGATCGAAGACTTCATGAAGGCAGTAATGGTTTTGCTTCACTTCATTATGTGTAGCAGTCATGTTGTGAAGAATTGAACCAAACTGATGCTTAACCCATTTATGGTTTCGATCCACCTTCTGGTGAAGACTTAGCAGAAGCTCACGGTCAGTCATCACAGGAGGAGCAGTGGCTTGAGGATGTGGCTTGGATGCATGGGCAGCAGAATCATGAGTGGCAGAGTCATCATTGGTGAAATAAGATGCAGCCTTGCGAAATTGATCATCCAATTGACGAATGCCTTCATCTATAACAGCTGGTGCCTTGCCCTTTTCGTCAGCTGAGGAATAGGTCCGCTTGAGGACTTCAATCGGGGGCAAGTAGCTGAGGTGATTCTGAAAATCAGCCTTGTAGTTGAGTGAAGACCTTGTCCTGAGGAATCTCATAATCCAAGGTGCATAAGGCTTCAGCTCAAACGGAGAAAGTGCAACATTTGCCAGAGTCCTTGAGGGAGTCCTGGACTAGGGGGTGTCCGGATAGCCGAACTATCATCACGGCCGGACTCCAAGACTATGAAGATACAAGATTGAAGACTTCGTCCCGTGTCCGGATGGGACTTTCCTTGGCGTGAAGGCAAGATTGGCGATACGGATATGTAGATCTCCTACCATTGTAACCGACTCTGTGTAGCCCTAACCTATCCAGTGTCTATATAACCCGGAGGGTTTTAGTCCGTAGGACGAACAACAATCATACCATAGGCTAGCTTCTAGGGTTTAGCCTCCTTGATCTCGTGGTAGATCTACTCTTGTACTACCCATATCATCAATATTAATCAAGCAGGAGTAGGGTTTTACCTCCATCGAGAGGGCCCAACCTGGGTAAAAACATCGTGTCCCTTGTCTCCTGTTACCATCCGCCTAGACGCACGCTTCGGGACCCCCTACCCGAGATCCGCCGGTTTTACACCGACATTGGTGCTTTCATTGAGAGTTCCTCCGTATGCGTCACCGATAGGCCCGATGGCTCCTTCGATCATCAACAACGACGCGTCCAGGTGAGACTTTTCTCCCGGACAGATCTTCGTATTCGGCGGCTTTGCAATCTGCGGGCAATTCGCAGGCCATCCGAGCAGATCGAAGCTACGCCCCTAGCCATCAGTCAGATTTGGAAGTTTGAACTATACGGCCGATGTCCGCCGAGACTTGATCTTCGATGGATTCGAGCGCAGCCAAGCGTGCCGCCTTGTCTCGATGGGCATGATCTAGCTCTGCGGCGAACAAAGGCCTCGAGGCCGCACCAGCATCCGCTCTGACCCTTAATCCGGAGCCGGATTCCCCGATCGAGGATGAGTGGTTGGACACCGCCTCGGGGGCTACGATCTCTATGGCGATTGAGCCGAACTCCATCCTTGTCCTTTGCGAAGACCTCAACTCCAGGGTGCCGGACTGCTCTCTGGACTCCGAACCCTCCGTGCCCCTGCCAATTGAATCCGATTGGGCGCCGGTCTTGGAGTTCACTGCAGCGGACATCTTTCAGCACTCGCCCTTTGGCGACATCCTGAATTCACTAAAGTCTCTCTCTTTCTCTGGAGAGCCCTGGCCGGACTACGGACGGGAAGGTTGAGATACGGACGACGAAGAAATTCAACGCCCACCCACCACCCACTTTATAGCCATCGTCGATGATTTAACCGACATGCTCGACTTCGACCAAGACATTGACGGTATGGACGATGATGCCGAGACGACCAAGACCTAGCGCCTCTGAGGCACCGGAAGGCCACCTCGTCATATGACATATACATGGTGGACATCCCAAAAGATGGGAACGGCGATGGAACAACGGAGGATGACCCTCCAAGAAGCAACCAAGCGCCGACGTCGGGGCGCCGCTCTAAATCCCGCCACAATAAAAGCGGTGACTCCGCACGGAGATAATAACACCCCTGACAAGGTTGAAGACAACCCCCAAAGCAGGACTCAAAGACAGAGGAGGGAGAAGCAAGTCTGCACGACAGTGCGGCAGAAAGAGAGGTCGAGGACGATAATTATGCGCCTCCCTCCGAAGATGAGGCAAGCCTCGACGACGACGAATTTGTCGTGCCTAAGGATCCCGCCGAACAGGAGCGTTTCAAACGCAAGCTTATAGCCACGGCAAGCAGCCTCAAGAAAAAGCAGCAACAGCTTAGAGCTGACCAAGACCTGCTAGGCGACAGATGGATCAAGTCCTTGCAGCCAAGAGGATGAACTCGACGCCCCCAAAAGCTACCCCAAACGCAGGCCGTTGCCTCGATCAGAGGAGGAAGCACCCAAGTCACCAGCAAGACGACATGGCAGACCCGGCCACCCGTGGCACGACGGAGAAGCCTCTCGCCCTCCGCTCAAGCCACACCCCGACGCCGCTCAAAAGTACCAAGGCACGGAAAACGCGCGCGGACTTGTGAGATATATTGGAGGATAAGGCAAAACATACAAGATCGATCTACGGATCGGTGGGCGCCTAACGACGCGGGATGATTACCGTCGCGCGGATCTGAGAAACCCGGCGGGCGAACACAATGAGACAAAGCTCATATGAGCTACGCCGTGATATAGCCCAATCTGAGGCGCCAGACACCCACTATGCTTCACGATGAAGTAATGGATCATCAAATCCCGAGGGCTTCAAACCCGTAAACATCGAATCATACGATGGTACCACAGATCCTGCGGTCTGGATCGAGGACTATCTCCTCCATATCCACATGGCCCGCGGTGATGATCTACATGCCATCAAATACCTCCCACTCAAGCTTAAAGGACCAGCTCGGCATTGGCTCAATAGCTTGCCAGCAGAATCAATTGGTTGTTGGGAGGACCTGGAAGCCGCATTCCTTGATAACTTCCAGGCACATATGTGCGACCACCGAGGCGCCGACGACCTTAGCCATATAATTCAGCAGCCGAAGAATCGCCGATAATTACGACACGGTTCCTAACAAAGAAAAATCAAATCATTGACTGTCCGGATGCAGAGGCCCTTGCAGCCTTCAAACATAACATCCGCGACGAATGGCTTGCCCGGCACCTAGGACAGGAAAATCCGAAATCCATGGCGGCCCTCACAACACTCATGACCCGCTTTTGTGCGGGAGAGGACAGCTGGCTAGCTCGAAGCAACAACTTGGCCAAACAGCCTGATAGTTCGGATACCAAGGACAGCAACGGCAGGTCGCGTCGCAACAAGAACAAGCGCCGCATTAATGGCGATAATGCTGAAGATACGGCCGTCAATGCCGGATTTAGAGGATCTAAACCCGATCAGCGGAAGAAGCCATTCAAAAGAAATACCCAGGGCCCGTCCAACTTGGACCGAATACTCGATCGCTTGTGCGGATACATGGCACCCCAAAACCAGCCAATCACACCAACAGGATTGTTGGGTGTTCAAGCAAGCGAGCAAATTAAGTGCGAACTCAATGACAAGGGGCTGCATAGCGATGACGAGGAAGAGCCACGGCACGAACAATAGAGGACGAAGGGTTTTCCCACACAAGTGCGGACGGTGACCATGATATAGCAACCCATATACCCAAAAGGGAGCGGGGCGTGCACTAAGGGGCGATATGCGATGGAGCCATCGCCCAAGTTCAACCCATGGTCTCCTGCCCGATCACCTTCGATCGAAGGACCACCCACTAGCATCCGTCCACGGCGGTTTCGCGCATTGGTTCTTGACCCAATTATTGACGGATTTCACCTCACCGAGTCCCGATGGACGGCGGTAGCAGCCTGAACCTGCTTTATCGGGATACAAGGCGCCAAAATGGGCATAGACCCTCAAGGATTAAACCTACAAAGACGACCTTTAAAGGCGCCATACCGGTGTAGAGGCCAATTGTACAGGCTCGCCACACTCGAAGTGGTCTTGGATCCCGGATAACTTCCGAGCGAAGAGTTAATCTTCGACATCGTCCCGCTCATAACGGCTATCATGCACTGCTTTGGACGAACCGCATTTGCAAAGTTCAATGTGGTGCCGCTTTCGCATACCTCAAGCTCAAGATGCCAGGCCCTCGAGGAGTAATCGGTCAATGGAAACACCGAACGCCTCCGAACGGAGGAGCACACGGCGTTCCTCGCGCGGAGGCGCAGCAGCCTCTCACAGCAATTCTCGAGTCCGCCACTAAGCGTCCGGACACCGCTAAGCGCCGGAGTAACCTACAACAAGACCGCCTGGCATGATTCAAGCACGCGTAGCAATCCGGCCCCAACCCCAGCCCTTGCGAAATTGCGAAGCCAGTACTACGTGTACATAACTACGCTCTGGAGATACAATGGGCATAAGGGGAGGGGCACGACCACGGCACGCCCGGAATGCGGCTCAACCGCACCAGGGGCTCCCGATTGTGTCATTCTTTTTCTTTTTCCCTTTTTCTTCCTTGTTCTTACTTTCAGGACTCCGCCTGTCAGAAGTCTTGTCCGGCACTAGAATCGCCGAACTCACGATGCAACAGCCAGGGAAGCAGAAAGCCACGTCGAGTGTTCAGGTGGTCTCTATTACGAGCATTATACCTGTTTTACATACCATCCCGCAGCTTACCCCTGGAGGGGGACATGTTAGATAGTCCCATCCCTTGCTTATCGCACTCTTTGTATCGTTCTGCCTTCATTGCAGTACCTTTCTGAATAAACAATACATAGCTTTTGCTTATTATTGCACTCCTTTCTTTATCTATACATATGTTCATTTCATGACATGTTGCACCCGTACACTTTGGTACGGCCAATACACCAGGGGCTTAAGTACCCCAAAATTATGGTGTGATAAGTCCGAACACTTTCACAAGTGCGGCACCCCGAATTTATAACATTATATAAACGGCTCCGAATCATGTCTAGGGTCAATAGTTGGGTTTGCCCGGCTCCCGTGTTTTGGTACCTTACGTTCCGTTATATCGGCTAAGGTAGCACGGAGAACCATCGCGATTGTGCCCCAGCTTGAGCTGGGTCGAGCACCTCGATGAGAAAGCTAAAACTGACCGTCATGATAGGGCGAGAGCGATCGCTGTTCGAGAGGTTTTTCGGTCCCTAAGGACTTATGCCGCTTAGAGCGAGGAACCGAATTGTCCGCCAAAGCGTGATAGCGCCTCAACTCGGTCTTCGAATACTAGGGGCTTCACGAAATTTAAAATTATAGAATTCTATGGCTAAGTGAGAGTGTTCAAGCATTATAAGTCTGGTTGCCTTGTTCGTTCGTTGAGCGCCTCCTAGATGGACCCAAGAATGGGAACAAGAGTGCTCAAGTTTATCCCGAACACCCCAAAGACTGTGGGCATGCGGGTGAAGCCAACGACTTGCCATCTCTCAAATTTGATAAACGGCCGCATGTAAGGTAATATTTTAAATTAACACGTTGCTTAGCGCATATGAACAAGTTTTCAGCGTACATGATAACAAATGCGAGTCTATTCAAAAATTACATCTTTGGAGCACTCATCCGCTATTAGGCGGGCACCCTTCAGGACGCCCTCATAGTACATTTCGGGCGTGCGATGCTCCTTGCCCTTCGGTGGCCCGTCCGTCACAAGCTTCTCCGCATCCAGCTTGCCCCAATGCACTTTAGCACGGGGAAGGCCCAACGGACACCTTCAATGCAGACGGAGCGCTTGATGACTTCAATTCGTGGACAGGCGTCCACCAACCGCTGCACTAAGCGAAGTAGCTCCTGTGCATGGCTTCCAATGGCCACAAACCGAACTATAAGGCCCTTCATGGCCTGTTCAATGACCTTGTGGAGCTCGACCGCTGCTTCACTGGTCGCTCGGGGCACTGGATGTCCGCCTCGAAGATACCGAGACCGAACACCTTTTCCGTCGAGCTCCCCTCCTTGGCGCGGTAGAATGCGGCAGCATCAGACACACTATGGGGAAAATCTGCGAATGCTCCTGGAGAGCTCTAAATCCGGGTAAGCAATAGGTAATTCACTTTCACATGCTTACTTTGCATAAAGAATGCCTTACCCGCCGCTATCTTCTTTAATGATTCAATTTCTTGGAGGGCTTTTTGGGCCTCGGCCTTAGCAGCTTTGGCACTCTCAAGAGCCGAGGCGAGCTCGGACTCTCGAGTCTTCGAGTCACGCTCCAAACTCTCATGTTTTTCCACGAGAGCTTGGAGCTCTTGTCGTACCTTGGCCAGCTGCGCCTCCCCCTTCTCTCGCTCGGTGCGTTCCGCAGCCACTTTGTTTTCGGCCACGGACACCGCATCCTTCAGGTGTCCACCTCGTTCGTGGCCCCTGCAGTACCCATGTTATTCCTGTTATTTTTTGCAACCGAAACCTTTCTATAAGGTATTTCTTTCATAAGGTATTACTTACCTTCCTTGTCCTCGAGCTGCTTCTTGGCAAGGCCGAGCTCGTTCTCGGACCGCTCGAGGTTTTGCTTCAATGCATCGACCTCCGCAGCCAAGTCTTGGCAGAGGTCAGCAGAGTAACCTGCATTCCCATATTGACATACTTATGTTAGACTCCTGCGATATCTTTTAGATCCTCATCCGCTTTTCTTTCCAACACCAACTAAGCATCGGGGCTACTCTCTATGCGGAATATTTTTACATATTCTAAACTTACCTCAAAGCCCGTTAGAAGGCTGGTGCAGCTTCGTCAGCCCGCTCTTGGCAGATCGAATCGTCCGGATCACCGCACTCATAACAAGGCGGTGCTCCTCCTCGATGGAAGCGCTGTTAAGCGCCTCAAGAAGCTATCCGTGCCTCCTGTTGGGCGGAGGACACGGCGTCTTACCCTTCTTGCGAAGGACCGCTTGCCGGACTCGGAACATGAAGGTTCCAGCATGGAGTCCGGAAGAGGGTCGGGCTTAGAGCCCTGGGGTCTCGCCCGCTACCTGAGTCTCGAGGTTGCCTTGCGGCGCCTCCTGCGCCACTCCTCTTGACCAAGCCCCCCTTGGGGCCCCACCATGTATCGTCTCAGCGCGTGAGGTGAGGAGGCGGCCGGAAGTGAAGTACTCTCCATTTCCGACGACTCGTGGACCCGCCGACGAAGCGGCGAACTCGCCCTTGGGCGGGCTGCATGATTGTTCGGCATTAGAGAACATTATGCAATGATAAAAAGCCATGGGTATCCGTGACACTTACGATCTCGCCAGGCTTGGCCCTTGTTGGCCAATCCTCCTCGTCGTTGTCGACGCTGGTGGAGATGTCCGGAGGAAGGGTTCTTCCTTCTTGACCCTCCGGCCTCCCGGTTGGGCGGCCTTCCTTTTCCTCTCCTCCCCGGGGGGAGAAGCTTCTTTCCTACCCATCGTCCTCGGGAGAAGATTCGCTTCAGAATCGACAACACCAGCGCCGGGAGCTCCTTCGAGTTCCGTTGCCTCCTTCTTAGCCTTCTTCTCCGCACCACATGAGGTACGGAGCCAGCAGCCCTGGCAATCGGGCGTCCGCTGGTCTTCCGCAAAGGAGCCGGCAAGAAACCTGTCCGGACGTCTTCAGCCAGTCCTATTAAAGATTAGGGAGTTTTAGATCCCCCATAGAGTCAATCTATGAAAAAAGAGTCCCGTAAAGGGTAGAATAACTTGCCTCGCTGGCTTGACGCTGCGAGCTGAATCCGCGATCTTCGGTATCGGATGTGGGAGCCTCGGCGCCCTTGAACAGCACCTTCCAGGCATCTTCGTACGTAGTGTCGAAGAGCCTTTTTAGAGTTGAGTGTTGTGCCGGATCGAACTCCCACAGATTGAAGGCCCGTTGTTGGCATGGGAGAATCCGGCGAATGAGCATCACCTGGATTACGTTGACAAGCCTGAGATTCTTGTCCACCAGGTTTCGGACTCATGTTTGGAGTCCGGATAGCTCATCCGAATTCCCCGCCAGCCCGTCTCTTTCCATGACGAGCCGTGGGGAAGCCAGATCTGAATTGGGGCCGCCGCCCATTTGGGGTCGCGCGGCTCGGTGATATAGAACCACCCCGATTGCCACCCCTTTATTGTCTCCACAAAGGAGCCCTCGAGCCATAAGACCTTGGCCATCTTGCCAACCATGGCGCCTCCGCACTCCGCTTGACGGCCGCCCACTACCTTCGGCCTGACATTGAAGATCTTCAGCCATAAGCCGAAGTGGGGCTGGATGCAGAGGAAGGCCTCGCACACGACGATGAATGCCGAGATGTTGAGGATGAAATTCAGGGCCAGGTCGTGGAAGTCCAGGCCGTAGTAGAACATGAGCCCCCGGACAAATGGGTAAAGTGGAAAACCTAGTCCGCGGAGGAAGTGGGGGAGAAACACCACCCTCTCATGGGGCCTGGGGGTTGGAATGAGCTGCCCCGCATCGGGAAGCCTGTCTTGTGATGTTGCTGGACAAGTATCCGCCTCCCGCAGTCTTGTGGATGTGCCCTCCGTGACGGAGGAGGCCATCCACCGCCTCCCGCTCCGACATGGTTGGAGAAGGTTGAGGTGGGATGTGCGGACTTGGGCGCTGGAGCTCGAAAAGCGAAATGGATGAGCAAAGGAGGAAGAAGGCGAGGGTGAAAAGGTGGATCCTTATCCCTTATATGGACGGACGAAGCTATCGCCCCCACCAGCCCCGGTAAAACTCGCTTATCTCCCAAGCGCCATAATCAATGGCGCGGATGGGTTACCCACGTCCGTATTGATGGGAATCCTGAATAAGGGGCACGATCTATGCTTTGATAAGACGTGCCAGGAAACCGCCGCTAAACGCTACCGAGGTGGAACGGTAGAAAACGATTCATATAAAGGCCTGGCCGTGGTGTGATGTCACGCTGAATACGTTAGCAGATCTGTGCAAAAGTTATTCTCTACGGTGGTATGTGGAACTTGTTTTGCGAGCCGGACACTATCCTGGTGTTCAAAACCTTCTATGAAGTATTCGGAGGAGGAACCCGCCTTGCAATGCCGAAGACAATATGCGCGCCGGACTCGTCGTCATTGAAGCCTGGTTCAGGGGCTAGTGAGGGAGTCCTGGACTAGGGGGTGTCCGGATAGCCGAACTATCATCACGGCCGGACTCCAAGACTATGAAGATACAAGATTGAAGACTTCGTCCCGTGTCCGGATGGGAATTTCCTTGGCGTGGAAGGCAAGCTTGGCGATACGGATATGTAGATCTCCTACCATTGTAACCGACTCTGTGTAACCCTAACCTATCCGGTGTCTACATAAACCGGAGGGTTTTAGTCCGTAGGACGAACAACAATCATACCATAGGCTACCTTCTAGGGTTTAGCCTCCTTGATCTCGTGGTAGATCTACTCTTGTACTACCCATATCATCAATATTAATCAAGCAGGAGTAGGGTATTACCTCCATCGAGAGGGCCCGAACCTGGGTAAAAACATCGTGTCCCTTGTCTCCTGTTACCATCCGCCTAGACGCACAGTTCGGGACCCCCTACCCGAGATCCGCCGGTTTTGACACCGACAGTCCTCATGAAAAATCGTGATAATTGACAGGAATGCCATGAATGATGTTGAAAACCAGATTCTTCATGATGCCGACAATTTCCTCATCAGAGGAGTCGTGGACTTTGATTGGACTCATAATCTTTATCAGAATGCGATAGACTGTCCTTGGTACACACTGCAATTCCTTCACGAGGAATTTTGTCCTTGAGGCTTGACCAGGTTTCAATGGCTTCATCAGCACTTGCATATAGTGATCAGTAAGCTCAGGCTCTTGGTACATGCAACAAGCTCCTTCGGGTGGAGGACTGATGGGCAGGGCGTGAAGTAATTCAGAGGCTGGTGCTTTGTAGTGAGTGTTTTGGGTCATCCAGTCCAAAACCCAGGAGTTCACATCATCAGCATCTCCTGTGATGTGCAATGTTGCGTAGAATTGAAGAATGAGCTCTTCATTCCAATCAACTATGTCTGTGCAAAGGTTGAGGAGGCATGTGTCATGAAGCACACTGAGGACAGGTGAGAAGCATGGCAGTGATTCCATGTCCACATGAGGAATATGCTCGTGGTCAAAGACTTTGTCCTTGTTGAAGAGCACTGAGGAATAGAAGTTTGCCTAGCTGGCGGTCCAGAAGCGCTTCCTTCTAAGACGAGCAGAATCGTAGGGATTGTAGTCAGTGAAGAACACGTGCTCGCCGAAGAAATCATCAGCCTTGAATTTCTGCTTCTTTGAGAATGGATCCTTTGGCTTGGGCTGAGGAGTGTCAGTCAATTGCATTATCACCTCGTGAATCGCAATCTCGTGTTCTTCATGCCGAGGAATTTCAGCTTCTTGTCCAAAGGATGTACTGGTCTTCAATTCTTCATTTACATTTTCTTCAAAGACTAGTGGCTGGAATTTCTTCATGGACGGACGATTGTGACATGTGGTTCATCGATCCCATTTGAACCGTAGTTACCGGGGACCGAGGAATTTGTCAAAGGTGTGAACAAGGGATAGTTGGGGTGCCGACTTCCCCAAAGTCATCATTCAACAGGTGTGGTACATCCAATGTCCACATCTTCATCTTCCATTTCTTCGACGCTTTGCCTCTTGAGATGGCGAGGCATAGGCGAGGAGACAACTGTGGTGAAGGGATTGGATCCACTTCAATTTCTTCATCCAACTGCTCTGACGAAGCAGCAGAAGGATTTTCTTCATCGGATTCGCTAGGAATCACATATTCTTCATCATAAGGAACAAGGTCCTTTGATGGCATGGTTGAGATAGGAACAACATCAATGGGGTTTGCAAACAAGCTGGTCAAAGACTTCATCTTCTTCGGAGCTGAAGAATCTGATGAAGTTGATGCCTTCCTTTTCTTCACTGTTGCATGCTCTGCAGCCTTAGTCTTTTTCACATCTGAAGCAGATGGAAGGATCGGGGTTGGGGTAGGCGCAGGAGGAGCAGAGGAATTTGGTTGAGTTTCTTCAGGCACAACGGATGCAGCTTGCTCGACCTCTTCATTTTATTCAGCGCACCACTAGTGGATGCCCCGCAATTTCATCGGTGCTGAAATGCGTCATCAGCCTCGAACTCACATTTTCTTCAAAGAGCTCGAATGTCATCGGCGGTCCTGGCATGTTCTTTAGTCGGCTGAGCAGATGCTTCAGCCTGAGGAATTTCTTGTTGCGATGGAGCTGCAACATTTGGAGTGAACTTTTCTGTTAGCTTCACTAAACGGACTTTGGCTCCAAGCCAGTCAGCACGGTATACATCAAATTCATCACTGAGTTTCTTGATCTCAGATTGAATGTTGACAAGTTCTTCAGTTGTCATAGAGAAAACGTGTTTCTTCAGAAAACGCTCCTTCTTGTACTGCGCTTTCTTGATCTGCTTGGCCTTTTCAAATTTCCATTTCTCTTCTTGTATGAAGGCAGTCAGCATATGACTTTGGCCAGGAGTCAGCTTGAAATTAGGCATAGGAGTGTTGGGGTCCTTGTGCCAGAGATCAATGTAGTCGAGGATCAACTTTGGATCCAAAAGCAGTGGCACATTTGTGCCCTTGGCTCTAGCGGCCTTGACCTGCCTATCTCTGATGATTTCTGCAAGTTCATCATCATCAGCTTCGTCTTCATCAGACGGTACTTGGAAGGCGACCTACTTCTTGTGAGGACTTGGGCGAGAACCTCGTCCAGCAGTGGCCTTTGTCTTCAGCAGAGAGGGTCCCGTTGAAGAATTTGGTCCAGCTGAGGAACTAGCAGAAGCTCCTGAGGCAATAGAGATGCCTGTAGTCCTTTGGCACGTGGCAAGATGCACAGGTGCTGAGGATTTGCTCAGAGCAGCTGAGGACTTGAGCGGAGGAGCTGAGGATTTTGGAGGAGCAGGAGCAGCGTGAGGAATTGGCCGTGAGGGCTTTGAGGATTCTGGCCGTGAGGGCATTGCTGAGGTACTTGGCCGTGAGGGCATTGAAGAAGAAGCACTTGGTTTGTGAGCAGGCTTCTTTGACATGGCCTTCTTAGGCTTGACAGAGGCCTCAGCAGCAGCAGCAGTAGAGTCTTTGTTGAACTTCCTCACTGCTTCTTTTGCCTGTTTGGCCAACTTGGCCTAGCGCTTGGCCCATTCTTCAGGATAGTCCTCACCGTGCTTGAGGCTGGTGGGATCAGCTATTTGGCTAGGTGCCAATGGATGTCTTGAGCATGGAGGAGTAATAGCGAATTTCTTCATGTATTTTGGATAACATATCTGTACTCCCTCCACTCTCTTGCCCATCTCCTCTCTATCTTCTGAATGCGCACCTTGCGCCGATTTTTATCTTCCTCAGGGGGTGTGCAGTACCCAGCATAGATGTCCTCAGGGATTTCAAACACAGTGTTGACCTCATGCCTCTTTCCTCCTTTCTGTGGCTTCTTTCCATGAGACATTTTCTTCAGATGAGGAATTTGAACAATAGAATTCTCTGAAGAAGTATGCAACTTTTCTTCGAGGAATGTTGCAAATGAGTTAAGTTGATGAGAACCTGGTGATTCAGCAGCGGACATGAGTACCTGTGAACAGAGTATAGTTGCGAGGAATTTGGAGAGGTCATATGTGTTCTCAGAAGGTTTTGTAAAAAGAACAAGTTTGAGGAAATTGACCAGACGAGTCTTGAAGAATTTCACTAAGCGTTCTTAGTCTTAGGTTCTAGAGTTGTATAGATAAAAATCCACACAATTGAGGAATCTTGAAGAAAAAACACAGCTTAGAGAAATGAATCAAGAACAGATGACATGTGAGGTGTTTTAGTGTGTGAAGAATTTTAAGAATTAACACCTTTGAAGATTTTGTAGAAATCATTAGAATCAAAGAGGGCAGTAAAAGTAACTTTTAATTACCCTGGACGAAGAACACGACGAACTGGGATGTGGAGATGTGAAGTTCGTCAGTGCAGATCTTCCACGCCCTAACTTGGCAGAGGAAGATGGCTACGGCGGCGGTGGAGTGAAGAAATCCGCGGCCGGCGCGAGTACGACAGCGACGAGGTCGAGGCAGTGAAGCTCTTCCTCACCGGCAACGATGAAGTAGCGGCGCCGCTAGGATTTGAGAAGCTCGAGCTGGAGAGAGGTCGAGCGGAGTAAAGGAAGTGAGGAAGGGGAGGGGGTATTGTCGGTGTCAAAACTGGCGGATCTCGGGTAGGGGGTCCCGATCTGTGCGTCAAGGTTGATGGTAACAGGAAGCAAGGGACACAGATGTTTACCCAGGTTCGGGCCCTCTCGATGGAGGTAAAACCCTACTTCCTGCTTGATTAATATTGATGATATGGGTAGTACAAGAGTAGATCTACCACGAGATCGTAGAGGCTAAACCCTAAGAGCTAGCCTATGATGGTATGATTGTAATTGTGATCGTCCTACTAAGGACCAACCTCTCCGGTTTATATAGGCACTGGAGAGGGCTAGGGTTTACATGGAGTCGGTTACAAGGAAGGAAATATAATATCCGGATCGCCAAGCTTGCCTTCCACGCCAAGGAAAGTCCCATCCGGACACGGGCCGAAGTCTTGAGTCTTGTATCTTCACGCTTCAATAGTCCGGACGTTGTACACATTCCGGCTGTCCGGATACCCCCTAATCCAGGACTCCCTCAGTAGCCCCTGAACCAGGCTTCAATGACGACGAGTCCAACGCGCAGTCTTGTCTTCGGCATTGCAGGGCGGGTTCCTCCTCCGAATACTCCAAGGTAATTATCGAACACTCAAACCGTGTCCGGATCCACAAGATGATGCCACCATAGAGAGAATGATGTTTCACAAAAGCAATCTGCTGACAACTTTTCAGGCAACGCGACGCGTCACTATGGTCAGGTCATTACTCGAACCGTCTTTCCACAACCAGCCACGGCGCATATTGCGAGGCGGTTTCCTTGACACGTCTTGTCAAAGTGGAGATCGTGCCCCCTCATTACGGGATTCTCATCAATATGGGTACGGGTAATCCCACCACATCATTAATCATGGCGCTTGGGAAGCAAGCAATTCCCAACGGGCAAGTGAGGAGGCGCACCGCTTTCGTCGCCTCTATAAAGGGATAATATTTCCTCATTTTTACCCACACCTTCTTCCTTCTCTACCCATTCTTGCCCCCTCGAGCTCCAGCGCCCAAGCCCACGTCTCCTCCGCACAGCTAGACATGTCCGGAGCAGGAGGTGTCGGTGTCAAAACCGGCGGATCTCGGGTAGGTGGTCCCGAACTGTGCGTCTAGGCGGATGGTAACAGGAGACAAGGGACACGATGTTTTTACCCAGGTTCGGGCCCTCTCGATGGAGGTAAAACCCTACTCCTGCTTGATTAATATTGATGATATGGGTAGTACAAGAGTAGATCTACCACGAGATCAGAGAGGCTAAACCCTAGAAGCTAGCCTATGGTATGATTGTTGTTCGTCCTACGAACTAAAACCCTCCGGTTTATATAGACACCGGAGAGGGCTAGGGTTACACATAGTCGGTTACAATGGGAGGAGATCCACATATCCGTATCGCCAAGCTTTCCTTCCACGCCAAGGAAAGTCCCATCCGGACACGGGACGAAGACTTCAATCTTGTATCTTCATAGTCTAGGAGTCCGCCAAGGTTATAGTCCGCCAAATGGGACACCCCTAATCCAGACTCCTCAAGAGTGGCCTGAACCAGGCTTCAATGACGATGAGTCCGGGCGCAGATTGTCTTCGGCATTGCAAGGCGGGTTCCTCCTCCGAATACTTCATAGAAGATTTTGAACACAAGGATAATGTCCGTCTCTGCAAAATAAGTTCCACATACCACCGTAGAGAGAATAATATTTGCACAAATCTGATCTGCTGACGTATTCCATAGCATGACATCACGCCACAACCAAGTCTTTATTCGAATCGTTTTACTGTCCTACCTCAGCGTGTTTATCGAGGAGGTTTCCTTGGAACGTCTTGTCGAAGCAGAGATCGTGTCCCCTTATTCCAGGATTCTCATCAATACGGGCGTGGGTAACCCAATCGTGCCCGTTGGTATGTCTCCTCAATTCAAGGCGAGTCCCAAACGGTCACGGGGAGGGCTCTTGGTATTCAACCTCTTGATAAAGAGACCAAGGCTCTACTCCTTTCTTTCAATCTTAATCGAATCCGCCTCTCTCCTCGAGTTCCAACACCCAAAGCTCCAGATTCAGGTGCTCCGGACCTTCGATGATATCCGGCTCTGACCTTCAAGGCCGGTGGATGCCTTCCTCCGTTACGGAAGAAGACATGCTAAAGCTAAGAGATGCCATGTATCTAACCGGCGAAATCTCGCATAGGCTGCCTGCTCAAGGGCAGGTTATTCCCACTCCCAAGCCCGGTGAGAGCGTGGTTTTCGCGTCTCACTTCCTTCGGGGGCTAGGCTTCCCGACAGACCCCTTCGTGAGGGGGCTCATGTTTTATTACGGGCTGGAAGTTCACGACTTGGCTCCGGAGTCCATCCTCCACATCTCATCGTTCATCGTCGTGTGCGAAGCCTTCCTCCGTATTACTCCTCACTTCGGATTGTGGCTTAAGACCTTCAAAGTAGAGCCGAAGATGATCGAGGGGCAGCACGTAGAGTGCGGAGGTGCTGTTATAAGCAAGAATGTTGACGCTCCATGGCCCGAGGGCTCTTTTCAAGAGGAGTTCAGCTTATGGCAACGAGTGGTTTTATATCACAGCTCCTGGGGCACCAAGTGGGTGGCGCCACCTGCCTTTCGCTCGGGTCCCCACCACAGCTAGCGCCATGGGTCAATAAAGGGTTTAACTGGGGCCGTCCAGGACGTGCCCTTGTTGCAGGGCCGCATTCGAGACCTCCTAGAGAGAGAGATCAATCTGGTCGTAGTGACGTGGGTCATGTTGATTCACCGCACCTTGCCCTGCAAACATCGCCCCCTCCGCCTGTGGGAGTTTAATCCGGAGGGACCACAAGCTCTCCAACATTTTACGGGCGCGACGCCCATGGAGATGTACAAATTGTTCATCGGATCACAAGCAATGTGTCCGGACTGGACCGAGGATGCAGGTCTGAGCTGCAATCGCCCGGATACTCAAGTAAGTAGCCCTGTACCCGGACACACTATCCGTATATTTATCATAAAATTGCCCTTAAAAGAGATGTCCCTTAAACAGGAGTGGATAGCGAAAGCAAAGCTAATCAGGTGTTCGGCCCCCCTCCCTGAGACCACGCCGGACCCCGTGTTAACCAAGATGCTGGAGGTTGCGCCTTTGGAAGAAGGCGAAGGGGGGAACAAGGAAGCTAATGCCTCCCTGAAGGAGGCTGTCGGAAAGGAGGAATCGAGAATTCCTCTATCCGAGGAAGAAGAGGACCGCCTCAAGACCCGGAGACCATGGTCTCAAAGCGGGGAAGAAATCTTCGTCGAGAGGTCATGCATCGGGATGCCTCGCCAAGATCGTGTGCCCCAAGGGATCAGCCCTCCACCGAGCCGTAAGTAGAGAAGGGAGTTTTAAAATAAGAGACATCCCTGATCTATTTCTAAGGAAGATAACCGAAATTTTACCTTGTAGTTTGGATCTCAGCCCTTCTCAGCAGAGCTCATCTTCAGGGGATCTTCGTCCGGAGATGATGGAGAGTGGAACGCCTCCCCCTGCCGTACCACCTTGCGAGGCGGGCGACCCTGAGGTGTCATCACGGAGGGTTTTTCTGAATCCGGCAGGGCCGGAAGGCAGTCGTATGGCCCCCCAAAGCCCTCCGTGTCCGGCCTTCGAAAAAGGCCATCGGACGAGTCCAGCACCATCCGGTGCATGGTCGGAGGAGCTGAAGGATCTGCTCGGGCGAGCGTCTATCTCAGAAGAACACCGTGCGTTGATGGGTACGGTGATTGAAAGGATTTCATCCGCGGAGAGCGGGTTGTACGAGGCCGCCAGGAGTTTACTGACATGTTTTGAGGTACGCGAAATGATGTACCTTTTGACGGTTCCGCATATATAAGATGCGCCCTGTGTAGATAGTAGCCCCTGAGACTCGGTGCATTGTCAAAAATGATGGCGCGTCGAGGATCATAATCCCAGGTATAATATGTCGCCCTTCCTGTGTAGGTGGCTAAGTGTCCGGTGGCTAGCCGGACTGATGAATTTGCCGAGCTAAAGCGGCAACTTGACGTGGCAGATGCCGACATCGCGCTTGTCAACAAGCGGCTTGACGAGTCACAAGGTATGTAATTTCTCCGCAGACACCTGGTAAGAGGAGCTTGATGCATGTATCTTACAACATGTATGCTTGACGCAGATGGTGCTGCTGCCATGGAGAACCTTCGGGCGGAACTCGCCCGAGCCAAGGAGCAGGCCAGGAAAAGTGATGCGGCTGCCTTAAAGGCGGCTGAAGAGCTGAAAGCCGAACAGGCTGCTCACTGCCAAAACAAGAAGGAAATGGCCGAGATGGTTGTGAAGTTGAAGAATGCTGCCAACCGCTGCAAGCTTCTTGAAAAAGAAGATCGGGCAGAACAGAGGGATCTGGAGAAGGCCACTACCGAGGCCAAGGATGCTCGCTCTGCAATGAGAGCTATGAAGGAGGAGCTACGTCAGGCCGGAGATATCGCGGCTGGAAAGCCCTTTATGCTGCGGATGAAGTTCGGGGATCCTAAATATGCACAGTTGGACCGGTTGTGGAGTGCGGCGGATACTTATCTGGACTTGGCGGCGAGTGCCGCGGACGCGGTCGAACACTTCCGAGATCAAAGGATCACGGCGTGAAAAAGCTTTTTGGTCGCTGCTCCACAATCCAGAGCGCCCACTTCCATTAACCGATCGTTTGGCGCATATGCGAGCTGAATAGGTTATTCGGACTCGCCATGAAGTATGTCGTGAGTCATCGATGGCGGAAAGGCCCGAGCGAAGAGTTATTTTAGCTTGGTGCAGCAGTTCCTTGGTGGGTGCCGATATCAATGCAATGAAGAGGTCAGCGTGCATAGAGGGTGCGCAGATGGCTCTTGCCCGTGTCAAGACATCTACTGGCGGAGATGAAGGCCACCGTTGTTGCATCCCAAGATTCGTACGGAGCCGAGTACCGCCGAGCACTATTTTCGTGAAGTTCTGCAGGCGCTCGCTTAATAGAAACGCAGTGCTCGAAGGATATTATGTTCAATAACATGTATTATTGTAAAACAATGTTTCGAGGGAATATAAAAGCTTTTTATACTTATGCCTTCAAGAATTAAAATACCTCCTGTGCGGCCGTTAATGTATATGTGTGTATAACCCGAAGATGGCGCTTCGGCTTCATTACGCATATAATGCGGGGTGTTCGCAGAAGCGATTTTCACACTTGATCCAACGCCTTGGTCCTATTAAGGAGGTGATAGCGCAGCGAACTAGGCAATCGGACTATAATGCTTTATCACTTTCACTTAGCCATAGGAGTTTGACAGTGGGGCTACTATATAGGCCCTTGGGGCACCGCGCTTACCCGAATTCGGGGCGCGTGTGTGCCTGGCCGGGAAACGGCCCTTCGTTAATGCGGAGGAATCCTAAAGATTCCGACGGGTCATCGAGTGGTTGACCAATCTCACGCTATATCATGACATTCAGTTTTTGGCTTTCTCTACTGAGGTGCTCGCCTGGCCGAACAGGGGCACAATCGCAGTAGTTCTCCTGGTGCCGCCTTAGCCGATAGAGCGGAGCGTAAGGCAGCAAAACACAGGAGCCGGGCAAACCCAACATTTGACCAAAGACATGATTCGGAGCTGATGCATATAAGGCCAAACTCGCGACGCCGAACACTTCCTAAGGTATTCGGTCTTTATGAAAACGGGCTGAACAACGCCTTGGTAATAAGCCCCAGTGTCCAGTGCACGCAAAAATTCGACGTGGCCACATGCCAAGACGCCAGCCTCCTCCTCGGTTATAGCAAGAAACCGGGGATGTGTATCAATAAGAGACAGAAAAAGGTTTACGCAGGTCTTAATCTGAAAAGAATCTTGAACGGGTCCCTACTACACGCCTGCGCTCGTGTTTCATTGTGCCATATCCGGGACGGGTGTAGCATGGTGTTCATCTGTAAAAGAGAGGAACTTAGTTGAAAAGATCGTATGCGAAAATGTATGTTATATTAAATAAACAAAGTATAATTCAAAAATGAATAAGATTGAGCTTTATTGTCTCTTGTTGTACATGCGCTGAGCCCCTTGTACGGGGTATGCGGCTAGTAAGCCCTTAGATGTTTACGCGGACTCGTCTAGCCATGTCCGGGTCCGAACGACCTGTTTAGGTGCTTTGATTAGTGAAGCGGTTTAGTGTGTGGCTGTCAAGGCAGCCACACAATCTTCCGGGCTCGAGGAACACTCGATATTTCCCTTTAATGAGATGATGCCTCGCGGACCGGGCATTTTAAGTGTAAGACATGCATAATGCGGTATTGCGTTAAAGCGGTGAAAGATTCAAGGCCCCAAGAGTGCTTGATAGCTACTTGTAAATGGGGCGATGTGGAAGGTTAGCTTTTGGCGGAAGTTGTCGGGGAGCGAACATAACTTCTAGCAGAGAGAGCCCGTACAATCGGACATCTGGGCCCGGCGTTACCCTTGAAAGGAAGTGTTGCTATGGCAAATTTTTGTTGGGTCTATCCCCATTTTATGGATTGTGTCCTGATATAGCAGGTTTAGATCACCGCCGCCGTCCATTAGTACTTGTGTAAAGTGGAGTCCGTCAATTATCGGATCTAATATCAAGGCAGTCCAGCCTGCTTTGGATACTTCTAGAGTAATCCTGTTCGTCAAGGTGATTGGTTTTAACAACCAGTGGCGGACTCCTCTCGGATAGGCCGTATGGCGCGTATCTCTATTGGCGCCACTCTGTTTTTCCCTTTGGTCACGTGAAGTGAGTTTACTGTTTTGACTTCTTGTGGGAAATTCTTTTGTTTTCGGGTGCTCTGCTTGTGGGGTTCGTCATCGTCCTCGCTTGGTGTGTCGAGCCCCTAGTGTTCGGCGTTGAGTTTGCCGGATTGCTTGAAGACCCAACAATCTCTGTGGGTATGGTTTGCAGGCTTCCCGGGAGTACTATGGATTTGGCATATCTTATCCAAGATTTTGTTTAGGTTAGATAGCTCGTCCTTGTTATCCTTGAGGGGCAGCGTTTTCTGATTCTGCCGAGAGCTTTTGAATCCAGCGTTGACTGTCGTGCTCTTCTGGCTGTTTCCCTTGGTCCGGCGCTGGTCCTTGCTGCGTCGTGGTTTCCCGTTTCCATCCCTAACTTCGGATGTACTTGGGTCGCTGGTACTGCATCTTGCCAACCAGCTATCCTCTCCTGCGCAAAAGCGGGTCATGAGGCTTGTTAATGCGGCCATTGTTCTTGGCTTTTCTTGGCTGAGGTGTCTGGCAAGCCATTCGTCTCGAACGCTATGTTTGAAAGCTGCTAAGGCTTCAAGGTCCTGACAATCGACTATCTGGTTCTTTTAGTAAGAAATCTGTTCCGAGTTTCCGGCTGACTCTCCGGGTTGTTGAGTTATATGACTTAAATCGCTCAGATCCGGAGGTCGGACATAGGTCCCTTGAAAATTTGCCCGAAGGCATCCTCGAGCTCTTCCCAACTTCCAATGGTGTTTTCGGAAGGCTTTAAGCCAATGCCGGGCTGGCCCTTTGAGCTTGAGGGTAAGTATTTTATGGCGTGGAGGTCATCTCCTCTAGCCATGTGTATGTGGAGGATATAATCCTCAATCCGCACTCGTGGTCCGTTGTTCCGTCAGATGCCTCTATCTTTACGGGCTTGAATCCACTGGAAATTCATGGTCCAAAGACCTCATCGGTGAAACATAGGGGTGTGCGGCCCCTGTATTTGGGTGTGTCGTGATGTTCGAATACTTGTTGCGCTATGCTGCTTACTAGAGCTTGCTTTCTTGGCCCGTAGATAGATCTGGCTGGGCCATCCTTTTGATGCGAATCCTCAGCGGATCGCGTGCGGCTTGTGTGCGGTGCCGCTTTGCCGCACTATGTTGGCCATGGGGTCGCTTATCCGACCGGTGGCTTTTTTTTTTTTGATTGCAGAGGCTCTAAGGCCTCTTCATCAAATTCGGCAGTAATTTTCGCTCAATAGCTCTTTGTGTGGACCATCCACCGTATTTGTCTCATGGTGTTGAGTACTTTGCTCCATCTAATTATGAGTGCATCTTCCGCTGTTTTGAGCTTCGTTTACCTTTTTCAGGCTACGCATAGTGGCGACGAGCCTTTTTTGGAGGTTCTTCTGCTCCAGCAACTTGTCCGGCGTGAGGTCGTCCGGACTGTTATCTTCGCCGTGGACGGGTTGTTTCCAAGTTGCCCTGTTCGGACGGTTGCTCAATGGCATGTTCGTCGTCCGCCGGTTCGCCCTACTCTATGGCTGGGTCTGTATGGCTGCTGTCTCTGCCGAGGTGGGGTTTGGAGCGGCGCCACGCCGCCGCTTTGATTTTAGAGGGAACGATCCCTCATTGCGTCCCTTTGTTCCTCGTCGTTGTTTCTTTTAGGTGTGTCCACCATGTATACATCGTGAGATGAGGTGGTTGTCCAAGGCCCTATAGGCGCTGGTTCTGTTGTCTCTCTGCATCGCCGCCCATACCGCCGATGTCCTCGAGTCGAAGTCGAGCATGTCGGTTAAATCATCGGCGGCTACTCTGAAGTGGGTGGTGGGTGGGCTTTGAATTTCTTCGTCGTCCGCATCCAAACCTTGCTGACCATAGTTCGGCCAGGACTCTCCTGATAAAGAGAGAGACTTTAATGAATTCAGAATGTCGCCGAAGGGCGAGTGCCGAAAGATGTCTGCGACGGTGAACTCCATGATCGGTGCCCAATCAGATTCGATTGGCAGGGGCGCAGAAGGTTTGGAGTCCGGAGAGGAGTCCGGCACTTTGAGTCACGGGCCGCAAAGGATAAGGCTGGTGTTCGCCCGATCGCCGAGAGATTGCAGCCCCGAGGCGCTGTCCAGCCACCGTCCTCGACAGGTGCAATCGGCCCGAGCTAAGGGTCGGAGCGACACGGGTGCAGCCTCGTGGCACTGCTCGCGGCGCGTAGCTAGGTTATGCCCATCGTAATAAGGTGGCGCTTTGGTTGTGGCTCGAACCCGTCAAGATCAAGTCTCCGCAGACGTCACCGTGTAGTTCAAACTTCCAAATCTGACCTGATGGCGGGCGAAGCTTCGATCTGCTCCAGATGGCTGCGAATTGCTCATGATGCAAAGCCGCCGAATACGAAGATCTGTCTGGGGAGAAAAGTCTCACCCTGGACCGCATCATTGTTGATGATCGGAGGAGCCATCGGGCCTAAAGGTGACGACATAGAGGAACTCTCAATGAAAGCACCAATGTCGGTGTCAAAACCGGCGGATCTCGAGTAGGGGGTCCCGAACTGTGCGTATAGGCGGATGGTAACAGGAGACAAGGGACACGATGTTTTTACCCAGGTTCGGGCCCTCTCGATGGAGGTAAAACCCTACTCCTGCTTGATTAATATTGATGATATGGGTAGTACAAGAGTAGATCTACCACGAGATCAGAAAGGCTAAACCCTAGAAGCTAGCCTATGGTATGATTGTTGTTCGTCCTACGGACTAAAACCCTCCGGTTTATATAGACACCGGAGAGGGCTAGGGTTACATAGAGTTGGTTACAATGGAGGAGATCCACATATCCGTAGCGCCAAGCTTGCCTTCCACACCAAGGAAAGTCTCATCCGGACACGGGACGAAGTCTTCAATCTTGTATCTTCATAGTCCAGGAGTTCGGCCAAAGGTTATAGTCCGGCCAGCCGGACACCCCCTAATCTAGGACTCCCTCAGGAGGCAAGTGGGTGGCTTCCACCTTCGAGGAGAAGCACATCACAGATCTTCGGGCGGCTGGATACTTGGCCGCAGACATAGCGCATCGGGTTACCGGACGCCAGGCAGGTCATTCCGACCCCCAGACCCCACGAGAGAGTCGTGTCCATCGCCCACTTCGTCCGTGGACTGGGATTTCCACTCCATCCCTTCGTCCGCGGGCTCATGTTCTACTATGGGCTAGATTTCCATGATCTAGCCCCAAATTTCGTCCGCGGGTTCATCGTCATTTGCGAGGCCTTCCTCCGCATCTGGCCTCACTTCAGCCTGTGGTTGCAAATCTTCTGCGTGAAGCCGAAGATCGTACGCGGCCAACAAGCGGAGTGCGGAGGCGCCATGGTGGGCAAGATGCCTAACGTCACCTGGCTGGATGGCTCCTTTGCGGAGACCGTAAAAGGATGGCAATTGGGGTTGTTCTACATCACCGAGCCGCGCGGCGCCAACTGGGCGGCGGCCCCCGAGTTCTGATCCGGAACCCCTATGCGGCTCACCTCTTGGGAAAAGAAGGGCCTGCCCTGGGGCAATTCCACGAAGCAGGCCGGACTCCAGACATGCATCAAAAGCATGAAGGACAAGAACATCAAGCTTGTCAACGTGATCCAGGTCATGCTCGTTCGCCGGATCCTGCCCTGCCAAAGGCGGGCGGTTAATCTGTGGGAGTTCGTCCCGGCCGAACACCAGACGCTCCGGAGGCTCTACGGCATGACGCACAAAGGCGCATGGAAATTATTGTTCAAGGCCTCCGAAGTACCTCCTCCCACATCCGAGGACCGCGGACTTCATGCAGCGCGGCCCCCGAGTCCGGTGAGTTTTGGGACCACCACCGGGTTTAGTTTTTTCCCAATACATTCATGGGGTAGTTTTAAGTAATTATATATATTTGCCTCAGGATTATGTGAAGACAGCAGAGCAGATTGACTGTCCGCCTCCTGCTTGGAAGATCCACTGATGCTCTCCCGACGGAGATGCTAGTCCCGCACCGCATAAGGTGCCGGAGAAGAAGGAAAAAGAAGGCCCCAGGGACCAGGAAGGGTCTCCGGCGTAAGGTCGCGTCCGAAGCCTCGTCCGAAGACGACGAGGCGGACTCCTCCCACGAAGGGGAGGAGGTGGAAGAAGAAGATGACACCCCATCCGGGAAGGATGAGGGGCCCGGAGAGGCGGGCCAGGGGGCAGGAAAAGGCCCTCAGCGCAAGGCCGTTATACCTCTGTTGTCCGATGATGACGAAACAGATTCCTCCCGCGGAAGCGGGGGGAATCAGAAAGAAGTCCCACCTCCCCGCACTGGGGGGAGAAGAAGAGAAAAGCCGCCCTGAAGGGGAAGGCTGGGGCGTCCAAGAAGGGGAAAACATCCCTTCCGGACTACTCCACCACGGCCGCCGACAACAATGAAGGGTGGCTGCCTAGGGGGAAGCCCTTGGCGCGATCGTAAGTGTCCGCACTCTACCGTGGTTTCAAGTCATAGCTGTTTTAATAACGCCGAGTATATATGCAGTCCGGCCAGGGCTCATCCAGAGGAGTCCTCTTCGGACGGGTCTCTGAGCGCTTCGGAGATGAACTCGCTCCCGACGGCCACCACTCCTCAGCCTGCGGATGACATGGACGTGTTGTCCTGAAGGTTCCCCGAGAAGGGCGAGGTGACCCTGGAGACGACCCAAGGCGGACTTCCAAATGTCGGACATGCGGGGTTCAAGATCCCCGCGGATCTCGTCGATGAGAGCCGCGACAAGGCGGACTCCCGACCAAACACTCCCCCGGAACCTCCGACGGTTCCGGAATTGGGCGGGCAGCCCCTCGTTAGGGAGGGCGAGCCGCCCGTGCCAAGGACTTCCATCGCGTCAACGGCGACGGATAGTCTGGTGGAAGCGCTTCGAGGCGCTTCCATGGAAGAAGAGCACCGTACTCTTATGAGTGCGGTGATTCAGAAGGTTCTGTCCGCCAGAAGCGGACTGACCGAAGCCTACACAAGGTAAGTAAAAAATGTATGAAATTACCACCCGATAGGTAGTAGCCCCTGATACTCTGTTTGGTGTTCGGAAAGAAAAGCCAAACGGAGGGTCAATTATAATCCGCAGGAGTCTAACAATAAGTATTGTTGTGAATAAGCAGGCTGTGTTGCTTGCTGCTGCTGCCCGTACTGCCGAGGTTGCCGAACTAAAGCGGGACCTGGAGCAGGCGCAGGGAGAGCTCGCCCTCACGAAGAGGCAGCTCAAGAGAACAAGGTAAGTAATTCCCGCCTTATACGTTTAAGGATAGGCAAAATTGATGAGTCTAACACCTAAGTGTCGTGACCATGTAACAGGGGCCGCCGCCGAGGTGGTGTCCCTAAAGAAGGCGCTGTCCGAGGCCGAAGACAAGGCGGCCTCGGAGTGTAAGGAGCACGAAAAGCAAAGTGCTAGGGTAGGTGAGGTACAACAGGAGCTCCAGGACCTCGGCAAGAAATGCGAGTCCGTGGAGTATGATCTGAAGGCGAAGGAGGCCGAGCTTGCGAAGGCCCTTGTGAATTTGAAAGATGCCAAGGCCGAAGCCGAGAAAGCACAACGGGAGATCCAGGAGGCCAAAAAGATAGCAGCGGGTAAGAAATTCTTTATGCATAGAAAACATGTGGAGGAGGCGTTTCTTTTACTTACTCGAATACGGAGCTCTCCAGGGGCATTTGCAGATCTGCCACGCAGCGTCTCAGACGCTGCGGAGTTCTACCGTGACCAGGAGGGGGGCTCAACGGAGAAGCTATTCTGGTCCTAGTATGATGGGGCAGATCATCCGATGCCTCTGAGCGACCAACTGAAGCAGTTGATCGAACTCCACAGAGCGGCCGAACTGGCTATGAAGGACTTCTAGTCCGTATGTGGCCTGGTGACCTCCTTCCTAGTAGCTACTTTGGCCTGATCAAGCGGATGGTGGAAGCCTGCCCGCGGCTTGAAGTGATCAAGCGATCCGTTTGCATCGAAGGTGCCCGCCGAGCCTTTGCCCACGTCAAGGTGCATTGGGGCAAGCTGGATGCGGAAAAGCTAGTCAAGGACGGGCCGCCGGCGGGCAAGGCACATCGCCATCCCGAGATGTACTACGATGGCGTGATGAAGGGTGCTCGTCTCGTCGCTGATGAGTGTACCAAGGATGCCATTTTTGAATGAATTCACTTCCGTCATGTTTGTAATTTAAAGACGAAGTTATTTGCGCTATGTAGCACTTTTGTTATTTAAAATATTACCTTCAGGCGGCTGTTTATAAAATCCTCGAAAGTAGGCGATCGTCGGCTTCCCCCCATGTGACTAGCATCGGGTGTTCTCGAAAACCCGGACACTCTTTATCCAAATGTTTGGTCCCTTAAGGAGGTGTCCGCACAAATAACAAGGCAATCGGACTATGTAGCTTTATAACTTTCACTTAGCCATAGAAGTCTACAATTTTAAATTTCAGCGAAGCCCCTAGAACCGGAGGGTCAATTGGGGCGCTATACACGCCTAGATCGGACGGTTTATTTATCGCCTAAAGCGGAAAATCTTTAAGGATTTTAAAACCTCTCGAACAGCGACCAGCTCTCGCCACATCATGCCGGTCAGTTTCGCTTTCATCGAGGTGCTCGTCCGGACGAACCGACACAATCGCAGAGTTCTCCCCGCGCTACCTTAGCCGATATAACGGAACGTAAGGCACCAAAACAAGGGAGTCGGGCTATCCCAACTGTAGACCCAAGACATGATTCGAGCTGATGCATATAGTGCTATAAGTTCGGGTGCCGACCGTTGAAAGTGTTCGACTTTATTTGCCATATTACGGCTGCCATGAGAAGCCCTCGGCAAACCGGCCGTACTAAAGTGTACGGATGCGATATCAAATAAACATTTATAAGAGAAAATGCTCAAATAAGAATAATAAGCTGACGCTATATATAATCTCCCATTGACGAAAAATACGCTTAAGCGCACATTTACAATGGATGCTAAGCAAAAGATAAAATAGGACTATTTGACATGTCCTATCCAGGCGAGCTGTGTTCGTAGATAAAGCAGGTATAATGATCGTAAATAGATTCCACCTGGTTTTCCATCTATGCACAACGCCTGCTGCCTCCTTGGATGTCTCTTCCTATAAGTCCGTAATTCGGCTCTTTTGAGGTTGCTGCGCTAACGCAGATCCTCAAAGGTAAGAGGAAAGAGTATGAAAGTATTTGGCGTTACCCGCACTATTGACCGAGTCGCTGATGCGCCTTCGCCTATGCCCATGGTATTTTGCGCGAATTGTGTGCACGTGTACGAATGCTCCTTTGATGGGGCTTGAGCGGAGGCCGATCGCTAGTCGTGTTTTTGGCGTGCCTGATGATCATGTTGCGGGGTGCTCCGGACTCGCTTGACTATGCTCGAAGTTGTTGTCGCCGGACTGGTTTGTCGGAGAAGGCCGCATTGTACTTCCACCGCAAGGGCTGCAGTATGCTCTTCTGTTTGTAGGGAGTGGTCCATATTTCCGTTCACCGTTATGACCCTGCGTGAACCTGGCATCTTGAGCTTGAGATATGTGTAGTGTGGTACCGCATTGAATCTGGCGAATGCGGTTCGTCCGAGCAGTGCATGGTAACCATCGCGAAGGGGACGATATCAAGATTAACTCTTCGCTTCGAAGTTATCCGAGATCCGAAGACCACTTCCAATGTTATAGAGCCCGTCTGCGGGCCTCTACTCCGGAATTACACCTTTAAAGGTGGTTTTAGTGGGCTTGATCCTTGAAGGGTCAATGCCCATTTTGGCGCATGTCCCGGAAAAGCGAGTTCAGTTGCGCCACCGCCCATAAGGACGCGTGTGAGGTGGAATCCGTCAATGATTGGGTCTAGGACCAATGCGGCCGAGCCGCCGTAACGGATGCTAGTAGGGTGATCCCTACGATCGAAAGTGATCGGACAAGCTGACCATGGGTTGAATTTGGGGGCGACTGGCTCCATCGCATAGACATCCCTTAGTGCCCGCTTCCGTTCCCGCTTGGGGATGTGCGTGGTGTAGATCATGTTAACCGTTTTCACCTGGGGGGAATTTCTTCTGTCCCCCCGTGTTCGGACGTCGGGGCTCCTCATCATCGTTGCTGTGCAGCCCCTTGTCCTTGTCTTCGGCGTTTATCTTGCCGGCCTGTTTGAATACCCAGCAATATCTATTGGTGTGGTTGGCTGGCTTGTCTGGGGTGCCATGAATTTGGCACGAGCGCTCCAGTATGCGGTCTAGACTGGACGGTCCCTGATTATTTCTTTTGAACGGCTTCTTCCGCTGACCGGGCTTGGATCCACTGAATCCGGCGTTGACTGTTGTGTCTTCAGTGCAGTCACGTTGTTCCGTCGCTTGTGTATGTTACGTCGTGGCTTGCCGTTATTGTCGCGGCCATCCGAATTGCCAGACTGTGGCGTAGTGCT
This sequence comes from Aegilops longissima, assembly GCA_021605205.1. NCBI lineage: Eukaryota > Viridiplantae > Streptophyta > Magnoliopsida > Poales > Poaceae > Aegilops > Aegilops longissima. The sequence continues at coordinate 79,835,751 of CM038679.1, forward strand.
GCTGCGAGCCAACCAACTGTCCTCACCCGCGCAAAAGCGGGTCATTAGTGTTGTAAGAGCTGCCATGGACTTGGGTTTTTCCTGGCCGAGGTGTCGAGCGAGCCACTCGTCACGGATATTGTGCTTGAAAGCCGCTAGGGCTTCGGCGTCTGGACAATCAACTATTTGGTTCTTTTTAGTTAGGAACCGAGTCCAGAATTTCCTTGCTGACTCTCCGGGCTGTTGAGTGATGTGGCTCAAGTCTCGGCGTCAGGTGGCCGCACATATGTGCCCTGGAAGTTGTCGAGGAATGCATCTTCCAGGTTTTCCCAACTGCCAATGGAATTTGCTGGCAGGCTGTTTAGCCAGTGTCGGGCTGGCCCTTTGAGCTTAAGGGGGAGATACTTGATTGCGTGTAGATCGTCTCCGCGGGCCATGTGAATGTGGAGAAGGAAATCTTTGATCCATATTGTGGGGTCTGTTGTGCCATCGTATGATTCGATGTTTACAAGTTTAAACCCTTCTGGGAGTTCATGATCCATTACTTTATTAGTGAAGCAGAGGGGGTGTGCGGCGCCTCTGTGCGGGCTATGTGGCTACGCAGGTCGAATTGCTCTGGGTGGCTATATTCGGCCCGGCCGGACTTGATGAAGATGCGTCCGGCGTGACGGTCCTCGTCGCGTACCGAGGCGCGCCCCCGCGATCCGTAGATCGATCTTGGCTGTCCCGTTTTGTTTCCCCGGGCCGTAGTATGTTGGCGTGGGGGTGTTGGCTGGTATGCGGACTGGTATGCCGTTTTATCCCGGCCACGAGGTGGTCGGTCAGCCGTATGGTGCTCGAGTCCGTATTCCTCGGCTGTCAGGACTTCCGTCCATCTATCTATGAGCAGATCTTGATCAGCTTGGAGTTGCTATTGTTTCTTTTTCAGGCTCCTCGCAGTGGCTATAAGCCGATGCTTGAAGCACTCCTACTCCACGGGATCCTCAGGCATGCCGAACTCGTCGTCGCCAAGGCTAATCTCGTCTTCGGAGGGGGGCATGTAGCTGTCCTCCTCCGGGTATTCGTCCGTCGCCTGTTCTTCTGGGCTGACCTGCTCATCCTCCTGCTCGCCTGCTCAAGGCGGGCTGATCAGGGTTGTATTCTTCTTCGGCGCCATTCGGATTGTTTTCGTCTCCTGGGCCGGTATTGGTGTGGCGGGGCTTGGAGTGGCGCCGCCGACGCCCATTCTTTGCTTTTTTCCCTGAGGTTTTATCCTCCGTTCCCTCATCGCCATTTGTTTCCTTCGGAGTGTCCACCATATATGTAACATCCCAAAATTCTAAATTTTGGAATGTTATAATAAATAGATAGATTTGATTGATTGTTTGATTGATTGTGTGAAATTGAGTGAAATACGAAACTTTTTGAAAGTTAAATGAGAGGGAATAAAAGGACTTTCCCAAACTTTCATTTTGCATTGGTGATCTCCGTGAATTCAAATTCTTTTCACCACAAAACCCTGGAGAGAAGATGACATGACTTCTTCCATTTATTTAAATGACAAGGGGTGTTGAAAATATTTGAATTTCATTTGGAAAATATTTCCAACCCAGGAACTTTATGCAACTCAATGATTTTCACGAGCGAAGATAAAATGACTTCTTCAAAACATATGAAATATGAGTTGGGAGTTTCAAAGAATTAAATTCAAAGTTTTTTTGAATTTATTTTCAATTTGGAGTTATTTCAGTTTTATTCAAATTAATTTTCTCCAAAAATAAAATATATGGAAAATAGGGTAACATGATTCCCTACATCAGAAAATTGGAGAGAAATAAATTTGAATTAATTTTGGTATTTTTAAACTGATTTTTACTGGATTTTACAAGAGCAGAAGCACTCTCTGTTTTATTTTAATTTGCGGGTATTATATTTGATTCTAGAAAAATGTTCAGCTTGTAGGAAATCTTTTTCTGAAAATTTTGACATATAATATGCCTATATAAAATTTTAATTTATTTTATTTATCCGGTTTTCCCTCTGTTTCTATTTAAAAAAACTGTACGTGCGGCCCATATTTATTTATCGCCTACATGCGCAGTGTAGTAGCTTCTGGCGCCCCATTATTTTTTTCTCTCCTAAGTGGGCCAGGCCCAGCCGGCCATAATGCTTCCTCATTTTTTTTCTCTCCATATTTTTTTTCAATTTCAAAAAAAAACTGCAGCGCCGTGTACGTGCGCGCGCAGCCGGCCCGTGGTGCTTTTAGCCCATGCGGTTCCCATTTTATTTTATTTGTTCGTCTACGTTTAGTCCCACATTGCCTAGCCTTTAACCCCTAAACCTCTTTTCCACCTATAAATATAGACCCATAGAGCCTGCAAAAATTATCCATTGCGGATTAAATCAATATTTTGGTTTGACTAGCTAAAAGTATTTTTCTCCTCTCCGGCGCGACTTCTGGAAATTGTCTCTCTCTCCGAAGTTGTCTTTTCTTTGCCTTATAAAGGTATCTTTCTTCGTTTTCTTATACATCTGTAGTTTATTATTTTCTAGACTAGTATGATACAATAATTAGATTACTAATTTGTTTCTGTATTTATACATTAGAGCTAAAATTCTTTTAGCCGTATCTATTTTTTGTTCCGTAAAACAGCTTGGCCCTAATTTTTCAAATAGCCATAACTTTTCACTCGTTTATCCAAATTAGATGAAACCAGCGCCTATACTTCGTCTTGTTTTCACCTATCCAGTTAACCTATCATGTCAACTTTTTGAAATTTTCAAATTTCGAAATTTGTTCAGATTCATATTCAAACTTCTTTTGTTCATAACTTGAGTTCCAGAATCCGCTTGAGTTGATTCTTTTGCAAAGCGAAGCTCTTGACCTAAACTTTCTGATATGGCCAAATCCACCTAATTTTGGTACTGTTAGAAACTGTTTTATGTTGCAAGAGTTATTTGCTTGTTTTCGAAGTTTTCCAAATTGTTTTTTCGTTCTTCCCGATCTTTTGAGTGTTTGCTTATGTGTGGTTACTATTACTTGCCTACGGTAGATTGAATGGAGTGTGACGAGTTGAACTATCAAGAGTTTTGAGTGCGAATCATCTTCATCAACAGTCCAGGCAAGTTCACACTTTGATCATATCCCTTTCATACCCAGTTTTTATGCATTAGTTTCACCCTCAAACATTGCATGAGTAGGTTTGATAACATGTGGGTATTGGGAAGTAGTTGATCGGTAGGAACCTATTGTCCTGCATTCAAACCTTGGGAGTTACTTCTACGTTATGCTTATATTTGCTATGCTATGCTCAGAGCGTGGTTTGGTTTGAGTGATTCATGATGATGTGAGAGTTGTTATTAATGGTTAACTTAAGGTGGCTACTTTAATACACATCTGGTGGATTGCTAGGGCACCACGGGATATACCGATGGACTTGCCTTGACACCGGGTTATACCAAGTGTTGTCCTAGGAGATCCCGGGTTATACCGTGATCCTCCTATGGTCCGCCACCCAGCTCAAAGGGATCATAAGATTATTCATGCTAGAAACTTCTGTGTGCAGCCACAAGCTATTATGGGCTCTAGCATAGTTGAGTAAGTTACGTGAAACTCTTGAAGAGGTAGATCAGCAGGTAGTGGGTTTGTAGGTTTGGTATGGTCTACCCGGAGTAGAGAGTTAATGTTTCTGAAAGACTGTGTCTCGGTCATCCGTTTCTCAAACACCATGTAGTGCGAGAAATCCAACGGAGGCGATCGAGTATTGTGGGGAAAAGTGCGCAAACCTCTGCAGAGTGTACAATCTAATCATGGTTAGCCGTGTCCCCGGTTATGGACAATTTTGAGTCTCTGGTCTTTGGATATTCATGTTGATCTCAACACTTTATTTAATTAATTTGATTGGGTTAATGATTATTATTTTGGGGTTGAGAGGGGGTTTACCTTCTCAATATCTTATCAACCAACTTTGTAGTTAAATAAAATATATTTCTTTGTAGTAGGGAAAATTTGGCTTTTCGCAAAAACTATAACCATAGAGCTTTCCACCAGCCAAATATGCATGTAGTGATAGTTATTATTCATCATTATCCTATGGTGCGAATTTGCCAGTACATTCAATGTACTGACCCTTTGTGGCTGCAACGTCTCATGTTGTAGGATCTTACGACGAGTAAGTAATACGTTAGGGTTACGATTTCTACACTCAACTTTGCCGTTGGTGTTGATGGGAATCCACAACCTTGTTACTTTCGCTATTTGGATTGAGGTAATAGTATTTACGTTACTTTATACATGTGATTTACCTCTGTTATAAATCCTCGAGCATCTTGTGTCAAAGATACCGATCCGAGGATGACACTTAAGCACAGAGACTTGATCCATTCGGGTCGGGTCGCTACAAGATGGTATCAGAGCACATGTTGACTGTAGGACGTGACCCTAGAAAATTGCAAGCCCATAGGAATTATTTTTCTCTACAACTTCATTTTCAAAAGGATCTTTTACCTCTCTTCTCTACTGAGCTTATTCAAAATACCTTTTAGTGAGATTATACCCCTTTCCCCTTTGACCACTTGAAGATTCGACTGATGAGACCACTCCAAGGAGTACAAGATATCAGGACAACCACGAGCACTACGGAATGAAGGAGATTTTACCATGCATCTGAATAATGGAAACTACAACGGTTGAAGACTCCGAAGACTAGGAGAATTTGAGGGATATGAAGAATTTCCAGATTTAGTATGACCTAGGAAGGCTACCCTTATGGAACCTGGCAGACTATGGAAGCTGGCAATACCCAAGATCAAGGTGTATCGGAGAAAGACCGGAACATGGAGCATAGAACTCAAAGTTTTGTCAAGAAACCCTAAAGCAGGAGATATCAACTATCGAATGATAGCTCATGGAAATGACAAGAGCAGAAACACGGCTATCCATGATGTTATCTCCCACTTATGCTATTGTCGCCGTGCTGAGTTAAGCATGCATTTCTTTGGAAGGATTGGGTTACAAGAAGGCTTACGGAACACCTATGAGCAAGATGAAGTGTTAACCTTAGCTGGTGTATTCACCAGGATCTAGAATATTACATCAGGAAGTTTGGGATGGACCTGCAGAAGCAGTATTTGATAAGGAAGAGTTTCGTGAAGAACTCAGGACCCAGAAGCTGAAAGTAGCCAAGCTAGAGGAGCAAAACCTTGAGACATCAAAGATTCGTCAGGAATTGAAGGACAGTAGGATCATGGTTCATGTCGAGGTTGATGAAACCCAGAAGTTTGGAACGCAACTCCAGAAATATTAAAGGACGTCATGATAGACTTTGCGACAACAGAGATGATCTGGCAAAAGAACTTGAGTAGGACAAGCATGATCGGAAGAACCCATCGGAGACATGAACAAGAATCGAAGAGTTTGATGACTTTGAAGATTTATTGACCATTAGAAGCCCAAACCCCTATTATATACCTGCGTTAGATGCGACGATTGTGAGCTGTCATTTGTTTGATGTTTTTCCGATAGCCACAAATAAAATATGCCTTCTCAAAACTTTTGTTTGTATTGTGTGTATCCCTCTCTATTTCTCTTATCCCCCCCCCCAACCCATGGATCCAATAGAGGATTAATGGAGATGAGCTTATATTTTCTGGACCGATGAGTCAATTGGAGACAGACCGATGGATTCAGAACATGGAGAATCACATGGAGAATAACCCTATAGCCGGAAAGGATATGACCCAGCATGCTCTTGAGTTCTTTGAAAGAGGTGCCACTACCTGGTAGAGGATGTACCAAACCATCAATGGATGGCAAAGAGTAACCACTTGGGAAGAATTTAAGTTCACTCTGCAAAGATCTCGTCTTGTGTCCCAGAAATTTAGGCCTTATGGAAAGGATATGAAGAAACCTTGTGCATACAAGCTTTGTGGAGAAATAGGACACAACCATAAAGAAAACAATGACGAATACCCTCATAAGCGGAGGATTACCAAAGGAGTTACCCGAGGATCTCAGGGAAGTTTGGTTGGAGATTGTTCCAAAGGTTTTGTTGCAGCAATGGAAGTTCAATCTACATTGTTGGGAAAGATCCATGAAGCTCAGAAGGGTGAGAAAGAGATTGTGAGGTAAAAAAAAGGATGAGCAAAGGAAAGGCCAAAGGTTTTCGTAAGGATAAGCACGACACCTTATGGTTCGAGGACCGTGTATATGTGCCCAATAATGCAAAGATCAAGAAGTTAATACTTCAGGAGGCTCATGACTCACCATACTCGATTCGCCCTGGAAACACCAAGATGTATTTGGATTTGAAGGAGCGTTTCTGGTGGACTGGTATGAAGAAGGATATTGCGGAGTATGTAGTCGTAGGTGATGTATGCCAGAGAGAGTAAGAGCATAGCTTCAGAAGCCAGCAGGATTACTACAACCTATGCCGATAACCGAATGGAAGTAGGATAAGCTTGGCATGGATTTCATTACCGGATTTCCCAGAACCCGAACGGGATATGATTCTATCTGGGTAGTAGTTGATTCGCTTGACCAAAGTGGCTCACTTTATCCCTGTGAAAACCACCTATACAAGTGCAAAGTTGGCCAAGATATATTTGACCAGGATCGTATGTCTGCATGGAGTTCCGAGGACCATAGTATCAGATAGGGGAACACAGTTTACCTCAAAGTTTTGGAATCAGCTGCACCAGACTTTGGGTACTAGGCTAGAGTTCAGTACAGCCTTTCATCCACAGACAGATGGATAGACCGAGAGAGTCAATCAGATTCTGGAGGACATGTTGAGAGCGTGTGCGCTAGATTATGGATCTAGTAGTGATGATAATCTACCTTACGCGGAGTTCTCATACAACAATAGTTACCCAGCCAGTTTGAAGATGGCCCCTTTTTAAGCTTTGTATGGGAGAAGGAGCCAGACACCATTGATGTGGGATGAAGTTGGAGACCGTCAGTTGTTTGGACCAAATGTGATCAAGGAGTCAAAAGAGAATGTTAAGTGGATTCGAGATAGACTCAAGGTAGCTCACCAGTGTAAGAGTTATGCACTAAAAACACAAGGAGGTAGTCTATGAAATTGGAGACAGAGCATGTTCGTGTGGCCCTCTCTGCGAGGAGTTAAACGATTTGGAGTTAAGGGAAAGTTAGCCCGAGATTTGTAGGACCATACCGAGTTTTGGAGCGATGTGAAAAGTGGCCAACAAGTTGGAGTCACCAAGGACTGTCAGAGTTAATGATGTGTTTCACGCTTCCCGCTTGAAGAAGTGCCATGCGAGATGGCCAATATTCCCTAAGGACGCTTGACCTTGGAAAGGATAATGATGTTCCACAAAGTGGAGTATGGATTTCATAAGTATAAGTTTTTATCTCGGTATGTGGGATATCCCACGAGGATGAAGAGATGAATTACTATTGGATATAAAGGAGGTATGATGTTGGAAATATGGATCAATGGAAATTCCATGATGATTCTGAGTAATTACGTCTTAGTTTGGTACAAATAGAAGGAAGAAAGACATTACAATTGGATGGATTTTAAGTATGCTAGGAAGCTGGAATTTGAATGTTGGAATAATGATCAGTTGCCCGCGATGATGAGTTCAAGGTTTACAAGTGATGAGATGGGCCATAACCCACATTCCCCAGGACCTGCCAAGAAGCAAGCACACTCTTGCTGAAGGAAAAACCCTGGAAGAAGTTACGATTTTAGCAACCGACGATTCTATAGGAGTTTACGCAAAACCTGAGAGTTGTTAAGGAACGATAGATGTTTGTTTGGCTTGCAGAATCAATGGATTTATCCGAACTTGGTTCGTCGACAAGAGAAATTATGCAATGCTTGTGAGGATGACCGAGCGTTAGAATGCGAGATTCACTAAACCATGTACAAGGTAATGATTTGGGTGCGGGATGGATTGATCACCATACCGACTTACTCTTATTGTTCGCCTTGCTATATGGGATGGTAAATCTGAGTGACTTACCTATAGTAGAGAGACGACGATCAAAACCCTGTTTAAACCTTAGAATGGTATAAGAATTTTTTTCCCTTTTACAAGGCAGCTTTTGCCAACCGTAGGTTATACGGTGAGGATCAACCAGACCCATTTCCTGTAGGAGAAACCATAAATTGTTGACCACCATAAGATATAGATAGTTGTTTAGTATTGGCGCCAGACCCACCAGCTAAGAAGACCCAATCTCAGAATAACCTTACCAAGAGGAAAGGACAGAAGAATTGAGGAAAAGGTTATGCCGCTACCGGAAGAGGCCAGAGATAGAATTTCCCGAGATATGGGAAGACCGACACTATCAACAATAAGGATGGAGTATATGAGTTTTGATGGAACCGTAACCATGCTTCTAAGGGTGGTAGCACCCGAGAACCCCGGAGACGATCGATGGATTTTTGAGAAGACCACAAACCTGACCTATTTCTTTCTAGCCTCTCCGAATCTCGAGGACGACATTCATTTTAAGGGTGGTAGGTTTGTAACATCCCAAAATTCTAAATTTTGGAATGTTATAATAAATAGATAGATTTGATTGATTGTGTGAAATTGAGTGAAATACGAAACTTTTTGAAAGTTAAATGAGAGGGAATAAAAGGACTTTCCCAAACTCTCATTTTGCATTGGTGATCTCCGTGAATTCAAATTCTTTTCACCACAAAACCCTGGAGAGAAGATGACATGACTTCTTCCATTTATTTAAATGACAAGGGTGTTGAAAATATTTGAATTTCATTTGGAAAATATTTCCAACCCAGGAACTTTATGCAACTCAATGATTTTCACGAGAAGATAAAATGACTTCTTCAAAACATATGAAATATGAGTTGGGAGTTTCAAAGAATTAAATTCAAAGTTTTTTGAATTTATTTTCAATTTGGAGTTATTTCAGTTTTATTCAAATTATTTTTCTCCAAAATAAAATATATGGAAAATAGGGTAACATGATTCCCTACATCAGAAAATTGGAGAGAAATAAATTTTAATTAATTTTGGTATTTTAAACTGATTTTTACTGGATTTTACTAGAGCAGAAGCACTCTTTGTTTTATTTTAATTTGTGGGTATTTTATTTGACTCTAGAAAAACGTTCAGCTTGTAGGAAATCTTTTTCTGAAAATTTTGACATATAATATGCCTATATAAAATTTTAATTTATTTTATTTATCCGGTTTTCCTTCTGTTTCTATTTAAAAAAATTGTACGCGCGGCCCATATTTATTTATCGCCTACATGCCCAGTATAATAGCTTCTGGCGCCCTATTATTTTTATCTCTCCTAAGTGGGCCAGGCCCAGCCGGCCATAATGCTTCCCCTTTTTTTTCTCCATAGTTTTTTTGAATTTAAAAAAAATCTGCAGCGCCGTGAACGTGCGCGCGCAGCCGGCCCGTGGTGCTTTTAGCCCATGCGGTTCCCCGTTTATTTTATTTGTTCGTCTATGTTTAGTCCCACATTGCCTAGCCTTTAACCCCTAAACCTCTTTTCCACCTATAAATATAGACCCATAGAGCCTCCAAAAATTATCCATTGCGGGTTAAATCAATATTTTGGTTTGACTAGCTAAAAATATTTTTCTCCTCTCCGGCGCGACTTCTGGAAATTGTCTCTCTCTCCGAAGTTGTCTTTTCTTTGCCTTATAAAGGTATCTTTCTTCGTTTTTTTATGCCTCTGTAGTTTATTATTTTCTAGACTAGTATGATACAATAATTAAATTACTAATATGTTTCTGTATTTATACATTAGAGCTAAAATTCTGTTAGTCGTATCTATTTTTTCTTCCGTAAAACAGATTGGCCCTAACTTTTCAAATAGCCCTAACTTTTCACTCGTTTATCCAAATTAGATGAAACCAACGCCTATAGCTTCATCTTGTTTTCACCTATCCAGTTAACCTGTCATGTCAACTTTTTAAAATTTTCAAATTTCGAAATTTCTTCAGATTCATATTCAAACTTCTTTTGTTCATAACTTGAGTTCCGTAACTCCGTTTGAGTTGATTCTTTTTGCAAAGCAAAGCTCTTGACCTAAACTTTCTGATATGGCCAAATCCACCTAATTTTGGTACCGTTAGAAACTGTTTTATGTTGCAAGAGTTATTTGCTTGTTTTCGAAGTTTTCCAAATTGTTTTTTCGTTCTTCCCGATCTTTTGAGTGATTGCTTATGTGTGGTTACTATTGCTTGCCTACGGTAGATTGAACGGTGTGTGACGAGTAGAACTATCAAGAGTTTTGAGTGCGAATCATCTTCATCAACAGTCCAGGCAAGTTTACACTTTGATCATATCCCTTTCATACCCAGTTTTTATGCATTAGTTTCACCCTCAAACATTGCATGAGTAGGTTTGATAACATGTGGGTATTGGGAAGTAGTTGATCAGGTAGGAACCTATTGTCCTGCATTCAAACCTTGGGAGTTACTTCTACGTTATGCTTATACTGCTATGCTATGCTCGTAGACGTGGTTTGGTTTGAGTGATTCATGACAGATGTGAGAGTTGTTATTAATGGTTAACTTAAGGTGGCTACTTTAATACACATCTGGGTGGATTGCTAGAGGCACCACAGGGATATACCATGGACTTGCCGGACACCGGGTTATACCAGTGTTGTCCTAGGAGATCCCGGGTTATACTGTGATCCTCCTATGGTCCGCCACCAGCTCAAAGGGATCATAAGATTATTCATGCTAGAAACTTCCGTGTGCAGCCACAAGCTATTATGGGCTCTAGCATAGTTGAGTAAGTTACGTGAAACTCTTGAAGAGGTAGATCAGCAGGTAGTGGGTTTGTAGGTTTGGTATGGTCTACCCGAGTAGAGAGTTAATGTTTCGAAAGATCGTGTCTCGGTCATCCGCTTCTCAAACACCATGTAGTCGAGAAATCCAACGGAGGCGATCGAGTCTTCGGGGAAAAGTGCAAACCTCTGCAGAGTGTACAATCTAATCATGGTTAGCCGTGTCCCCGGTTATGGACAATTTTGAGTCTCTGGTCTTTGGATATTCATGTTGATCTCAACACTTTATTTAATTAATTTGATTGGGTTAATGATTATTATTTTGGGGTTGAGAGGGGGTTTACCTTCTCAATATTTTATCAACCTACTTTGTAGTTAAATAAAATATATTTCTTTGTAGTAGGGAAAATTTGGCTTTTCGCAAAAACTATAACCATAGAGCTTTCCACCAGCCAAATATGCATGTAATGATAGTTATTATTCATCATTATCCTATGGTGTGAATTTGCCAGTACATTCAATGTAATCGACCCTTTGTGGCTGCAACGCCTCATTTTGCGTGATCTTACGACGAGTAAGTGATACGTCGAGGTTACGATTTCTACACTCAACTTTGCCGTTGGTGTTGATGGGAATCCACAACCTTGTTACTTCCGCTATTTGGATTGAGGTAATAGTATTTATGTTACTTTATACATGTGATTTACCTCGTTATAAATCCTCGAGTCTTGTGTGTGTCAAAGATACCGATCCGTGGATGACACTTAAGCACGAGACTTGATCGATTCGGTCGGTCGCTACAAGATGGTATCGAGCACATGTTGATCAGAGGACGTGACCCTAGAAAATTGCAAGCCCATAGGAAAGATTTTTCTCTACAACTTCATTTTCAAAAGGATCTTTTACCTCTCTTCTCTTCTGAGCTTATTCAAAAATTCCTTTTAGTGAGATTATACCCCTTTCCCCTTTGACCACTCGAAGATTCGACTGATGAGACCACTCCAAGGAGTACAAGATATCAGGACAACCACGAGCACTACGGAATGAAGGAGATTTTACCATGCATCTGAATAATGGAAACTACAACGGTTGAAGACTCCGAATACTAGGAGAATTTGAGGGATATGAAGAATTTCCAGATTTAGTATGACCTAGGAAGGCTACCCTTATGGAACCTGGCAGACTATGGAAGCTGTCAATACCCAAGATCAAGGTGTATCGGAGAAAGACCGGAACATGGAGCATAGAACTCAAAGTTTTGTCAAGAAACCCTAAAGCAGGAGATATCTACTATGGAACGATAGCTCATGGAAATGACAAGAGCAGAAACACGGCTATCCATGATGTTATCTCCCACTTATGCTATTGTCGCCGTGCTGAGTTAAGCATGCATTTCTTTGGAAGGATTGGATTACAAGAAGGCTTACGGAACACCTATGAGCAAGATGAAGTGTTAACCTTAGCTGGTGTATTCACCAAGATCTGGAATATTACATCAGGAAGTTGGGGATGGACCTGCAGAAGCAGTATTTGATAAGGAAGAGTTTCGTGAAGAACTCAGGACCCAGAAGCTGAAAGTAGCCAAGCTAGAGGAGCAAAACCTTGAGACATCAAAGATTCGTCAGGAACTGAAGGACAGTAGGATCATGGTTCATGTCGAGGTTGATGAAACCCAGAAGTTTGGAACGCAACTCCAGAAATATTAAAGGACGTCATGATAGACTTTGTGACAATAGAGATGATCTGGCAAAAGAACTTGAGTAGGACAAGCATGATCGGAAGAACCCATCGGAGACATGAACAAGAATCGAAGAGTTTGATGACTTTGAAGATTTATTGACCATTAGAAGCCCAAACCCTATTATATACCGCATTAGATGCGATTTATTGTGAGCTGTCATTTGTTTGATGTTTTCCGATAGCCACAAATAAAATATGTCTTCTCAAAACTTTTGTTTGTATTGTGTGTATCCCTCTCTATCTCTCTTATCCCCCCCCCCCCAAACCCGTGGACCCAATAGAGGATGAATGGAGATGAGCTTATATTTTCTGGACCGATGAGTCAATTGGAGACAGACCGATGGATTCAGAACATGGAGGATCACATGGAGAATAACCCTATAGCCGGAAAGGATATGACCCAGCATGCTCTCGAGTGCTTTGAAAGAGGTGCCACTACTTGGTAGAGGATGTACCAAACCATCAATGGATGGCAAAGAGTAACCACTTGGGAAGAATTTAAGTTGACTCTGCAAATATCTCGTCTTGTGTCCCAGAAATTGAGGCCTTACGGAAAGGATATGAAGAAACCTTGTGCATACAAGCTTTGTGGAGAAATAGGACACAACCATAAAGAAAACAATGACGAATACCCTCATAAGCGGAGGATTACCAAAGGAGTTAGCCGAGGATCTCAGGGAAGTTTGGTTGGAGATTGTTCCAAAGGTTTTGTTGCAGCAATGGAAGTTTAGTCTACATTGTTGGGAAAGATCCGTGAAGCTCAGAAGGGTGAGAAAGAGATTGCTGAGGTAAAAAAAAGGATGAGCAAAGGAAAGGCCAAAGGTTTTCGTAAGGATAAGCACGACACCTTATGGTTCGAGGACCGTGTATATGTGCCCAATAATGCAAAGATCAGGAAGTTAATACTTCAGGAGGCTCATGACTCACCATACTCGATTCTCCCTGGAAACACCAAGATGTATTTGGATTTGAAGGAGCGTTTCTGGTGGACTGGTATGAAGAAGGATATTGCGGAGTATGTAGTCGAGGTGATGTATGCCGAGAGAGTAAGAGCGAGCTTGAAGCCAGCAGGATTACTACAACCTATGCCGATAACCGAATGGAAGTAGGATAAGCTTGGCATGGATTTCATTACCGATTTCCCGGAACCCGAACAGGATATGATCCTATCTGGTAGTAGTTGATTCGCTTGACCAAAGTGGCTCACTTTATCCCTGTGAAAACCACCTATACAAGTGCAAAGTTGGCCAAGATATATTTGACCAGGATCGTATGTCTGCATGGAGTTCCGAGGACCATCGTATCAGATAGAGGAACACAGTTTACCTCAAAGTTCGGAATCACTGCACTGACTTTGGGTACTAGGCTAAAGTTCAGTACAGCCTTTCATCCGCAGACAGATGGATAGACCGAGAGAGTCAATCAGATTCTGGAGGACATGTTGAGAGCGTGTGCGCTAGATTATGGATGTAGTAGTGATGATAATCTACCTTACGCGGAGTTCTCATACAACAATAGTTACCCAGCCAGTTTGAAGATGGCCCCTTTTTAAGCTTTGTATGGGAGAAGGAGCCAGACACCATTGATGTGGGATGAAGTTGGAGATCGTCAGTTGTTTGGACCAAATGTGATCAAGGAGTCAAAAGAGAATGTTAAGTGGATTCAGATAGATCAAGGTAGCTCACCGAGCGTAAGAGTTATGCATTAAAAAACGCAAGGAGGTAGTCTATGAAATTGGAGATGAGCATGTCTTCGTGTGGCCCCTCCGTGAGGAGTTAAACGATTTGGAGTTAAGGAAAGTTAGCCCGAGATCTGTAGGACCATACCGAGTTTTGGAGCGATGGGAGAAGTGGCCAACAAGTTGGAGTCACCGAAGGACTGTCAGAGTTCATGATGTGTTTCCGCTTCCCAGGTAAGAAGTGCCATGCGAGATGGCCAATATTCCCTGTAAGGACGCTTGACCTGGAAAGGATAATGATGTTCCACAAAGTGGAGTATGGATTTCATAAGTATAAGTTTTATCTCGGTATGTGGGATATCCCACGAGGATGAAGAGATGAATTACTATTGGATATAAAGGAGGTATGATGTTGGAAATATGGATCAATGGAAATTCCATGATGATTCTGAGTAATTACGTCTTAGTTTGGTACAAATAGAAGGAAGAAAGACATTACAATTGGATGGATTTTAAGTATGCTAGGAAGTCTGGAAGTTGAATGTTGGAATAATGATCGGTTGCCCGCGATGATGAGTTCAAGGTTTACAAGTGATGAGATGGGCTATAACCCACGTGCCCCGGTGACTGCCAAGAAGCAAGCACACTCTTGTCAAGGAAAACCCGGAAGAAGTTACGATTTTATCAACCGACGATTCTATAGGAGTTTACGCAAAACCTGAGAGTTGTTAAGGAACGACAGATGTTTGTTTGGCTTGAAGAATCAATTGATTTATCCAAACTAGGTTTGTCGACAAGAGAAATTATGCAATGCTTGTGAGGATGACCGAGTGTTAGAATGCGAGATTCGCTAAACCATGTACAAGGTAATGATTTGGGTGCGGGATGGATTGATCACCATACCGACTTACTCTTATTGTTCGCCTTGATATATGGGATGGTAAATCTGAGTGACTTACCTATAGTAGAGAGACGACGATCAAAACCCTATTTAAACCTTAGAATGGTATAAGAATTTTTTCCCCTTGTACAAGGCAGCTTTTGCCAACCGTAGGTTATACGGTGAGGATCAACCAAACCCATTTCCTGTAGGAGAAACCTTAAATTGTTGACCACCATAAGATATCGATAGTTGTTTAGTATTGGCGCCAGACCCACCAGCTAAGAAGACCCAATCTCAGAATAACCTTACCAAGAGGAAAGGACAGAAGAATTGAGGAAAAGGTTATGCCGCTACCGAAGAGCCTGAGATAGAATTTCCGAGATCTGGGAAGACCGACATCACAACAATAAGGATGGAGTATATGAGTTTTGATGGAACTGTAACCATGATTCTAAGGGTGGTAGCACCCGAGAACCCCGGAGACGATTGATGGATTTTTGAGAAGACCACAAACCTGACCTATTTCTTTCTAGCCTCTTCGAATCTCGAGGACGAGATTCATTTTAAGGGTGGTAGGTTTGTAACATCCCAAAATTACAAATTTTGGAATATTATAATAAATAGATAGATTTGATTGATTGATTGTGTGAAATTGAGTGAAATACGAAACTCTTTGAAAGTTAAATGAGAGGGAATAAAAAGACTTTCCCAAACTTTCATTTTGCATTGGTGATCTCCGTGAATTCAAATTCTTTTCACCACAAAACCCTGGAGAGAAGATGACATGACTTCTTCCATTTATTTAAATGACAAGGGGTGTTGAAAATATTTGAATTTCATTTGGAAAATATTTCCAACCCAGGAACTTTATGCAACTCAATGATTTTCAAGAGCGAAGATAAAATGACTTCTTCAAAACATATGAAATGTGAGTTGGGAGTTTCAAAGAATTAAATTCAAAGTTTTTTTGAATTTATTTTCAATTTGGAGTTATTTCAGTTTTATTCAAATTATTTTCTCCAAAATAAAATATATGGAAAATAGGGTAACATGATTCCCTACATCAGAAAATTGAGAGAAATAAATTTTAATTAATTTTGGTATTTTTAAACTGATTTTTACTGGATTTTACTAGAGCAGAAGCACTCTTTGTTTTATTTTAATTTGTGGGTATTTTATGTGACTCTAGAAAAATGTTCAGCTTGTAGGAAATGTTTTTCTGAAAATTTTGACATATAATATGCCTATATAAAATTTTAATTTATTTTATTTATCCGGTTTTCCTTCTGTTTCTATTTAAAAAAACTGTACGTGCGGCCCATATTTATTTATCGCCTACATGCGCAGTATAGTAGCTTCTGGCGCCCCATTATCTTTTCTCTCCTAAGTGGGCCAGGCCCAGCCGGCCGTAATGCTTCCCTTTTTTTTCTCTCCATAGTTTTTTTCAATTTCAAAAAAAAAACTGCAGCGCCGTGTACGTGCGCGCGCAGCCGGCCCGTGGTGCTTTTAGCCCATGCGGTTCCCCGTTTATTTTATTTGTTCGCTCACGCTTAGTCCCACATGCCTAGTGTCGGTGTCAAACCGCGGATCTCGGTAGGGGTCCCGAACTACGCGCGTCTAGGCGGATGGTAACAGGAGACAAGGGACACGATGTTTTTACCTGTGTTCGGGCCCTCTTGATGGAGGTAATACCCTACTCCCGCTTGATTAATATTGATGATATGGGTAGTACAAGAGTAGATCTACCACGAGATCGTAGAGGCTAAACCCTAGAAGCTAGCCTATGGTATGATTGTTGTTCGCCCCACGGACTAAAACCCTCCGGTTTATATAGACACCGGATAGGTTAGTGTTACACGTAGTCGGTTACAATGGTAGGAGATCTACATATCCGATCGCCAAGCTTGCCTTCCACGCCAAGGAAAGTCCCATCCGGACACGGGACGAAGTCTTCAATCATGTATCTTCATAATCTTGGAGTCCGCCACGATGATAGTTCGCTATCCGGACACCCCTAGTCCAGACTCCTCAAGAGTAGCCCTCGAACCAGGATTCAATGACGACGAGTCCGGCGCGCATATTGTCTTCGCATTGCAAGGCGGGTTCTTCCTCCAATACTTCACGTAAGGTTTTGAACACAAGGATAGTGTCCGTTCGCAAAACAAGTTCCACATACCACCGTAGAGAGAATAACTTTTGCACAGATCTGTCGACGATTCAGCGGCATGACATCACACCACGGCCAAGCCTTTATATGAATCGCTTTTTCTGTTCCACCTTAGCGCATTTAGCGAGGCGGTTTCCTTGGCACGCCTTTATCAAAGCGTAGATCGCGCCTTTATTCCGGGATTCTCGTCAACACGGACGGGGTAACCCAACCGCGCCCGTTGGCACGCCTCCTCCGGGCGAGTCCTAATCGACCACGGGAGGGCTCTTGGTATTCAACCTCTTTATAATGAGACCAAGGCCCTCTTCTTTTACACCATCCATCGAGTTCGCCTCGCTTCGAGTTCTAACACCCAAAGCTTCAGATTTAGGCGCCGGACCTTCAACGATGTCCGCCCGACCAACCGGGCCGATGGATGTCTTCTTCCGTCACAGAAGAAGATGTGCAAAAGCTGTGAGACGCCAGATATCTAACCGGCGAGATTTCGCATAGGCTGCCTGCTCCAGGGAAGGTCATTCCCACTCCCGAGCCCGGCGAGAGCGTGGTGTTCGTGTCACACTTCCTTCGGGGTTTAGGCTTCCTGACGGATCCCTTTGCGCGGGGGCTCGTGTTTTGTTATGGGCTGGATTTCCATGACTTGAATCCAGAGTCCATCCTCCATATCTCGTCATTCATTGTCGTATGTGAGGCCTTCCTCCATATTACCCCTCACTTCGGATTATGGCTCAAGACCTTCAAGGTGGAGTCGAAGATGATCGAGGGGCAACAAGCGAAGTCGGAGGGGCGGTCATAAGTAAGTGTGCTGATGCTCCGTGGCCGAGGGCTCTTTTAAGAGGAGCTTGGTTTGTGGCAACGGGAGTGGTTTTATATTACCGCTCCCTGGGGCACCAAATGGGTGGTGCTTCCGCCTTCCGCCAGTCCACCACAGCGGGCGGGCGCCATGGGTCAACAAGGGGCTCGACTGGGGCCGCCCAAGGACGCCTTCCTCATTGCGGGGCCGTGTTCGAGACCTTCGAGAAAGAGAGATCAATCTGATCGCAGCAGGCGCAGTCATGTTGATTCGGCGCTTTACGCCACGCAAACGCCGCCCCCTCCGTCTGTGGGAATTTAATCCGGAGGGACCACGAGCTCTCCAACATTTTATGGGTACGACACCCATGGAGATGTATAAACTGTTCTTCGGATCACAAGAGAAGTGTCCGGACCTGATTGAGGACGCAGGACTAAGCTGCAATCGCCCAGATACTCAAGTAAGTAGTCCTGTAACCGGATAGGCTGTTCATTCATTTATCATATACATGCCCTTTAAAGGAGCCGTTTCTTGAACAAGAGTGGATAGCCAAGGCAAAATTAATAAGGTGTCCGGCTCCCCTCCCAGAGACCACGCTGGATCCCATGCTGACCAGGATGTTGAAGGCTGCGCCTTTTAAAGAAGGCGAAGGGGGGAGCGGGGAAGCAACTGCCTCCATGAAGGAGTCTTTCGAGGAAGGAGGGATCAAAGGTCCCACCCTCCAAGGAGAGAAGAGGACCGCTTTGGAAGATCCGGAGGTTAAGGCCTCAAAGAGGGGAAAGAAATCTTCGTCGGAGAGTCCGGCATTGGGAAGTAACCCGGTCGCACTGTTTCCCCAAGGGGATCAGCCCTCCAGCGAGCCGTAAGTAAAAAAGGAAGGGGTCTTTGTAAATAAGGAACATCCCTGCATTTATTTCTAAAGATAACCGAAATTGTACCTTGTAGTTCGGATCTCAGCCCTTCTCAGCAGAGCTCGTCTTGAGGGATCTTCTTCCGGAGATGATGGAGAGCAAACGCCCACTGCCGCACCCTCATGCAGGCGGACGACCACGAGGTGTCGTCGAGAGGTTTCCCCAAGTCCGGCGGGGCCGGAAGGTCCGCGCCAACTAGCGTCGGTCGGAGGAGTCAAGGATCTGCTCGGGCGAAGCGGTTATCTCGTAAGATCACCGTGTTCTAATGGGTACGGTGATTGAAAGAATTGCATCCGCCGAGAGCGGATTGCATGAAGCCGCCAAGTTTATCGACGGGTTTGAGGTACGCAAAATGATGTACCTTCCGGCGCTTATGCATATAGAATGCGCCTGTATGGATAGTAGCCCCGAGACTCGGTATGTTGTCAAAATTGACAGCGTGCCAAGGATCATAATCTCGATTATAACATATCGCCGCTCCTCAATAGGTGGCGGGCGTCCGTGGCCAGCCGGATGATGAATATGCCGAACTAAAGCGGCAACTTGACGAGGCGGATGCGACATCGCTGGTCAATAAACGGTTTGACGAGTCACAAGGTATGCGACTTCTCGCGGACACCGGTAAGGGAGCTTGACGCCCATGCCTTACTACTTGTATGCTTAATGCAGGTGGTGCCGCTGTGTGGAGGAGCTGCGGGCGGAACTCGCCGAGCTAAAGAGCAAGCCGAAATAGTAATGCGTCGCTTCAAGGGCGGCCAAGAGCTAAAAGCGAACGGGCTGCTCACTTTGCCAAGCAAGAGGAAATGGCCGATACGGCCAGAAATTTGAAGAATACTACCGACCGCTGCGAGGTTCTTGAAAAGAACGCAAGCGGAGCAAGAGGGCCTAAAAAGGCCACCGCCAATCCAAGGATGCTGTTCCGCTTTGAGAGCTGCCAAGGAGGAGCTTAGTCGGTGGGGCTATTGCGGCCGGAAAACCGTTTCGCTGCGGAGGAAATATACGGATCCGGCGTATGCTCGCTTGGACAAGTTGTGGAGTTCGGAGGATGCTTATCTCGACTTAGCGGCGAAGCGCCGCGGACGCGATTGAGCACTTCCGAGGCCGTAAGGGGCACGTAAGGGAAGAGCTATATTGGTCGCAATTCCATAGTCCGGCGCCCTCTTCCGTTGACCGATCGGTTGGCCGAATGGGCCGAGCCGAATCGATTATCTGAACTTGCCATGAAGCATGTCATGACTCATTTGTGGCCAGGCGGACCCCAACCGAAGAGCTATTTTGGTTTAGTGCAGCAGTTCCTTGGTGCGGTACCGCGTATCGATGCAATAAAGCGGTCGGCGTGTATTGAGGGAGCGGATGGCTCGCCCGTGTCAAGACATACTTGGCGGAGATGAAAGCCACCGACGTTGCATCCCAAGATTCGCACAGAAGTTTAGTACATTGCCGAGCACTATTTTGAGGAAGTCTGCAGGCGCTCGTTTAATAGCGACACAGTGCTCGAAGGATGTTATGTTTAAATGACATGTATGATATGTGAAAACAATGTTTCAATATAATATAAGAGCTTTTTATACTTGTGCGATCAAGTGGTAAACTACTCCCTGTGCGGCCGTTGATGTATATGTATATATAACCTGAAAGATGGCAGTCCTTGGCTTCAGCCCCCACGCACATAGTGCGGGGGTGTTTGCAAAGAAGGCTCTTTTTCACACTTAATCCAACGTCTTGGTCCTATTAAGGAGGTGGTAGCGTAGCAAACTAGGCAACCGGACTATAATGCTTTATCACTTTCACTTAGCCATAGGAGTTCGAGGGTGGGGCTACTATATAGCCCTCGGGGCACCGCACTCTCCCGAATTCGAGTGCGTATGTGCTGACGAAAAACGGTCCTTCGTTAATGTGGAGGAATTCTAAACATTCCGTGATTCATCGAGTGGTTGACCAGTCTCTCGCTATATCATGACAATCAGTTTTGGCTTTCATCGAGGTGCTCCCGCCGAACCGGGCACAATCGCAGAGTTCTCCGGTGCCGCGTTAGCCGATAGAACGGAACGTAAGGCAGCAAAACACAGGAGCCGGGCAAACCCAACATTTGACCAAAGACATGATTCGGAGCTGATGCATATAAGGCCTAACTCGAGACGTCGAACAATCCCTAAGGTATTCAGTCTTTATAAAAACGGGCAGAATAATGCCCTAAGCCCCTGGTGTCCAGGTACGCGCAAAAATTCTGGTGCAGCCAATGCCAAAACGCCAGCCTCCTCCTCGGTTATAGTAAGAAACCGGGGGATGTATATCAACAAGAGACAGTAAAAAAAGGTTTACGCAGGGTCTTAATCTGAAAAGAATCCTTGCAACGGGTCCCTACTGCACGTCTGCGCATGTGTCTCCGTTGTGCCGTATCCTGGACGGGTGTAGCACGTTGTTCATCTGTAAAAGAGAGGAACTTAGTTTAAAAGAAAAAAGATCGTGCAAAAAGTGTACTTTATATTAAATAAACAGAGTACGATTCGGAGAAGTGAATAAAATTGAGCTTTATTGTCTCTTGTTGTACATGCGTGCAGCCCCTTGTATGGGGGCATGCTGCTAGTAGGCGCCGGACTCATCTAGCCGTGTCCGGGGTTTGAATGACCTATTCAGGTTCTTTGATTAGCGGAGCCGGATAGGTGTGGGGCTGTCAAGGCAGTCTCACGTTCTTCCGTGCTCGAGTAACACTTAATACTCCCTTTTAATTAGATGATGCCGCGTGGACAGGGCATTTTAAGTGTAAGAGATGCGTAATGCGGTATTGCGTTAAAGCGGGCAAAAGCTTCACGCCCCAGTAGTGCTTGATGGCTACTGTCGAATGGGGCGATGTGGAAGGTTAACTTTTCACGGCGGAAGTTGTCGGATGAGCCGAACACAACTTCTAGTAGAAGGGAGCCCGTACAATGGGCATACGGGCCTGGCATTACCCCTTTGAAGGAGGTGTTGCTATGGCGAATATTGGTTGGGTCTATCCCCATGTCATGGATTGTGTCCTCGATATATCGTGTTTATGTCACTACGCCATCCATGAGGACTTGTGTAAATTGAATCCGTCAATCATAGGATCCAATATCAAGGCAGTCCATCCTGCGTTCGGATACTTTCGGAATAGTCCCGATGGTCGAAGGTGATTGGTTTTGACAACCAAAGGTTGGTACTCCGCTAGGTAGTTTGTGCCGCGCGCATTTTAGTGGGCGCCGCCTGCTTTTTCCCGCTGATCACGTGAAGTGAGTTTACTGTTTTAACCTCTAGTGGGAAATTCTTTTGTTTTCCGGGCTCGCTTGTGGTGCTCGTCATCATCTTCACTTGGTGTGTCGAGCCCTTGTGTTCGGGCGTTGAGTCTGCCCGACTGTTTGAAGACCCAACAATCTCTGTGGGTATGGTTTGCAGGCCTCCCGGGAGTACTGTGGATTTGACATATCTTGTCCAAGATTTTGTTTAAGTTGGATAGCTCATCGCTATTGTCCTTAAGGGGCAGTTTGTTATTGTCTACCGTGAGCTTTTGAATCTGGCATTGACTGCCGCGCTCTTTGGACCGTCCCCTTAATACGACGCTGGTCCTTGTTGCACCGTGGTTTCCCATTTCCATCCCTGACTTCGGATGTACTTGGGTCGTTGGTGCTGCATCTTGCTAGCCAGCTATCCTCTCCCGCGCAAAAGCGGGTCATGAGGCTTGTTAATGCGGCCATGGTTCTCGGCTTCTCTTGGCCGAGGTGTCTGGCGAGCCATTCGTCTCGGACGTTGTGTTTGAAAGCTGCTAAGGCTTCGGCGTCCGGACAGTCGACTATTTGGTTCTTTTGGTGAGGAACCTGTTCT
Organism: Aegilops longissima; assembly: GCA_021605205.1. Taxonomy (NCBI): domain Eukaryota; kingdom Viridiplantae; phylum Streptophyta; class Magnoliopsida; order Poales; family Poaceae; genus Aegilops; species Aegilops longissima. The sequence goes on from CM038679.1 coordinate 79,858,467, forward strand.
GAATTTGCGGCTGACTCTCCGGGTTGTTGAGTTATATGACTTAAATCGTCTGCATCCGGAGGACGGACATAAGTCCCTTGAAAATTTGCCCGAAAAGCATCCTCGAGCTCTTCCCAACTTCCAATGGTATTTTCGGGGAGGACTTTGAGCCAATGTCGGGCTGACCCTTTGAGCTTGAGGGGTAAGTCTTTTATGGCATGGAGATCATCTCCTCTAGCCATGTGTATGTGGAGGATATAGTCCTCAATCCAGACTCCAGGGTCTGTTGTTCCGTCGTATGCCTCTATGTTTACAGGTTTGAATCTCGCTGGGAATTCGTGATCCAAAGACCTCATCGGTGAAACACAGGGGTGTCTGGCGCCCTATATTTGGGTGTGCCGTGATGTTCGGATATTTGGCGTGTTGCATTGCTTTGAGGAGCTTGCTTTCTCGGCCCATAGATGGACCTAATTGGGCCATCCTTTTGATGTGAATCCTTATGCGGATCGCGTACCGGCTTGTGTGCGGCGCCATTTGCCGTGGGGTCATCCATGCGACCGGGTGGCCTTCTTACTTTTTGATTGTGGGGGCTCTATGGCCTCCTCATCAAATTCGGGCAGTAGTTTTCTCTTTGGGTAGCTCTTTGTTCGGCGAATGTCGCCGTGTTTGTCTGCGGTGTTGAATACTTTGCTCCATCTGATTCTAAGTGCATCTTCCGCTGTTTTGAGCTCCGTTTACCTTTTTTTTCTGGCTGCTTGCAGCATGGCGGCGAGCCTTTGTGGAGGTTATTCTGCTCCAACAATTTGTCCGGCGAGATCATCCGGACAGTTATCTTCGCCGGGACGGGTTGTTTATCCAAGTTGTCTTGTTGGACGGTTGCTCGATAGCATGTTCGCCGTCCACCGGTTCGCCTCGCTCTATGGCTGGGTCTTTGTTGAGGCGGGACTTGGTTCGGCGTTTACGCTGCCGCTTTGACTTTTGAGGATTTATCCTTCGTGGCGCCCCGTTGTTCCTCGCCTTCATTTCCTATAGGTGTATCCACCATGTATACATCATGGGATGAGGTGGTTGTCCAGCATCATATAGGCGCTGGTTCATGGTTGTCTCCTACATCGCCGCCCATACCGCCGATGTCTTGAGTCGAAATCGAGCACGCCGTGTAAGCTTTTGATGGCTCTAAGTGGGTGGTGGGTGGGCGTTGAATTTCTTCGTCGTCGCATCCCAACCTTCGACCATAGTCCGCCATGGCTCTCCGGATAAAGAGAGAGACTTTAGTAAATTCAGGATGGCGCCAAAGGGCGAGTCTGTGAAAGATGTCCGCGCGAAGAACTCCATGACCAGCGCCGATCGGATTCTATTGGCGGGCGCGGAGGGTTGAGTCCGGAGAGGAGTCCGAACCTGGGAGTCACGGTCTTCGCAAGCGACAGGGATTGTGTTCGGCTTAATCACCATAGAGATTTCAGCCCCGAGGTGGTGTCCAACCAACCATCCTCGATCGGCGAGATCGGCTCAATCAATGTTCAAGCGGACACTAGTGCGGCCTCCAGACACCGCTCGGGCGGCAGAGTTAGATCATGCCCATCGAGACAAGTCGCGCGCTTATGCGGCTCGAATCCGTCAAGATCAAGTCTCCGCGGATGTCGGGCTTCCAAAACTGACCTGATGGCTGGGGCGAAGCTTCGATCTGCTCCAGATGGCTGCTTAATTGCCCGCAGCAGCAAAGCCGCCGAATACGAAGATCTGTCCGGGAGAAAAGTCTCACCTGGACCGTGTCGTTGTTGATGATCGAAGGAGCCATCGGGCCTATAGGTGACGACACGAGGAACTCTCAATGAAAGCACCAATGTCGGTGTCAAAACCGTGGATCTCGGCTAGGGGTCCCGAATCTGCGCGTCTAGGCGGATGGTAACAGGAGACAAGGGACACGATGTTTTACCTGTGTTCGGGCCCTCTCGATGGAGGTAATACCCTACCCCTGCTTGATTAATATTGATGATATGGGTAGTACAAGATTAGATCTACCACGAGATCAGAGAGGCTAAACCCTAGAAGCTAGCCTATGGTATGATTGTTGTTCGTCCTACGGACTAAAACCCTCTGGTTTATATAGACACCGGATAGGTTAGGGTTACACAGAGTCGGTTACAATGGTAGGAGATCTACATATTCGTATCGCCAAGCTTGCCTTCCACGCCAAGGAAAGTCCCATCCGGACACGGAACGAAGTCTTCAATCTTGTATCTTCATAGTCTTGGAGTCCGGCCACGATGATAGTTCGGCTATCCGGACACCCCCTAGTCCAGGACTCCCTCACCTAGCCTTTAACCCCTAAACCTCTTTTCTACCTATAAATATAGACCCATAGAGCCTCCAAAAATTATCCATTGCGGGTTAAATCAATATTTTGGTTTGACTAGCTAAAAATATTTTTCTCCTCTCCGGCGCGACTTCTGGAAATTGTCTCTCTCTCTCCGAAGTTGTCTTTTCTTTGCCTTATAAAGGTATCTTTCTTCGTTTTTTTATACCTCTGTAGTTTATTATTTTCTAGACTAATATGATACAATAATTAGATTACTAATTTGTTTCTGTATTTATACATTAGAGCTAAAATTCTTTTAGCCGTATCTATTTTTTCTTCCGTAAAACAACTTGGCCCTGATTTTTCAAATAGCCATAAATTTTCACTTGTTTATCCAAATTAGATGAAACCAGCGCCTATAGCTTCGTCTTGTTTTCACCTATCCAGTTAACCTGTCATGTCAACCTTTTGAAATTTTCAAATTTAGAAATTTGTTTAGATTCATATTCAAACTTCTTTTGTTCATAACTTGAGTTCCATAACTCCGTTTGAGTTAATTCTTTTTGCAAAGCGAAGCTCTTGACCTAAACTTTCTGATATGGCCAAATCCACCTAATTTTGGTACTGTTAGAAACTGTTTTATGTTCCAAGAGTTATTTGCTTGTTTTCGAAGTTTTCCAAATTGTTTTTTCGTTCTTCCCGATCTTTTGAGTGATTCCTTATGTGTGGTTACTATTGCTTGCCTACGGTAGATTGAACGGAGCGTGACGAGTAGAACTATCAAGAGTTTTGAGTGCGAATCATCTTCATCAACAGTCCAGGCAAGTTCACACTTTGATCATATCCCTTTCATACCCAGTTTTTATGCATTAGTTTCACCCTCAAACATTGCATGAGTAGGTTTGATAACATGTGGGTATTGGGAAGTAGTTGATCAGGTAGGAACCTATTGTCCTGCATTCAAACCTTGGGAGTTACTTCTACGTTATGCTTATACTGCTGTGCTATGCTCGTAGACGTGGTTTGGTTTGAGTGATTCATGACAGATGTGAGAGTTGTTATTAATGGTTAACTTAAGGTGGCTACTTTAATACACATCTGGGTGGATTGCTAGGGGCACCCTGGGGATATACCAGTGGACTTGCCCGGACACCTGGGGTTATACCAGTGTTGTCCTAGGAGATCCCGGGGTTATACCGTGTGATCCTCCTATGGTCCGCCACCCAGGCTCAAAGGGATCATAAGATTATTCATGCTAGAAACTTCCGTGTGCAGCCACAAGCTATTATGGGCTCTAGCATAGTTGAGTAAGTTACGTGAAACTCTTGAAGAGGTAGATCAGCAGGTAGTGGGTTTGTAGGTTTGGTATGGTCTACCCGGAGTAGAGAGTTAATGTTTCTGAAAGACTGTGTCTCGGTCATCCGTTTCTCAAACACCATGTAGTGCGAGAAATCCAACGGAGGCGATCGAGTCTTGTGGGGAAAAGTGCGCAAACCTCTGCAGAGTGTACAATCTAATCATGGTTAGCCGTGTCCCGGTTATGGACAATTTTGAGTCTCTGGTCTTTGGATATTCATGTTGATCTCAACACTTTATTTAATTAATTTGATTGGGTTAATGATTATTATTTTGGGGTTGAGAGGGGGTTTACCTTCTCAATATTTTATCAACCAACTTTGTAGTTAAATAAAATATATTTCTTTGTAGTAGGGAAAATTTGGCTTTTCGCAAAAACTATAACCATAGAGCTTTCCACCAGCCAAATATGCATGTAGTGATAGTTATTATTCATCATTATCCTATGGTGTGAATTTGCCAGTACATTCAATGTACTGACCCTTTGTGGCTGCAACGTCTCATGTTGCGTGATCTTCTGACAGTAAGTGATACGTTAGGGTTACGATTTCTACACTCAACTTTGCCATTGGTGTTGATGGGAATCCACAACCTTGTTACTTCCGCTATTTGGATTGAGGTAATAGTATTTACGTTACTTTATACATGTGATTTACCTCTGTTATAAATCCTCGAGTACTGTGTGTGTCAGCATACCGATCCAGGGATGACACTTAAGCACAGAGACTAGATCCATTCGGGTCGGGTCGCTACAATATACATATATCATAAGAAGAAGTGGATGTCCACCGCCCAGTGAGCGGTGGTTCATGTTCTTCTCCTGCATCATCGTCCATACCGTCGATGTCTTCGGAGTCGAAGTTCAGTACCTCGGTTAAGTCATCGACCGTGGCAATGAAGTGGGTGGTGGGTGGGCAACGAATTCGCCGTCGTCGAGATCCCACTCGAGCGGACATAGTTCGCCAAGAGCCTCCGACAAAGAGAGAGACTTTAATGAGTCCAAGATGTCGCCGAAAGGCGAAAGTCTTTGGAAGATATCCGCAGCGGTGAACTCCATTCTCGGAGCCCATCCCGACCCGACGAGCTCGGGAGTGTGCGGATGGAACCAACGTCCGGATCTGAATCCGGGGTTCGAGTCACAGCCACCGCAGAGGTAAAACCGTGTTCGGCTCCACCGCCGATGAGTCTGCGCGACACGGGGCGGGGTCCATCCCTCCGTCCTTAGGCAGCGCAGCCTGCTCCGGATCTAGGTCCGAAGATACTACGGGCGCGATACCCCGAGCTTCGTCCAACGGCAGGTCTAAGCCGTGCTCGTCGCGACTGTCCAGTGCTCCTGGCATAGGCCCAAATCCATCGAAGATCAAGTCTCTGTGGATGTCCGCCGTGTAGTTCAGGTTTCGAACCTGACACGTGGCTGGGGCGAGGTGTCGATCTATTCGGATGGCCAAGCGAGTTGGCCCGCAGCAGAAGCCGCCAACACGAAGATCTGTCCGGGGAAGTCTCACCGGACAACGTCGTTGATGATGATCGAAGGAGCCATCGAGCCTAACGGCGATGACACAGAGGAACTCTCAATGAAAGCACCAATGTCGGTGTCAAAATCGGCGGATCTCGGGTAGGGGGTCCCATCTGTGCGTCAAGGCTGATGGTAACAGGAAGCAAGGGACACAGATGTTTACCCAGGTTCGGGCCCTCTTGATGGAAGTAAAACCCTACTTCCTGCTTGATTATTATTGATGATATGGGTAGTACAAGAGTAGATCTACCACGAGATCGTAGAGGCTAAACCCTAAGAGCTAGTCTATGATGGTATGATTGTAATTGTGATCGGCCTACTAAGGACCAACCTCTCCGGTTTATATAGGCACCAGAGAGGGCTAGGGTTTACATGGAGTCGGTTACAAGGAAGGAAATATAATACCCGGATCGCCAAGCTTGCCTTCCACGTCAAGGAAAGTCCCATCCGGACACGGGCCGAAGTCTTGAGTCTTGTATCTTCACGCTTCAATAGTCTGGACGTTGTACACAGTCCGGCTGTCCGGATACCCCCTAATCCAGGACTCCCTCAAAATTCGAGCGGAGTAAAGGAAGTGAGGAAGGGGAGGGGGTATTTATAGCCACGGTGAAAAACTGTTCGCCCGAAGAATTTGGACGAACGTGCCCCTGACCCTTCTCATTCGCTTGACATGTGTCACCCACGTACTGAGAAGTGGAGATCGTGGGTGAATAGATAAGTATTTCGTGGGATGCGAAACAGTTTGAGTGGCAAAGCCGAAAATTTGGATAAGATAAGTTTTAATATTCCGTTCACAAATTCTGCAGCTGACAAGGACACAGTGAAAAATTTGAACGAGTTTCAAATAGAACGCACATGAAGAATTTGTGAATAGATTGGGTTGAGTTTAGCATAGAGGGGGTAGGGTCCGATCACATTCACTTAGCAGAAAGAGCAACTTGAAGAATTAGCCATAAGTGAATGCTGTGGAGAACATAAACTCATATATATATATATAGCCAATGAAGAAAAACAACGGAAATAGTGAAGACAATGCAAAGATGAAGAAAATGAACAACTGAGGAATTTCAAAACTGAAAAAAAAACTCAAATTGAAGATTTTCAACTTTTGGTGGTGGCGTGACCCACCGTATAAGAATGATGATTTCAGACACCGCGTACAATTGTCGTAGGGTTCTGAGAATTAAATTCTTGGTTAATTTCTTCACACTTAGAGTGTTATTCTTCATTGATTGAAGAAAAACGTTTCTTCATGTGTTGCACATCTAAGTCATCAATTTTGCATAAGTGTTAGGATGAGTGTCCTTTTCAAAGAACATTTGAAGATTCTAAGATATTTAGCTCACACTGCAACTTGCTAAATCTCTTCCCATCCAAGGGCTTTGTGAAGATATCGGCTAGCTGTTCTTCAGTCTTCACATGCTCAATAGAAATGTCGCCCTTCAACACTTGATCACGAAGAAAATGATGACGAATCTGAATATGCTTTGTCTTCGAGTGCTGAACTGGGTTGTGAGCAATCTTGATGGAACTCTCATTGTCACAGAAGAGAGGCACATTCTTCACGTTGACGCCGTAGTCCTTGAGAGTTTGCTTCATCCACAGCAATTGAGCACAACAAGAACCAGCAGCAATGTACTCAGCTTCAGCAGTAAACAGTGATACATAGTTCTGTTTCTTCAAGGACCAACAGACCAAAGATCGTCCGAGGAAATGACATGTACCAGATATTGACTTGCGGTCCACACGATCACCAAAGATAGTCGAGTCGTAATATCCAATGAGATCAAAAGTCGAGCCCTTGGGGTACCATAATCCAAGTGTTGGTGTGTGAGCTAGATATCAAGAATATGCTTCACACCTTATGATGTGATTCCTTCAAGTAGCTTGAAATCGGGCACACATGCAAACACTAAGCATTATATCTGGCCTAGATGCACATAAGTACAATAAAGAACCAATCATGGAGCGGTATACCTTATGATCGAAGTCAATACCATTTTCATCAGTGCATAGATGGCCATTTGTGGGCATAGGAATTTTGATGCCTTTGCAATCTTGCATGCCGAATTTCCTCAGTACATCCTTGAGGTACTTCTCCTGAGATATGAATATGTCATTGTGCTGTTGACGAATTTGAAGACCTAAGAAGAATTTCAATTCTCCCATCATAGACATTTGATATTCTTCACTCATCATATGGGCAAATTCATCACTATAACATTGGTCAGTACAGCCAAAGATAATATCATCAACATATATTTGGCACACAAACAGTTCACCATCATAAGATTTAGTGAAAAGAGTAGGGTCGAGTTAACCGGGTTTGAAGCCTTTCTTCATGAGTAATTCCATCAAAGTATCATACCATGCCCGAGGAGCCTACTTGAGGCCATAGAGGGCCTTATTGAGTCTGAAGACTTTGTCAGGATTCTTTGGATCTTCAAAACCTGGGGGTTGAGCAACATATACTTCTTCCTCAAGCTTACCATTGAGGAATGCACTTTTCACATCCATTTGATATAAAGTGATATCATGATGGTTAGCATAAGCAAGTAATATGCGAATAGCCTCAAGTCTAGCAACAGGTGCAAAAGTTTCATCGAAATCAATTCCTTCAACCTGTGTGTAGCCTTGAGCTACTAGTCGTGCCTTGTTCCTCGCCACAAGGCCATTTTCATCTTGCTTGTTGCGGTAGATCCAACTTGTGCCAATGATATTGTGCTTGCGAGGATCTGGATGTTTGACCAGTTCCCAGACGTTGTTGAGTTCGAATTGATGTAATTCTTCTTGCATGGCCTGAATCCACTCAGGCTCCAGAAATGCTTCATCTACCTTAGTGGGCTCTGTGATATAGACAAAAGCATAGTGCCCACAAAAGTTAGATAAATGTGAAGCTCTTGAGCGTGTGAGAGGACCTGGTGCTTCAATGTCATTGATGATCTTTTCAACTTGCACTTCTTTTGCAACGCGAGGATGAGCTGGTTGTCATCGAGGAATTTGATCAGCATTTTCTTCAGCACCATTTTCTTCGGCATTTTTTTCAGGTGCATTAGCTCGACGTTCTTCACGTTCTGGAATGAAATTCTTCAGCAGATTCTTCGGTAGGAATGACATCCTCAGTAGCCTTGAACTTGATAGATTCCTCAGGTGCTGGTTCATCTATCACGAAGGTAGGTGCTCTCTTTGCAGCCGTTAGTTTCATCGAATCAAGACATCTACAGTTTCAACAACCTTGTGAAGAACGTTGTTGAAGACTATGTAGGTGTGCGAGTCCTTTCCGTAACCAAGCATGAAACCTTCATGTGCTTTCGGTGCAAATGTTGAGTTGTGATGAGGATCTCTAATCCAGCATTTAGCACCGAAGACTTTGAAATAACTCACATTGGGTTTCTTGTCAGTGAGGAGTTCATAGGCAGTCTTCATGAAGAATTTATGAAGATATAATCTGTTGATGATGTGGCACGCAATATCAATTGCATCAATCTAGAAACGACGAGGCATTTTGTATTCATCTAGCATAGTGCGAGCCATCTCAACAAGAGTCCTGTTCTTGCGCTCCACGATGCCATTCTGCTGAGGAGTATAAGGAGCAGATAACTCATGAGTAATACCAAGTTCATCAAGATAGTCATCAAGACTAGAATTCTTGAACTTAGTCCATTGTCACTTCTGATGTGCTTGATCTTCACACCAAAGTTGGTTGAAGCCCTCGAGGAAAATTGTTTGAAGACTTCCTTCACTTCATGTTTGTAAGTAACAATGTGTACCCATGTGTATCGAGAGTAATCATCAACAATAACAAAGCCATATTGAGATGCATCATTTGAAACTGCAGAATAATGATTAGGACCAAAGAGATCCATATGAAGCAATTCAAATGGTCGAGTAGTGGTCATGATAGTCTTTGCTGGATGCTTGGCCTTGGTTATCTTTCCAGCTTCACAGGCTCCGCATAAGTGATCCTTGAGGAATTTGACATTCTCAATGCCAATGACATGCTTCTTCTTAGCAAGAGTGTGCAAATTCCTCATGCCTGCATGACCAAGTTGTCGATGCCATAGCCAGCCTTCTGAAGCTTTTGCAAGTAGGCACACGGCTGGTTGCGGTCCTGTAGAGAAATCAACAATATACAAGTCTCCTCTCCTAAAGCCTTCGAAGACTTTGGAATTGTCATCTTCCATAACCACAACACAATGATACTTGCCAAAGGCAACAACCATATCAAGGTCACAAAGCATTGAGATAGACATGAGGTTGTATCCTAAGGACTCGACAAGCATGACTTTGTCCATGTGTCGATCCTTTGTGATCGCAACCTTACCTAGACCCAATACCTGACTTTTGCCTTTGTCAGCAAAGATGATATGCTTCAGATGAGATGGAGATAAGGGAGCATCCATCAATAGATTCTTGTCACTAGTCATGTGATTTGTACATCCGCTATCGAGGACCCACTCAGTGGCTTTGGGTTGATCATCCTGCAGATGAATTAGTGCAGCTTACAGACTCATATACTTCATCAGTGAAGAATATGACATCCCAATTCATCAGATCAATTTCATCAAGTAGTAGAACAGATAAAGCAATATGAGGACATGAGAAATGAGGATTCATTTCTTCATTATTAGGCTACGTCGTTTCAGGCATTCTTCAGGTCTCCAGCAAATTCTTCAGACGTTTACGCATGTCTGGAGACCTGATCCTGCATAAGAGATTAGCTCTTTTTCTTCACCACCCACATCTGAAGGGGTGGCAAAGAGTTCATCACTCTGCGAGCTCCATATGAGAAAGGTGGCATAGAAGCCAATCCATTTCGTTTCACATGAGAGGAGTTAGGGTAAGCATATGAATAAGCAGAGAAATTCTTCGAGGACTTATGAACATAATGATTAGAAGAATAATGCTCATATTCATAGCCCTTAGCTCTTCCCTGCGAAATAGAGTTGTTAGCACGATGATATTCATATGAGGACTTTGATCCTTTTGAGGAATTTGATCCACGTGAGGAATTTGGTCCGTATGAGGACTTGGATCCATATGAAGAATTTGGTCCATATGAAGAATTTGATATGGGGTTGCTATTCTTCACGTGTAGTGTCATGAGGACATTCACCAAGACTTTCAAGGCACCTTTGGGAACCCAGATTTTCTTCATAGGGGAACCGTTCTGCAGATTAGTGCCAACATATCTAGCAAATACTTCACCATTCTAATTTTTGAACAGTTTATAGTTGGAGTCAAATGACTCATCAGAAGAATGAGGAGATTCACATGTAAAGCCAGATAAATTGGATGGATCAATTGGAGGTCCTTTTGCAGCAACCCACGAGGTTTTGGGGTACTATCGGGGATATACCCATGGCGTAAACCGCCGGAAGTATAACCCGCCGGACTTGGCGGTTTATTTGAGACCTCACGACACTTGGCGATTCACCGCGACCCATGCACTATACGGTTTACAAGCAACATGACTGAACATTATGATTCACTGGTAACCCGGCGAGCGGGACAGACGGTGACAAGGCCCAAGGCCCAGAAGGCCGACTCATGTTATGGTGGGCCGGTTTAAGAGGAAAGGCGTGAGGAATATTTGTCTTATACATACTTAAGACCTGGACTTGTATCCGGTTTGTATTAGAGATAGACTAGTCCTAATCCTAATAGGACTTCACATGTAACCCGCCCCTTCAACATATATAAGGAGGGGCAGGGCTCCCCAAAGAGGGACAGAGGCAAGAAGAAACAATCTCTAGGGCTAGACACAACTAGGAGAGTCGTTTTACGGTGACTCCCTCATGAGCATAATGATACCTAGCCACAAACAGCATGTAGGGTTGTTACAGATGATGTTTCCGGGGCCCGAAGCTGTCTAAATCCTTGTCTTGTGTTGCGCCTCTCGATTCCGCTCAATCCCTCTCAAACTACCACATAGATGTCTTGGCCTCACGACTAAGTCCTCACACTAGGACATCTGCCGTGACAATTCCACGACAGTCGGCGCCCACCGTGGGGCCCCCGCACGGTGGTGTTGAGTTCTTGGAGGGATTTGTCTAAGGGTTCGAGAAGTTCATAAATTTCTGGATGAAGAGCCGATTTGGAAGACGCGCAATTTGTGAGATTGGCACTCAAGGAAAAATTAGGGCTGAGCGCATCGCCGTCGCGTCGTCTTAATCCGCCGAGTTCGAGGCAAGAATCTTGTGCACGAGTCCGAGGCCGACTAGAGTTCAAGATCCATCCGACTACAAGTTCCGCGGAGTTGCCGCAGCCGCGGTCGTCCGTACCGTTCCGCCGCGTTGCAGCAGTTGTTTCGGTACGTAGCGTCCAGGTGGTCACGAGGGGGTCAATTTCCGAGGCAAAGAATCAAATTTGTCACTGCTTCTTTGTGCATGAAGACCAAAATCCTATCATCAACTACTACTCCATCATCTATTATGACGTGTGAAGGTACTAGTCAATTGATGCGTGTGCCAAAGCCGATCACCACTTGCAAAACATGGCTATACAGAGGAAACCGATCCAAGCCGGCCTGAATCATCCGTGTTAAAAAAACTTTTGAGATCAAACCCAAGCGGTGGTTAAATGCCCTTTTTACAAGGCCACGGTGCTAGGGTCACATCAGACATTTGTTATGCGTTTATCATCAGCGTCCGCGTTCATCCGGCAAAAAGTATCAGGTGATATTCATCTAAGTCTATTTTTAGTACATATTGTTTTTGTCAAAAGAACAATTACTTTGTCTGTATATTTTTATATATGCAGGACAATGATTCATCGTTTGCTGTTGGACGGGTGTGCGTAAACCGCCGCCCGTGCAGCTCGATCTACATCCACTCGCCGGGACTTCGCCCGCGATAGACTCGCCGCCCGCGCGGCTCACAATGCCTGCAATTAACTCACCCGTCTGCCCTCATGGCGGTTCACGCGTCCGCACCGGTTTACAACACGGAGGACAACTTGCTCGTCCGTACCAGTTTACAACGTCGCGGCCGGTTCATCTGTCTGCAAGCATGGCCAACTTGCCCATGATTGATTTCAGCTTCACCATGGTGATCATCAACTCTGCGGTGGATATTTTCTGTCTAACATATCAGGTGAAATCCATCCAGTATATTTTCATATTATACATCACTTTCTTTAAAAAGAGCAAATACTCTGGCTTGCAAGTTTATCAATGCAGGACAAATTATCTATTGCAAAAAGGGATTATTATATCGCTAAGCTATTGGATAACCCATGCCGGTTTATATCGCGATCAAATCCGCATCAACTCGTCAGGACCGTGCAAATTAACCAATAAAGTGTGCACAGGCCGCCGTCCCTCGCAGTTCCGGTCTACATTAACATACGGTTGATTTACGCTTCCGCACTGGCTTACAATGTCGCGGCCGATTCATTTCTCTGTGTCGCCTCTGATGTTGCGATCGTCCTTGCTGTCTGTCTCTCGCGGCCTGGTCTACATCAGTACACCGGGACACACCTGTCTGCATGAGCTGTTTATTGGGTATGAGCAAGTCACAGCTTGGTAGCCCAGTTTTCTTTCAAATTGGAGGCAAATTATCATCAACCGTCGTTTGCACTGTATGGCTCAATGGGCAGGCGCACAAGTCGCCACCAGTGCAGTTTTGGTTAACTTCAAATCGCTAGTTGGAAGGAACCATTGGCCGAGTTGCTGACACGGCTCGTACGGGATCATTTATAACCCGCCGCAGTCACCTCAACTTTTTGTGGATTCACATCGCATTATCAACATCAATAATATACACCTTTTGCTATGGTCAAACACGGAGAATCTCAAGCCAACTCCTCGAGTCACCTTTGAGACTCAGGGGCTACGATGACATGACTCAGCAAATTTTGCCAGTTTTAGAAAATTCAAGAACCCAGGACGATGGAGGGAAGGATAACCCAGTCCCGGAGGCTACTGTTATATTCATGAAAATTTAAAGGATGTTAGAAAATTTCCGGTTAAGAAAGTATATGACAGTTACAAAATACCGGCTCAATGAAGAAGTTCCGGGTCGTCAGAAAGGATTCCGGTTTACAATCCGGCTCAAGGGAAGTCAGTCTCACTGAAGCTCTCAAATATCTGGTTTACAATCCGGTTCAAGAGAAATTTGTTCTCCCACAAAGGTCTGAAAGCTCTCAAATCTGGTTTAAGAATGTCCGGTTCAAAAAAGAATTAAACTTCTCGCAAGTTCGAGTTTAAAGGACGTCAGAAAAATTTCCGGCTGAAAATGAAGATTCTGGTTTAAGATCCAGTTCAACGGAAAGATGTCTCCCATAAAACATTGAAGCTCCCAATATCCGGTTCAAAATCCCGGTTCAAGAAGAATTTATCTCTTGCAAAAAGTTAAAGGTAGCCGAAGAAGGCCTGTTGCCATGATGCGCGGTTCAAACATGGGTATCTGTCAGGCCCCGATTCCAAGTCACATCGATCTAGCCGGTAACACCTCATATCACTTTGCGGCCTCACGCACGGTATTCCCACGGGTGTCGCCTTACCATGGCGCGGGACCGTTTGCGCCTTTTAGCTCACGTATATGATAGTGTCGCTAGCATCCATATGACAGAGAACCCGGGCCGACATGGCTAGTCGTGAACCCAAAGCAGCACTAACCCATGGGGATAGGCATACATGAATCAACTTCGAGCATGTCGGTCAGCAGCGTGTGAATCCGGGCTGTAGCACTGGGCTAACAGGACTCGGGAACCCGGCAGTAGCAGGCTAGGCAGACTCGGATGTCACCGCGTGACATTTCCCGAAGGGACGTAACAGAACGGTGTGAAACACATGCCGCCAGATCAAGTGTCCCGAGCAGTCTTTGGGCTAGCGTGACACCGTGAACCGGGCTGTAGTGGACTACTATGGCTCAAGGAAGCACTAGACTACATTTCCCCATAAGAGAGGCTGCCAAGGATAAACAACTAGATTGTCAGATCCCACACATACCAAGCATTTCAAACATACACACAATATGCTCGATATGTGTAAATACAACATGGCATCACAACATAACTCTACGACTCAAGTATTTATCCATTAGGCTCCGAGGAGCGAGATATTACAAACATGGTCTCATGACCCAACATTCAGAGCATACAAATCAAACACATGCGAAAGCTTAACATGTCTGGGTACAGACATCTACAAATGAAAAAGGCTTAGAAGCCTGACTATCTACCAGATCCTGCCGAGGGCACAAGATCGTAGCTGAGGTATCAAGCTAAACGTCGAAGTCCACACGGAACTACTAGTGAGACTGACATCTCTCTGCAAAACATAAAATAAGCAAACATGAGTACAAATGTACTCAGCAAGACTTACATCAGAACTAACTACATATGCATCATTATCAACAAAGGGGGTGGTGGAGTTTAACTTCAGCAAGCCAGCTTTGACTCACTGGCTATCCTAAACTATGACTGCAAGTAACCCTTTCGAGGTGGCGCACACGAGTCCACATATTCACCATATCAATACACCACTATGGATCCGCTCCCGTCTTCCTACGAGAACGCCATCCATAGCACTCACGCTATCTTGTGCATTTTAGAGTATCCACTTTCACTTGTCTATGAACTGCATGCACAACCCGTAAGTCCTTTTCCGCGGACACGGCTATTCGAATAGATCATATTAACCCTGCAGTGGTGTACTTCTTCACACACGCTCTCGCCACTTACCACCATGTACACGTCGTGTATCTCGGCAACCTTCAAGCGGAAGCCTGGCGAGGGAGTTGACCACGACCTGAATAACCACACAAGTCTCTAGTCCAGGTTTATCGCCTATTCGGGTTCCATCCGCAAGGAGATCCGGCCGGGGTGTCGCTCACAGCCCCAAACGATGTGTGCAGGGTTCCCGAGACACCAAACGGGCGCTCGGTACACTGGGCTACGGTGTATCTACCGCAACATAGCCCACCCCTAGGGTCAGCGCTACGCACGGCCCCCAACACATATCCTACAAACACCAGAAACTAGTTGCAACTCCTGGACAGAGATCAAGGCGATTAATAAGCCGAGAGGGGTCGAGTTACCGGAACCCAATGTGTGGTAGTAACTGTTTCATGGATCACAAACACAGAACTCAGTTCCTGAGGACGGCTGCAATGAGACAACCCACCATGTACTCCTACATGGCCTCTCACCGCTACCTTTACCAAATCGTGTTCACACACTTAACTCACACACAGTAGGACATGTTCACACACCTCCGATTCATCCTCGATGAATCAGACCTGACACAACTCTAAGCAATAGCAGGCATGAAAAACAAGCATGAATGAGTAGGCACATCAGGGCTCAAACAACTCCTACTCATGCTAGTGGGTTTCATCTATTTACTGTGGAATGACATGTCATGCAGAGGATAAAGGGGTTCAGCTATCGCAGCAAGTAACAGATGAATCGTTGTTGACCTAATGCAGTAAAAAGAGCAGGAGCGAGAGAGTGGGATTGTATCAGAATGAACAAGGGGGTTTTGCTTGCCTGGCACTTCTGAAGATAATATAGTTCTTCATCGGTGTCATCGAACTCATCATCGGTACATCGTCTACTGAGAGGGGACAAACACCGGCAAACAAGGAAGAACACAATCAATGCAATGCAACAATATGATGCATGAATGTGACATGGCAATATGTTGTTGTTTGTGCTAATGCAATCAGCAACAAGTTCAATGGAGCTCATTTGAATCAAGGATTCAAATGCAACTCCAAACTTAAGCATTTTAAATGCCCTTTATATGATTTGTCCTAAACAGCAGACATAAGTTGTTCTAACATGCATGAAAATGGTACAGATGGATAGATTGGATTTTTCTGATCATTTTTCATATATAAATTATTTCATTCTGAGCTACAGTTGATTTTATATGAATTCTAGAAGTTTTGGATATTTTCTGGAATTTTCTGTAAAAGAATAAATCCAGAAAAGAGTTATTGTGTCAGCATAACGTCACCATGATGTAAGAGAGTCAACGGGGCATGGTCCAGGTCAAACTGACCAGTGGGTCCACTAGGCAGTGACCCAGTGCTGGTTAGTGTCGCTGACAGGTGGGGCCGGGTTAACACCCACGTCAGCAAGTCAGCACTGACGTGTGGGGCCGGTCAACAGGTGACGTGGCCAGGTCAAACTGACCTGTGGGGCCCGTGGGGTTAGTTTAGTCTAAACAGGAGCTAAGAAGGGTTTAGTTAGGCCGTGGGGCCGGTAGTCGCTGGCTCGGGAGGTTAATCGCCGTGATTAGCGCTAATCACGCAGCCACGCCGGCTCGCCGGAGTTCAGGCGGCGACCTCAAACCACGGGCGAGCTCGCTTTAACTCGCCAGAGGCTACGGTCGACGCGCCAGGGCACTGTAGGAAGCCCGTGCCTTCCGCATCCAAGGGAGCAGGAAGGAGCGGGCGGGGTGCGCTATACTCGCCGGAGTTGAGCTCGCGGCGGCGGCCGGAGCTCGGGCGAGCTCGGTGTCGGCGTTGGGGAGCACAGCAGAGGGTGCGGAGGGGTGCTATGGCATCCTGGGGTGGCAATGGGCATGGCTGCGTGCTTGGTTGCAGCTCTAGGCAACGGTGGCTACGGCGGCGACATGGCCGACGGCGAATAGCTCTCGGCTCTAACGGCCATCGGTGTTAGAAGGAGAAAACGAGCCAGGGGAGAGGAGGAAACGACGCAGGAGCTCACAGCGGGTGCGGCGGTGGCCTCGGCGAGCTCGGGGAGGCACCGGAGCGAGCGGAGCATCGAGGGGGATCTCCGGCGGCCGGCGATGGAAACGAAGACGGTGGCGTCGTTTTGGGCGTTCCGCGGGTGCGTTGCTTGGCGAGGAGGAAGAGGTGGTCGAGGCGGATCCTGTAAGTGCATCTAGTGCCCCTTAGTGATTTTGGTGTATTGAAGACTTATAGGTTAAGGGAATAATGTGTTTATGAGTGTACACAGGTCTATAAGTCTATGAGGAGTTTGATATTTACAGAGAAAGTCGACCCTAAAATGAAGTTCTTCGATCAAGACTTTGATATTCGAAGACTTTACAAGACTTTGAAAGTGAAGAAATTGGTGTGACCTTGAAGACTTGGTATTCATTTGAGGAACATGAAGCGTGAAGACTTTTGTTTTCGTAGTTTCATTTTTATCTTTCTTGAGTCATAGGAAACACCGTACTGTTAAAGGGGGTCGAGGAAATACTAAGGAAAAAATTTCCATGTGATGCTCAACTCAAAATCCTACACCTACCAATCCCTTCGAGTGAAGCCTTTGAAAATCTCATACAGCTTCAATCAATTTCAAAGGATGTAGACGAAGCTCTTCCAGTCAATGAGGAATTTGTTCGACCGAGGAGTTAGGAATTCGCCAAAGCGGATTACCTACACAAAGGAGGAACATGATAGCCCCGAGGAATTTGAAAGTCAAATTTCCGACCGCTGTCTTGTCTTTGCACGCCACTGTTCCAAAATATCTTATCCACCTAACGGTCATATCATTGAAGGGCATTTATGTCTTATCATGTCGGGCTGCTCCTAGGCTATAAATAGCCGCCTCTACAACCACTAGCTGGTTGGCTGCTCCGAGAGAACTTGACACTTGTCATTTAAGAGCAACCCATCCTCCGAGGACTTTGAGCGAAAATCATCGAGTGAGGAAAAACCCAAAACCAAACCCCTACAAACCCAAAGTGATTGAGCATCACTGATGAGATTGATCCTGCGTGGATCCGACGCTTGTTACCTTTGAAGACTGTGCTTCTTCCAGACGGTTAGGCGTCATGGTCTAGAGCATCCAAGAGGAATTGTGGATCGCCGAGTGACCAAGTCTGTGAAGGTTTGGAAGTCGCCTGAAGACTTACCACGAGTGATTGGACGAGGTCTATGTGACCTTAGTTCAAGGAGAATACGGTGAGGACTTGGTGTCCCGAGCTGCGTGCTTTCGGATCGGGTGTCCGGACTGTGAGTCCTCGAGTTTAAATACTCACCGCTCCAACCGCACGCATAACCTGAAACGGCAGCTTGGAACTGGTCTACCAAATCATTGTCTTCACCAACCTAACTGGTTCTATTTCCTCAACCCTTTCATTTCCTCATTCTTGTGTTGAGTGTTCATTCATATCTGTGTTTGAAGACTTTTCTCAAGACTTTCTCAATTTCCTCGCCCAATTTCTTCACCGCTTGTCTTCATCTTGTGTTATCCTGTGTTTACGCTTTACAGTACTCTTTGATTGTCTTCATTTCATCATGATGACCATGCCCGCATTATCTTATGCTTACTTCGAGTACTTATTCCGTTGCAAGTAGTTCTTCACTTAGGAATTTCTCACCGCAAATTCCTCATTGAGGAATTCATAAAAATCGCCTATTCACCCCCCTCTAGTCGATATAACGACTTTCAATTGGTATCAGAGCAAGGTACTCCCTTGTTCTGTGTGAGTTTGGTTTAACCACCTGGAGTTTTAGTTATGTCGACCGCAGGTATGATCAAGGTCTCAACTGGGTGTCCTACCTTTGATGGGACGGACTACCTCTACTGGAAGAACAAGATGCGAATGCATCTTGAGGTAATTGACAACGATCTCTGGTATGTTGTGGAAAATGGTGTTCCCTCAGTCACACCTTCTCTGAATGCTGCCGATGTGAAGAGATTCAAGCAACTCGATTCTCAAGCGAAGAATATCATATGTGGCCATCTGAGCAAAGGACAATATGGAAGAGTGAGTGCTTTGGAAACTGCTAAGCTCATCTGGGACAGGCTGTCCAAAGTAAATGAAGGAGTCTCAACTCAGCGTGACTCTCGAGTTGATGTTCTTCGCAATCTCTTCAACCGCTTCAAAAGACTCGACAACGAAAATGTTCAACAAACCTTCGATCGCCTCACTGACATCTCAAATGAGCTTCAAGCGCTTGGTGCCACTAACATCACCGACCATGAGGTGGTGAAGAAATTGTTGAGATCGCTTGATTCCTCATTTGACACTCTGGCACTGATGATACAAGAGCGTGTTGACTACAAGTCACTTGATCCAGCTGATATCCTCGAGAGGCTAAATACTCATGAGTTCCACTTGTCAAAAGAGAGATCTCTATGGTTCTAGCTATGGAAAATCACGTGCCTCAAGGCCAAGGCGGGTATCGAATCTGATTGTGAAGACTCGGTAGTAGCCTTGGAGATCCTGAAGAATTGAGCCAGAGATAGCACCGCCGTGAAGAAATTCCAAGTTCTCAAGACGTGGTCGCTGGAAAATCCTCAAGGAGCAGTGATTCCTCATCCAAAGGACTATAAGAGAAGACTTTGCCACAAATGCAAGAAACCTGGTCACTACATTCAAGATTGTCCTCAGTGGGAAAAGGAATTAAAGAAGAAGAAATACAAGGATTACAGTTCTGATGACGCTAAGAAGAAGAAGAAGAAATCGTCGAAATCTTCATCATCAAAATCCTCAAAGCCCTCTTCTCACAAGAAGAGCAGCTCCAAGAAGGCTCGGGCATTCATTAGCAAGGAAATGGACTCTGAAGCTGAATCTGAGGAACATGAGGAAGAGGAGGCATCAGAAGAATCTGAGTCTGGTGTGGCGAGTCTAGCTCTCGCCATCGCTTTCGTCAAGAAGTCCATCTTCAACTCAAGAAAATGATGTATCGCCTCGATGCGGCTATATCTCCCACGTGTCGAGGCACGACTTAGAGGCATAACCGCATTGAAAGCAATGTCGCAAGTGAGGTAATCTTCACACAACCCATGTAATACATAAGGAAAGAGATACATAGTTGGCTTACAATGCCACTTCACACAAGACATAAATAAACATCCATCATACGTAGTACACTCAAGGTCCGACTACGGAACCAAAATAAAAGAAGATACCCCAAATGCTACACAGATCCCGATCGTCCCAACTGGGCACCACTACGATCATCGGGAAAGACACATAGTAACGACCACGTTCCTCGTCGAACTCCCACTTGAGCTCGGTTGTGTCACCCTTGGCCGCATCGCCGGCACCGCAACTGTTTTGGTAGAATCTGTGAGTCACGGGACTCAGCAATCTCACACCCGCGAGATCAAGACTATTTAAGCTTATAGGAAGGACAGAGTAGTAAAGTGGAGCTGCAGCAAGCGACTAGCATATATGGTGGCTACATCGCAAAAGAGAGCGAGAAGAGAAGCAAAGCACGGACGTGAAGCTAGTAGCGATCAAGAAGTGATCCTGAACTACTTACGTCAGACATAACTCCAACACCGTGTTCACTTCCCGGACTCCGCCGAGAAGAGACCATCACGGTTACACACGCGGTTGATGTGTATTTTAATTGAGGTCAACTTCGGGTTTTCTACAACCGGACATTAACAAATTCCCATCTGCCTCATAACTGCGGGCACGGCTTTGAAAGATATTACCTGCAGGGTGTCCCAACTTAGCCCATCATAAGCTCTCACGGTCAACGAAGGATATTCCTTCTACCGGAAGACCCGATCAATCTCGAATCCCGGACTACAAGACATTTCGACAAAGAATACAACAAGACCAGCAAAGCCGCCCGACAGCCGACAAATCCCGATAGGAGCTGCACATATCTCGTTCTCAGGGCACACCGGATGAGCCAGACGTCGGGTTGGCATAAACCCTGATTGCCCAAGGGGCGCCGGACATCGCTCAAGTTGGACCAGCACTCGAAGGAGAACTGGCCCGGGGGTTAAAATAAAGATGACCCTCGGGCTCGCGAAAACCCGGGGGAAAAGGCTTAGGCGGCAAATGGTAAAACCAAAGTTGGGCCTTGCTGGAGGAGTCTTATTCAAAGCGAACTGTCAAGGGGGTCCCATAAATCACCCAACCGTGTAAGGAACGCGAAATCAAGGAACATAACACCGGTATGACGGAAACTAGGGTGGCAAGAGTGGAACAAAACACCAGGCATAAGGCCGAGCCTTCCACCCTTTACCAAGTATATAGATGCATTAATTATAGCAGATATATATTGTGATATCCCCAACAAGTAAACATGTTCCAATAAAGAACACCATCTCCATGTTCCAACAAGGAACAAACTTCAACTTCACCTGCAACTAGCAACGCTATAAGAGGGCTGAGCAAAGCGGTAACATAGCCAATCAACGGTTTGCTAGGAAAAGGATGGTTAGGGGCTGACATGGCAATATGGGTGGCATGATATAGCAAGTGGTAGGCATCGCAGCATAGGCATAGCAAAAGAGCGAGCAACTAGCATAGCAAAGATAGAAGTGATTTCGAGGGTATGGTCATCTTGCTCGCAATGTTCTCGAGTTGTCGAAAGCTTGATCCTCGTAAGCGTTCTCAACAGGTTCCTCGTTAACGTACTCGCCTCCGCTCTACCCAAAGCAAGAACACAAACAAAGGAACCACAATAAATCACGGTGCAATGCACAAGCAACATGATGCAAAACATGACAAGATATGTGGGATGTGATATGCAATGCGTATAAAGCGCCCGGAAGGAAAATGATGAACCAGGCATCAACTTGGCAAACCAAGTATGCCACTGAAAGATGAGATGATTTCGTTGAAATCGATATAAAGATCACCGAATCGGATGCACGGTTTGCAAATGACAAGCAAAACAAGAATGGCGCAAATCTGCCATTAACAGCATGATGCCACTTAGCACGCAACAAGAAATTAAGCTACTGCACCCAAACGTATCAACAAAGTACATGGCAGTGATCTACACAAGATGCTCGACAAAAGATGAGCACTGGGCTACGGCTAGTTCACATCATAACAGGTTCAAACAAGCATGGCAAAAGTGCACAAAATATCAGGCTGTACATGGCAAAAACAGAATCAGGTTGCACTGTTCAGAGAAACAAAACTACATGCTACAGGAACTTAAAATAGCAAAACAAGGCATGGCATGAATCTACTCAAAGCATAGAACAAAAGTCCCTTACTGACCATAAGCCAAAAAGGATCAGAAAATATAGTAACACCCATGTCAATATCGAAAGTTTCGTTAACAGATTCAGCAACATGACATGTCAAAAACTGATAACAAGTAGGCATGTTTACAAGCTCAATTCACTCACTACAGAGCCTTATATGATAAACTAAGCATACATACATCAAGAAGACATGGCATAGAAGACATACATGGCAAGAACAATAACATAGCATACATGGATCAACCACAACAACCTAGGCAAAATTGAATAACATGTAAACAATCTGCCAGGAAACATTTGATAGCAAAAGTAGAGCTCGATTGACTCAAGCTATGGCACTCCATAATTGCAAACAAAGGCATGGATGGATAGAGCAAGACATGTTTAACAAAACATCCTTACTGAAGTATCTCAAAATATGCATAGATCTCTCGGTAGCATCAAGTTAACATGGCATCAAAATATCAGCTAAACAGGGCTGAAAACAGCAACATCAGGACACCTACTTTGCATGCTTGTGCTAGTCACCACATAGATCACAAAAAATACATGGCATATACCCCTGGAAAGATGGCATGGCATATTACAAAACACATGTAGGACACAAATTCATAGGGTGCACACATCAATCATGGCAAAAATAACAAAAGTGCAAGTTCTGTTAAGAAACAGAAACTAACATCACATAGCCCTCTTCTAACAGCATTTCGGGCATAAAGATGAGCTCAAATGAAAATGATGCAATGAGATGAAATGATCTACTCTTCGAGGCGAACATTTTGATATATTATACGCGCAAAATGGACCTACAGATACAAAGATATACCATGTTGAAAATGCTACAAAATGACATAAGATGCAAAATAACTTAGAAGAAATTAGGAGGGGGAAGAAGAAAGTCAACGGGAGCTCGGGATCCGGTCGGGATCCGCCGATCCGGACCGGCGAGGCGGAGCGGCGGCGCCGAGTGGGAGGAGGCGGCCGGGCGAGGTCGGGCCGGCCGGGCGAGGCGATGGCGGGCCGGAGAGGCGCGCGGCGCCGGCGGCGCGGCGGCGCGTGGCGGCGGCGCGACGGCGTGGCCGGCCGGGCGCGGCGGCGGCGCCGGCCGGCGCGGGCGCGGCGGCGGGCGCGGGGCAGCGCGGCGAGGAAGACGGCGGAGGCGGCGGAGCGGCGCGGCGGAGCGGGCGCGGCGCGAACGGGCGCGGGGCCGGGCCAGGCTCAAGGCGCCGGGCGGCGAGGAGGCGGCGGGCCGGTGCCACGTGGCGGCTCCCATTGGCGGGCGGCGGCGGGCGGAGTGTCCGCCCGAATTGGACACGTCCGCGGCGGGAGAGGAGCGGGCTAGGGTTAGGGGAATTGATCCGGATTTTGGGAGGTGTTTAAATAGGCATAGAGGAGCTAGGAGAGTCCAAATGAGGTGTAGTTTTCGCCCACACGATCGTGATCGAACGACGGAGAGCATGGAAGTGACTTAGATGGGTTATTGGGCTGTTTTGAAGGGGTGTTGGGCTGCAACTTAAAAGAGGCCTTTGCGAGAGTGCGGTTAAACGTTGGAGTACCAAACGAGCTCCAAATGACCCGAAACTTGACCGGTGGTCTACGGGTGGTATACCAAGGCCACTAGACAAACCTCGGTCCATTTCGAGAAGGTTTAGTACCCGCACACGGAAAAACGTAAAAGGGGCACGGGGAGATAGGAGTGCGGATTGCAAAGCGGACAACGGGAAAAATGCTCGGAATCATGAGACGAACACGTATGCAAATGCGATGCACATGATGACATGATATAAAATGCATGACATGGACAAAATGCAAAATGAAGAAAACCCAACCACGGAGGGAATATCATATCACAATGCCGAAAATGGCAAGAGTTGGAGTTACAAATATGGAAAGTTACTTCCGGGGTGTTACAAATGACCTCACCAACAAAGTTGATGAAGATAGTGATGACTACGCTCCCACCTATTGCTTCATGGAAAAGGGTGCCAAGGTACTCAAATATACCTCCTCTGAATCTAGTGAAAATGAATCTGATGAAGATCTAAAGCCCAGCTACTCAAAACTTGCTAAGATTGCTGTAAAACAACAAAGGGCTTTTGAAAAGGTCCAAAACATGCTAGATAAAAGTGATGATATGTTGGGTGAAGAAATGGATCGCACTAAAGCCCTGACTGAAAATCTTCAGAGACTTCAGTCTAGGTTTGACAGCCTTCAAGGTCATCATAAACACTCTCTTGTCTGATCATGAGAAACTTTCTTATGAATTTCTTCAATGAAAGCAAGATCTTGAGAAGCTAAGAGTGTGTTATGAAGATCTTCAGAAGGAGCGCGATTCATTACTTGCTCAACAAATCAGCGCTTCTCAGGAAGAATTTGTTCATCCATGCTTAAAGTGCATTGAACGTGAATCTGCTAATTCTTCACCTGAATGTTCAAATGCTTCAACTGTTACAAATTCTTCACCTGCCTCTGCTATCACTAATTCCTCATCTGAGGACATTGCTAATATCACTTGACGATGCAGGGTTGAAGGAATTGTACATGATGAGCATGTACAAAAGCCTCAAAGGGCATCGACTCTTTGTGATGTGCTTAAAAGCAGATCCTCAACAGAAACCCTAGGAAAGAGGGTATTGCCTTTGAGAGGAAACTCAATGCGATGGAACATATTGAAGCTTTGAGCAAGATCCCAAAACCTCATGGGTTGCTGCAAAGGGACCTCCATTGATCCATCTAACTTATCTGGCTTTACATGCGAATCTCCTCATTCTTCCGATGAGTCATTTGACTCAACTATAAACTGTTCAAAAATCAGAATGGCGAAGTATTTGCTAGATATGTTGGCACTAAGCTGCAGAACGGTTCCCTATGAAGAAAATCTGGGTTCCCGTGAAGTGCCTTGAAAGTCTTCAGTGAATGTCCTCATGACACCACCTTGAAGAATAGGAACCCCAGATCAAACTCTTCATATGGACCAAATTCTTCATATGGATCCAAGTCCTCATACGGACCAAATTCCTCACGTGGATCAAATTCCTCAAAAGGATCAAAGTCCTCATATGATTATCATCGTGCTAACAACTCTGCTTTTGCAGGTAGAGCTAAGGGCTATGAATATGTGCATTATTCTTCAAACCAATATGTTCATAAGTCCTCAAGAATTTCTCTGCTTATTCATATGCTTACCCTAACCCCTCTTATGTGAAACGAAATGGATTGGCCTCTATGCCACCATTCTCATATGGAGCTCGTGAGTGATGAACTCTTTGCCACCCCTTCGATGTGGGTGGTGAAGAAAAGAACTAATCTCTTCTGCAGGGTCAGGTCTCGGGCATGCTTTTAAACGTCTCAAGAATTTGTTTGGGGCCCGACAAAATGCTCGAAAGGACGCAGGCTAATCATGAAGAAATGAACTTTCATTTCACACGCCCTCATATCGCTTATCTGTTATAATTGCTGATGAAATTCATCGATGAACTTGATATCATATTCTTCACCGATGAAGTATATGAGATCGTAAGTTGCACTAATTCATCTGCAGGATGATCAACCCAAAGCCAATGAGTGGGTCCTCGATAGTGGATGTACAAATCACATGACCGGTGACAAGAGTCTATTGATGGATACTCCTTGTCACCGCCACATCTGAAGCATATCATCTTTGGCCGACAAAGGCAAAAGTCGTATTGGGTCTTGGTAAGGTCGCGATCTCTAAGGACATACACATGGACAAAGTCATGCTTGTTGAGTCCTTAGGATACAACCTCATGTCGATCTCAATGCTTTGTGATCTTGATATGGTTGTTGTCTTTGGCAAGTATCGTTGTGGTGTGATCATGGAAGTCGACAATTCCAAAGTCGTCAAGGCTTTAGGAGAGGAGACTTGTATATTGTTGATTTCTCTAGGACCACAACCAGCCATGTGTCTACTTGCAAAAGCTTCGTAAGGCTGGCTATGGCATCGGCGACTTGGTCACGCAGCATGAGGAATTTGCACACGCCATTGCGAAGAAGAAGCATGTCATTGGCATTGAGAATGTCAAATTCCTCAAGGATCACTTGTGTGGAGCCTATGAAGCTGGAAAAATGACCAAGGCCAAGCATCCAGCGAAGACTATCATGACCACTACTCGTCCCTTCGAATTGCTTCACATGGACCTCTTTGGTCCTAATCATTACTCGGCAGTCACTAATGATGCATCTCTATATGGCTTTGTTATTGTTGATGATTACTCTCGTTACACATGCATACACATTGTTACTTACAAAAATGAAGTGCAGGAAGTCTTCAAACAATTTTCCTCGAGGGCTTCAACTAACTTTGGTGTGAAGATCAAACACATCAGGAGTGACAATGGAACTGAGTTCAAGAATTCTGGTCTTGATGCCTATCTTGATGAACTTGGTATTACTCATGAGTTATCTGCTCCCTATACTCCTCAAAGAAATGGTGTCGTGGAGCGCAAGAATGAACTCTTGTTGAGATGGCCCGCACTATGCTTGATGAATACAAAACGCCTAGTCGCTTTTGGATTGATGCAATTGATACCGCGTGCCACATCATCAACAGAGTATATCTTCACAAATTCTTCAAGAAAACTGCCTATGAACTCCTCACTGACAAGAAACCCAATGTGAGTTATTTCAAAGTCTTGATTGCTAAATGCTGGATTAGAGATCCTCATCACAATTCTAAATTTGCACCGAAAGCACATGAAGGTTTTATGCTTGGTTACGGAAAGGACTCGCACACCTACAGAGTCTTCAACATCGCTCTTCACAAGATTGTTGATACTGTAGATGTGTGGTTCGATGAAACTAATGGCTCGCAAAGAGAGCACCTACCTTCTGTGTTAGATGAACCAGCTCTTGAGGAATCTATCAAGTTCAAGGCAACTGAGGATGTCATTCCTACTGAAGAATTCATTCCTGCACGCGAAGAACGTCGAGCTGATGCACCTGAAGACAATGCTGAAGACAATGGTGCTGAAGAAAATGCTGATCAAATTCCTCGACGGCAACCAGCTCATCTTCTCATTGCAAAAGAAGTGCAAGTTGACAAGATCATCGATGACATTGAAGCGCCAGGTCCTCTCACACGCTCAAAAGCTTCACATTTATCTTACTTTTGTGGGCACTATGCTTTTGTCTCTATCACAGAGCCCACTAAGGTAGATGAAGCATTTCTGGAGCCTGAGTGGATTCAGGACATGCAAGAAGAATTACATTAGTTCGAGCTCAACAATGTCTGGGAACTGGTCAAACGTCCAGATCCTCACAAGCATAATATCATTGGCACAAAGTGGATCTACCGCAACAAGCAAGATGAAAATGGCCTTGTGGTGAGGAATAAGGCACGACTTGTAGCTCAAGGCTACACACAGGTTGAAGGAATTGATTTCGATGAAACTTTTGCACCTGTTGCTAGTCTTGAGGCTATTCGCATACTACTTGCTTTTGCTAACCATCATAATATCACTTTATATCAAATGGATGTGAAAAGTGCATTCCTCAATGGTAAGCTTGAGGAAGAAGTATATGTTGCTCAACCCCCAGGTTTTGAAGCTCCAAAGAATCCCGACAAAGTCTTCAGACTCAACAAGGCCCTCTATGGTCTCAAACAGGCCCCATGGGTGTGGTATGATACATTGAAGGAATTCTTCGTGAAGAATGGCTTCACACCCGGTTCACTCGACCCTACTCTTTTTACTAAATCATATGATGGTGAACTGTTTGTGTGCCAAATATATGTTGATGATATTATCTTTGGCTGTACTGACCAACGTTATAGTGATGAATTTGCCTATATGACGAGTGAAGAATATCAAATGTCTATGATGGGAGAGTTGAAATTCTTCATAGGTCTTCAAATTCGTCAACAACACAACGGCATATTCATATCTCAGGAGAAATGCCTCAAAGATGTCCTGAAGAAATTCAGCATGCAAGATTGCAAAGGCGTCAAAATTCCTATGCCCACAAATGGCCATCTATGCACTGATGAAAATGGTATTGACTTCGATCACAAGGTATACCGCTCCATGATTGGTTCTCTATTGTACTTATGTGCATCTAGGCCAGATATAATGCTTAGTCTTTGCATGTGTGCCCGATTTCAAGCTACACCGAAGGAATCACACCATAAGGCTGTGAAGCATATTCTTCGATATTTAGCTCACACACCAACACTAGGATTATGGTACCCCAAGGGCTCTACTTTTGATCTCATTGGATATTCTGACTCGACTATGTTTGGTGATCGTGTGGACCGCAAGTCAACATCTGGTACTTGTTATTTCCTCGACGATCTTTGGTCCATTGGTCCTCGAAAAAAGCGATCTGCGTATCACCGCTCTCATGCGGAAGCTGAATACATTGCTGCTGGCTCTTGTTGTGCTCAATTCACGTGGATGAAGCAAACTCTCAAGGACTACGGCATCAACTTTGAAGAATGTGCCTCTCTCTCGTGACAATGAGAGTGCCATCAAGATTGCTCACAACCCAGTTCAGCACTCAAGACAAAGCACATTCAAATTCGTCATCATTTTCTTCGTGATCATGTGTTGAAGGGCGACATCTCCATCGAGCATGTGAAGACTGAAGAACAGCTAGCCGATATCTTCACAAAGCCCTTGGATGAGAAGAGATTTAGCAAGTTGCGCTGTGAGCTAAATATCTTAGAATCTTCGAATGTTCTTTGAAAAGGACACACATCCTGACACATATGCAAAATTGATGACTTAGATGTGCAACACATGAAGAAACGTTTTTCTTCAATCAATGAAGAATAACACTCTAAGTGTGAAGAAATTAATGAAGAATTTGATTCTCAGAACCCTACGACAATTGTACGCGCTGACTGAAATCATTATTCTTATACGGTGGGTCACGCCACCACCAAAGTTGAAAATCTTCAATTTGAGTTTTTCCTCAGTTTTTCAAATTCTTCAACTTTGCAAAATCTTCACTATTTCCGTTGTCTTTCTTCATTGACTATATATATGTAAAAGA
Source organism: Aegilops longissima (assembly GCA_021605205.1). Classification (NCBI taxonomy): domain Eukaryota; kingdom Viridiplantae; phylum Streptophyta; class Magnoliopsida; order Poales; family Poaceae; genus Aegilops; species Aegilops longissima. Next base: position 79,887,524 of record CM038679.1, read on the forward strand.
GGGAATCTTTTTGGCTCCCAAGTCATACTGCATACATGCATTACATGAAGATAAGGAAGAAATAATCATGAAGCATAAAGGACCGGTTAGAAAGGTAATCACTAAAGATTATTACATAAACCAGCTAGCAGACCCAACATGAAAACAGCAATTTTCATGTTCAGCTGACTTTCATCGTGATTTTTAAAATTTATGTGTAGAGAAAAAATCAATACGCATTAGTTGGGATAGGAAATAGTACGGCGAGAATTAGTATACGATGAGGATGGAACGTGGATAGGAACTAAACCTCCTCATATAGGAGAGGATTCTATTGATAGTATCCATCCTACTGCCCATAAAGTCATAACCGGCATATTAGGCAAAATGAATAATCTAACGAAAAAATGCAATCTAAAAGATCATAAATCTGATGATGATAAGAAGATCAAAGATTATAAGAAGAGAGAATCTCATCGGACAAAGAAGAAGAAAGCAGATAAGAAGAAGCCAAAGAATAAGAAGAAGAAGCGGTAAGAGCAGTTAGGATGGATAGCGGGCGAAGGACGAGAGAAAATGCTGATGTCGTTGAAACAGGTCATAATACTCCCTATGTCTTGACTACGGGGAGAGTGAGAAAAGACCATCTTCCTATTCATCGTGCTCGTGGTGCTTTCTGTAGGGATGACTTATGGCATGCGGGAATGTCAAGTAAGTACGGCTTTCGATAGCTAATACGAGTTGGGATGACCAGCAACGCCAAGAGGGGTCAAGCAAAACGAGCTCTATAAGCTCTTTAAAACGAGCTAGAACCGCATCAATCGAATTCAAGGTAATAAATCCCACCGATAAGAAATACATAGGCCTTACGCCCACTTACCACTTCAATGACGGACTTCTCCGATACCGATACCAAACCTAGCTTGAGAGAGATCACGGGCATGTGGTGAACGATACCGAGAGAAAGAAAGGACGGAGGATCGTACCATTCGAGCCTTTTTTCATGCTTTTCCGGCGGTCTAGAGAAAGCAGCAATCAATAGGACTTTCCTAATCCTCCCTTCCTTTCGGGAAGAACGTGAAATTCTTTTTTCCTTAAATGATTTTTGAGATAGAACAACTTGTTTATGGAATTAGCCCCGATGGAGAAGCAAGGCTTCCGTGCTCGCCATCAATCCAGCAAAGCGGTCTTCCCAAACTAACTAATTGTTGAATTAATACTTGCTATACTAATAGCTCTTCAATCTGTTTATTGCTGCTTCATTGTCCTTTCCCTTTGCTCTAGCGTTAGTCGCAGAATCCCTCTTCGTTAGTCGTAGTCATCTATTCAGAGAAATCGTAGGAAAGATCGTGGGAACCTACACCGCACCTTTCGTAGTCAATACGATGAAACCAAAGCCTTAGCAGAGGAAGGAACCGATCTGATTCCCGGAACCAAACAGGTATTTCCACTACTGCCGTTCTTGAACCGAGGACAAGGACAGCTGCCCATTGGCGAGATTTCATCCCGTTAGTGTGCATTGTTGAACCCAAAGACAAGTAGGGATTTTGATATTGATAGCTAAGGGTAGGTGTACTAATAACACCAGGCGATCTCTATATCTATAGGGACAACTATGATAGGGGGTTTGTCGAATCCAACAAAGTATGGTAGCTCAAGCGGGGAGCAATCTGCATTTGAGAATGCTATGCTAGCGGTGAACCTAAATCGGCGATGAAGGGGCCAGACTTAATGAGTACTGAATTTCATAACCAAAAGTGCGAAAGGAATGCACCGAATAAATCAATGAATGAAGCTCAGCCACGAATTCTGGAATCTAAGAGCGAGTGGTGAAGTTGGGCACTCTCGAAACCTCTGTTATGACTTATTTTGTTCACCTTTTGGTTCGTTTTAGACCGGTCTCCTGAGAAGTAGGCGACGGTAGAAAGCATTTTATTACTCCTGTTGAAGGAGGCAGTATATATATATATATATATATATATATATATATATATATATATATATATATATATATATATATATATATATATATATATATGGGTTTATGTCCTCTACAAAGATTCACTTATGGCTATTTCCTCAAGTCGCTTTTTCTGCTAAGTGAATGTGATCGGACCCTTTCCCCTCTATGCTATACTCAACCCAATCTATTCACAAATTCTTCATGTGCGTTCTATTTGAAACTTGTTCAAAATCTTCACTGTGTCCTTGTCAGCTGAAGAAATTGCGAACGAAACTTTAAAACTGATCTTATCCAAACTTTCGTTTTTGCCGCTCAAACCGTTCCGCATCCCACGATAGATTTATCTATTCACCCACGATCTAACACAATCTCCACTTTTCAGTACGTGGGTGACACATGTCAAGCGAATGAGAAGGGTCAGGGGCACGTTCGTCCCAAATCTTCGGGCGAACAGTTTTTTTCACCGTGGCTATATATACCCCCTCTCCCCTTCCTCACTTCCTTTACTCCGCTCGACTGCTCTCTCTCGCTCGAGCTTCTCAAACCCTAGCGCCACCGCTACTCCATCGTTGCCGGTGAGGAAGAGATTCACTGCCTCGACCTCGTCTCCGACGTACTCGCGCCGACCGCGGAAATCTTCACTCCACCGCCGTTGTAGTTGTCTTCCTGCGCCGAGTTAGGGCGTGGAAGATCTAACCTGACGAACTTCCCATCTGTTCTTCTCAGTTCGTCGTGTTCTTCACTTCGGGTAATTAAAAGTTACTTTTATTACTCGCTTTGATTCTCAAACCTTCCTGAAAATCTTCAATGGTGTTTATTCTTCAAATCTTCACACATATGAACACCTCAAGCAAAACATGCTCTTGATTCATTTCTCTAAGCAATGATTTTCTTCAAGATTCCTCAATTGTGTGGATCCTCGATCTATACAACTCTGGAACCTAAGACAAAGATCGCTTAGTGAAATTCTTCAAGGCTCATCTGGTCAAATTCCTCAAACTAGTTCTTTTGAAAACCTTCCGAGAACGCATATGACCTCTCCAAATTCCTCGCAACTATACTCTGCTCACGGTACTCATGTCCGCTGCTGAATCACTAGGTTCTCATCAACTTAACTCATTTGCAGCGTTCCTCGAAGAAAAGTTGCATACTTCTTCGAGAATTCGATTGTTCAAATTCCTTAGTCAAGAATATGGCGTAAGGAAAGAAGCCACGGAAAGGAGGAAAGAGGCTGAGGTCATGATCTGCGTTTGAGATTCCCGAGGAAATATATGCTGATTATTGCACACTGATGAAGCCGAGTTCGCAAAGAAAATAAAAATCAGCGCAAGGTGCGATTCAAAGGATTGAACGGAGATGGGCAAGGGAATGGAGGAGTATGATATGTTACTCCAAAGTACATGAAGAAATTCGCTCTCAATCCTCCATGCCCAAGAGCTCCATTGGCACCTGGTCAAGAAGTCGACCCCACCAAAGATCAAGCGTGGTGAGGACTTTCTGAAGAATGGGCCAAGCGCCAAGCCAAATTGGCAAGACAAGCCAACGAGGCGGTGAGGAAACTTAATGAGGACTCACATCTGCTGCTGCCATCGAGGCCTCTGTCAAGCCAAGAAAATCTATGGCAAAGAAGCCCGCACACAAGCCAAGTGCTTCACCAACAGTGCCCTCACGGCCAAGTTCTCACCGTGCCCTCACGGCCAATTCCTCATGCTGCTCCAGCTCCTCCCAAATCCTCGGCTCCTACAAAGTCCTCAGCAGCTCCTCCCAAGTCCTCGGCAGTTCCAACAAAGTCCTCAAGCACTGTGCATCCGCCACGTGCCAAAGGACTGCAGCATCTCCATTGCACCTGGTGTTTGAGAAGTTCCTCAGCTGCACCAAATTCTTCATCTGGCCCGACTCTGCTGAAGACTAAGGCCACAGCTAGACGAGGTCCTCGGCCAAGTCCCAAGAAGAAACAGGTCGCCTTCCAAGAGCCACCTGAAGATGATGAGGCTAATGATGATGAACTTGCGGAAATCATCAGAGACCGTCAAGAAAGGGCCATAGAGCCAAAGGCACACCTGCCTGCTGTTGGATCCAAGAGCGATCCTAGACTACATTGATCTCTGGCACAAGGACCCAAACACTCCTATGCCTGACTTCAAGTTGACACCTAGCCAAAGTCACATGCTGACTCATTTCATCCAAGAGGAGAAATGGAAATTTGATACGGCCAGAGAGATCAAGAAATCGCAGTACAGAAAGGAGAAATTGCTGAACAAAAACGTTGTCAAGATGACAACTGAAGAACTTATCAAGATGCAGGCTCACATCAAAGCCCTCGGCGACAAATTTGACTCCTATTATGCTGATTGGCAAGGAGCCAAAGTTAGATTCGTCAACCTGACGAAGAAATTCACCAATGTTGCAGCCCCAACGCAACATGAAATTCCTCAGGCTGGAGAACATGCCAGCACCGCTGATGAAGTTCAGGCTGCTGAAGACAATGCTAGTTCGGGCTGATGATCCCATTCCAGCCACCAAGAAATTGCCGGGCATCCACTAGTGGTGCGCTGAAGAAATCGAACAAGTCGAGGCAATCTGCATCGATTCGCCGAGGAAAATCAACCAGATTCCTCAGCTCCTCCTGCGCCAACACCAACTCCAATTCTTCCATCTGCATCTGATGTAAAGAAGACCAAGGCTGCAGAACGAGCTGCAGTGAAGAAACGAAAGCATCACCAAGGTCAAATTCTTCGGCCGAAGAAAATGAAGCCAATGACCAGCTCTATTGAAAATCCTATTGATGCTCTTCCAATTTCCTCAATTCCATCAAAGGACCTTGTTCCTTTTGGTGAAGATTATGAGATCCCAAGCGGATCTGATGAAGAAAATCATTATGCTGCTTCGTCAGAGCAGATTGATGAAGAAATTGAAGAGGAAGCTATCCCTTCAACCCCAATCATTTCCTCGCCTATGCCTCAGTTCACAGCTGAAGAGGCCGGTGTTGAGGAAATTGAAGAAGATGTGGACATTGGAAGCACAACGCCATTGATGAATGATGACTTTTGGGAAAGTCAGCATCCAAATTCTCCACTCTTCACCCCAATTCAACAGATTCCCCAGTCCCCTGCTCCAACAGTTCAAATGGGCTCTGAAGAAACTCATCCCACTTCATCTCAGACATGAAGAAATTCCAGCCACTAACGCCGATGAACCTCTTGTGTGATCCTCGACTACACACAGTAGAGGAGCCAGAAATTCCTCACCAAGAACCTGAGATTGCGATTCCAGAGGTCGTGATGCAACTCATCGACACTCCACCGCCAAAGCCAAAGAATCCTTCTCAACAAAGCAAAAGTTCAAGGCTGAAGATTTCTTGGCGACACGTATTCTTCACGACATAATCCATATGATTCTGCTCGCATAAGGAAGAGGCGTTTACGACTGCTAGTCAAGCCAATTTCTATTCCTCGGTGTTGTTCAACAAAGACAAAGTCTTCGATCATGCACATATTCCTCATGTGACATGGAATCTCTGCCGGAGCTTGAGCCAGTCCTCGGTGTTCTTCACGATGCGGGACTTCTAAATTTCTGCTTGATATACGTGATTGGAATGAAGAACTCATTCTTCAATTCTATGCAATGCTGCACATCACCGGAGACGCCAAGATGTGAACTCATGGGTGTTGGACTGGATGTCCGAAAACACTCACTACAAGGCACCAAAGAATGAATTGCTTCGTGCCCTACCACTCGATCCTCCACTTGATGGTGCTCGTTGTATCTACAACGAACTGAGCTTTCAAATCACTATATGCAAGTGCCGATGAAGCCTTTGAAGCCGTGGCAGGCCCAAGAACCAAATTCCTCGTCAAGGAATTATTGTATGTGCCTCGGACTGTCTATCGGATTCTGACGAAGACAATGAGTCCTATCAAAGGCCACGACTCAAATGATGAAGAAGTCGTTGGCATCATGAAGAATATGCTTTTCAATATCATTCATGGCGTTCCCGTCAACTTCCATGATTTCTTCATGAGGACTCTGGCAAACATTGCTATGTCACCTTTTGAGCTGAAGCCTTATGCACCTTGGATTATGAGATTCATCAGGACAAGGTCTTCACTCAATTACAAGGCTGATACTCTGAACCACTGTAGCTACTTGCCCCCGATTGAAGTCCTCAAGCGGACATTTACCTCGGTGATGACAAGGGCAAGGCAACTGCTGTGATAGATGAAGACACTCGTCCATTGGATGGTCGGTTTAGCAAAGCTGCATCCTACTCCACCAATGATGACTCGCCACACATGACTCGCCAAAAATACCTCACCCAAGCAAAGTCCTCAAGCCACAACACCTGGGTGATGACTGATCGTGAGTTACTCCTCGGTCTTCATCGGAAGGTTGATCGCAATCATAAATGGGTCAAGCGTCGGTTTGGTTCAATTCTTCACAACATGACCTCTACACACAATGCAAAGAAGAAAACCACTACTACCTCCATGAAACCTTCAAACGCACTGGCTGTTCTTTCTAATGTCTACACCGAGGAAGAATCAAGACAATGGGTCTCAAGGAAGACTTTGACTGGTCTGCACCTCCACCAAGAAATACAAGAAGGTCAAAGTTCCTTCCTTGGTGGCTAGCTCCTATTCTTCATCGCGAGACACCGATGAAAATGAAGACTTGGGCGACATCGCGGCAGCCCTACTACGAGAACCGACCCCAACAACGCAAGGCGCCCTTCTTCAACTTGAAATTCTTCGAGCGTTAGTCCTCGCCGATCCTTTTGGTCATTCGATGATAAAGGGGGAGAAATTTGAGTTAGTCTTCAAACGGGTCTATTATATGGGCATTTTTTTGTTAAGTTACAACTCTCGTTCTTCTGAAACTTTTATTGGATCGAGTTGTAATCTTAAACCCGATGGTGCCTTGATACGTTTGATGCACTGTGCTCTGATACTTTTGATGCACTATGCTCTGATACTCTTGATGCGTTATTTTGCATGCTTGTTCCTCACTAATGTTATCGCACGCATGCTGAATTTCATCAAACACCATATTTCATCAAGCATTTTCAAATTCTTCATATTATATGTCAAACGCGTGTATGAATTACAAGATATAGGGGAGATCTCCATGATTCAACTCTTCAAATGTGCATTGCCTCAAAAGAAAATTCCTCACTATGCACAACTTCAGGGGGAGTTCTTCTATATCTTGCAATCAAATTCCTCAATCAGTAGTTACACTTCATATGTTTATCCCCGTTGAAAACTTAACCTATATTGTCATCAATCACCAAAAAGGGGGAGATTGTAAGTGCATCTAGTGCCCCTTAGTGATTTTGGTGTATTGAAGACTTATAGGTTAAGGGACTAATGTGTTTATGAGTGTACACAGGTCTATAAGTCTATGAGGAGTTTGATATTTACAGAGAAAGTCGACCCTAAAATGAAGTTCTTCGATCAAGACTTTGATATTCGAAGACTTTACAAGACTTTGAAAGTGAAGAAATTGGTGTGACCTTGAAGACTTGGTATCCATTTGAGGAACATGAAGCGTGAAGACTTTTGTTTTCGTAGTTTCGTTTTCTCTTTCTTGAGTCATAGGAAACACCGTCTTGTTAAAGGGGTCGAGGAAATACTAAGGAAAAATTTCCATGTGATGCTCAACTCAAAATCCTACACCTACCAATCCCTTGAGTGAAGCCTTTGGAAATCTCATACGATTCAGTCAATTTCTTGATGGAGAGACGAAGCTCTTACAGTCACTTGAGAATTTGTTCGACCGAGGAGTTAGGAATTTGCCAAAGGTCGGATTACCTACACAAGGAGGAACATGATAGCCCCGAGGAATTTGAAAGTCAAATTTCGACCGTTCTTGTGCTGCGCGCCAGCTGTTCCAAAATATCTTATCCACCTAACGGTCATATCATTGAAGGGCATTTATGTCTTATCATGTCGGGTTGCTCCCTAGGCTATAAATAGCCGCCCCCTACAACCACTAGCTGGTTGGCTGCTCCGAGAGAACTTGACACTTGTCATTTAAGAGCAACCCATCCTCCGAGGACTTTGGCGAAAATCATCGAGTGAGGAAAACCCAAAACCAAACCCCTACAAACCCAAAGTGATTGAGCATCATCAAGAGATTGATCATGCATGGATCCGACGCTTGTTACCTTTGAAGACTGTGCTTCTTCCAGACAGTTAGGCGTCATGGTCTAGAGCATCCAAGAGGAATTGTGGATCGCCGAGTGACCAAGTCTGTGAAGGTTTGGAAGTCGCTGAAGACTTACCACGAGTGATCGGGCGAGGTCTCATGTGACCTTAGTTCAAGGAGAATACGGTGAGGACTTGGTGTCTGAGCTGCGTGCTCGGCGGCTGGGTGTCCGGACTGTGTGTCCTCGAGTTTAAATACTCACCGCTCAACCAGACGTATAACCGAGACAGCGGTTGGAACTGGTCTACCAAATCATTGTCTTCACCAACCTAATCGGTTCTATTTCCTCAACCCTTTCATTTCCTCATTCTTGTGTTGAGTGTTCATTCATATCTGTGTTTGAAGACTTTGACGAAGACTTTCTCAATTTCCTCGCTCAATTTCTTGATCTGTTTGTCTTCATCTTGTGTTATCATGTGTTTACGCTTTACATACTCTTTGATTGTCTTCATTTCATCATGATGACCATGCCGCATTCTCTTATGCTTACTTCGAGTACTTATTCCGCTGCAAGTAGTTCTTCACTTAGGAATTTCCTCACCGGCAAATTCCTCATTGAAGAATTCATAAAAATCGCCTATTCACCCCCCCTCTAGTTGATATAACGCACTTTCAGATCCGCTGGAGCAGGCAGAGGGACGAGGGGAGCCCGGTGGACGCGGCAGCAACAAGCGGCGGCGACGGTGGTGCTCGGGTTCAGGCGAGAGAGAGGGAGCAGAGGGGAGGAAGGCCTCGGGGAAGAGTGAGAGGGGTTGGGGGCGGCGTGTGTCGACGTCCAGAAGATCGGGGAGGCCAGGCAGGCAGGGAGGAGCTGGCGCGGCTCGCCTGCGCGCCGGGCACGCAGCTGCTTCTCCTCCTGGCAAGAGGAAGAAGACATTGCTGCCCACAGTGGGCCGGCTGGCTTTGCCCATTTGGGCTGCTCTGATGGTGGGCTGGCTTCTCTCTGCGCCGGAGTAAATAACAGTGCTCCTCCTTCTCTGTTTTCTATTTAAATTATTGTTTTCTAATTATTTGCCTCTGTTTTGAGCTTAGGAAAAATACCAAGGCATTTCCTAAAATCCTGAAAATATTCATGAACACTTGCTGAATTACTTCAGTGGCCCAAAAATAGTCCAACATTATTTGAACATTTAAATTATTTATAGTATTTAAATGCCCAAAGTCAAATACAATAAGATTTAATTCAAAAATCCAGAATGGCCTAGAAATATGTGCATCATTTTTGGCAGAGGTTTTCACCTTTAACAAAAATCATGAACTTTTCTTAGGAACATTTTGGGTTTATTGAAAAGATTTTATAGTTGACCCTATCTGATTTAATTTTGGTGCTAGGTTTTGTCAATCCCCATTTCAACTTAAATAAAATTTAAACATGATGCAACAAGATGCAAAAACCAGGCAGTACCAGCAGCTAGGGATGTGACAACTCACCCCCACTAAACAAGAATCTCGTCCCGAGATTCAAGTCGTGAGGTAAGAAGTCAGAGCGGTCACAAGCTAACCCGATCTTCATGATCGAACTGTCCTTCTCAAGATGTTGATCCATTGCTTCATATTGATCTTGACATCTTTGCTTTCTAGATCTTCATCCAACTCGATGACGTTAGAAAGAAACTCTATCGGAAAGGATCATGGAAACTCTCCATACCAGGCTAAGGCAATTCCAAATGATCGTTTGAAAGGGGTTCAGGGAAATGGCATGGGCCCAAGGGGGGGCGCGCCCAGCCCTCCAGGGGCTGGTTCCCTGCCCCTTGCGGCCCATGAGGCCCTCCGAGAGGGGTGGCCCCTCCCGGTGGACCCCCGGAACCTCTCCGGTGGCCGGTACAATCTTGATATGCCCCGAAACTTTCCGGTGTCCGTATGACAACTTCCCATATATAAATCTTCACCTATGGACCATTCCGGAACTCCTCGTGACGTCCGGGATCTCATCTGGGACTCCAAACAACATTCGGTAATCACATACAAGTCTTCCTAATAACCCTAGCATCACCGAACCTTAAGTGTGTAGACCCTACGGGTTCGGAGACATGCGAACATGGCCGAGACGACTCTCGGTCAATAACCAACAGCGGGATCTGGATACCCATGTTGGCTCCCACATACTCTCGATGATCTCATCGGATGAACCACGATGTCGAGGATTCAAGCAACCCGTATACTATTCCCTTTGTCGACGGTATGTTACTTGCCCGAGATTCGATCGTCGGTATCCCAAAGACTCGTTCAATCTCGTTATCGGCAAGTCACTTTACTCGCATCTGTAATGCATGATCCGTGACGGACACTTGGTCACATTGAGCTCATTATGATGATGCACTACGAGTGGGCCCAGTGATACTTCTCCGTGTACGGAGTGACAAATCCAGTCTCGATCCGTGTCAACCCAACAGATACTTTCGGAGATACCAGAGTGCACCTTCTGATCACCCGATTCGTTGTGACGTTTGGTACACCAAAGCACTCCTACGGTATCCGGAGTTACGATCTCATGGTCTAAGGAAGAGATACTTGACATTGGAAAAGCTCTAGCAAAACGAACTACGATCTTGTGCTATGCTTAGGATTGGGTCTTGTCCATCACATCATTCTCCTAATGATGTGATCCCGTTATCAATGACATCCAATGTCCATAGTCGAAAACCATGACTATCTATTGATTAACGAGCTAGTCAACTAGAGGCTCACCAGGACATATTGTGGTCTATGTATTCACACGTGTATTACGATTTCCGGATAATACAATTATAGCATGAATAAAGACTATTATCACGAACAAGGAAATATAATAATAATCCTTTTATTATTGCCTCTAGGGCATATTTCCAACAGTCTCCCACTTGCACTAGAGTCAATAATCTAGTTACATTGTGATGAATCGAACACCCATAGAGTTCGGTGTTGATCATGTTTTGCCCATGGAAGAGGTTTAGTCAGCGGATCTGCGACATTCAGATCTGTATGCACTTTGCAAATTTGTATGTCTCCATCTTGAACATTTTCACGAATGGAGTTGAGCGGCGCTTGATGTGCTGGTCTTCTTGTGAAACCTGGGCTCCTTGGCAAGTGCAATGGCTCCAAAGTGTTATCACAGAAAAGTTTGATTGGCCTCGGCGCATTGGGTATGACTCCTAGGTCGGTGATGAACTCCTTCACCCAAATTGCTTCATCGCTGCCTCCGAGGCTGCCATGTACTCCGCTTCACACGTAGATCCCGCCACGACGCTCTGCTTGCAGCTGCACCAGCTCTCGCTCCACCATTCAACATATACCGTGTCTGGTTTGTGACTTAGAGTCATCCAGATCGTGTCGAAGCTAGCGTCGGCGTAACCCTTCTGACGAGCTCTTCGTCACCTCCATAAACGAGAAACATGTCCTTAGTCCTTTTCAGGTACTTCAGGATATTCTTGACCGTTATCCAATGTTCCTTGCCGGGATTACTTTGGTACCTTCCTACCAAACTTACGGTAAGGTTTACATCAGTTCTGGTACACAGCATGTCATACATAATAGAACCTATGGCTGATGCATAGGGGATGACACTCATCTCTTCTATAACTTCTGTCGTGGTCGGTGTCACATCCCTAGTTCTATTAATGCCTAGTGCTAGCATCTGGTGTTGCATCATGTTTAAATTTCAGTTAAACCTGAAATGGGGATTGCCTAAACCCTAGCATTAAAGGAATTCACTAGGTTCACCTAAAATATTTTCAGTAAGTCCAAATGGCTTACAAAAATGTTCATCATTTCTGGATAATGCAGGAAACAATAACCAGAGGTGATGCACATTTTTCCATGACATATAGGGCTCTGGATTTAAATCATACCTTAATTGCATTTGGGCATTTAAATTTTAGATATTATATTAAATGTCCAAATATTCATGAACTGAAATTCGTTATTGGAAATAATCCAAATAGTGGCCTAAGCAGTTTCATGATTTTGAAAGTGCATAGGTATTTTAATAAAGCCCTAAAATTTACTGAATAATAGAAAACTGAAATAATTAGAAAAGGAGAGAAGAAAGAGCTCACTGACTTATCTGTGCGGCCACAGTCAGCCCACAGTCAGCCCACTGGGCCAGCCCAGCCTAGCAGCCCACTCCCCTGTCGTCTTCCTCCTTGGAGCGAGAAGGGCGAGGCGCGTGCTTCGCCGCTTGCTTGCCACGCCAGAGGCCACCTCCACCCTGCCTGCTTCACTCCCCCGAAGCCCTGAACACGCCACGCACCCCCCGGGCCCCTCTCTCTCTCTCCCCGTGCCCTCTCCCTCCTCTGTCTTTCTCCCTCCTCATCCCCGGACGCACCCGAGACCGCCGACGAGCACCGCCGCGGCCACAGCCACTCCCCCGCTCCCTCTCCATCCTAGGCATCTCCGCCTCGCTGTCGTCGCCCTCCCCACTGAGTCACGCGGCGCCAGAAGCTCTGCTGCGCCGCCAGCGCTGTCGTCTCCCTCGTCGGCCGCCGAAGATCGTCGTCGCCGATTCGCCGTCCCCGACGCCTCCCCGAGCCTGCCGAGCTCCGCTTCGACTCCGATGTGAGCCCCGCCGTCTTCTCCCCTACTCCTCAAGCTCGTTTTCATTCACTAGCCGTGCTAGCCATCGGAGCCGAGAGCTCATCGCCGCCGTTCATGTCGCCGTCGTGGCCACCGTCACCTGCGGCCACGACCGAGCACACCACCGTGCTCAGCGCCACGCCTGGACCCCAAAACCCTCACCTATTGCTCCTGCTGTGCACCGTAGCCACCGCTCGCGCCTCAGCCGAACTCCGGCCGCTGCCATGAGGTCGCTTCCGGCGAACTCCGGCCACCCCTGCCGCTAACTCCGGTCCAGTTGGACGCGGAAGAGCACCAGCAACGCGTAGAGCCCCTCAGTCGCCGATTTGGTCGCCGGAGGAGCGTTTCCGACGCCCTCCGCCGTCGCAGGCGTCGCCGGCGACGAGCCGCGGGTCAACTCCGGCGAGTTTGACCCGGGTTTGATCGCACTTTGACCCACTGACACTTTTAGTTAGGATTAAATTAGCACTAACACCCCCTGTTAATTAGCCTAGTCACTGACTAGTGGGTCCCAGCGTCAGGTTTGACCTGGGTCAGCGCAGTTGACCTGTTGACGTCATGCTGACGCAATAAATCAATTACTGGAATTATTCTTATACAGGAAATTCCAGAAAATAGCAAAAACTTCTAAAATTCATATAAAATCAACCGTAGCTCAGAATGAAATAATTTATATATGAAAAATGATCAGAAAAATCCAATCTATCCATCTGTACCACTTTCATGCATGTTAGATCAACTTATACCTGCTGATCAGGTCAAATCAATTAAATGGCATTTGAATTTCACATATGGAGTTTGAATTCGAACCCTTGGTTCAAACCAACTTCATTTAATATGGTTGCTAGTTGCATTAGATCATTCAACAGCATATTGCCATGACATTATCATGCATCATATTTGTTGCATTGCATTGATTGTGCTCCTCTTTGTTGCCGGTAATTGTCCCCTCTCGATAGACGTGGTTCCGGCAATTGTTCGATGACACCGATGAAGAACTATAATATCTTCAGAAGTGCCAGGCAAGCAAAACCCCCTTGTTCATTCCGATACAATCCCACTCTCTCGCTCCTGCTCTTTTTACTGCATTAGGACAACAACGATTCATCTGTTACTTGCTGCGGTAGCTGAACCCCTTTATCCTCTGCATGACCTGTCATTCCACAGTAATTAGATGAAACCCACTAGCATGAGTAGGAGTTGTTTGAGCCCTGTTGTGCCTACTCATTCATGCTTGTTTGTCATGCCTGCTACTGCTTAGAGTTGAGTCAGGTTTGATTCATCGGGAATGAATTGGAATGGTGTGTGAACATGTCCTACTGTGTGTGAGCTAAGTGTGTGAACACGATTTGGTAAAGGTAGCGGTGAGAGGCCATGTAGGAGTACATGGTGGGTTGTCTCATTGAAGCCGTCCTCGAGGAACTGAGTTACGTGTTTGTGATCCATGAAACAGTTACTACCACACATTGGGATCCTAATTGACTCTCTCGGCTTCTTAACCACCCTTGTTCTCTGTCCGGGAGTTGCAACTAGTTTACGGTGTTTGTAGGATATGTGTTGGAGGCCGTGCGTGGCGCTGACCCTAGGGGTGGGCTATGATGCGGTAGATACACGTGGCCGGTGTGCGAATGCCCGTTTGGTATCTCGGGAACCCTGCACACATCGTTCGGGGCCGTTAGTGGAAACCTCGGCGGACTCCTGCGGATGGAACCGAATAGGCGATAAACCTGGACTAGGGACTTGAGTGTTTAGGTAGGCGTGGCCGACACCCTCGCTGGGCTTCCGCTTGAAGGTTGCCGAGTATATGTCGTGTAAACGGCGGTAAGTGGTGAGCGTGTGTGAAGAAGTACACCCTGCAGGGTTAATATGATCTATTGAATAGTCGTGTCCATGCGAAAAGGACTTACGGGTTGCCTATAACAGTTCATAGACAAGTGAAAGTGGATACTCTAAAATGCGCAAGATAAGCGTGAGTGCTATGGATGGCGTTCTCGTAGGGAGGCGGGGCGGGTCCATAGTGGTGTATTGATATGGTGAATATGTGGACTCGTGTGCACCACCTCAAAAGAGTTACTTGCGATCGTAGTTCAGGATAGCCACCGAGTCAAAGCTGGCTTGCTGCGCAACAAACTCCACCACCCCTTTGTTGATAATGATGCATATGTAGTTAGTTACGATGTAAGTCTTGCTGAGTACATTTGTACTCACATTTGCTTATTTTATGTTTTGCGAGAGAGCGTCGGTCTACGCTAGTAGTTCAGCGTGGACTTGACGTTTAGCTTGTTACCTCAGCTACGATCTTGTGCCCTCGGCGAGATCTGGTAGATAGTCGGGCTTCTCAGCCTTTTTAATTTGTAGATGTCGTACTCGGACATGTTAAGCTTCGCTTGTGCTTTGACTTGTATGCTCACGAGTGTTGGGTCATGAGACCCATGTTTGTAATATCTCGCTCCTCGAGCCTAATGAATAAATATTTGAGTCATAGAGTTATGTTGTGATGCCATGTTGTATCTACACATATTGAGCATATTGTGTGTATGTTTGAAATGCTTGGTATGTGTGGGATCCGACAATCTAGTTGTTTATCCTTGGCAGCCTCTCATATGGGGAAATGTAGTCTAGTGCTTCGTGGCGATAGTAGTCCGCTACTGCCCGGTTCACGGAGTCCTGCTAGCCCAAAGACTCTGCTTTGGACACTTGACTGGCGGCATGTGTTTCACTTCGTTCCTATGTTTGTCCCTTGGGAAATGTCACGCAGATGACATCCGAGTCCTACCTAGCCTGCTACAGCCGGGTTACCGAGTCCTGTTAGCCCAAAGCTACAGCCCGGATTCATACGTTGATGACCGACATGCTCGATGTGATTCATGTATGCTGTCCCCATGGGTTAGTGCCGCTTTGGGTTCACGACTAGCCATGTCGGCCCGGGTTCTTTGTCATGTGGATGCTAGCGACACTATCATATCGTGAGCCAAAAGGCGCAAGCGGTCCCGGCCATGGTAAGGCGACACCGTGGAATACCGTGCGTGAGGCCGCAAAGTGATATGATGTGTTACCGCTAGATCGATGTGACTTGGAATCGGGTCTGACAGCGTTGGTATCGAGCTGATCGTCAGTAGGATTACCAAGCCAAACTGGTCGAAGTTGTGTCTAGAACTGCTTTAGTTATGTAGGGGAATTGATTGTGGAAGGGAACGTAAGGCTCTTTTACTCCTTATACCTCATGGCCTTCTGATCTGAGTCATCCTCTTCTCTTCTATGGGGATTAAGAACTAGGCTTCTCATCTATCTATTAGGATGACGTGTTACTAATCCATAGACCTTTAAGATTGTTGGATTTAAGCCCCAGTTCAGTTCCTACTATTTCTGTATGATAACTGTTGATCTCGGAACCTTGATATTGTGATGTTGAGTGGTTATGCCACCATTTTTGCAGGATGTCTCAAATCATTTTGAGCATTTACAGCCGTTATGATGTCCGAGTCATCCCAGGTTTCTAATTAGTCTGATGCATTTGCAAAATCCCTTCTTTCCACCCCATTGTTCCTTTGGGTCAGGATAAGCACACTAATCGGTGAGTTGAGGTACCTTTTGCCTCGACATATATGTTGGAGTTATTATTATGACCCTAGGTGTCTAGAGTATCACTTAGTAATCCAGCCATGCTTTGTGTTCCCAGTGTGATGATTCTGGCCATCATTCTCGAAAGCATCCTGTGATGCCATTTGGTAGTAGGTATTCTATTCCTGGGTTCTTGACCCGAGATTCACCCTACTTACCTCCTGTTGATAGTGTTTGCTAGTTCCTTTAGGATATTAGTAACTTTGCGATAGTCCTCGAGGTCCGTGGTATTTCCTTCTTCCAAATACTATGAGCTACTTATGGCAGAAGTTCCTCGTTGAACCAACGGTCACAATAAGAGTGCTCTTGAGGAGTTCTCCATTCATAATTGTGACACTGCCAGTTCTACCTTTCCACATGGGTTATCCGGAAGAAATGTTGAGCTTCGCTCGACATACTAATCTATGCATCCACAACTCAAAAAGATATATGTTCCTTTGAGTTGTCCCTCTTTAGTTGTTTCGTGAACTTCATCTATCAATTGATAGTCAAGAGTAGTCGTGCACTCGTGCTCATCGATGCCCATTATTCTTGTGGTCCGTCAAGCCATTATGTTCTGGAATGACTAGGAGAAACAAACTCCAGCACCTCCTCCATTTCTTGGAGTGGTCAAAGTAGTTGTATTCCGCAGATCAAAATGCCAATCCAGCTTTTTGCTTTGTTCTACCTTGGAGTGTTACCATCTTTATGTCAAGAGTGTCATGAGAATTGCACCACCTCTTATGAATTATTGACACAGTAATACTTCTTACCATCATTGTTCATTCCTCGGTTCCCATGTTATTGTAACAGAATGCCGACAAGTGAACGGTGATGTGTGAAATCGATACTCCTAGCAACCTCGTTGCTTGGTAGCTAATGGACAATATCCTCATTCTTAGCGTGTTGGTTATTAAATCATCATCCTAAGATTGATCGTGCTATCTAGTCATTATTTCCGGTGCACTCTTCGATCAATGAGTTAGGATTATTCAATCCCTTGCTTATTTGATCATATCGTCTTGCCCTGAAAAGCAAGATTGTTCTCGAGCTTAGTAATATATCGGTGGTTCGTGACTTTCCAAATATCTTCTTGGAAGTGTTACCAGGTTGTCACCTGACCGCTATGTTGAGTTCGTGATCATATTGGTTTTCTTCTAAACCACCCATTCTCCAAGAATCTGTGTTGGATATCCCTGAGTTAGTTGGTTGAGCTAGACAACAGCTTGGAGAGTTGGAAGATAAAGCTTTGCTTAACTTAGTTCATCTCTAAGGGATATCTTCTGTGCGTGTGTGTGTGTTGAAGAAAGATGATATCTCCATCGGTTGGTCCTCGTGATCAGTTGTTGGATCTATTGCCTTGTCAAAACTTTGACTTGAGTATGGGCTATCATCAAGTCAAATCAGAACCAACGTTGTTCGTAATGTTGTCTTACTCGTGGTTGATCCCTCGAGGATACACCATTACATCTTTTGGTCTGACCAATGCTATCACCGTGTTCACATGATGGTGGAAGCCCAGTGATATGGAAATTCCGATGAGTTGTTGTTGAGCCCATCAGTAGCATTTTGTCTCCCCCATGATTCATGTCGAACATCAACCTAGCATTGGAAACTTTGTAAGCATTATCTTCATGTTTCGTTCATGAAGCCTATGTTTGGATGAAAGAAGTGACTTCCTCTAATTCACGTGCATTTGATGTAAGTTGTTGCCGTGGATCCGAGAAAGTTTGTTTTTGCTTCCTCTGGAATCATCCCAAGTCAGTCATGCATGTGCGAAGTATTCTATGGTCTGATAGACTGATCATCTTCATTCCATATGAATTCCCTAGCACACCAAGCCACTAACTGATTTGTTCAAGGAGAAGAAGTTTCTTCATAAGAGCTAATCATATGAATTATGCAAGGACTTCGTTATCCGCGATGATGGTTCCCAACCTTAACTCGGTAGTGTTTTATTATAAGACTACCATGTGGTCATGCTAGTCTAGGACAGTGTGTTCACAGGTGTGTAGCAGAACCAGCTCATGTTTTGGAGCTTGCTATCGTGGTTCATCTCCCGAGAGTCTCGCAACATTATCTCGTCGATTTGTGTTGCAGCTTTTCTTTACAGACATGTGAGTCTGAAGTATCCTGTTTCTAACCAGATCTGAATCTCGGCGGATATGATGGTTGGAACATTTCCGCATTGCATTTTGTTCCCAGCTTGCACCGCCTTGTGCCAATCTCCCTTGGATTGCCCTTCTCAGCAATTGTTGGTCAGGATCATCTTCAGAGGTGGTCCTACCATGGGTCCCATCCATTTTCGATGACAAACAAAAATCATCCACTGCGTTGTCTTCAACCAGGTAGTCCACATCATCCATTCTAGTCCGGGTATGCCATTCCTTTGCACTCTGCCAAACGATCATTGTGAATTGCCTTAGGCTGGTATGAAGAGTTTCAATGATCTCTGAATCAAAAGTAATTCTTTTTGCCACTTAAGGGAATAGTTCTTCGAGTCACCTCCCCTGAGGTGCCCCGTCTTGGAATCATGGCAATTTCCCTCGCTATTTTGAAACCCTCGTAAAATTGTTTCTTCCGTCCCTCCTGATGTATGTTTTACCTCTCCGCTCCAGAGATGTCTTTATGTCTCATTCCATGAGTTGATCTTGGATCATTAAGATGATCCTAAATTGTTCGAACCTCAAGAAGATCGATTCTTATAAATCCCCCCTTTTCTTCTCGTTGTCATGTTGGATGTAGTTCTCAAGGCGAGACATCGAGACAAAGATGGTGATCGTGTCAACGTTCTTATGAAGTGCAACCTGGATCGTGAAGACCGTGTTACCTTGTGTCCCCTCTGTCTTCTTATCTCACGTCTTGAATCTCGGGACGAGATTCTTGTTTAGTGGGGGTGAGTTGTCACATCCCTAGTTCTATTAATGCCTAGTGCTAGCATCTGGTGTTGCATCATGTTTAAATTTCAGTTAAACCTGAAATGGGGATTGCCTAAACCCTAGCATTAAAGGAATTCACTAGGTTCACCTAAAATATTTTCAGTAAGTCCAAATGGCTTACAAAAATGTTCATCATTTCTGGATAATGCTGGAAACAATAACCAGAGGTGATGCACATTTTTCCATGACATATTGGGCTCTGGATTTAAATCATACCTTAATTGCATTTGGGCATTTAAATTTTAGATATTATATTAAATGTCCAAATATTCATGAACTGGAATTCGGTTATTGGAAATAATCCAAATAGTGGCCACAAGCGCTTCATGATTTTTGAAAGTGCATAGGTATTTTAATAAAGCCCTAAAATTTACAAAATAATAGAAAACTGAAATAATTAGAAAAGGAGAGAGAAAGAGCTCACTGGACTTACAATGCGGCCACAGTCACCCACAGTCAGCCCACGGGGCCAGCCCAGCCTTTCCACCTAGCAGCCACTCCCCTGTCGTCTTCCTCCTTGGATGGAAGGATGCGGCGCGTGCTCGCCGCTGGCCACGCCTGAGCCACCTCCACCCTGCCTGCTTCACTCCCCCGACGCCCTGAACACGCCACGCACCCCCCGGGCCCCTCTCTCTCTCCCGTGCCCTCTCCCTCCTCTGTCTTTCTCCCTCGCTCATCCCCGGACGCACCCGAGACCGCCGACGAGCACCGCCGCGGCCACAGCCACTCCCCCGCTCCCTCTCCGTCCTAGGCGTCTCCGCCTCGCTGTCGTCGCCCTCCCCACTGAGTCACGCGGCGCCAGAAGCTCTGCTGCGCCGCCGCCGCTGCCGTCTCCCTCGTCGGCCGCCAAAGATCGTCGTCGCCGATTCGCCGTCCCCGACGCCTCCCCGAGCCTGCCGAGCTGAGCCCCGTCGTCTTCTCCCCTACTCCTCGAGCTCGTTTTCATTCACTAGCCGTGCTAGCCTTCGGAGCCGAGAGCTCATCGCCGCCGTTCATGTCGCCGTCGTGGCCACCGTCACCTGCGGCCGCGACCGAACACACCACCGTGCTCAGCGCCACGCCAGGACCCCAAAACCCTCACCTATTGCTCCTGCTGTGCACCATTGCCACCGCTCGCGCCTCACCCGAACTCCGGCCGCCACCATGAGGTCGCTTCCGGCGAACTCCGGCCACCCCTGCCGCTAACTCCGGTCCAGTTGGATGCGGAAGAGCACCAGCAACGCGTAGAGCCCCTCAGTCGCCGATTTGGTCGCCAGAGGCGTTTCCGACGCCCTCCGCCGTCGCAGGCGTCGCCGGCGATGAGCCGCGGGTCAACTCCGGCGAGTTTGACCCGGGTTTGACCGCACTTTGACCCACTGACACTTTTAGTTAGGATTAAATTAGCACTAACACTCCCAGTTAATTAGCCTAGTCACTGACTAGTGGGTCCCAGCGTCAGGTTTGACCTGGGTCAGCGCAGTTGACCAGTTGATATCATGCTGACGCAATAAATCAATTACTGGAATTATTCTTATACAGGAAATTCCAGAAAATAGCAAAAACTTCTAAAATCCATATAAAATCAACCGTAGCTCAGAATGAAATAATTTATATATGAAAAATGATCAGAAAAATCCAATCTATCCATCTGTACCACTTTCATGCATGTTAGATCAACTTATACCTGCTGATCAGGTCAAATCAATTAAATGGCATTTGAATTTCACATATGGAGTTTGAATTCGATCCCTTGGTTCAAACCAACTTCATTTAATATGGTTGCTAGTTGCATTAGATCATTCAACAGCATATTGCCATGACATTATCATGCATCATATTTGTTGCATTGCATTCATTGTGCTCCTCTTTGTTGCCGGTAATTGTCCCCTCTCGATAGACGTGGTTCCGGCAATTGTTTGATGACACCGATGAAGAACTATAATATCTTCAGAAGTGCCAGGCAAGCAAAACCCCCTTGTTCATTTCGATACAATTCTACTCTCTCGCTCCTGCTCTTTTTACTGCATTAGGACAACAACGATTCATCTGTTACTTGCTGCGGTAGCTGAACCCCTTTATCCTCTGCATGACCTGTCATTCCACAAGAATTAGATGAAACCCACTAGCATGAGTAGGAGTTGTTTGAGCCTGTTGTGCCTAATCATTCATGCTTGTTTGTCATGCACTGCTACTGCTTAGAGTTGAGTCAAGTCGATTCATCGGGAATGAATTGGAATGGTGTGTGAACATGTCCCTCTTGTGTGTGAGCTAAGTGTGTGAACACGATTTGGTAAAGGTAGCGGTGAGAGGCCATGTAGGAGTACATGGTGGGTTGTCTCATTGAAGCCGTCCTCGGGAACTGAGTTCGTGTTTGTGATCCATGAAACAGTTACTACCACACATTGGGATCCTTAATTGACTCTCTCGGCTTCTTAACCACCCTTGTTCTCTGTCCGGGAGTTGCAACTAGTTTCGGTGTTTGTAGGATATGTGTTGGAGGCCGTGCGTGGCGCTGACCCTAGGGGTGAGCTATGATGCGGTAGATACACCGTGGCCCGTGTGCGAATGCCCGTTTGGTATCTCGGGAACCCTGCACACATCGTTCGGGGCGTTAGTGGAAACCTCGGCGGACTCCTGCGGATGGAACCGAATAGGCGATAAACTGGACTAGGGACTTGAGTGTTTAGGTAGGTCGTGGCCGACACCCTCGCTGGGCTTCCGCTTGAAGGTTGCAGTACATGTCGTGTAAGCGGCGGTAAGTGGTGAGAGCATGTGTGAATAAGTACACCCTGCAGGTTAATATGATCTATTCGAATAGCCGTGTCCGCGAAAAGGACTTGGGTTGCCTATAACAGTTCATAGACAAGTGAAAGTGGATACTCTAAAATCGCAAGATAAGCGTGAGTGCTATGGATGGCGTTCTCGTGAGGGAGGCGGGAGCGGGTCCATAGTGGTGTATTGATATGGTGAATATGTGGACTCGTGTTCGCCACCTCAAAAGAGTTACTTGCGAATGTAGTTCGGGATAGCCACCGAGTCAAAGCTGGCTTGCTGCGATCAAACTCCACCACCCCTTTGTTGATAATGATGCATATGTAGTTAGTTACGATGTAAGTCTTGCTGAGTACATTTGTACTCACGTTTGCTTATTTTATGTTTTGCAGAGAGACGTCAGTCTCGCTAGTAGTTCCGCGTGGACTTCGACGTTTAGCTTGTTACCTCAGCTACGATCTTGTGCCCTCGGCAGGATCTGGTAGATAGTCAGGCTTCTCAGCCTTTTTAATTTGTAGATGTCTGTACTCAGACATGTTAAGCTTCTGCTTGTGCTTTGACTTGTATGCTCTAAGTGTTGGGTCATGAGACCCATGTTTGTAATATCTCGCTCCTCGGAGCCTAATGAATAAATATTTGAGTCGTAGAGTTATGTTGTGATGCCATGTTGTATCTACACATATTGAGCATATTGTGTGTATGTTTGAAATGCTTGGTATGTGTGGGATCCGACAATCTAGTTGTTTATCCTTGGCAGCCTCTCATATGGGGAAATGTAGTCTAGTGCTTCTGGCGATAGTAGTCCGCTTCTGACCAGGTTCACCGAGTCCTGCTAGCCCAAAGACTCTTGCTTTGGACACTTGACTGGCGGCATGTGTTTCACTTCATTCCTATGTCATCCCTTGGGAAATGTCACGCGGTGACATCCGAGTCTGCCTAGCTGCTACAGCCGGGTTACGGAGTCCTGTTAGCCCATGCTACTGCCCGATTCATACCTTGATGACCGACATGATTGATGTGATTCATGTATGCTGTCCCCATGGGTTAGTGCTGCTTTGGGTTCACGACTAGCCATGTCGGCCGGGTTCTTTGTCATGTGGATGCTAGCGACACTATCATATACATGAGCCAAAAGCATAAGCGGTCCCGGGCCATGGTAATGCGACACCGTGGAATACCGTGCGTGAGGCCGCAAACCGATATGATGTGTTACCGGCTAGATCGATGTGACTTGGAATCGGGTCTGACAATGGACATTGAGCTGAGCTCAATTTCACACCTTATGTCTGAGCAAGAACCCTTTCTTGGACTGGTCCATTTGAACTTCTTCAATATCTTATCAAGGTATGTGCTTTGTGAAAGACCTATGAGGCGTCTCGATCTATCTCTATAGATCTTGATGCCTAATATATAAGCAGCTTCTCCAAGGTCCTTCATTGAAAACTTTTATTCAAGTAGGCCTTAATGCTGTCCAAGAGTTCTATATCATTTCCCATCAAAAGTATGTCATCTACATATAATATGAGAAATGCTCTGAGCTCCCACTCACTTTCTTATAAACGCAGGCTTCTCCATAAGTCGCATAAACTAAACGCTTTGATCATCTCATCAAAGCGAATGTTCTAACTCGAGATGCTTGCACCAGCCCATAAATGGATCGCTGGAGCTTGCATACCTTATTAGCATTCTCGAGGTCGACAAAACCTTCGGCTGCATCATATACAGTTCTTCCTTAAGATAGCCGTTAAGGAATGCCGTTTTGGCGTCCATTTGCCATATCTCATAATCATAGTATGTGGCAATTGCTAACATGATTGAGACGGACTTCAGCTTCGCTACGGAGAGAAAGTCTCATCGTAGTCAACCCCTTGAACTTGCCGATAACCTTTGGCGACAAGTCGAGCTTTATAGATGGTAACATTACCATCTGCGTCCGTCTTCTTCTTAAAGATCCATTTGTTTCCTATCGCTCGCCGATCATCGGGCAAGTCTGTCAAAGTCCATACTTTGTTTTCATACATGGATCCTATCTCGGATTGCATGGCTTCATGCCATTTGTTGGAATCCGGGCCTGCCATCGCTTCTTCATAGTTCGAAGGTTCACCGTTGTCTAACAACATGATTTCCAGGACAGGGTTGACATACCACTCTGGTGTGGAACGTGTCCTTGTGGACCTACGAAGTTCAGTAGCAACTTGATCTGAAGTACCTTGATCATCATCATTAATTTCCTCTCTAGTAAGTATAGGCACCACAGGAACATTTTCCTGAGCTGCACTACTTTCCGGTTCAAGAGGTAGTACTTCATCGAGTTCTACTTTCCTCCCACTTACTCCTTTCGAGAGAAACTCTTTTTCGAGAAAGGATCCGTTCTTGGCAACAAAGATCTTGCCTTTGGATCTAAGGTAGAAGGTATACCCAATGGTTTCCTTAGGGTATCCTATGAAGACGCATTTTTCCGACTTGTGTTCGAGCTTTTCAGGTTGAAGTTTCTTGACATAAGCATCGCATCCCCAAACTTTTAGAAACGCATAGACTTAGGTTTCTTCCCAAATCATAATTCATACGGTGTCATCTCAGCGGATTTAGGCGGTGCCCTATTTAAAGTGAATGTAGCTGTCTCTAGAGCATATCCCCAAAATGATAGCGATAAATCGGTAAGAGACATCATAGATCGCACCATATCCAATAGAGTGCGATTCGACGTTCGGACACACCGTTCTGTTGAGGTGTTCGAGCGTTGTGAGTTGTGAAACGATTCCACATTTCCTTAAGTGTGTACCAAATTCGTGACTTAAATATTCTCCTCCACGATCGATCGTAAGAACTTTATTTTTCGGTCACGTTGATTCTCTACCTCATTCTGAAATTCCTTGAACTTTTCAAAGGTCTCAGACTTGTGTTTCATCAAGTAGACATACCCATATCTACTCAAGTCATCAGTGAGAGTGTTGCCGGCCTTCTTGTCCGCTAAGTATTTGGGGCAGTTCCGCTTCCAGTGGCTCTTCCCTTTGCAATAAAAGCACTCTGTCTCAGGCTTGGGTCCATTCTTTGACTTCTTCCCGGCAACTTGCTTGCAGGCGCGGCAACATCCTTGCCGTCCTTCTTGAAGTTCTTCTTACCCTTGCCCTTCTTGAACTTAGTGGTTTTATTAACCATCAGCAGTTGATGTTCTTTCTTGATTTCAACCTCTGCTGACTTGACATTGAGAATACTTCAGGAATGGTCTTCACCATCCCCTGCATATTGTAGTTCATCAAAAGCTCTTGTAGCTTGGTGGGAGCGGCCAAGGATTTTGTCAATGACCGCCTCGTCAGGAGGTTAATGTCCAGTGGGACGGTGGGTTGTGCAACCTGGACATTTTGAGTATGTGCTCACTGACAGAACTGTTTTCCTCCATCTTACAACTATAGAACTTGTCGGAGACTTCATATCTCTCGACCCGGGCATGAGCTTGAAAAACCATTTTCAGCTCCTCGAACATCTCATATGCTCCGTGTTGCTCAAAACGCTTTTGGAGCCCGGTTCTAAGCTGTAAAGCATGCCGCACTGAACGAGGGAGTAATCATCAAGCACGAGACTGCCAAGCATTCATAATGTCTTGGTTCTCTGGGATGGGTGCTTCACCTAGCGGTGCTTCTAGGACATATTGTTTCTTGGCTGCTATGAGGATGATCCTCAAGTTCCGGACCCAGTCCGAATAGTTGCTGCCATCATCTTTCAGCTTGGTTTTCTCTAGGAACGCATTGAAGTTCATGGTGACATGAGCGTTGGCCATTTGATCTACAAGACATTTTGCAAAGATTTTAGACTAATGTTCATGATAATTAAGTTCATCTAATCAAATTATTTAATGAACTCCCACTCAGATTTGACATCCCTCTAGTCATCTAAGTGTTACATGATCCGAGTCGACTAGGCCGTGTCCGATCATCACGTGAGACGGACTAGTCATCGTCGGTGAACATCTCCATGTTGATCGTATCTTCCATCGACTCATGTTCGACCTTCGGTCTCTTGTGTTCCGAGGCCATGTCTCTACATGCTAGGCTCGTCAAGTTAACCCTAAGTGTTTTGCATGTGTAAAACTATCTTACACCCGTTGTATGTGAGCGTAAGGATCTATCACACCCGATCATCACGTGGTGCTTGAAGCAGCGAACTTTAGCAACGGTGCACAGTTAGGGGAACACTTTCTTGAAATTATTCTAAGGATCATCTTATTTACTACCGTTGTTCTAAGTAAACAAGATGCATAAACATAATAAACATCACATGCAATTATATAAAGTAGTGACATGATATGGCCAATATCATATAGCTCCTTCGATCTCCATCTTCGGGGCTCCATGATCATCTTCGTCACCGGCATGACACCATGATCTCCATCATCATGATCTCCATCATCGTGTCTTCATGAAGTTGTCACGCCAACGACTACTTATACTTCTATGGCTAACGCGTTTAGCAATAAAGTAAAGTAATTTACATGGCGTTCTTCAATGACACGCAGGTCATACAAAAAATAAAGACAACTCCTATGGCTCCTGCCGGTTGTCATACTCATCGACATGCAAGTCGTGATTCCTATTACAAGAACATGATCTCATACATCACAATATATCATTCATCATTCATCACAACTTCTGGCCATATCACATCACATGACAATTGCTGCAAAAACAAGTTAGACGTCCTCTAATTGTTGTTGCATCTTTTACGCGGCTGCAATTGGGTTCTAGGAAGAACGTTTTCTTACCTATGAATAACCACAACGTGATTTTGTCAACTTCTATTTACCCTTCATAAGGACCCTTTGCATCTAATCCGCTCCAACTAAAGTAGGAGAGTCAGACACCCGCTAGCCACCTTATGCAACTAGTGCATGTCAGTCGGTGGAACCTGTCTCACGTAAGCGTACGTGTAAGGTCGGTCCGGGCAGCTTCATCCCACAATACCGCTGAAGCAAGAAAAGACTAGTAGAGGCAAGCAAGTTGACAAGATCTATGCCCACAACAAAATTGTGTTCTACTCGTGCAATAGAGAACTATGCATAAACCTAGCTCTGATACCACTGTTGGGGAACATTGCAGAAAATTAAAAAATTTCCTACGGTTTCACCAAGATCCATCTATGAGTTCATCTAAGCAACGAGTCATGGGAGAGAGATTGCATCTACATACCACTTGTAGATCGCGTGCGGAAGCGTTCAAGGGAACAGTGATGATGGAGTTGTACTCGTCGTGATTCAAATCACCGATGACCAAGTGCCGAACGGACAGCACCTCCGCGTTCAACACACGTGCACGGCAGACGGACGTCTCCTCCTTCTTGATCCAGCAAGGGAAAGGAGAGGTTGAGGAAGAAGGCTCCAGCAGCAGACGACGGCGTGATGATGGTGGAGAGCGATATCTCAGCTGGGCTTCGCCAAGCACACAACGGAGGAGGAGAGGTGTTGGGGAGGGAAGGGGCTGCGCCTTGGATCAGGTGTTCAACCTTCCCCTTGCCCCTCTATTTATAGGGGAAGGGGAAGGGTCGGCCCCTCTAGATGAGATCTAGAGGCGGTGGCGAGGAGGGGGCTTGCCCCCAAGCAAAGGCGCCCCACTGGGGTTCCCCCAACCCTAGGCGCATGGGCCCAAGGGGGGGCGCGCCCAGCCCTCCAGGGGCTGGTTCCCTGCCCCTTGCGGCCCATGAGGCCCTCCGAGAGGGGTGGCCCCTCCCGGTGGACCCCCGGAACCTCTCCGGTGGCCCGGTACAATACTGATATGCCCCCGAAACTTTCCGGTGTCCGTATGACAACTTCCCATATATAAATCTTCACCTCTGGACCATTCCGGAACTCCTCGTGACGTCCGGGATCTCATCCGGGACTCCGAACAACATTCGGTAATCACATACAAGTCTTCCTAATAACCCTAGCATCACCGAACCTTAAGTGTGTAGACCCTACGGGTTCGGAGACATCTGAACATGACCAAGGCGACTCTCCGGTCAATAACCAACAGCGGATCTGGATACCCATGTTGGCTCCCACATACTCTCGATGATCTCATCGGATGAACCACGATGTCGAGGATTCAAGCAACCCGTATACTATTCCCTTTGTCGGTCAGATGTTACTTGCCCGAGATTCGATCGTCGGTATCCCAATACCTCGTTCAATCTCGTTATCGCAAGTCACTTTACTCGTGTCGTAATGCATGATCCGTGACCGGACACTTGGTCACATTGAGCTCATTATGATGATGCACTACCGAGTGGGCCCAAGGATACTTCTCCGTAATACGGAGTGACAAATCGATCTCGATCCGTGTCAACCCAATGATACTTTCGGATATACCTGTAGTGCACCTTTATAGTCACCCGATTCACGTTGTGACGTTTGGTACACCAAAGCACTCCTACGGTATCCGGGAGTTACACGATCTCATGGTCTAAGGAAGAGATACTTGACATTGGAAAAGCTCTAGCAAAACGAACTACGATCTTGTGCTATGCTTAGGATTGGGTCTTGTCCATCACATCATTCTCCTAATGATGTGATCCGTTATCAATGACATCCAATGTCCATAGTCGGAAACCATGACTATCTGTTGATTAACGAGCTAGTCAACTAGAGGCTCACCAGGGACATATTGTGGTCTATGTATTCACACGTGTATTACGATTTCCGTATAATACAATTATAGCATGAATAAAAGACAATTATCACGAACAAGGAAATATAATAATAATCCTTTTATTATTGCCTCTAGGGCATATTTCCAACAATAACACCTTCTTAGACTTCCCCTTAGCAAGGCCAAGAGAACGAAATCTGGATGATCAACTGAGAGACATTTAGCACTCCGCTTATGATGTTCTCCCTGATGTTCTAGCTACCACGATCATGCTTAAAAGCATCGACATGGCCATCTAACAAAGGTCGGACTTCGGGAGCACAAAAATCCATAAGGAACAACTTGTGGAATAAGTCATACCAAATCCTCATGGAGAAGGGTTGAATTGCTTGTTCAAGATACTACAATAATAGATCTTCCGACTAGGTGTGTCAGCCAGAACATCAACCTCGTCGGGACCTACATCATAGATCTTGGAAATGTTCCAGCCATCATATCTGCCTGAGATTCAGATCTGGCTGGTAACAGGATATTTCAGACATCATGTCTGGAAAAGAAAATTTGCAACACAAACCGAGGGGATGTCGTTGCGGGATTCTCTGGAAATGAACTACGATAGCAAGCTCCAAAACATGAGTTGATTCTGCTACAAACCTGTGAACACACTGTCCAAGACAAGCATGACCATGTAGTAGTCTTATAATAAAACGCTACCGAGTTCAGGTGGGGGACCATCATCGAGGATAACGAAATCTTGTACAAATCCGTCTGGTACCTTCAGGACTAGAACTTATTATCCTTGAACAATTCAATCAGTGGCTTGGCGTGCTAGGAAACACATATGGAGTGGAGGCGGCCAACCTATCAAACCATAGAGCACTTCGCACATATGCGTGACTAACTTGGGATGATTCCAGAGGAAGCAAAAACAAACTTGCTCGAATTCACGGCGGCAACTTACATCAAATGCATGTGAATTAGAGGAAGTCACTTCTTCCATCCAAGCATAAGCTTCATGAACGGAACACGAAGGCATTGCTTACAAACTTTCCAACACTAGGTTGATGTTCAACATGAATCACGGGGGAGACAAAATGCTGCTGATGGGTTCAACAACAACTCATCGGAATTTCCATATCACTGGACTTCCACCATCATGTGAACACGGGGATAGCATTGGTCAGACCAAAAGATGTAATGGTGTATGCTCGAGGGATCAACCATGAGTAAGACAACATTACGAACATCGCTGGTTCCGATTTGACTTGATGATAGCCCATACTCAAATCAAAGATTGGATAAGACAATAAGTCCAACAATTACCATGAGGTTTAATCAATGAAGATATCATCTTTCTTCAACACAAACACACAAAGATATCCCTTTGGAATGAGCTGATTCGGACAAGCTTTTATCTTCCAACTCTCCAAGTTGTTGTTTAGCTTAACCAACTTGCTCGGGGTATCCGGCCACGATTCTTGGAGAAAGGGTGGTTTGAAAACCAACGATCACGAACTCAACATAGCGGCCGTGACAACTTGGTGATACTTCCGAGAAGAAATTCGGAAAATCACGAACCACCGGTATGTTACTAAGCTCGAGAACAATCTTGCTTTTGAGGGCAAGATGATATGATCAAATGAACGAGGACTTGACAAGATCCCAACTCATCAATCGAGGTGTGCGCCAGGAAAATGGACTAGGTGGCACGATCAACCTTAGGGTGATGATTCAATAATCAACACGCTAAGAATGAAGTTATTGTCCATTTAACTACCAAGCAACGGAGTTACTAGGAGTATAGATTTCACACATCACGATTCACTTGTCGGCATTCCGGTTACAACAACACGGGAGCCGAGAAATGAATAATGGGGGCGAGAAGTATCACTGTATCAAGGGTTCATAGAATGGTGTGCAATTCCCATGATATTCTTGATATAAATATGGTAATACTCCAGGGTAGAACAGAACAAGAGCTAGATTAGCATTTTGATCTGCGGAACACAACTGGTTTGACCCAATCCTGGATATGGATGAGGTACTGGAGTTTGTTTCTCCTAGTCATTCCGGGATAGGAATGGCTTGACGGACCACATGAGTAATAGGCATCGATAAACGAATGCTCACATACTATTGACTATCAATTGATAGACGAAGGTCGGAATACAACTGAAGAGGGACAACTCAAAGGAACATATAACTTTTGAGTTGTGGAGGCATGGATTAGTATGTCGAGCAAGGTTCAACATTTCTTCCGGATAACCTATGCGGAGAAGGTAGAACTGGCAGAGTCACAATATAGAATGGGGAACTCATCGAGAGCACTCTTGTTGTGACCTTTTGGTTCAAAGGAACTCCTGCCAAGGATGGTTCATGGTATTTGGAAGAATGAGATACCACGGACCTCGAGGACTATCGCAAAGTTACTAATACCCTAAAGGAACTAGCAAACACTATCAACAGGAGGTAAGTAGGGTGAATCTTGGGTTCAAGAACCCAGGAATAGAATACCTACTAACTAATAACATCACGAAATGCTTTCAAGAATGATGGCCAGAATCATCACACGGGGAATACAAAACATGGCTAGTTTACTAGGTGACTCCCTAAAACACCTAGGGTCATAATAATAACTCCAACATATATGTCGAGGCAGCGGAGTACCTCAACATACTAATTTGTGTGATTAATCTGGCCCAAATGAACATTAGAAATGGAGAGAAGGGATTTGCAAATGCATCAGACTATTTAGAAATCTGGGATGACTCGGACAGCATAACGGCTGTAAATGCTCAAAATGATTTGAGACATCCTGCAAAAATGGTGGCATAACCACTCAGAGGCACAATATCAAGGTTCCAAGACCAACTATGAACACACGGAAGTAGTAGAAACTGAACTGGGATTTCAAACTATCAATCCTATAAGTCTATGGATTAGTAACACGTCATCCTGATAGATAGATGAGAAGGCCTAGTTCTTAATCCACGTAGAAAAGGAAGAGGATGACTCAGATCAGAAAGCCATGAGGTATAAGGAGTAAAAAGAGCCTTACGTTCCCTTGCACAATCAATTTCCTTACATAACTAAAGCATTTCTAGACACAACTTCGACCAGTTTGGCTTGGTAATCCTCTGATGATCAAAGCTCGATACCAAAGCTGTCGGGACCCGATTCCAAGTCACATCGATCTAGCGGTAACACCTCATATCACTTTGCGGCCTCACGCACGGTATTCCCACGGTGTCGCCTTACCATGGCCGGGATCGTTTATGCCTTTTGGCTCACGTATATGATAGTGTCTCTAGCATCCATATGACGAGAACCCGGCGACATGGCTAGTCATGAACCCAAAGCGGCACTAACCCATGGGGACAGGCATACATGAATCAACTTGAGCATGTCGATTGACGCGTGTGAATCCGGGCTGTAGCACTGGCTAACAGGACTCCGGGAACCCGGGCTGTAGCAGGCTAGGCAGGACTCCGGATGTCACCGCGTGACATTTCCCCGAAGGGACACACACAGGAACAAAGTGAAACACATGCCGGCCAGTCAAGTGTCCTGAGCAGTAGTGTTGGGCTAGCAGGACTCCGGTGAACCGGGCTATAGCGGACTACTATGGCTCAAGGAAGCACTAGACTACATTTCCCCATAAGAGAGGCTGCCAAGGATAAACAACTAGATTGTCGGATCCCACACATACCAAGCATTTCAAGCATACACACAATATGCTCGATATGTGTAAATACAACATGGCATCACAACATAACTCTACGACTCAAGTATTTATCCATTAGGCTCCGAGGAGCGAGATATTACAAACATGGTCTCATGACCCAACATTCAGAGCATACAAATCAAACACATGCGGAAGCTTAACATGTGCAGATGCAGACATCTACAAATGAAAAAGGCTTAGAAGCGACTATCTACGAGATCTGCCGAGGGCACAAGATCGTAGCTGAGGTATCAAGCTAAGCGTCAAAGTCCACACGGAACTACTAGCGAGGCCGACATCTCTCGCAAAACATAAAATAAGCAAGCGTGAGTACAAATGTACTCAAGAAGACTTACATCGTAACTAACTACATATGCATCATTATCAACAAAGGGGGTGGTGGAGCTTAACTGCAACAAGCCAGCTTTGACTCGGTGGCTATCCTAAACTACGACTGCAAGTAACTCTTTCGAGGTGGCGCACACGAGTCCACATATTCACCATATCAATACACCACTATGGATCCGCTCCCGTCTTCCTACAAGAACGCCATCCATAGCACTCTCGCTTATCTTGCGCATTTTAGAGTATCCACTTTCACTTGCCTATGAACTGTACAGGCAACCCAGAAGTCCTTTTCCGCGGACACGCTATTCAATAGATCATATTAACCTGCGGTGGTGTACTTCTTCACACGCTCTCGCCACTTACCACCATGTACACGTCGTGTATCTCGGCAACCTTCAAGCGGAAGCCTGGCGAGGGAGTTGACCACGACCTGAATAACCACACAAGTCTCTAGTCCAGGTTTATCGCCTATTCGGGTTCCATCCGCAAGGAGATCCGGCCGGGGTGTCGCTCACAGCCCCAAACGATGTGTGCAGGGTTCCCGAGACACCAAACGGGCGCTCGGTACACCGGGCCACGGTGTATCTACCGCAACATAGCCCACCCCTAGGGTCAGCGCTACGCACGGTCCCCAACACGTATCCTACAAACACCAGAAACTAGTTGCAACTCCTGGATAGAGATCAAGGCAATTAATAAGCCGAGAGGGGTCGAGTTACCGGAACCCAATGTGTGGTAGTAAATGTTTCATGGATCACAAATACAGAACTCAGTTCATGAGGACGGCTGCAATGAGACAACCCACCATGTACTCCTACATGGCCTCTCACCGCTACCTTTACCAAATCGTGTTCACACACTTAGCTCACACACAGTAGGACATATTCACACACCTCCGATTCATCCTCGATGAATCAGACTTGACACAACTCTAAGCAATAGCAAGCATGACAAACAAGCATGAATGAGTAGGCACATCAGGGCTCAAACAACTCCTACTCATGCTAGTGGGTTTCATCTATTCTTGTGGAATGACAGGCCATGCGAGAGGATAAAGGGTTCAGCTACATGACAAGTAAGTAAGATGAATCGTTGTTGTCCTAATGAAGTAAAAAGAGCAGGAGCGAGAGAGTGGGATTGTATCGGAATGAACAAGGGGGTTTTGCTTGCCTGGCACTTCTGAATATAATATAGTTCTTCATCGGTGTCATCGAACTCATCGTCGGTACGTCGTCTACTGAGAGGGGACAAACACCGGCAAACAAGGAAGAACACAATCAATGCAATGCAACAATATGATGCATGAATGTGACATGGCAATATGTTGTTGTTTGTGCTAATGCAATCAGCAACAAGTTCAATGGAGCTCATTTGAATCAAGGATTCAAATGCAACTCCAAACTTAAGCATTTTAAATGCCCTTTATATGATTTGTCCTAAACAGCAGTCATAAGTTGTTCTAACATGCATGAAAATTGTACAGATGGATAGATTGGATTTTTCTGATCATTTTTCATATATAAATTATTTCATTCTGAGCTACGGTTGATTTTATATGAATTTTAGAAGTTTTGGATATTTTACGAATTTTACGTAAAGAATAAATCCGAAAAAGAGTTATTATGTCGACATAATGTCGACATGACATAAGCGAGTCAACGGGGCACGGTCCAGGTCAAACTGACCAGTGGGGTCCACTAGTCAGTGACCCAGTGTTGGTTAGTGTAAGCTAACGGTGGGGCGGGTCAGCGACCACGTCGACAAGTCGAGATCGGCGTGTGGGGCGGTCGGCGGTGGCGTGGCGGTGAAACTGACCTGTGGGGCCCGTGGGGTTAGTTTAGTCTAAACAAGAGCTAAGCAGGGTTTAGTTAGGCAGTGGGGCCCGGTAGTCAGCGGCTCTGGGGAGGGTTAGCTGGCCGTGATTAGCGCTAATCACGCTGCCACGTCGGCTCGCCGGAGTTCAGCGGCGGCGACCTCGAACCACGGCGGAGCCTGCTCGGAACTCGCCAGAGGCCACGGGTCGACGCGCCAGGGGCACTAGAAGGAAGCCCGTGCCCTTCCGCATCCAAGGGAGCAGGAAGGAGCGGGCGGGGTGCGCTATACTCGTCGGAGTTGAGCTCGCGGCGGCGGCCGGAGCTCGGGCGAGCTCGGTGTCGGCGTTGGGGAGCATAGCAGAGGGTGCGGAGGGGTGCTATGGCGTCCTGGGGGTGCACTGAGCATGGCTGCGTGCTCGGTTGCAGATCTAGGCAACGGTGGCTACGGCGGCGACATGGCCGACGGCGAAGAGCTCTTGGCTCTGACGGCCATCGGTGTTAGAAGGAGAAAACGAGCCAGGGGAGAGGGGGAAATGACACAGAGCTCACGGTAGTGCGGCGGTGGCCTCAGCGAGCTTCGGGAGGCACCGAGCGAGCGGAGCGTTGAGGATCTCCGGCGGCGGCGATGGAAACAAAGACGGTGGCGTCGTTTTGGGCGTTCATGGTGCGTTGCTTGGCGAGGAGGAAGAGGTGGTCGGGCGGATCCGTTGGAGCAGCGGAGGGACGCGAGGCCCGGTGGGCGCAGCAAGAACAAGCGGCGGCGACGGTGGCGCTCGGGTTCAGGCGAGAGAGAGAGGGAGCAGAGGGGAGGAGGGCCTCGGGGAAGAGTGAGAGGGGTCGGGGGCGGCGCGTGTCGACGTCCAGAAGATCGGGGAGGCTAGGCTGGCAGGGAGGAGCTGGCGCGGCTCGCCTGCGCGCCGGGAACGCAGCTGCTTCTGCTCCTGGCAAGAGGAAGAAAACAGTGCTGCCCCTGGTGGGCCGGTGTCACACCCTGATTTTCATGCCACTACACTTAAGCTAACAATCATGATAAAATGTGGTTTGACAAAAACTTTTGATTGTTTTGGACCTTGCCTTGATTGGTTTTTGTCTGTTGTTTGCAAGTGCTCTTAAAATCAAATAAATCCTCCAACTCCTATACTTCATCTCCTTGCTCCAAACTCTTGAACCAATGATCATGCCATGTGTATAGGACATAAAAATAATTTCTTACAAAAATAATTTGGCCAAATAGTATTTTAAAAATTAGTTTTCCAAAAACTCCTGAATTGAGGTTTGCACTTCAAGTACTTAATTAAGGGCAGTAAAAATCTTTCCAAAAAT
Organism: Aegilops longissima; assembly: GCA_021605205.1. Classification (NCBI taxonomy): domain Eukaryota; kingdom Viridiplantae; phylum Streptophyta; class Magnoliopsida; order Poales; family Poaceae; genus Aegilops; species Aegilops longissima. The sequence continues at coordinate 79,923,343 of CM038679.1, forward strand.
ATATTTGACTCCTATTAGATATAGGATACCCAGAAACCACAAAAATATAATTTTAGAAGTTATTTACCTATTTTATTTAAAGGCTTTTTCTTTAGGCCAGAAATGGTCTTTAATAGGTTAAAATTATTTTTATGCTTTACAAATATTTGGTAAAACCTAGGGAAACTCAGTGGACATATATTGTCCATATATAAGAGTTTCAACACAAGGTCATGTTCAAAATATTGGTTAAATCTCTCAAAAACCCTTTCTGGATATTTCAAGCTTTTGAAATATTTACAAAGGAAATATTCTCCAAAAAATTCTAAGAAAATTCTAGCGTGTCACATATGACATGTTTGATGATCTTGACAAGTATCATGTCATGTAGAGTAGTATAACCCAATGAAATCCCCTCAAAACCATTTCTGTCCATTTTGAAGTTTGAGCAACTTTACATTGCCAAACATGTCCAAATGTTATCAAACCTTTTGAACATGCTCAAATGGTCTAATAATTCATCTAGACCAAATGGCACATGTTGGAGAAAATGTTATATTGATCAAAGTGCCCCAAAACCCTTCCTGTCCAGAACCAAATTTGAACAACTCTACATTGCCAAGTGTCTCCTTTTGGTCCCAATTTTTGTGGACATGTTCAAATCCTCAAATGATGACACTACACCAAGTGGTGCATCAAGGAGAATAGATTTGCATGACTAAATCTTGGTGAAGCCATTTCTGCTGATTTCTAGGGTTTACCAAAGTTACATTAGCAACTTTCTTCAAATGGACTCAAACTTGGTGGTAAACCTCAATTATGTGTGACACTTGATCCTGTTAATTCTCATGTCAAGTGGAGTTAATTTGCTTGCCCAAATTTGCATCAAACACCTTCTGTCACTTTTCAAAAATCACCATTTTGACCACTTACACTATTCTCCTTGAGCTCAACTTTTTACCACAGCCCCTCCTAGTCCCCTTGCACCTCCAGTAGCAATGGCAAATCCATATCTCAATTATTGGAGGGGTAAAACCCCACTTTCCCTCCCTGGACAACCCCTCTCTCCCTCTTCTTCTACCTCTCTCCTCTCCTACTGGCTCCCCAGGGCATCCAAGGCCACAGACCACTTATTTACTTCCCCCTAGAGCCCCCAGACACTAGAGGCCAAGCCCAGAGCGCTAGAAAAATGGTCATGCCGGCCATGTGCACGCTCTGGAGCGCGCTACAGTGCACTCCCGCACTGTAGCCGCCCTCTGCCCGATGCTCCCGTAGACCTCGGGCCTCTCCCTCGTGTCTCCCGAGGTTGCCTCGACGTCCAAGACACGCAACACTGTCGGGACCTTCCTCCCTGGCCCTCCTTCTCCCTCTACGGAGCTCACCGAGCACGCCCTAGACCGCGCCCACTATACACCAACGCCCCCTCTATATAGAGCCCCCCCCCTCGAAGTTCTCGGCCTCTTCCCTCTCCCTCTCCCCGAAACCTCCCGGACAAGCTCTCTCGCCCCTTCGTGCCCTCTGTTCACCTCCATGGCGGCGGCCTCTTCCACGGCCATCCCGCTCTCCACCTCTTCGGACCTCCCCGACATGCCTTGGGCATCTGGATGGATATGGAACTACGTCCTGAGCTCTCCGTGTGCGTAACACCGCGGAGGAGGTCGGAATCGCCCGGCACGGCGGCGGCCAAGCCATCGCTCCGACGGCGTCCGCTTTGCGCATGAGGAAGGCGCCTTCCCCTGCCTCCTCCTTGGGCGCGGCCGAGCCCAGCTCCGCCCCACCGCCGGTCGGCGCAGATGGGGAGAGCAGCGCTGACGGCGAGCGAGGCCGGCGCCCTCTGCCTGGCGTCGCAGGGGTGAAGACGACGCGGGGCAGGGCAAGCGACGTGCTCGCGGGACCCTCCCGTCAGCCACCGAAGCGCCACGCCCAGCTGGCATAAGTGGAGGCGCCCGCGTGAAAGACGCCTTCGACGTGGCCCTTTCCCGCACGCTGTTGAGCTGCTGGGCCGGCACACTAGCTATCTCACGCTCAGTGCGTGTTTTAGGTATAAGCCTAAACTTTTCCTTTTTCTTTTATTTTGAACTTCTAAAATCCATAATCAATTCATTTTAACTCCAAATTTGTTGATTCAGATTTCTAGTGACTCCATAAATCACTCTCTATCACATGGTACTACTGTCACATTTTCCAAGAGATATTTGTTTCACAAATATTTATGAAAGTCTTATTTTTCCATTTCCGTGATAAACTTTAGAAAATCACAGAGAGCTCATGTTTGATCCAAATGCCATGATTCAAATTCCTAGATGCTTCTAAGTTCATAACTTAGTTTATGAGCATTTTTCTTAATACTTTTTGTACCCCACAAAATAATGAGCCATTTCTTCATATTTGTCAACTTTGCAAATCCATAGAATATTCATTTGAACTCCAAATCCAGTGAAACAAATTTCTAAATGTTTCTAAAATCATGCCTTATTTAGTGGGTACTTTTACTCATTTTTATAAGAAGGCATTCTATGGACAACCTGCAGATCCATTAAATCCATTGATTCCATCATATTGAAATGTTCAGAAATATTCACTAATCCAATTCCAATGAAACCACCCTGGTTATTTTTTGTATGACCAGGGAAGTCCTAGAAAAGTCAAATCCATATTTTTAGAGCACTTTTATTTTCTGCCTTGTTGTGTTGCTTATTATGATTGTTTAGCGTTAGTTGTGAAGTAGGCGGAGTACTTGGAGAAGGACGAAAGATCTCAAGACTACGATGAACCGGGCAAGCAGCCCTTTGACCATGTCTATGAAACCTTTTTATGCATGCCATATAGCACTTTTATTGCTTGCATCGGACACATGATATTTTGGTGACCACATGGGGTGGCTTTCCACCGTTACTTCCTCGTTGATACTTGCATTGTGCGTGACCCTACCTTCTTATGAGGGTTATGCCAGTGGGAGTAGATAGGATGCTAAAGTAGTGCTACACAAAAAGGGACGGGTATATGCATGGTGAAGGAGACAAAGTATTTTCAAAGGACTTTTCGAAAACTCTGGCGGGTGCCACTTATGCCCGAGGGAGATGATGAGATGGGTAACCACTTGATGACGAAGTGGTGTACTGAGGCAAGTGAGTGTGGTTTTCGAAAAACGGATTAGATTTAAGATTTGTCGACTGTCCCAACCTTACATGCGCAACCACTCTACCCTTGTATGGGAAAGGGCATTATTGATTACCTAGGCGATACTAGCTTGGAGCCCGCATTACTAGTGGCGGGGAAAGTTGGTGCTCTCTCTCGGGGCGGGTCGTGCTGTAGGGCGGACCATGACTGTTTCACGAGGCACCGGATACACGTTGTGTCCCTCTCGGATATTACGATCTCGAGTGAGTCTCATATGATATACATCGTGAGGATATGGAACAACGAGTGGACTCCTTGTTAGTGTCGTCTAGGGAAAGATAGTGATCGGGTGCTTACCCCGGGTACTTGAGGTACCGCGGGTAGTGGATGACACGGAAGTTCCCCGGATCTTGTGGGTAAAGTGTGCAACCTCTGCAGAGTGTAAAACTATTCGAATAGCCGTGTCCACGGTCAAGGACAGTTGGGCGGTGCTGCTTAAACTACGTCCAGAGCTTTGCAAACTAGTGTGTGTGTTGATAAAACTACTTGGGTCAAGTCAAAGGACTTGACATGACTGAGTTGGGTTGGTGCCCACTCTATTTATGTTGATATCTGTAAGCTGTCCTCATGGTTACTTGAATTCTCCTGATGCATGTCTTACAAATTGTTGAACATATTATTGCACTCAAAACTAGCTTTCTGCAAAAATTTACCTATATCATGCATTGTTATATCTGGAACCAAAACATGGGTTGCTTGCGAGTACATTCAAAGTACTCATTGGCTTGCCACTAGTTATTTAATTGGCCAGGCATGGAAGAACCGGAGTTCGATGAAGAGTTCTTTGGAGACGAGCATGCGAACTAGGACGTTTCCCAGTCAGAATGCATGTAGGGTTAAGCAGATGGCATGGGTTCTACTTAACAACGATGATTTCCGCTGCTTGTGTTTCATTTTATGTTCAGCCCTTAAGGCTTTATCAATGTAAGACTTGACCATAATGGTCATAAATTGTGTAAGACGGTATGTATGGATGTAAGACTCTTGTTATTCAGATTCTGTGTGTTCAGTGAGCATTGATCTCTGGGATCACTATACACATGCATTCGGTGATCACGACTTATGAGTCGGGGTCCCCACAGCCGGGCTGGCTTTGCCCGACTGGGCTGCTACAGTGGTGGGTTGGCTTCTCTCCTGGGCCAGGTAAGTAACAGGTACTCCCTCCTTCTCTGTTTTCTATTTAAATTACTGTTTTCTAATTATTTGCCTCTGTTTTGAGCTTAGGAAAAATACCAAGGCATTTCCTAAAATCCTGAAAATATTCATGGACACTTGTTGAATTATTTCAGTGGCCCAAAAATAGTTCCAACATTATTTGAACATTTAAATTATTTAAAGTATTTAAATGCCCAAAGTCAAATACAATAAGATTTAATTCAAAAATCCAGAATGGCCTAGAAATATGTGCATCATTTTTGGCAGAGGTTTTCACCTTTAACAAAAATCATGAACTTTTCTTAGGAACATTTTGGGTTTATTGAAAAGATTTTATAGTTTACCCTATTTGATTTAATTTTGGTGCTAGGTTTTGTCAATCCCCATTTCAACTTAAATAAAATTTAAACATGATGCAACAAGATGCAAACACCAGGCAGTACCAGCAGCTAGGGATGTGACAGTATCCCGCCTTATGGCCTGTCATATTATTGATCACATGGGGGCTTCTGCTTTATAAAGCGGCGTCCGGTTTACCCCTTGTTTCAGCTTATCAAAGCTTTATATAACATCACTTGGGGGCTTGGTCGTATCCGAACCATAGCTACACCTCTTGATCAGCGCAATGCCACAACATCACTTGGGGGCTTGGTCGTATCCGAACCATAGTCACACCTCTTGATCGGCTCAAAGCCAAATCAATCCGGGGCCAAAGAGAGTATTGTAAAACAACAACTCAAACATAGGCACCCACTGAGCATAGCTCAAAACATTACTTGGGGATTCCTTGCTATCGAAAATGAACTTAGAATCTACACTTGTAATGGGCTATCAAGCCATGGCTTGGAAGCCTCGTGTATACACCTAAAACCCCGGGTTAACCTGCCTATTTAAGTAAGTCACTCCGCCCAGGTAAACCTGGTATGACCCTTCGAACTTTGACAGTTACTCCAAAAAAGGACCCTGAACTTGTCAAGTTAAAACGATGATTAGTTAAGGATTGAGGACCATCTTAAAGGCTTTGCAAAATGGTTTAACTCGGTGGCACGGCAGCCCATGAAAAGCCTCGAATTTGGGGCTGGCAGCCCGTGAAAACCTCGACTACAGCGGTTTTATTTGCCTTTTGCTAAGTTTTTCTTTCTTTTGACAAGATTTGTGATATTTTCAAACCGGTGTTCATCAACCCGGCTTGACTTTCAACTACAAGTTGTCAGTATATGATCAGTTATAATCCGGAGACTACCAGCCCGGTCTGGTTTCGACTATAAGTCGCCAGAATTGAATATGGATAAACCGGTGTTCATCACAACCCGGAATGGTTTTATCATAAATCGGCACAATATGGGAGGAGTTATCAGTACTCAAAATTTGGGTTATCACCCTTACTACAAAAAGTTGGTAAACCAACGATGTGATTCAATGTCATAGGTATGATATATTTCATATTTCATTATTCTTAAGTGCAGCCTTGGTTATAAACCCGGGTTATATGTTGGGCATTATGACCCGTCCGGCGGTAAATCGCTAGGACACTTTAAACTTGTTGTATGCAGAAACAGGTTGAAAAAAGCATGATTACAGATCACCGGTGTTTATTAACACGGCCTGGCTTTCGACTATAAGTCACTGGTATGATGATAAATTATCCGGTGTTTATTAAACCGGCCTGGCTTTAAGATGATAAGTCGCCAGTATATGATGAGAAATTATCCGGTGTTTATTAAACTGGCCTGGCTTTGGACTATAAGTCACCAGTATATATTTGGATTGCGCCATTGGAATCATGCGCTTATAAATCATTGGGTTATATTATTCAAATAGCCAAACTTGGCTGAATTTTCATTATGATATTGAACGAATAAGGTTTTCATACCGGATTATATTATCTCGAATAGCCAACATGGCTGGATTTTTATTGTGGTTATTAATAACCGCTATTATTGAGGTTTTCAAAGTCGCTTTAGCGCAATGGATATTATTTTATCGATGGATATGATTTATTCTACAATTGAAAGGAATAGTCCCGAGTCGCTGCAGGCTTACAACCCGGCACTTGGGGGCTACATTATTTAAATTGAGATTATATCAAATATGCAAGTCTCATGTCGCTGCGAGCATGCACCATGACACTTGGGGGCTAATGCAAAGTCATTTTTTGCTCATCTTATTGAAGACCCGACTCATCATATCATAATGAGCCGGCCCTTGGAGGCTACCAATTGCTCCAGTCAAACATTCAAGTATATATCAAGTCCCGATTCAGTATTATTTTACTAAGCCGGCCCTTGGGGGCTACACATCACTGCTCAAGTCTACATGATTATATTTACAAAGTCCCTGCTCATTATTGCATAATGACCCGGCCCTTGGAGGCTACACTGATTGAACTTTTTATAAGCAATTACAAGTCCCAGGTTGCTGCAAGCATGACAACCCGGTACGTGGGGGCTACATATATGGAGTATTCAGTTTTTACTAGAGATAAACAACATGGATTTATTCAAAGTGGCAGTAATTATATGGAAACAAGTCTCAAATCATCACTTTGTTCTGTTCAAGACTTGGGGGCTATAGGTAATATGGATATAAGGGAGAAATATCTTCCGATTTTCAGTTTTGAGCAAACCAGATTGACCCGGCATCACCAATCATTATGACCCGGTGTCTGCAACAATCATAACCCGGCGTCATCAATAATCATGAACCGGCGTTGGCAACAATCATGAACCGGCGTTGGAAACAATCATGACCCGAAATTATCAGTTTTTATAACCCGGCAAGTTTTACATCTTCAAACCGGCCGAATATCAGATGAGTATTTCAAGACCCATATTTCTTAAATCGGCGCTTTGGAAGCCAACTCAAGTGGATTATTATTCACAATATTTCTCTGTGAGGAACCAATGTCAGCAAATTGAGTATGAAGTTGGCTTGTTGACCCGGATTTTCTAGAAGGAGGAAATGACAAGGACTTAAGGATGATCAGATGCCGGTTTACAAGAATTCTTAACCCAGAGCATAATCTGTCAAATTTGTTCTTGTGTTTGTTTTATAGGATCAGTTTAACATGGATAAACCCAAATTAAACTGGGGGCTAATGTCGGGAATATTCCCCGCGGCGTAAACCGGCCGGAAGTATAACCCGGCCGGACTTGGCGGTTTATTTGAGACCCCGCTGACACTTGGCGATTCACCGGCGACCCGCACAGACTAGACGGTTTACAAGCAACCTGACTGAACATTATGATTCACTGGTAACCCGGCGGGCGGGACAGACGGTGACAAGGCCCAAGGCCCAGAAGGTCGGCTCATGTTATGGTGGGCCGTTTTAAGAGGAAAGGTGTGAGGAATATTTGTCTTATACAGAGTTAAGACCTGGACTTGTATCCGGTTTGTATTAGAGATAGACTAGTCCAAATCTTAATAGGACTTCACATGTAACCCGCCCCTTCAACATATATAAGGAGGGGCAGGGCTCCCCAAAGAGGGACAGAGGCAAGAAGAAACAATCTCTAGGGCTAGACACAACTAGGAGAGCCGGTTTACGGCGACTCCCTCATGATCATAATGAGACCTAACCACAAACAGCATGTAGGGTTGTTACCGGATGATGTTTCCCGGTGCCCGAAGCTGTCTAAATCCTTGTCTTGTGTTGCGTCTCTCGATTCCACTCAACCCCTCTCAAGCTACCACATAGATGCGTTAGCCTCACGACTAAGTCCTCACACTAGGACATCTGCCGTGACAATTCCACGGTAGGTACTGCTCAGACTTCCAATATGTACCATCCGCATTGAGATTCCTCTCAAAGGCAATACCCTCTTTCCTAGGGTTCCTGTTGAGGATCTGCTTTTTAAGCACATCACAAAGAGTCTGATGCCCTTTGAGGCTTTTGTACATGCCTGTCGTGTACAATTACTTCAGCCCTGCATCGTCAGTGATACTAGCAATGTCCTCAGATGAGGAATTAGTGATAGCGAGAGACAGTTGAAGAATTTGTAGCATTAGAAGCATTTGAACATTCAGGTGAAGAATTAGCAGATTCACGTTCAATGCATTTCAAACATGGAGGAACAAATTCTTCTTAAGAAGCGCTGATTTGTTGAGCAAGTAATGAATCGTGCTCCTTCTGAAGATCTTCATAACTCACTCTTAGCTTTTCAAGATCTTGCTTTCTTTGAAGAAATTCACAAGAAAGCTTCTCATGATCAAATAAGAGAGTGTTATGTTGATCTTGAAGGGTGCCATACTTAGTATGAAGTCTCTGAAGACTTTTAGCCAAAGCTTTTGACTGATCCATTTCTTCACCCAACATATCATCGCTCCTATTTAGCATGTATTAAACTTTTTCCAAAGCTCTTTGTTGTTTAGTGGCAACAGAAGCAAGTTTGACATAGCTGGGTCCAAATTCATCACCAGCTTCATCATCACTAGACTCGGATAGGTAGCATTTAGTTACCTCAGCACTTTTTGCCATAAGGCATGATGAAGAGGATGATGATTCTGGTTCGAATGTCATCGCTTTGAGAGATTCCTTGAAGTCCTCAAACCAAGGATCATGACGGGTTCGATGACCTTCATAGACCTCGAGAGACGGTCCCAGATAAACCGCATGATCGAGATGCATGATGTTCTGAACTGATTTTGAGGCGACAGAGGAGCGGATGGCGTCCTTCGCCGTGAGGTTGAGAAGAGTATACTTGCGAATGTCATCAACTTCGCCATCTTGCAGTCGGTCGGACCAATCTCGATGATGGTCCACACTCGTTGTTCATCGCCATGAGGCGCTTCTTCATCATGGCCTTCCACTTGGGATACTCGTGACCGTCAAAGATGGGGCATGACACGGTCTTCATTCACGTGGTCGACATAACTAAAACTCCAAAGGTTAAACCAAAATCACACATAACAAGGAGAACCTTGCTCGATACCAATTGAAAGTGCATTATATCGACTAGAGGGGGGTGAATAGGCGATTTTTATGAATTCTTCACTGAGGAATTTGCTGGTGAGGAAATTCCTTAGCGAAGAACTACTTGTAGCGGAATAAGTACTCAAAAGTATGCATAGCAGAACATAAGCATGGTCATCATGATGAAATGAAGACAAGCACAGAGTACAGAAAGCGTAAACACAGGATAACACAGGATGAAGACAAAACAGATTGAAGAAATTGAACTAAGGAAATTGAGAAAGTGTTCAGTCAAAGTCTTCAAACACAGATATGAACAAGCGCACAACACAGTAATGAGGAAATGAAAGAGTTGAGGAAATAGAACCAGTTAGCTTGGTGAAGACAATGATTTGGTAGACCAGTTCCAACTGCTGTCTCAGTTGTACATCTGGTTGGAGCGGCTAGGTATTTAAGCCTGAGGACACACAGTCCTCACCGTATTCAACTTGAGCTAAGGTCACACAGACCTCGCCCAATCACTCGTGGTAAGTCTTCAGGTGACTTCCGAACCTTCACAAACTCGGTCACTCGGCGATCCACAATTCCTCTTGGATGCTCTAAACCATGACGCCTAACCGTCTGGAAGAAGCACAATCTTCAAAGGTAACAAGTGTCTGATCCACGCAGGATCAATCTCTTCAGTGATGCTCAATCACTTTGGGTTTGTAGGTGTTTGGGTTTGGGTTTTCCTCACTCGATGATTTTCGCTCAAAGTCCTCGGAGGATGGGATGTTCTCAAATGACAAGTGTCAGTTTCTCTCGGAGCAGCCAACCAGCTAGTGGTTGTAGGGGGCGGCTATTTATAGCTTAGGGAGCAGCCTGATACGTCTCCGTCGTATCTATAATTTTTTATTGTTCCATGCCAATATTATACAACTTTCATATACTTTTTGGCAACTTTTTATACTATTTTTGGGACTAACATATTGATCCGATTGCCAGTGCAGCTCATGTCTATTGCATGTTTTATGTTTCACGAATATCCATATCAAGCGGAATCAAGCGGGATAAAAATGAGCGGAGCTTATTTTTGGAATATTTGGCCAATTCGGAAGAAAAATCCACACGAGGCGGTGCGAGGTGGCCACGAGGCGGGCGCGCCTTGCCTCGGGCGCGCCCGACCTCGTGGGCCACCGTAAGCGGTTGATGCACTCCTTGACCCAAGAAAGCTAATTTTTGGTAAAAATCACGGCGAAGGTTTCAGCCCAATCAGAGTTACGGATCTCCATATATATCTGAAATGGTGAAAGGGCATCGAAGAGAACGCAAAAAGCAGAGAGAAACAGAGACAGATCCAATCTCGGAGGGCTCTCGCCCTCCCACGCCATGGAGGCCAAGGACCGGAGGAAACCCTTCTCCCATCTAGGGAGGAGGTCAAGGAAGAAGAAGACTAACGCCCCCTCCCCTTTTCTTCCGGTGGCGCGGAGCGCTGCCGTGGCCATCATCATCACCGCAATCTTCACCAACAACTTCACCACCATCATCACCAACTCTTCCCCCCTCTATGCAGCGGTGCAACCCCTCTTTTACCCGTTGTACGCTATATATTATTTCCCAATGATGTATGGCTATCCTATGATGTTTGAGTAGATCCGTTTTGTCCTATTGGTTATTTGATGATCAAGATTGGTTTGAGTTGCATGTTTTATTATTGGTGATGTCCTATGGTGCTCTCCGTGTCGCGCAAGCGTGAGGGATTCCCGCTGTAGGGTTTGCAATATGTTCATGATTTGCTTATGGTGGGTGGCGTGAGTGACAGAAGCACAGACCCGAGTAAGTAGGTTGTTTGCGTATGGGATAAAGAGGACTTGATACTTTAATGCTATGGTTGGGTTTTACCTTAATGGTCTTTAGTAGTTGTGGATGCTTGCTAGAGTTCCAATCATAAGTGCATATGATCCAAGTAGAGAAACTATGTTAGCTTATGCCTCTCCCTCAAATAAAGTTGCAATAATGATTACCGTTCTAGTTATCGATTGCCTAGGGACAAATAACTTTCTCGTAACAAGAAGCTCTCTGCTAAAACTAATTTAGTTGTTTCTTTATCTAAACAGCCCCTAGCTTTTTATTTACGTGCTCTTTATATTCTTGCAAACCTATCCAAAAACACCTACAAAGTACTTCTAGTTTTATACTTGTTCTAGGTAAAGCGAACGTCAAGCGTGCGTAGAGTTGTATCGGTGGTCGATAGAACTTGAGGGAATATTTGTTCTACCTTTAGCTCCTCGTTGGGTTTGACACTCTTACTTATTGAAAGAGGTTACAATTGATCCCTTATACTTGTGGGTTATCAAGACCTTTTTCTGGCGCCGTTGCCGGGGAGCAATAACGTGGGGTGAATATTCTCGTGTGTGCTTGTTTGCTTTATCACTAAGTAATTATTATTTGTTGTTCTTAGTTGTTCTCTATCTTTAGTTATGGATATGGAACACGAAATACCAAAAAAATTAGGTGTACTTGCTGCTCATGGAGATGGGGAACCTCCTAAAACCCTCGATGCTCATTATGTGATAGATATTATGTACTACTTTGATAATCCTGAGAAAGCCCCATTCAACTTTGTAATGGGAGTAACGTTGGATCAACATGAATACTTTAGGGATTATCGCTTGACACAAAAAGGGAAACTATTATGGGATCAAATTTATATGTTGAAGTGGTATGCTAGGCAACTATGCTTGAGATATGATTATACTTGTTGCTCTAGGATGAAAGCTCCACACCTTCCCTTTTCATGCAAATTTAATGATAATAAAACCTTAGCTTCTTATGCTAACGGTATCTATGATTACTATGATGTGGAACAAATAGAAGAATTTGTTGCTTTTATGGGTGCTTTTGAAATTGAATATATGTTTAAAGAGTTTGAAGATTTTGATGATGCTGTTTATAGACTTGAAAATTTAGCTATCCTCAAATATTTTTATGAGAATTATGAATACAATTACGAAATTAATGCACTTATTGAGAAAGTCTCCGCTCTCCAAGTAGAGACTAATATGTTGCAGGAATCTATGGAAGAAGAACTTGATGAAACTGTGAGCTCATTGGATGAAAAAGATGAGGAGGAGAGCGAAGAACAAAAGGAGGAAGAGTGGATTGATCACCCGTGCCCACCTTCTAATGAGAGTAACTCTTCAACTCATACATTGTTTAGTTCCCCTTCGTGCTTACCGAAGGATGATTGCTATGATGACTGTTATGATCCCTTGAATTCCTTTGAAATATCCCTTTTTGATGATGCCTGTTATGCTTGTGGCCAAGATGCCAATATGAATTATGCTTATGGAGATGAACTTGCTATAGTTCCTTATGTTAAACATGAAATTGTTGCTATTGCACCCACGCATGATAGTCCTATTATCTTTTTGAATTCTCCCAACTACACTATATTGGAGAAGCTTACCCTTATTAAGGATTATATTGATGGGTTGCCTTATACTACTACACATGATGATTTTGATAGATATAATATGCATGTGCTTGCTGCTCCTACTTGCAATTATTATGAGAGAGGAACTATATCTCCACCTCTCTATGTTTCCAATACGATAAAATTGCAAGAAACTGTTTATACTATGCATTGGCCTTTACTAGGTGTGCATGAATTGTTCTTTTATGACATGCCGATGCATAGGAAGAGAGTTAGACTTCGTTATTACATGATATATGTTACTTTGTGCTCACTACTAAATTACAAATCATTGTTAATTAAAATTGGCTTTGATATACCTTGGGATCCGGGTGGATCCATTACTTGAGCACTATATGCCTAGTTTAATGGCTTTAAAGAAAGCGCTGCCAGGGAGACACCTGGAAGTTTTAGAGAGTCATTTATTTCTGTTGAGTGCTTTCATATAGTTTAAAAACAAAAAAAGTAAAGAGGGGAACCCGAAACTTTTCGAAAAGGAAAGTGAAAGTGAGAAAGACGAGCATTGTTGAAATGAGAGCTAGCCTTGAACTTTGTTCATGCTCACGGAAACTTTGTGAATATTGATTACAGAAAATTTTCAAAAAAAATAATTATCCCCTTGTACAATTCCATTGTATTATAAAAATAATGTGCCAAGGTTTGCCTTTAGGATGTTTACAATGCTTGTTGGTTTGTATGGTGCAGGACAGAAACTTTGGCTGTAGTGCGTGATTTTTAATTTTTTACTGGAATGTCAAATGGTTTTGATTATTTTTGAACTGTATTTATATACAAATTTTTTATTTTTCCTAATTTTCGCAGAATTTTTCAATTAACAGAAGTATGGTGAATGTTCAGATTATTACAGACTGTTCTGTTTTAGACATATTCTGTTTTTGATGCATAGTTTGCTTGTTTTGATGAAACTGTCGATTTATATCAGTGGATTAAGCCATGAAAAATTTATACTACAGTAGCTATAATGCAAAAACAAAATATTAATTGGTTTGTAACAGTACTTAGAGTAGTGATTTGCTTTATTATACTAACGGATCTTACCGAGTTTTCAGTTGAAGTTTTGTGTGGATGAAGTGTTCGATGATCGAGAAGGTCTCGATGTGAGAAGAAGGAAGAGAGGCAAGAGCTCAAGCTTGGGGATGCCCAAGGCACCCCAAGTAAATATTCAAGGAGACTCAAGCGTCTAAGCTTGGGGATGCCCCGGAAGGCATCCCCTCTTTCTTCAACAAGTATCGGTATGTTTTCGGATTCGTTTCGTTCATGCGATATGTGCAAATCTTGGAGCGTCTTTTGCTTTAGTTTTCACTTTTCTTTTATGCACCATGCTGGTATGAGATATTGTCGGTGTAAAAAAGTAGGGGCTCTCCTTTTGACCCCTTTACTTGTGCACGGGCAGTCGGAGCCACCCGCCACGACCACGCATAACAAAGTAGGAGAGGGAAGCCGGAGGGAAGACGAAGGCACAAGACAAATAAAGCAACGACAAGGACCAAGGCCACAAGGATCGGATGGGCGAAGCAAGTTTTCCCGGCAAGGACCCTTGCCGGGGCAGCCTCAGCAGCCACGGCAAGACCCTTGCCGGGGCAGCTCGCCACGCCAGCGAAAGCGAGCCACCCTTGAGCCCACCAACTCCAACCGACGCATTGGGAAAGGGCTCGGGAGGCACTTCCGTGGTGGCATGCAGATCTTTGTGAAGACAAAGAATAATCAAGATCAAGTGAGGATAGGAAGGCAATCGTCCTCACCGAAGAAACCCACAAGATCCCCGGCAAGATCCTTGCCGGGGACGCCTATGCGCCACGGCAAGACCCTTGCCGGGCCACCCGGCAAGGCCCCCGCCAGGCGCACCGGCAGGGCCACTACCAGGCCCGCACCAGCCAAGTCTTCACCGTCGTTCGCATGCAGCTGCCGACCCAACCAGCTGGGCAGGCACCTACGTGGCAACATGCAAACCTTCCTGGAGGCTCCACCACCGCACCACCTCAGCTGCCTGCCTGCCTACATGGCACCGCATGCATCGCTGGCTGGGGCGCGTGTCGAAGCAAGGAGGAGTGGCGACGGATGGGATGGGCCTCGCTCCCATCCCCGATAAAGTGAAGGGACACCTAAGCCTCGCATTAAATGCGCTTTGTCCTGTAACAACAGCGATAAGCTCACAATGCTGTAGCACTTTCCACCTCCTGTGTGTCACTGTGGCAGCCCCTTTCACCTATAAAAGGAGGCCCATGGCGCACGAGAGAGGGATTCGGCTTTTTGGAGCTTGTTACACCCCGTAGCTAGCTCAAGAACTCAGAATACATCCACCAAAGCTGGACTAGGGTTTTACGCATCCTCGCGGCCCGAACCTGGATAAACGAACCGCGTACTCTCTGTCAGATCCGCTCTTCTCTCAACCCCGCGCCCCGCAACCGCAGTAGGGATCCTTGTGATCCCATAGGTGTCGTTACCACCGACATCTTTGTCACGCCAGGTAGGGGGCGCAGTTGTGAGAATCGGCTTTAACAGCTAGCCCGGCGTTTTCTTCATCACCATGGCGCCCAAGAAGAAGATGACAGTGGCGGTCGGCTCGTCGGGAGCCGAACGGCCTGTCCCGACGCGGGCGAGCAGCGGACCGGTCGCGGAGAGGACCAGGGGCATGGCTCACGAGCACCAACACCACCCCAGCAGCCGGAGCTTGGAAGGCGGCGATGTTAGTGTGCCTGGCAACGGGCTGCACGTCGCCAAATCCAAAGATGGAGCCAGGCCTTCCGCAGGCGGTGCGGGGACCTCCAAAGGCCCCGTCGCACCGCCCGAAGGAAATGCGGTGGCCTCGAAGACACCCACGCCAATGCCCACAGCACGCCCCTCTCAGGCCGCGCGCGACGAACGGCGTCATCATGCCGAAGATCCTGGGCGCCGCCACGGGAAGAGTCCCGAACGTCACTCATGGGACGCAGAAGACCCGCCCGCTCACCGAGGCACTGGCGAAAATTGCATGCGACCCCGGGACCATGATAGAGATCCTTCTAACGTGGTTAGGAGTCGAAGCGCATCGCGGTCCGCGCAGGTTTCGCCACCGCCAATACCAGCAGAGGTCCTAGCGCGCGTAGTTGCTCCTCGACTTCCCTCCCGCTGCAGGGAAGCTCAACGAATGGAGAGCCACCATCCAGAGCCTTGTTGTCGTCGCCAACAAATGCGAACCAAGGCCGACAGGCCCTTCGGGCCGACGCTCCGGAGGAACACCACACGCTGGTGGCGGGAGGACTGGTGGCGTTGCGGCCACGGTACACTCTCATCCCCGCCAATTGCCACGGACGTTGACCCGTCGCGACGACGCGTGTGACGACATATCCATAGCGTTGTCTGACCCACGGACCCGCTACGACCAACGCCAAGTTCTTCGGGAGCGAGCCCATGAAGACGCTCGAACCACCATTGAGCGCCGGCGCGAAACACGCCACCAGTCAGACAGGCGAGCAGGGCCTGTTGTGAACCACCCGGCTCCGGTAAGCCCTAGAGGTTTACCTTACGAGGTAGGCTGCCCGGCTTTTACCTGTGAGCTGCGGCAGTTCCAGTGGCCCACTCACCGTACCTTTAAGCCTGACGTTGGCGAGATGTACAACGGCAAGACCCACCCGTCGGAGTTCCTCAGCATCTACACCATCGCGATGCAAGCTGCTGGAGCCCGCGACGATAAGAAGGAAGGTGAGAGTCTGCGCAAGTACATACAGAGATTCAACCGAGTACAATACAATATCCTAGAAATGTTCATCCTGCCGCCATCATCAGTGCGTTCCATCAGAACATGCGCAACCGCAAAATGCGCAAGGAGCTGGCGATGAACAAGGTGAAGGATGTGGCAGAACTCTACGTTCTTGCCGACAGATGTGCCCGGGCTGAAGAGGGAAGGAAGTACCCCGGCGAAGATGCCAGCATGGAAACCGACTCTTCAGATGAGGATGTTGCCGCCCCAGTGAAGAAAAGCCGACGCCGTAACAGGAAGCGTAAGGGTAAAGCTGTGCTTGCCGTCGAGGGATCTGATGACGCCGACACCGCCAAGAAAACCAAGGCAGACGACCCCGGCAAGGAGATTGTCGGGTGCGTTGCCTCACCGAACCTGGCGGCCGCCGAAAGCCGTGGAACTCCGACAAGCAATACTGCAAGATCCATCGCACCAAGGGCCATGACCTCCAGAACTGCCGACAGGTTGAGCTGCTCGCCGAGAAGTAAAAGGCCGAATATGAAAGGCGGGACAAGGAGAAGGGCCAGGATGGTGTCGAGTGATCCGGCAAGAAGCGTGACGGCCAAGCAAGCCGCCACGGTAAAGATAAACAGCAAGAGAGGCCCGCCCAGGGCCGCGACAAGAAGCAAGAAGACAACGATCACGAAGAAGACGACGAGTCCGGTAACCAAGTGTTTCAGAAAGCTACGGAGGCCATGTGCGTCGATGGCGGCACCTCGCTGCATACTTCTCACCGCCAGCTCAAACAGTGGGCGCGTGAGATTACAGCAGCAGAGCCGTCGGTCGATGCCCAGAAGCCGCTGAAGTGGCCCAGCACGCCTATCATCTTTGACACTGAGGATCACCCTGACCGTACAACTGCGGTCGGATGCCTGCCGTTGTTGGTTTCGCCAACAATAAGCAACCTCAAGGTGACGAAGATCCTAGTTGACGGCGAGGCTGGTCTGAACTTAATCTCGCCTGCCGTGATCAGGAAGCTGCAGATTCCCGACGGAGACCTCGAAGAAACGGGCACGTTTCAGGGGATCAACCCGGAAGGAGCCAACCAAAAGGGAAGGTCACGCTGCCTGTGACATTTGGGAGTGATCTAAACTACGGGCGAGAGAGGATCGTGTTCGATGTCGCCAAGATCCCTTGCCTTACAATGGGATCCTTGGCGCCAAATACCGCCAAGTTCATGGCAGCATCACACTCGCCTACAATACATCGAAGATGCCGGGCTGTGACAATCATCACCGTCCCTATAACAAGAAGGATCGCTGATTTGTGCCGACCAACTCTACCAGAAGCGATTCAGCAGCCGCCGCCACCAGCACTGCTCCTGCCACTGAAGCTCCGGAGGGAAGAAGAAGACCGTAAGACCTCTAGCACCCACTCCGCAAGCGCACCTCTTGGAGTGTAGTGCTCCCGTCGAGGACGTGCCAGAGAGCTCCACCGGCAGGAACAAGAAATCCAGGGCCACGCCGCCAGAAACCAAGAAGGTGCCCGTCAAAGAGGATGGCACGGGAGGGGCTTTCACCATAAGCTCCACCCTTGACAACAAATAGGAAGACGCGCTCGTCACCTTCCTGCGGGCGAATG
Organism: Aegilops longissima; assembly: GCA_021605205.1. Classification (NCBI taxonomy): domain Eukaryota; kingdom Viridiplantae; phylum Streptophyta; class Magnoliopsida; order Poales; family Poaceae; genus Aegilops; species Aegilops longissima. The sequence continues at coordinate 79,941,343 of CM038679.1, forward strand.
TCGATGTGTTTACATGGCAAGCATCCGACATCCCCGGTGTTCCCAGGGAGGTGATTAAGCACCACCTTGCTGTCTGTCCTCATGCGCGGCCCGTCAAGCAGAAGGTCAAGAAGCAAGCTCTGGAGAGGCAGGAGTTCATCACGGAGGAAATCAGAAAGGTAGAGGCGGCAGGTTTGGTGAGAGGAGTACTCTATTCAACGTGGTTGGCCAATCTGGTAGTGGTGCGCAAGGAAAATGGGAAATGGAGGCTGTGTATTGATTACACAGACATCAATAAGGCCTGCCCAAAGGATCCTTTCCCGTTGCCGCGCATTGACCAGATTGTTGACTCCATGGCTGGGTGTGACCTCTTATCGTTCCTGGATGCCTACTCAGGATACCACCAGATCTTCATGACAAAGGAAGACGAGGAAAAGACAGCATTCATCACCCCATGTGGTACATATTGCTTTTTACGGATGCCTTTCGGGTTGAAGAGTGTTGGCTCGACCTTTGCAAGAGCAGTCCAATTTGGTTTTGAGCCCGGCTACATAGAAATATGGAAGCTTATATGGATGACATAGTGGTCAAAACCAAGGACAAAGCAACGCTTCGTGCAAGATCTGGAGAAACATTTGGGAACCTGCACAAGATCAACCTCAAATTGAACCCCGAGAAGTGTGTCTTGGCGTCCCGTCCGGCAAGCTTCTCGGGTTCTTTCATCCCAAATACAGATTGAAGCAAACCCAGATAAGATCAAGGCTATTGAGCAGATTGAGACACCCAAACGGATCAGGGCGTGCGTCGGCTCACCGCTGCGTTGCTGCCATGAGCAGTTCATCTCAAGTCCGCGGGCGTGCCCTTCCTTTTTCAAGATCTTGAAGAAAGCGGGGCGATGGAGTGGACCCAGAGGCCGAGGCAGCGCTGCAAGATTTGAAGAAATACCTCTCCTCTACCCGGTCTTGGTTGCGCCCAAACCACAAGAACCATTGCTGCTTTACCTAGCGGCAACGAATCAGTGGTTAGCGCCGCACTAGTGGCGCAGAGAGAAGTTGATGAGGAGACAGCAGCGCGGCAGAAGTCGACGGTTGGCGGGCGGAACCCTCCCGGCGGGGCTCAGCCCGCAAGGCGGAAGTCCCGGCAAGGCTCGGCCCCGGCAAGACTGGCGCCCGTGCGATGGGACCCACGCGACCAGGTGAAGAAGCGTAGAATAAGAAAATGGTGCAGCACCCAGTTTACTTCGTCAACACCTAGGTTTCTTCTGGCCCACCGCCCTCCAGGATGCGACGACACTAGTAACCAAGTGTGAAGCGTGCCAGTTCCATTCGAAGAAGCTCCATCAACCAGCTCAAGCCCTTCAAACTATCCCTCTCTCCTGGCCCTTCTCGGTCTGGGGCAACATATTGGGCCCTTTCCCCCATGTTGTCGGGGGCTTTGAGTACTTGTACATCGCAATCGACAAGTTCACAAAGTGGCCAGAGGTGGAAGCAGTGAGGAAGGTGACAGCGCAGTCAGCCATCAAGTTCTTCAAGGGACTAGTGTGCCGTTTTGGGGTGCCCAACAGGATCATCACCGACAACGACACGCAGTTCTAAAGCCATGCCTTCATGCAATACATTGAGGATCTCGGCAGAAGGTCTGCATTTTGCTTCCGTGGCACATCCACGAACAGCAACCCAGCGGAGAGAGCAAATCTTGAAGTCTGCGAGGCTTAAGAACGAAGACTTTGACAGGTTGCGCAAGAGTGGAAGGCTTTGGATTGACGAGTTGCGGCGGTTCTTTGGTCGATCGAACAACGCCAAATCGAGCCACCGCCGGACACCTTCGCCATCAGTTTACGGGCGAAGCAGCTTCTCCCGGAACTCATATCTGGGTCACCTCGAGTGCTCGCTTATGATGAGCTTGAGCAAGAGCGATTGCGGCAAGATGACGCGACGCCCTTGAGGAAGATCGTCTCCGGGCGGTCAGGAGAGTAGCACGCTACCAACAAGCCTTGCGCCGCTACCATAGCCGCAAGGTTCATGCCCGAGCTTTGAGGAAGGTGACCTTGTTCTTGACGCGTTCGATCGGCCAAGAATTCCAACAAGTTGGCGCCAAAGTGGGAAGGCCCTTATCGGGTAACACGAGTCACCGGTCCGCGCAGGTCCGGCTGGAGACCGAAGATGCCATTCCAACGAGCAACTCCTGGAACATCGAGCATCTCCGCAAGTTTTACCCATAAGGCGCGGCTTGCCGGGCCTCCCTGCAAGCTACCCTTTTGTACGAGCCTTGCCGGCAAGGCATGTAACCCTTTGTACAAAGCCTGGCGCAGACCCTGAGCATAAATAAACGAAGCGCTGGCGCCCTAAGTTATAGCATGCATGCTAGGTTGAGTCTCGTCCTTGGTTAGGGTTGATAGTGCTTAGCGGCGGCTAACCCCTAGCTTAGAGGTCGAGTGCGCGTCTCTCTGTTCTTCTCTATCTTCTTTGGTTCACAGGACACATGAATATCCTTGCCGAGCTGCTTTGGAAGAAAGGGGACGGACCGGCGTACGGGTCCCGGCAAGCCAATACTGCCGGGGGGCTACAAGGGCGAAGATCCACCCGCGGCAAGCCAAAGTTGCCGGGGGCTGCAGATTCAGATAAGTTCTCTATCCCTTATCATGCGTTTCGTTATGGACTGGGGGATGTGAAACCTCATTTTATCCTTAGGCTACCGTGCTCTCCTCATTCCGGACCCTAGGACTCGTCTCCTGGGACCGAATTTGGTCGTAGTCGCGGCAACAAGGAAATAAAAGAAGGAGCCTAGGCCCACCTCATCCCTGCCTCCGCCAAGGGCGTGAGAAAGGTTGAGAAAAGTGAGGGGACAGCAAGGTTAGTTGCCGAAAAAACGTTTATCTTAAGGATAACGAGGATTCATTCCTTGTCGTGGGTTCCACCCGTGAACGAAAATCCCGGCAAACATCCCTTTTTCATTAAAAAACATCCCGTACACGTACAGTTCATACAAAATGAAAAACATGAGCAAGGTGATTATAAGCTTTAAATTCTACTAAGGCTCGAAGGCTTACAAACTAAAAAGAGATAAGGTGCCCGTAATCCCTTTCTTGTCCCTCTCCTCAGGAAATGGAACAAGAAAAGCAGGAGGGCAAAAGGGGCGCCTAGGCGAGCTACGAGTGGTAGAAGACACCAAGAGAACATCTTGGTGACCATACAAGGGCTGGATGGTGATGGCGACGCCGGAGGCAGAGCTCGAAGACGAGGCGGCAGGACGTCAATATGTGACGAAGGCATCGGTGCCCGCGTACTCCGACTTGATGGCCTTGCCACCCGCCCTCTTCCTCTTCCGCAGCCTCCCAACGCCAGCCGCTCAAGGAAACAACCCCAAGAAGTTCAAGGAGCCGGCGACACGGATGATGGGGTCGCCGGCGCCGCCCGGAGCGGCGCTTGACGCCTAGTCAGACCCGTCATCCTGCCGCCCGCTAGCCTCGCTGTCGCTGCCGCTGTCCTCCTCGTCACTCTCGCTCGAGGAGGAATCTTCGTCATCAGAAGAGCTCTCCATGCAGCACCTTACGCGAGTCCCGAAGTGCCCGAAGATTTTGACGGAGAGGAGGCCACCCTCCATTAGTTTGAAATGGAGCGTGAGCCCATCCGTCAAGCTATGGAGGCGAGCGAAGGTCTTCCACCCTCGATGAAGATACATGACGTGAGGGGCAGGGAACTCGACATCGACCCATGTGCCGTTGTTCCCACAACCCCTCATATGCAGCCGCAACGCCTGCAGCGGATCCAGCTCCATCTCCCGCGCGAATGGAGTCAGGAGGCGAAGGCGACGACGCGGTGGCCGGCGCAGCCTGACGAAGAATTCGCAAGGGTTGTCCCCGGCGTGGCCCTCCATCGGAGGAGGGGCTGCTGGCGGAGGCGAGGCTGATCTGCCGCCCCGTCCTCCTCTCCCTCGAGCACCACGATGGCCTCGACCTCGCCCCCTCCCGCTTCCTCTAGCGGCCGGCTCCGCCGCTACGGGCTCTTGGGGAGGAGCGACGCGTTGTCTGGTCGAAACCCTCGCCACCACCGATGAAGCATCACCACGCCCCCTCGCCATGGCAGAAGGAAGAAACAAGAATGGGGAGAGGCAAATGGCAGAGGGTTGAGAGGCACCGTTCCTCCCGCTCCCCTCTTTATAAAGGGGTGGGGGCGAGACTCGCCGCCTTTCTCGGCCAATCCGCCCATCGAAGTGGCGGCGGGGCCGTCGAACGCCCTCCCCGCTCCATTGAAGGCGCATGGGAATCGACCCACGCGCGCGCACGACTTCCCATGTCCCGCGCACCTGTCATTTGCTCTACATTATGCATGCGGCAAACGTGGCGCAAGGGGCACGCGTAGTGGGACGCATGGAGCGATGGTTCCCAAGCGGGGGCAGTAAATGGGAGGCAGCCCTGCAGTCTCAAAAAGACACGCAAGCCGCCGCTTTACTGTCCACCGCGAAGTGATGCCAGCATGCTTCCGTCACGCGCGCGCGCATGACCCCCACGTCGCGCGTTCAGCGCGGGCCATGGAGAAGCGCAGCGGATGGACCAGTTATCGCAGTAAAATCCGCCCTCCTGCCCGCGCACCGTTCTGGGCCTGGCCCAACAACGTGTCGTGCTTATGTGTGGCCCAGGCCCGGGGTCTCCTGTCGGTGTACAAAAGTAGGGGCTCTCTTTTTGACCCCTTTACTTGTGCACGGGCAGTCGGAGCCGCCCGCCACGACCACGCATAATAGAGTAGGAGAGGGAAGCCGGAGGGAAGCTGAAGGCACAAGACAAATAAAGCAACGACAAGGACCAAGGCCACAAGGATCGGATGGGCGAAGCAGGTTTTCCCGGCAAGGACCCGTCTTGCCAAGCAGCTCGCATACGCCAAATGAAAGCGAAGCCACCCTTGAGCCCACCAACGCTCAACCGACGCATTAGGACAGGGCTCGGGAGGCACTTCCGTGGTGGCATGCAGATCTTTGTGAAGACAAAGAATAATCAAGATCAAGTGAGGATAGGAAGGCAATCATCCTCACCGAAGAAACCCACAAGATCCCCGGAAAGATCCTTGCCGGGGACGCCTACGCGCCACGGCAAGACCCTTGCCGGGCCACCTGGCAAGGCCCCCGCTAGGCGCACCGGCAGGGCCACTAACAGGCCCGCACCAGCCAAGTCTTCGTCGCCGTTCGCATGCAGCTGCCGACCCAACCAGCTGGGCAAGCACCTGCGTGGCAACATGCAAACCTTCCTGGAGGCTTCACCACCGCGCCACCTCAGCTGCCTGCCTGCCTACATGGCACCACATGCATCGCTGGCCAGGGCGCGTGTCGAAGCAAGGAGGAGCGGCGACGGATGGGACGGGCCTCGCTCCCGTCCCTAATAAAGTGAAGGGACACCTAAGCCTCGCATTAAATGCGCTTTGTCCTGTAACAACAGCGATAAGCTCACAACGCTGTAGCACTTTCCAACTCTTGTGTGCCACTGTGGCAGCCCCTTTCACCTATAAAAGGAGGCCCATGGCGCACGAGAGAGGGATTCGGCTTTTGGAGCTCGTTACACCCCGTAGCTAGCTCAAGAACTCAGAATACATCCACCAAAGCAGGACTAGGGTTTTACGCATCCTCGCGGCCAGAACCTGGATAAACGAACCGCATACTCTCTGTCAGATCCGCTCTTCTCTCAACCCCGTGCCCCGCAACCGCAGTAGGGATCCTTGTGATCCCATAGGTGTCGTTACCACCGACAGATATTCCTTGGTTGATTTATAGAATGCTCTTTGCACTTCACTTATATCTTTTGAGTATGGCTTTATAGAATGCTTCATGTGCTTCACTTATATCATTTGAAGTTTGGATTGCCTGTTTCTCTTCACATAGAAAACCGCCATTTGTAGAATGCTCTTTTGCTTCACTTATATTTGTTAGAGCACGGGCATATCTTTTGTAGAAAGAATTAAACTCTCTTGCTTCACTTATATCTATTTAGAGAGATGACAGGAATTGGTCATTCACATGGTTAGTCATAAAATCCTACATAAACTTGTAGATCATTGGATATGATATGTTTGATTCCTTGCAATAGTTTTGTGATATAAAGGTGGCGATATTAGAGTCGTGCTAGTTGAGTAATTGTGAAATTGAGGAATACTTGTGTTGAGGTTTGCAAGTCCCGTAGCATGCACGTATGGTGAACCGTTATGTAACGAAGTCGAAGCATGGGGTGTTCTTTCATTGCTTTCCTTATGAGTGGCGGTCAGGGACGAGCGATGGTCTTTTCCTACCAATCTATACCCCTAGGGGCATGCGTACTAGTACTTTGCTTCGATGGCTAATAAACTTTTGCAATAAGTATATGAGTTCTTTATGACTAATTTTGAGTCCATGGATTATACGCACTCTCACCCTTCCATCATTGCTAGCCTCTTGATGCAGTGCATTGCCCTTTCTCACCTCGAGAGTTGGTGCAAACTTCACGGTGCATCCAAACCCGTGATATGATACGCTCTGTCACACATAAGCCTCATTATATCTTCCTCAAAACAGCCACCATACCTACCTATCATGGCATTTCCATAGCCATTCCGAGATATATTGCCATGCAACTTCCATCATCATCATATACATGACTTGAGCATTTATTGTCATATTGCTTTGCATGATCGTAAGATAGCTAGCATGATGTTTTCATGGCTTGTCCGTTTTATGATGTCATTGCTATGCTAGATCATTGACATCCCGGTACACCGCCGGAGCCATTCATATAGAGTCATATCTTTGTTCTAGTATCGAGTTGTAATATTGAGTTGTAAGTAAATAAAAGTGTGATGATCATCATTATTAGAGCATTGCCCCATTCAAAAAAAAAGAGGCCAAAGAAGCCTAAATAAAAAAAGGGGCCAAAGAAGCCCGCAAAAAAAAGAAAAAAAGAGAAAAAAAGAAAAAGGGGCAATGTTACTATCCTTTTACCACACTTGTGCTTCAAAGTAGCACCATGTTCTTCATATAAAGAGTCTCTTGAGTTATCACTTTCATATACTAGTGGGAATTCTAACCTATAAGGATGCTAGCCAACTTGCCTCCACAGAGCTCCCCCGATTGGGGCTTCATTGGCCGTTAGATCTTGGTCAATCCGGTCTTAGGATTCATCGGAGGCGTTGGATGCTCGCTGCTTTCGCTGCTCATTTTAACTGCATGGTAAGTTTGTATGGCCAATGACCGGTGGGCTCTTGTATCGTGCGTATTGGCTGGGTAGGTCCTTGCGTGCCACGTGCTCGTCGCACAGTTTGCGGGGGTGTGGGGCAGGTCGTGCCCTCGAAACCCTCTCAAGCAATCCCCTCGCCTTCACGCCACACCCCTCCCCGCCTCCCTCCTCGATCTCTCTCCACAGCATGAAGCCATCAACCCTAGCCCCCTCCCTCTCCCTCGCGTGTGCCGGTGTGCGTGAGTAATATGGCGGCGGCGGGGCTGGTGACCATGAGAGGATGCCATGTGCTAGCTGGGTTGTTCCACGGTGAGGAACGACCGCGCTGGACGCTGTCCTACCCAGCCACACATGGCTTTTCACGCAGATCAAATCTGCCATGGTAAGGAGGGCCAAGATCAGACAAGGTGCGCCTCAACCACGCATTCGTCTTCCACCTGCTTGCTGATAGAGAGATAGCGGCAGTGGTGGGAGGAGCCTGGGTGGAGAGGGGAGAAGTGGGCGAGGGGGTGCAGAGCCAGGAGGTGGGGGTCGCCGGGTGAGCACAGCCAAGACAGGCCTGGTGCCGTCATTGCCAGAGCAGAGTGGCGGACCACAAGGGGTGCGATGGGGTGGCCGGGAGCGCGTGGCATCCGGCGATACAGGCGGCTCCCAAGCAGGGAATGCAGCGGCGCTGGCCTCTCCTCTCCCTGCGCCGCCGCTGTCCTGCGTCGTCACTCACGTCCCCAAGTGCTTCTCTCCACAAATGGTGCCACCATGTCCAGATCAAGTCAAGCGCCAAGTGCAGGTACCTCCTGATTTGATTTTGTTTAGCATTTGTGTGGAGCTTGAATCAGATCTGTGTAACTTGGAGATGCTTTTTCTCTGCACGGATACTTGCAGACATATGGAGGAAAATTAGTTAGTAATGCCCATATGAATTTGAACGTATAATTCATAGATGTCCTTCAATTGCATTACAATGATGACATGTTTGTTGTTGTTCATATTTCCGACAGGAAAATAGAACACGTGCACTTAACTTGTTTGAGGAAATTCCATCTCGAAACAAGATTTGATTAGGACTTGTGTTCTTGATGCTCTATCTGCGGCTAACTCACTACAACAGCACAGATGTAAAGGGAACCCATCGTAAGAAACACGGGTAAAAAGGCATTTTCCTTGTTCTTACAGTTTTGGGTTCACATTTACCTTGAGTGTCTCTTTTTTTGGTATGAAATGGATTCAACAACCAATTTTATCTTAAGACCAAACTATCAGTAAGGAAGTGCAAACTGAGAGAAGTGGGCAAAATAACTTGAGCAAAGAGCTAACTCTATGAAATGCTACTTTTCCAAAGTGATTTGTTGTGGCACATTAATTTTTCAAGAGGGAGCTTGAAGTTTTAATGCAGATAGGAAGTTTCATTTTATTCTTATCCACATGCTTGCTAAATTTACATTTTTAATTTCATTTCTTTCTGGAAAGAGGCAACCTTAAACAATTTGATTTTTTTTACCAGAATCCCTCTAAAACCAACCAGCTACAAATATGAAATGGCATTGCATTAGTGGTAAGTTCATATGCGTATTCTCCGTTTCTCTGGAATTGGTTGAAAGTGTTTCTTCTGCTGTCGATTCAATCACTAGGTTTGTTGCCTTTGTTGCTGAATTTTGCATTGCTACTGGAAGACATTGCATTGTTGAAGGAGTCCATTGGGGACTGGGGTCAATGGCTTACAACATGGGCAGGCGCGTGCGCTTCATGATTGTTGTTGGTTAACTGAGAGTATATGATGCTTCGAAGAAATGATGTGCATAATTCAGACTAAATCTTGTTGGTGGCAGTGAGGAGTTCCTTTGGCTGCAGCACTTCGACTCTTTATCATTGTCAAAGTTTGTTCAGTTTTTCTTCTCATATTTTTTTGTTTGTTTCGGTGTGCTATGTGCATCTTGCTGGTGACCCATGCATGAGTCATGCCTCCCCGTTCCGCTGTCCATAGAAATATATTTTTCTCTTCATCACCTCTGACTTTTATTAGCTCGAGCCTTCATAAGAGGAAGTATACGATCTGTTCTGCCAGCTTTAGATTCTTATAGATTACCCAGGTGTCGTTTATGGGTTGGAGTCATTAATTCATGCCTATATTTGAAAAAAAAATCTATATGTGCAAAGAACTGCATTATTCATGCTGACATTACATTTCTCTTTTTCGGACTGGCCTGCTAATGGTAGCCTCATGTCTTCTCCGCATAGAAATTATCTTGAGGAAGTTTTAAGTACTAAATTGAAGTAGTACTTTGGTGTGTACTCAGAGAAGATGCTACCAGATTATTTGTTCTTACTTACGGTGGTAGCTTCTTCTCTGTGTAGAAATTATCTTGACGCAACTAAGGAAGACATTGGTCAGGTATTTTTTTCATTATACACTTCACGATGTATGCACTAATTTCTTCTTAGCTAAACAAACTTGAATCTTACAAATGGTGCTTGCAGGTCCATCGACATTGTCGTAGTGGTCACTTTATTGCAGTGTCTTATTTTCAGATCTCATGTTCCTCAAGGTAATGGACAAGAATGCGTTTTTGGTAGTATGGCACCATTACAATATATTTTCTACTATGTCGTTCGTTTGTTATGCACCATCTTTAAGGAAGCATAGAGAATGTTTGTTTGCCATTGTTATAAATCTGCATCTGCATATTATTTGTAGATTTATGTTTGGAAACACCAATCATGGTAATGTTTTTGTGTGTGTAGAAAGATTTGCATATTTCATATACTAATACAGAAATTGAACAATTGTAAGAAATATGGTTGGTAGTTTTCTTAAGAAGATAATTGTCATGTTATATGATATACTATTAGGTTATTTGTAGTACTATTGCATTTTCTTATATAGTTACACTAATTTAATGTGTAGGTGACAAGGCATTGGAGCCATGATTTACTTAGTAGCTTTATTGGCTGGCATCGAACTATTTGGTGCTACAACTATTGTAAATGTCTAACTTTGTAAGATATTCATCATTGGTTCATCATAGTATGCTTAGTTCTGTGCCTTGTTTCAGAGGCTTGCTCTCATCCCTCAGTACTGCTCTAGACAGGGAACGTTGATGACTCCATACAGGTAACTCTTTTGAAATCATTGACAGTATAAATATACAGTTGTGTGATTAAATTTGAGGTTATTTATAGTTCTTAAACCAGCATATACTTTCATTGCCTTTAGAGCACAATTTATAATCAAATGGAAACGGCATACCTTCCTTTACTTGGAACATGGCATCTAGCAGAGGAAGATGAGTACTATATATGTATATCAGTATATAGCCAGTTCTAAAAAAGGTTTTTGTCTATGGCTTTCGCAAGATCGGCTTTTTTTCCAATTGTGTTCAAGATGAAAGAGCTTCTTTGGCGTGTACAGGAGAATAGGCTACATATTCTTGAAATGCAGCAACTTCCTAAACAAACCATGGTGATGTACTCTTTGTCGCTGATTTATTGAGATCCAGCTGAAAATAAGGGGAGAACAAACATCATCCTGCCATTCCAGTTATCTCATATTTATTGAGAAAAGTTACACAGTTTGCTATTGCAAAATACTAAAATTCATGTATGTATCTGGCTTCATTATGGAGTATAAACAAAATCATTGAAATTCTTATGTTGAGAAAAGTTCAATGGAATATTATTATTATGTGTTATGAAGGTCATACAGAGAATATTTGTAGTGCTATGAATATAAATTAGGATATATATGAAGGTCATACAGAGAACCCTTGGTTAATGCATTGGTTTTTCTTTCCCATCCAAAATGATATTTGAAGCTAAGGATATAGTATGAGATGCTTTAGGGGTTTAAACAATTGGATAAGATTAAACACATGTTGTGTCGGATTGCAGTCCTTCGTCCAAATTTTCTTGATAATGATACACCATTTGGCGACATGTTTTAGAAAACTTCAAATTCCACTAGAGATTATTTATTTTTATGACACACAATTGTGTAGCTGTGATCAGTGAGAGTTTAAGTTATAATGGAAAAAGGATCAGAAATGCGGTTTGTATGACCGAAAACATCTTAACATATGGTTTATTATTTATTATGCTCTGTGCTAGTGAGATCGGTTAGTAATATTACACATAATACATTTTTTCCAGTTGGGGCCCTCACCCTCTTAAGCATGTTTCTGTTGTATACTGGTTAGTTGTCATAGTGCATGTATTTGAGGCCATCCTCAGGTCTCCGCTCTTGTACATTTATCTTGCTACTTTGTTGTTCAAATTATTATTTCGGAAACTATTTGAACTCTTCTGAACGCCATTTTTTCTTATTGTTTTTCTTTATAAGTTTCTCCAGGATGGCACTTTCCACCTGGAAAAGCATCAAGGTCGGCGATCCAATCTGTGTTATATAGGAATCTCTTCTTCGATTGAGGCATGGTAGCAGATGATGCATCTGTTATATGTGTGCCAGAAGAGGGATCTGGTTGCTTGATTCTATATGCACATTCTATAAATAAAACTTTGGAATGTAGCTTTGAAATTGTGTTCTCTGTGATCTCCCTGCCAAACAATATATTATCTTCTGGTTCTTTAATCTTTGTTGTACAACCTATAACTATACAATATATTCTTTGTAAACCAACTTAAAAGCTGTGAAATGATGACCACGTCTGCTAAGACAATCTTGATATATTTTGTTGGGTCTATGTTTCTCTACTGAACTACAGGGAATCACCTGTTGCTGAAACATTTGCCCAGGCTATGTTTCTCTACTGAACTTTGTTGTTGTTGTTATTGTTAAACCATGGGTTTTCTTTTCAATCTGGACATGCCTTTAGTGGGTCTCTGCCCCATTTGGCGCAACGGGTTCACTAGTTTTCATTATAGAACTTAGCTTGTATATTCCAACGATGGGCTTCCTCAAATGCCCTAGGTCTTCATGAGCAAGCAAGTTGGATGCACACCCACTTAGTTTTAGTTTGAGCTTTCATACATTTATAGCTCTAGTGCATCCGTTGCATGGCAATCCCTACTCTTCACATTGACATCAATTGATGGGCGTCTCCATAGCCCGTTGATTAGCCGCGTCGATGTGAGACTTTCTCCTTTTTTGTCTTTTCCACATAACCCCCATCCTCATATTCTATTCCACCTATAGTGTTATGTCCATGGCTTGCGCTCATGTATTGCGTGAGGGTTGAAAATGCTGAAGTGCGTTAAAAAGTATGAACCAATTGCTCGGCTTGTCATCGGGGTTGTGCATGATTTGAATGCTTTGTGTGGTGAAGATGGAGCATAGCCAGACTATAAGATTTTGTAGGGATGAGATTTCTTTGGCTATGTTATTTCGATAAAACATAATTGCTTGGTTGGTATGCTTGAAGTATTATTGTTTTTATGTCAAATGATAGACTATTGCTTTAAATCACTCGTGTCTTAATATTCATGCCATGATTAGATACATGATCAAGATTATGCTAGGTAGCATTCCACATCAAAAATTATCTTTTTTATCATTTACCTACTCGAGGACGAGCAGGAATTAAGCTTGGGGATGCTGATACGTCTCCGTCATATCTATAATTTTTTATTGTTCCATGCCAATATTATACAAATTCCATATACTTTATGGCAACTTTTTATGCTATTTTTCGGACTAACATATTGATCCAGTGCCAGTTCCTGTCTGTTGCATGTTTTATGTTTCACAGAATATCCATATCAAACGGAATCCAAACGGGATAAAAACGGACGGAGCTTATTTTTGGAATATTTGGAAAATTCCGGAAGAAAAATCCACGCGAGACGGAGCCCGAGGTGGCCACGAGGCAGGGAGGCGCGCCCCTGACCCTCGTGGGCCACCCGTAAGGCGGTTGATGCCCTCCTTCGGCCGCAAGAAAGCTAATTTTTGGTAAAAAATCACGGTGAAGGTTTCAGCCCAATCGGAGTTACGGATCTCCATATATATACGAAACGGTGAAAGGGCAGCAGAAGAGAATGCAGAAACAGAGAGAAACAGAGAGACAAATCCAATCTCGGAGGGGCTCTCGCCCCTCCCACGCCATGGAGGCCAAGGACCAGAGGAGAAACCCTTCTCCCATCTAGGGAGCAGGTCAAGGAAGAAGAAGACGAAGGGGCCCCCCTCTCCCCTTCTCTTCCGGTGGCGCGGGAACGCTGCCGTGGCCATCATCATCACCGCAATCTTCACCAACAACTTCACCACCATCATCACCAACTCTTCCCCCTCTATGCAGCGGTGCAACCCCTCTTTTACCCGCTATAATCTCTACTTAAACATGGTGCTCAACACTATATATTATTTCCCAATGATGTATGGCTATCCTATGATGTTTGAGTAGATCCGTTTTGTCCTATGGGTTATTTGATGATCAAGATTGGTTTGAGTTGCATGTTTTATTATTGGTGGTGTCCTATGGTGCTCCCCGTGTCGCGCAAGCGTGAGGGATTCCCGCTGTAGGGTTTGCAATATGTTCATGATTTGCTCATGGTGGGTGGCGTGAGTGATGAAGCCTGAGACCGAGTAAGTAGGTTGTTTGCGTATGGGATAAAGAGGACTTGATACTTTAATGCTATGGTTGGGTTTTACCTTAATGATCTTTAGTAGTTGCGGATGCTTGCTAGAGTTCCAATCATAAGTGCATATGATCCAAATAGAGAAAGTATGTTAGCTTATGCCTCTCCCTCAAATAAAATTGCAATAATGATTACCGGTCTAGTTATCGATTGCCTAGGGACAAATAACTTTCTCGTAACAAAAAGCTCTCTACGAAAGCTAATTTAATTGGGTCTTTAAATAAACAGCCCCTAGCTTTTTATTTACATGCTCTTTATATTCTTGCAAACCTATCCAAAAACACCTACAAAGTACTTCTAGTTTTATACTTGTTCTAGGTAAAGCGAACGTCAAGCGTGCGTAGAGTTGTATCGGTGGTCGATAGAACTTGAGGGAATATTTGTTCTACCTTTAGCTCCTCGTTGGGTTTGACACTCTTACTTATCGAAACAGGCTAGAATTGATCCCCTATACTTGTGGGTTATCACAGCCCGACATGATAAGACATAAATGCCCTTCAATGATATGACCGTTAGGTGGGTAGATATTTTGGGACAGCTGGCGCATAGCACAGCAACGGTCGGAAATTTGAGGATCAAATTCCTCAGGGCTATCATGTTCCTCACTCTGTAGGCAATCCGCACTGGCAAATTCCTAACTCCTCAGTCAGAACAAATTCCTCAGAGACCAGAAGAACTTCGTCTCATCATCAAGAATATGACTGAATCTGTATGAGATTTCCAATTGCTTCACTCAAAGGGATTGGTAGGTGTAGGATTTTGAGTTGAGCATCACATGGAAATTTTTCCTTAGTATTTTCTTGACCCCCTTTAACAGTACGGTGTTTCCTATGACTCAAGAAAGAGAAAAATGAAACTACGAAAACAAAAGTCTTCACGCTTCATGTACCTCGAATGAATACCAAGTCTTCAAGGTCACACCAATTTCTTCACTTTCAAAGTCTTTAGGAAGTTTTCAAAAATCCAAAGTCTTCAGAAGAACTTCATTTTCAGGGGTCGACTTTCTCTGTAAATATCGAACTCCTCATTGACTTATAGACATGTGTACACTCATAAACACATTAGTCCCTTAACCTATAAGTCTTCAATACACCAAAATCACCAAGGGGCAGTAGATGCACTTGCACATTACAAAGATAATCTCACTATTATTTGTGTTTTCATGCTTTACAGATATTTTACGTAATCACAATGGATATAAGAATGCGCACATCAGAAGAATATTGCGGAACAGTTCAATGGGTAACAAACTTGGTATCAAGGGATTGAGGTCCATTGTGGATGCAATGAAACCCACATGCTCCCGACCTATAGATTCATATTCAGAATATGATCCTAATGACTATTCTGAGCTCAAGGAGTCAAAGGCAGATGGCCTATCATGTTCACCCAATAAGGTGCATGTTCTAATTTGGCAAGGTTTTATTGGTTGCACATATCTTACATAAGGTGTCTTGCATTTCTTTTGCTTCGTTGCACCGCCATCTGCTTAGTTTACTCATGATATATGTGAAGATGCCATGCCCATCCATTATCAACACCTATTCCATTTGTCGTCATACCATGTTTTTCAATTCAAATGTTGTTCTTGTGTTTCAGACATCCAAAAGGAAGAGGGTGATTGTAGAACCTGAAGGAGTACAAGCAAAGTCCTTGAAAAAGGTGGTGCTACCGGAGAAATCACATTGCACCCGACGTATATTGGCGATAGAACCAGCGCCGCAAAACCTAGGTTATCGCAACTATGCTGGTCGCTGTTTGCTCTTGTGAGTACCTATTGTCCTATCGCTGTCCTTATATTAATACCTGGTGGATTATGTGACATCATTATGCATTATAGCTTGCTTATCCACTGTTTGCTCCAAATTATCAGATATATATTAATGCTTAAATTAATGTAGAATAAACCCAATGCTTATGAAGAAATTTAGTTTTGCATTGTTCTTGTAAGTATCTGTTGTCCTTCATCACTATACTTATATTTGTCAGCTAGTTCTTCATGTACACTTTGCAGCTTATTTTCCCTTGTCCTCCATTTTTTTACACATCAGATCTATATTTACTCTTGCCAAAATATTGAATAAAACCAATGTTATTGAAGAAGTTTAGCTCGCATTGCTCTTGTCGATGCCTTACCTCAGATATCTTTGTATTTACATTTGTACTCTGCATCTTAAGTTAAATAATCGCCATTTGTTCCTATATTTTCACATCTATATTTACTCTTAACAAAATGTAGAATAAAGGCAATGCTCTTGAAGAAGAGTGTACGGTAAACTTCCTGAATTGCCCCCCATCAATATGGACAAGGGCTTTATAGAGCCTGTCTTCACTACTAATGTAAGTTCGTCCTCCTCGAGCCTTCAAACTATGAACAATGGTCCGGTGAAGCTGGCCGCTCCTGCACAATGCCATTTCCTGTCGTCTCTATGAACAATACCTGTTGTGTTAATGCTATTTTAAACCATGTCTCTTTATTTTTGACAAAGAAATGAGATGAATTGACAGCGCTGATGCTTATACGTGCAAAACCTGTTATCTACCTACTTGTTTCTCTTTTAGGATGACGGGACTTCTGCTAGGAAGAACTGCCACAATGATAGTGAGACGAACACATTGTTTGTCCCTCTAACATATATTCCAAAGAACAAGGCAACACATCTTGAGGGTAGGGATACAACCACAAAGTCATATCTTGATATAGTGTCGAACTTACTCAGTGACACAAGCTCGACGAAGTGGCCGCCTGAATTTGTCTGACTTCTTCAGTCTAAAATTCAAGTAGAAAGACATGCTTCCGCTCAAATCCGACTGGAACTCCAATCTCTATGCAAGATTAATCGTAAGTACATGACGTCTATTGATGCTATGCACCTTAAGTTGGTGGATATAAGCGTCAAAGAAGCGTAGTCTCATCAGGTTGCTAAGCTGCTTGCGCTGCAGCTCCTGGGTCGGGCTAACCTTTCTTGAACTATGTTGAAGTGTTGTCGGTTCTGTCTATTATTTTGTCGGCCTGTTAAGTTCCACTGGCGGCGACCTGTTAACTTCCGCTGGTGGCGATTGGCCCATGAATCTGCTGTCTGGTTGCCCTTTATTATTATCACCGGCGGCGAACTTTGATGCCCAGGGGATGTAATAAGCTAATTTCTTTGTTGTATAGTCTAGGTTTATTCTTCATCACGATGTTGTAATTTATTTGTTGTTTCTGCTGTCGTCGCTCTGAGAAAAGGTCGTAATCTTTGATCGGCGCGCAATGAGCCAATAGGTTAGGTTTATAAAATAATAATTTCTGTACTAAAACTGGCCGGCCGCCAATCGCTAGTACGGGCCTGTTGGAAATATGCCCTAGAGGCAATAATAAAATGGTTATTATTATATTTCCTCGTTCATGATAATTGTCTTTTACTCATGCTATAATTGTGTTATCCGGAAATCGTAATACATGTGTGAATACATAGACCACAACATGTCCCTAGTAAGCCTCTAGTTGACTAGCTCGTTTATCAATAGATGGTCACGCTTTCCTGACCATGGCCATTGGATGTCATTGATAACGGGATCACATCATTGGGAGAATGATGTGATGGACAAGACCCAATCATAAGCATAGCACAAGATCGTAGTTCGTTTGCTAGAGCTTTTCCAATGTCAAGTATGATTTCCTTAGACCATGAGATCGTAACTCCGGATGCCGTAGGAGTGCTTTGGGTGTACCAAACGTCCACAACGTAATCGGGTGACTATAAAGGTATACTACTGGTATCCCGAAATTATCTGCTGGGTTGACACGGATCAAGACTGGATTTGTCACTCCGTATGACGGAGAGGTATCTCTGGGCCCACTTCGGTAATGCATCATCATAATGAGCTCAAAGTGACTAAGTGGTTGGTCACGGATCATGCATTACAAGATGAGTAAAGTGACTTGCGAACGAGATTGAACGAGGTATTGGGATACCGACGATCGAATCTCGGGCAAGTAACGTACCAATTGACAAAGGGAATTGTATACGGGATTAATAGAATCCTCGACATCGTGGTTCATCCGATAAAATCATCGAGGAGCATGTGGGAGCCAACATGGGTATCCAGATCCCGCTGTTGGTTATTGACCGGAGAGTCATCTCGGTCATGACTGCATGTCTCCCGAACCCGTAGGGTCTACACACTAAGTTTCGGTGGCGCTTAGGGTTGTAGAGATATTAGTATGGTAACCTCGAAAGTTATTCTTGAGTCCCGATGAGATCCTGGATGTCACGAGGAGTTCTGAATGGTCCGGAGGTGAAGATTTATATATAGGAAGTCCAGTTTAGCCATCGGAAAGTTTCTGTGTCACCAGATTGTACTGGGACCACCTAAGGGTCCCGGTCCACCGGTGGGGCCACCTATCTCGGAGGGCCCCATGGGATGAAGTGGGAAGGAACCAGCCTGGTGGGCTGGTGCGCCCTTGACCTCCCTGCGCCTAGGGTTGAAACCCTAGGGGGGGGCGCCCACTTGACTTGGGGGCAAGTCCCCCCCGGCCGCCCCCCTTGAGATGGGATCTCTAGGGGCCGGATCCCCTGTGGCCCTCAGATAAAGAGGGGAGGAGGCTGCGCACCCCTGCCCCCTGGCGCCTCCTCTCCCTCCGCAACACCTCTCCTCTCGTGAGCTTGGCGAAGCCCCTGCCGAGATCGCTGCTACTTCCACCACCACGCCCGTCGTGCTCTTCGATCTCCATCAACCTCTCCCTCCCCTTGCTGGATCAAGAAGGAGGAGACGTGTTCCCCAATCGTGACGTGTGTTGAACGCGGAGGTGTCAGTCCGCTCGGCACTAGGATCTTCGGTGATTTGGATCACGACGAGTACGACTCCTCAACCCCGTTCTCTTGAACGCTTCCATGTGATCTACAAGGGTATGTAGATGCACTCCTCTCTCTCGTTGCTAGATGACTCCATAGATTGATCTTGGTGAAGCGTAGAAATTTTTTATTTTCTGCAACGTTCCCCAACAGGGCCGAACCTGGGCCTACAATCATCTTGGGCCATTAGTTAGGTCTAGTTTTAATCTGGCCCACTATTAGTTTCGGGCCTTTAGAAGGTCGAGTAAACCGCTTGCCTTAATTGGGCCGAAAAAATAAATAGCTTTTTAACAGATTGAAAACTAGATTCAGCCTTAATTGTGGTGAACAAATCACGGGCCGACATCGCGCTGTAATATAAATCGGCCCATTATTGGCCCATTCGGGTGACGGGCCATTAACAAGGTGAAATGTTCTTGGGTCTTGGCTGACCCAATTACATGACACGTGGGAAGCATGCCGGATGTATGACGGGCCTAAATTAGGCCCAACACTCTGAAGGGCCTTTAACGGGCCGATAGGCAGTTTGGGATAGAATGTATCCATGAAGACTACGGGCCGTTAAGAGGCCAAAAGTAACTATGGACCATGATTAGGCCCAGGTGCAACTCGGGCCTTTAAATGGCCGAAAGTGAAACCGGGCCAAAAGAGGCCCATATGTACACAGGGCCGCTGATAGGCCGAAACTAATATCGGACCGAACTGTTAAACATGCCATTAAGAGGTCGAATAGCAAATCAGGCCGTCAATGGGCCCAATGGCACATTAGTTGTTAAAAAAGGTCATATCTGTTATGGGACGTAATTTGGCCCAAGAAATGAAAGTCAGTTAATGGGTCGGATCAGGTATGGACTGTAATTTGGCCCAAACTATTGCAGGATGTTAACGGGCCAGATTTGATATGGGTCGTAAACTGGCCCAGAATATTGCAGTTATTTAACGGCCCGTATTTGATGTGGGCTATAATTTGTTCCAGAAAATGTTAGGCTGTTAACGGGCAGGCCCATTAGATCTGACGAAATCTTGTGGGCCTGTTCCTGGGCCGGCTTTTAAACCTATATGGGCCTATATTGGGCCGCCCCACGTGTCAATGTTTCATTGGCGGTTCTTGACAAATGGACGGTTGACATATGTCCCAATGTTGAGCCGACACGTGGATCGTCGACGAATGAGAATTTTACACGTGGAAAATCGTCATTGGTCCGGGCTGTTAACGGGTTATCGGATCCAAACCGGAACCCGATAGCTTAACGGCGACCAGTTATGGTGGATGCCACGTGTCGGTTAACCTTGACGAAAGCACTTCTATGACGCGCGGTTTATCGTCATGGAAGTGGACACTTCTATGATGATAATTTTGGTAATGTCATGGAACACTTTTACGACAGCACAGGTATGACTATCTTGATTCCGTCATAAAATCGGCATGGATGTACATGCATGACAGAAAACATGACCTACTGTGACAAACGCGTATCATCACGGAAGTGTATTTTTTTTGTAGTGCTGGTACCTGGTCTTCTCGCGCCCCTCCCATGCGAAGGCTGGCGAGGAAAGGTATGAAGGATTTCGGATTAACCTCATCGCCGCCCATGTTTCCTTCATGAGGGCCGCTCACACGTCAAGGGGGACCCCTCAGCATCGCGACTCAGGGGCCTCACTAGTCACGTAGCCCCTTGCCCTTGGTTTCTTCCTGGCAATCCGGAAGTCCCAATGGCGGTCAAGGTATGCGCCGGGCTAAGCACAGCCGACGCAGAGCACAAAGGCAAACAAGAAGGAAACCAAGCACGAAAAGGAAATCACAGAGTTCAAACAGTTATTACAGGCACCAAATGTTTTGCAAATTCAAACAAGTCTTACGCCTCCACAAGGCATGATAAGTGTCGCAGGGTAAAATCTAGGAGGACGGGTCATCATCGCCATGGCCGTCACCGCTGCTTTTCCCAGTCATGGCGAGCTCACCAGGTGGCCACAAGCCTGGGGTGCGCCCTACCCCCTAGGCGCGCCTCCAAGGCTTGTGGCCCCCCTAGCAGGTCTCCGGTGCCCATGTTTGGCTATATGGAGGGTTTTACCTAGAAAAAAAATCAGAAGATAGCTTTCGGGACGAAGCACTGCCGTCTCGAGGCGGAACCTGGGCATGAGCAATCTAGAGCTCCGGCAGAGCGATTCTACCGGGGAAACTTCCCTACTGGAGGGGGAAATCGAAGCCATCGTCATCACCAGCGATCCTCTCATCAAGAGTGGGTCAATCTCCATCAACACCTTCACCAACACCATCTCCTCTCAAAACCCTAGTTCATCTCTTGTATTCAATCTTTGCCTCAGAACCTCAGATTGGTACCTATGGGTTGCTAGTAATGTTGATTACTCCTTGTAGTTGATGCTAGTTGGTTTATTCGGTGGAAGATCAAATGTTCGGATCCTTAATGATATTCAATGCCCCTCTGATCTTGAACATGAGTATGCTTTTTGAGTAGTTACGTTTGTTCCTGAGGACATGGGAGAAGTCTTGTTATAAGTAATCATGTGAATTTGGTATTTGTTCTATATCTTGATGAGATGTATGTTGTCTTTCCTCTAGTGGTGTTATGTGAATGTCGACTATATGACACTTCACCATGATTTGGGCCTAGGGGAAGGCCTTGGGTAGTAATAAGTAGATGATGGGTTGCTAGAGTGACAGAATCTTAAACCCTAGTTTATGCGCTGCTTCATAAGGGGCTAATTTGGATCCACATGATTCATGCTATGGTTAGATTTATCTAACTCTTCTTCCATAGTTGTGGATGCTTGCGAGAGGGGTTAACCGTAAGTGGGAGGCTTGTCCAAGTAAGGACAGCACCCAAGCACCATTCCACCCACATACCAAATTATCAAAGTAACGAACGCGAATCATATGAGCATGATGAATACTAACTTGACAATAATTCCCATGTGTCCTCGGGAGCTCTTTGCTTTATATAATAATTTGTCCAGGCTTGTCCTTTGCTATAAAAAGGATTGGGTCACCTTGCTGCACCTTTGCTATACTTGTTACTTGTTAACTGTTACGAATTATCTTATCACAAAACTATCTGTTACTGATAATTTCAGTGCCTACAGAAAATACCTTGCTGAAAACCGCTTGTCATTTCCTTCTGCTCCTCGTTGGGTTCGACACTCTTACTTATCGGAAGGACTATGATAGATCCCCTATACTTGTGAATCATCACTAGTATGTCACTTCGCGATGCCTGGACAAGACTAGGAGGCGAGGGGCACCAAGAGCTAGTGAGGGCTCCTGAGAAGCGATGCTCTAGGAGCCCCCCTTTGATGTGCAAGCGGCTCGCGCAAAGAAAAAGGTGCCAGCCTTCACCGAGGTCGTGAGAAGAGGGGACTCTAGTGGTGACAGTCGCGTCTCGTGAGGTGGTTAGACTTAGCTTTTGCGGAGAGCGGTGCGGAGTGAGCCACGACTCACGAGGAATCCATGCGGCACTTGAGGCGCACCTCTCAAGGCTCGCCCCGAAGCCTTCATCTCGCGAAGCCTTCTAGATGGGCGGCTAATGCTGGTCGAGACGCTGAGACCTTGCATGCGGGCTTCGAGCGCTGGCCCTCGGGTAATCGTGCATGTTGACAAATTTCACGATCACGGGAGCGGCGCTTACGACGTCGCTCCAATGTATCTATAATTTTTTATTGTTCCATGTTGTTTTATTATCATTCTTCGATGTTTTACAAACATTTTATAGCAACTTTATATCATTTTTTGGGACTAACCTATTGACATAGTGCCCAGTGCCAGTTGTTGTTTTTTGCTTGTTTTTTACTTCATAGAAAATCAATACCAAACGCAGCAGAAATTTTTGGAGATTTTTTTGGACCAGAAGACATCCAGTGGGCCAAAGAAGTGCCAGAGGGGAGCCCTGAGGGGGGCACAAGCCACGAGGGCACGCCTGGAGGCCCAGGCGCGCCCAATGGGTTGTGCCCACCTTGGTGGCCTCCCGCACCGCCTCTTCGCCTTGTAAATTCCCAAATATTGCAAAAACCCTAGGGAGTCGATAGATCAGAAGTTCTACCGCCGCAAGCCTCTGTAGCCACGAAAAACCAATATAAATCCCATTTCGGCACCCTAGCAGAGGGGGAAATCATCATCGGTGGCCATCTTCATCATCCCTGCGGCCACCATGATGAGGAGAGAGTAGTCCACCCTCGGTGCTGAGGGTATGTACCAGTAGCTATGTGTTTAATCTCTCTCTCGTGTGTTCTTGAGATGTCATGATCTTGATGTATCGCGGGTGAGGGAGTCCTGGACTAGGGGCTGTCCGGATAGCCGAACTATCATCACGGCCGGACTCCAAGACTATGAAGATACAAGATTGAAGACTTCGTCCTGTGTCCGGATGGGACTTTCCTTGGCGTGGAAGGCAAGCTTGGCGATACGGATATGTAGATCTCCTACCATTGTAACCGACTCTGTGTAACCCTAACCTATCTGGTGTCTATAAAAACCGGAGGGTTTTAGTCCGTAGGACGAACAACAATCATACCATAGGCTAGCTTCTAGGGTTTAGCCTCCTTGATCTCGTGGTAGATCTACTCTTGTACTACCCATATCATCAATATTAATCAAGCAGGAGTAGGGTATTACCTCCATCGAGAGGGCCCGAACCTGGGTAAAAACATCGTGTCCCTTGTCTCCTGTTACCATCCACCTAGACGCACAGTTCGGGACCCCCTACCCGAGATCCGCCGGTTTTGACACCGACAGCGGGCTTTGTTAATATAGTTGGATCATATGGTGTTTTCCCCTCTCTATCTTGTTGTGAATTGAGTTTTCCCTTTGAGATTTCGTTCTTATCGAATTGAATACTTTTATGGATTTGAGAACACTTTATGTATGTCTTGCTATGTATACCCGTGGTGACAACGGGGTATCATATTGATTCACTTGATATGTGTTTTGGCACTCAACTCGTGGATTCCCGAGGTGACATTGGGGTAATCTTTTGCTATTCATGTTGATCTCCGTAAGGAGAAGTAGTTTAAATATCATCCTCCCATCAAAGTGAAAGTAGTAGAACCTATTAAAGTTGAAGAAGAAACCATTACTTATAATGTTGAACCTATTGTTCATACTGCTTATATTGAGAAACCACCTTTTCCTGTTAGAATAAAGGATCATGCTAAAGCTTCAACTGTGGTCCGTAAGAGTTATACTAGAACACCTACACCCCCTGAGCAAATTAAAGTTGAACCTAGTATTGTTATGGTTAAAGATCTCTTGGTCGATAATATTGATGGGCATGCTATTTATTTCTGTGATGAAGCTGCTAGAATTGCTTAACCTGATACTAAAGATAAACATATACATGTTGTTGGCATGCCTATTGTTTCTGTTAAAATAGGAGATCATTGTTATCATGGCTTATGTGATATGGGTGCTAGTCAATTCCTTATACCTTATACCAAGAAATTATGAATGATGTTGCACCTGCTGAGATAGAAGATATCGATGTTACTATTAAGCTTGCTAATAGAGATACTATATCACCAATTGGGATTGTTAGAGACGTTGAAGTCTTGTATGGGAAAAATTAAATACCCTACTGATTTTCTTGTTCTTGGTTCCCCACAAGACAATTTTTGTACCATTATATTTGGTAGACCTTTTTTGAATACTGTTAATGCTAAGATAGACTGCGAGAAAGATATTGTTACTGTTGGTTTAGGGGATATGTCTCATGATTTTAATTTCTCTAAATTTCGTAGACAACCCCATGATAAAGAATTGCCTAGTAAGGATGAAATTATTGGTCTTGCTTCTATTGCCATGCCCCCTACTGATCCTTTAGAACAATATTTGCTAGACCATGAAAATGATATGTTTATGAATGAAATAAGGGAAATAGATGAAATATTCTTTAATCAGGGGCCTATTTTGAAACACAATTTGCCTGTTGAAATCCTTGGGGATCCTCCTCCACCCAAGGGTGATCCCGTTTTTAAGCTTAAACAATTACCTGATTCTTTGAACTATGCTTATCTTGATGAAAAGAAGATATATCCTGTTATTATTAGTGATAACCTTTCAGAGCATGAAAAAAAGAAATTATTGAAAACTCTTAAGAAGCACCGTGCCGCTATTGGATATACTCTTGATGATCTTAAGGGCATTAGTCCCACTCTATGTCAGCACAAAATTAATTTGGAGCGTGATGCTAAACCAGTTGTTGATCACCAACGATGGTTAAATCCTAAGATGAAAGAAGTGGTAAGAAATGAAATACTAAAGCTTTTGGAGGCATGTATAATTTATCCTATTGCTGATAGTAGATGGGTAAGTCCCGTTCATTGTGTCCCTAAGAAGGGAGGTATTATTGTTGTTCCTAATGATAAGAATGAATTGATTCCACAAAGAATTGTTACAGGTTATAGAATGGTAATTGATTTTCGTAAATTGAATAAAGCTACTAGGAAAGATCAGTACCCTCTACCTTTTGTTGATCAAATTCTAGAAAGACTATCCAAACATACACATTTTTGCTTTCTAGATGGTTATTCTGGTTTTTCTCAGATACCAGTGTCAAAAGATGATCAGGAGAAGACCACTTTTACTTGCCCTTTCGGTACCTTTGCTTATAGACGTATGCCTTTTGGTTTATGCAATGCACCTGCTACCTTTCAAAGATGTATGACTGCTATATTCTCTGATTTTTGTGAAAAGATTGTTGAGGTTTTCATGGTTTATTTCTCCGTTTACGGAACTTTTTTGATGATTGCTTAAGCAACCTTGATTGAGTTTTGCAGAGATGTGAAGAAACTAATCTTGTCTTGAATTGGGGGAAGTGTCCCTTTATGGTTAATGAAGGTATTGTCTTAGGGCATAAAATTTCTGAAAGAGGTATTGAAGTTGATAAAGCTAAAGTAGATGCTATTGAAAAGATGTCGTGTCCTAAAGATATCAAAGGTATAAGAAGTTTCCTTGGTCATGTTGGTTTCTATAGGAGGTTTATTGAAGACTTCTCTAAAATTTCTAGGCCTCTCACTAATCTCTTGCAAAAAGACGTTCCTTTTGTTTTTGATGATGATTGTGTAGAAGCATTTGAAATACTTAAGAAAGCTTTGATTTCTACACCTATTGTTCAGCCGCCTGATTGGAATTTACCCTTTAAAATTATGTGTGATGCTAGTGATTATGCGGTAAGTGATGTTCTAGGACAAAGAGTTGATAAGAAATTAAATGTTATTCATTATGCTAGTAAAACTCTAGATAGTGCCTAGAGAAATTATGCTACTACTGAAAAAGAATTTTTAGCAGTTGTATTTGCTTGTGATAAGTTCAGATCTTATATTGTTGATTCCAAAGTAACTGTTCACACCGATCATGCTGCTATTAAATACCTTATGGATAAGAAAGATACTAAACCTAGACTTATTAGATGGGTTCTCTTGCTACAAGAATTTGATTTACATATTATTGATAGAAATGGAGCTGAGAACCCCGTTGCAGACAACTCGTCTAGGTTAGAAAATGTTCTTGATGACCCATTCCCTATTGATGATAGCTTTCCTGATGAACAATTAGTTGAACGGTAGTTACCGGTGTATTGACCCAAGGTTGGGAAGTTACCAAGTACTCCTCGGATGTCGCGGACCCATGCCCAGTTGAGGATGCCGTCATGAACCAGACGCCTGTTCCGAATGCGCCGGGTGACGAGTTTGTAGAGGATGGGTGCGATCTCGCCGATCGATTTGCCATCTAGCCAATGATTTGACCAGAAGTGGCATGTCTTCCCATCGCCCAACATCCAAGTGGTGGAAGCGCGAAAGGTGTCCCGAGTAGCAGCATCCTCCGGCAAAGGCAGATGGTGCCATGGTCGGGAAGGATCGGTATCCCGAAGCCATAGCCATCGAACCCTGAGTCAATTGACCGGTAGTTACCTTGGGTCAATTGTCGTGGATGACGAGCCCTCGGAGATCAAGTGGCCGACAGACCTTGGGTCAATTGACCGGTAGTTACCTGAACGCGCCTCCTTATGACCATGCCAGAGGAAGTCCCGGATTAAGCGGGTGACGAGTTTCAGGATAGTAGGTGCAATCGCCATGGCAAGGAGCAAGTGAATCAAGAAGGCAGATAGAACGTGTCGCACGAGGGCAAGACGCTCACCGCTCGTGAGGAGGGATGCTTGCCAGGTGCCCAACCGCTTGGCAATCATGTCGACTAGGGGCATGAGCGTCGAGGAGGGACTTTGCGCACCGATAGTAGAAGCCCGAGATAAGTTATGGAAAAGGCAACAACATGTAAGGTTAGGGACTCGCCAACACGCTAGGACACATCCGGAGGGCAGCAGATGGGTAACCAGTCACTTGGCGAAGTTGGTGTTGAGGCCAGATGCCTTGCCGAACAGGTGAAGAATGGTGCGCACTGCCTAAAGATCGCGATTGTCGGGATGACAGAATATGACGACATCATCCGTGAAGAGGGAGATGGTACACGCCGTGTGCCTCGTGGTGAGACGCTGCAAGACCCCGTGCAGAACGCCCTGCTGCACCATGGTGTTGAGTACGTCAATGATGACGGACAAACAACATGGACGAGATAGAGTCCCTTGCTGTAAGCCGCATGCATGATCAATATGTATTTTCTGTTTTAATTCTCATATTATTAATCCGTAATTCATGTCCATAAATCAAATTTGCAGGCAATTGCGGCAGCAAGTGGGGGTTGTCCTAGTTCCTGGTTGCAATTGGATCCATAGTCCTTGCACCGAAAAGAGTTATTCAGAGGAGTGAACAAAGCAGAAGAAAAAGGTGAGTCATTCCGTTCCTCCTCCTACCACCAGCACCAGGTCTCTGTTTCTCCAGTCTCCCCACCGTCCTCCCTCATCCCAAATCGAACCGCCTCCCCGTCGCATCGATCCCAATCTGACCATCCCCAAAACCCTAACCCTCACTCGCCTCCTAGCACGGCGGCGAGTCACGGCGGCGGAGGCGTGAGATGGTCGCGCGGGCGTAAGCATTTCGGAGGCGATCGCGGAGGTGGGGGCTTCCTGTGACCCGCCAGCGGTCTCGCTGGTGCCGGCCCGTGCCCGTGGGTATGGCGACGTCGTCGTCGGCTGGCGGGGGCGGTGCCGCCGGGGGCGCGCCTGGACTCAAGACTTACTTCAAGACTCCCGAGGGCCGGCATAAGCTGCAGTACGAGAAGACCCACTCCCCCTCCGTGCTGCACTACAACCACAGCTCTGGTGGCAAGACTGTCTCCGAGGTATGAAAGGCGGCGACTCCGCGGTACCGGCGATCACGTCCCGGGGTTTGCGGTTAGCGCGCGGGTTGGGACGGGGATTGGGATCTCGATGGGTCGCTCGGATGGGATGGGGAATTGAGCTGTGGCGTTGGGTGTTGACCTGATCAGGTGCCGGATTCAGGCGTGTTTTTTTTTTCGCGTATCTGGTTGGGTTTTATTTGGTTTTAGTTAGGGTTTCGGGTAAGTTTTGGATCGTGGCATTTTTTGTCAGGTTACTGTGCTTCTGGTAAGACCGGCGTCCTCGGTTGCAAGTATTAACCGGTGACCATTTATGGAACCTCGCAGAGTGATGAATTTAGAGGGGTTTCTTGTTTGGGATTCTAACTGGATAAGCGATTGTTTTAGTTATTTGCTTGCTTCGTGATGATCGACTTCATTGCGATTTATATTCCTGTATATTATGAAAAGTTAAGATTACATCAATAACTTTTCACGATGGCAGATGACAGTGGCATATTTGAAGGAGAAACCAGTGGGGCAGGGCTCTACACCGTCAACACCAAGTTCCAGCAGTGGCATGCGATCTGCAGCTGCAAGACTGCTTGGTACCGGGAATGGGAGCCGGACACTTAGCTTTGCAGGCAGCAACGGTGTCAGCAGGGCTGTTTCAGGGAGCAGCCGTGTGGGTGGCGGCGTTGGTATGTCAACGGGCGTTGGTGGATCTGCCGTGGCGAATTACGATGGCAAGGGAACATACATCATCTTCAATACCGCAGATACACTGTTCATTAGTGATCTCAACTCACATGACAAAGTATTAGTTCCCTTGTCCAATGCATGCCAAAGTTTTACTTACAAATATGCAGCCTTGCGTTTCTCTGATCAAGTTGTTAATTGCACCAGGATCCAGTAAAGTCCATCCACTTCAGCAACTCAAACCCAGTTTGTCATGCATTTGACTCGGAGGCCAAAGATGGGCATGACGTGATTGTTGGATTATGGTCAGGAGATGGTCAGTGCTTTCTTTTTGGAATGCTTTGTTCTTAGAATTGAACTCTGTTCTGAGACCGAGACGAGTTATATGTGTCCATTGTGCAGTCTATTCAATGTCATTGAGGCAACAGTTGCAAGATCCTGGAAAGAAGCCTGTTATGTCTCAGCATTTTATCAATAAAGACAAAGATGGAACTGCCAACAGGCATGTTTGCTTCCTTTGAAATAATAATGGAAGTGATAAATTTGTATGAGAATTACCTTACAAGTAACAAACTTTTTCTTCATATTTTTGTTTTATGCCACATCCTGAACACACTATTGTTTTAGGATAACTATGAAAGATGGTCTGACTCAGAGTTTCCTTTTGTGCATTATTAGAAGTTGTAACTTATAGGAAACTGTTGCTATTATTAATGGGTAAGGACTAGGGCCGAAAACTTCATTTGAGCTCCTCATTTTGATGGTGCTCAGTCGATAGTAGCAAACATTTGTTTTGCTTTATGCCTGGCAACATGCTTTGTATTGCATGTCTTTTCATGCTGCCTGATTCAAATTGGCATGTGAGAGATGTCGACATTCCCCTGTTTTGAATATCCCTTAATGCCACCCTACCATGGTGGGTCCGATAGTTGTCCTGTTCCTCTCTTCTTTATGAAGTGTGCGAGGAGTGTTTAGTGCAAGCATCTTGTGTGTGTGTGTGTGACGGGGGTGGGGGACTGGTATGAATAGCTGAGGTGATATACATCCCTTGGCTAGTCAGCATCTAAAGCGAATATTTAGACATAGGTTGTGGGACTATCTATATAGATGTAAATACTGGTTGAAAAAACTTGAATATTTGCAACTAGTTCAAGTTTGACTTTACTAGATGCCGTTATTGCAGCCGCTGTACTTGTGTTGCATGGGTTCCAGAGCGTGAAGGCATTTTTGTTGTCAGCAATGCTGATGGGAATCTGTATGTGTATGACAAAGTGAGTGCCTACTGTCATCGAATTTTGTTACAAAGTAATCATACTCCATTATGCCAAATCTAAACCAATTATTTTCTATGTCCAGTCCAAGGATGGAAGTGCTGACTGGGCATTTCCAACTGTAAGGGATCAAAATCAGCTGATGATTTCACATGCAAAGTCCAATAAGGTATCTTAGGGCACTTGATTTCTGTTTAAATAGTTATGGCATTTGATTTTTTTTTTCACTTAAAAAAGTGTACATGCATGGTCATTTATGCTGTCATGTTTAAACATTTGGTAATAGAGAGGTACTTGTTCTGGAAACTTTTTGAAGGAAATAGTTACCACCTGTGCATCTGTGAAAACCGATGCCGAACATGCAGTAGCTGGACTACTAACACAATAATTTGTTGGGTTCGATATCCATGATGTATATGCTTGTAATATCAGTTTTATAATCATTTTTTAGTTCACTATTGGATTTTATGATCTCTAGTTGTTTATCACTTTGTAACATCCCTTAAAAGGTAGAATGATCCATCAGTCATTTTAAATGTATTGTAGCATTTTTAAAAACTAATGGTAGCATTTTCAGCATCAGCATGTTGTAAGTCTGTGTCAGGGATGCTGAACACAAATAGAGTGTGCATACGCCCTTGCAAATATTTGTCAAATCTTGTTTTATTGCACATGAAAGCATTTTGTGGAATATCGTATCCAACATCTCTAAAACTCACATAAATTTGAACATTCCAACGTCTTTTGATGCTTTATTGAAACACTCCAAAATAATATGTATGCAAAAACCTTAAGTCAGCTGTTGCGGCATTTGAGATAACATTTACAACAACTCAAACTAAATATTGAAATAGCCTTTGCTTGCAAAAATAGACTTAATTGCTACATTATCTTGTGTAACATCTGCAACAATGTAAACTAGATATTATAACATGCCGGAAAAGAATGTCTGCAACAAAGTATGGGAGTCATGAGGCTTGCCCCACCCATGCGACACAATAACCCTCAAATTACTCTGGTTTAATTCATCTGGGTGAAGTGTATGACAATTTAATTTGTACCGGAAACAAGGATGGTACCGTTTTCCCTTTTTACATGAGTTCTTCGATGACAAGAACAGTTCTTCTAGGGAAGAGGAATACCACATTTACTTTCGTATAATTAGAGAAGTTCCTCTAGGGAAGAGAACACCACATTTACTTTCTTATAATTAGAGAAGTTCCTCTAGGGAAGGGGAACACCACATTTACTTAACTACAATTAAGTTGATCGCATGTTTATTTTCTTTGCTATCTCATGGTTGAAATTATGTGTCACGAACTTGGTAGATATGTGAGACTATACATAGTGCAGTAGTCTCCATTTCTATGTAAACTGTGAAGATAGACCAGTATCCTGGGATTACGGATCATATATGCCCCAGTTGTTGAAGATGGCAGAAAATTAATTTTCCACAAGCTCATTCTCGTGTTCTTACTTAGTAGTTGACGCGTTCAACACAAGCTTCATGTGGTCGAACTGTCCTCACACTTGCTAGTTGACATAGAGCACATACTGTTTATGCTGGGTCAATCTGTGCATCGGATTTAGTGCAGTGGTGTTTACCTGTCACTTGGTTTTTATTTCGATCATATTAGGAAATGCCAAGTTCTCAAGTAGCATCACTTTACCAGCAGACCATACTGGAACCAGTACTAAGAACCTGGAAGTTACTATTTTTTGCTATGTTCTTTTAATGCTGCAAAACATTAATTCAAGGAAACTCAAGAAATTCCTGAACATGATGAATTTAAATTTGTAGCTGCTATCATTGATTATGGGATGTAAATAATGCTGCAGAGCAATCCTACTGCAAGATGGCACATCTGTCAAGGTGCAATCAATGCCATTTCATTTTCGCCGGATGGAGCTTACATGGCAACTGTTGGGCGAGATGGTAATTTTGTCTAGCCAAGAACGAGAATTGACATGTGCTAAAGGTTTACTGTTGGTGACACATTGTACTTAAGTTGTTCGATTATATGCAGGTTATTTAAGAGTATTTGACTTCGCGAAAGAACAACTAATATTTGGTGGGAAAAGTTACTATGGTGCTCTTTTGTGTTGCTCATGGAGGTAAACTGCCAATTGCATTTACTGTTACTCTGGCATTTGGTGCCAATTTTGTCGCATGCCTGCACCTACCTTTTACTAACTAGTACTCCCTCCGTTCCCAAATATTTGTCTTTCTAGCCATCTCAAATGGACTACAACATACGGATGTATGTAGACATGTTTTAAATTGTAGATTCACTCATTTTGCTCCGTATGTAGTCATTTGTTGAAATCTTTAGAAAGACAATTATTTAGGAACGGAGGGAGTAGTTCAGATATGATGTTCACAAAAACAGAAACTCATATATCCCTATCTTTTTGCGCAATTGCATCAGTTCTGCTATTGACTGATTATTCTAGGATTGTATATGAGCTTATCTCTTGTAATCTTGTTTCATCTGTGAATCACATAACACCATTTGTAAATTAACTTTTTAGATCTTCATAAGAAGTGGCCAATTTTACATATGAAACGGTGCAAGAGCAGTAGCTAAGAGCATCTCCTGCCGTTCGCCCCCCCCCCCCCCCAGGGGGCTTGAAATATCGCCGCCTGGGGGTGAACCGGCGCTAAAATCGGCTTGGGGGCGATTGAGTTCCCAACCGCCGCCCCCAGGCACCGATATCGGCCCAAATTTGGCGCAAAGTTGCCCACTTTCGGCGCAAAATTGGCCCGCTATCGGCACAAATCGGCCCATATTCGCCGTGCTTCGGCGCAAATTCAACAGAAGCTATTTTTTATCACATAGTTCATCACAGAAAGTCAATAGAAATCAAATAGTTCAACAACAAATAGTTCAATACAAATTATATAGTTCAACAAATAAAAACTCATATTTCATCACACGTCGAGCTAGGCGTTGCCCTTGAGCCTCCATAGGTGCTCCACCAGATCCTGCTGCAGTTGTTGATGCACCAAAGGTCTAGGATCTCCCGACGATATTGAGGAAGGCCGTCCGAGTTGCTTGTAGGTGGTGATCAACTTGGGCAAGAGGACCTGCATGTAATATGGTTCGATGTCAAACACCGGCTCTTCCCGCCGCTCTCAATGATCATGTTGTGCAAGATGACACAACAAGTCATGATCTCCCACATTTGATCTTTTGACCAGGTTTGAGCGGGGTACCGGACAACATCAATTCGAGATTGGAGCAAACCAAATGCCGCTCGACATCCTTCCCCGCAAGCCTCCCGAACCTTCGCAAAGTGGGAGTACTTGCCTCCTCGCCATGTGGTTTGAGATAGTCTTCACAAATGTGGACCATCTCGGATAGATGCCATCTGCTAGGTAGTATCCCTTGTTGTAGTGTCGCCTATTGACCTCGAAGTTCACCAGAGGAGAATGACCTTCAACAAGCTTGGCAAAGACAGCGGAGCACTGCAGTACGTTGATGTCATTGTGAGTTCTTGGCATACCAAAGGAGTGCCAAATCCAGAGGTCGTGTGTGGCCACTGCCTCAACCTCAAGTACCACACTGCAACCGCCTTTGGCGCCTTTGTACATCCCCTGCCAAGCAAATGGATAGTTTTTCCATTTCCAATGCAGATGCTTCCAAGCATCCCAGGAAGTCCTTTTGCTGCATTCTGAGCTAGGATCCGAGTAGTGTCTTCAGCATTGGGTGATCGCAAGTATTGCGGTCCAAACACTGCCACCACTGCCCTGCAGAACTTGTAGAAACACTCAATGGTTGTGGACTCGGCCATGCGTCCATAGTCTTCGAGTGAATCACCGGGAGCTCCGTATGCAAGCATCATCATAGCTGTCGTGCACTTCTGGTGTGAGGTGAATCCAAGTGTGCCGGTGCAATCCTTCTTGCACTTGAAGTAGTTGTCGAACTCCCGGATGGAATTCACAATCCTGAGGAAGAGCTTTTGGCTCATCCGATAACGGCGCCGAAATACTTTGTCGCCGTGCAATGGAGCGTCGGCGAAGTAGTCGGAGTAGAGCAAGCAATAGCCTTCCAATCGATGCCTCTGCTTCGCCTTCATTCGGCCCGGCGCCGAGCCACCTCGCCACGGCTTTGCATTGCTTGCGAGTAGGCTGGCCAGGGCGGCGACGACCATGAGATGCTCTTCGTCCTGGGCGTCGGCATCGGCTTCCTCCTCCAACAGCGCCGCGAGCGCCTCCTTGTCGTCCGAGTCCATGGCCGAGCAGACAAATCGCTGAACACCTGGCGGGCGTGGTAGGCGCGCAGCCGCCGGTATCCTGCCGTGCGTGGCCGGAGAACTCGCCCAGGAACGGGGTGAGGATGCCGCGGCGGAACCCTCTCTTTTCCGGCGGGGGGAATGGCCTATCTAGCGGTGGTGGGGGGTGGTCGGCGCCGGGATTGGCAAGGCGGCGGGAGGGCGTGTGCGAACTGGGGGAAGGGGGTGCGAATCTGGACGTGCAAAGGTGCGTTTTCGCCTGACAGTGGTGGCCCAGATGCTCTTTTCCCTTCCGCCGGAGCCCCCAAGTGCCCCCCAGTGCGCTGGGTTCGGCCTGGGATCGCCGGCCCCAAAAAGGGGCCGAGCTGGCGGATTTCGGTGTCTTGGGGGCGCGACTCGGGCGTTTTTTCGGCGCCGGCGCGAAAAAAGTCGCCCTGGGGGGCCTGTTGGGGGCGCGGCTGGAGATGCTCTAAGTGTTCCTGTGATGGATAAATTCTATAGAAAACTAGCAGAAACATAGTCGGTGACTTGGTGCAGCATGCTTGTCATTTTCTTGATTATATCTTAAACTTCAATCATTCATCATATAGAACACAATGTGTCTGCATCTAGAGATGATGTCTGTTAGTTGCTCGATAAGAACTCGCAATTGCAGGCTACCAAGTAAGGTTTTTAATTAACTATAAGAAACTGGAGGGACATGGATTGATAATGGCACATTTTGTACAATTAGCCATGATTTCTGCTAGCGATAAATTGGGGCACGGCAAGTTCTTGGAAACACAGCACATGGTTGAAAGTTGAAAGATCTTATACTGAAAGTTTGCCTGATTTGGTTGCTAGCAAATTGCTGTCATTATTGATGGTATATACTGTATAAAACAGAAGTTCGTCATTGTCCACCTGCTTATTGAAAGTTGTGTTGACTTGGCACTTCTGCTTATGCTTTTGTACATGAATTGACTACCTTGTTATGGCAAGCGTCTGGAATCCCAGCTTTTGAGATGTCATGGAATCAAACTTTAAAGATATCATCATCTGATACAACATTGTATCAAAAATTCATATTTGTACTC
Source organism: Aegilops longissima (assembly GCA_021605205.1). NCBI lineage: Eukaryota > Viridiplantae > Streptophyta > Magnoliopsida > Poales > Poaceae > Aegilops > Aegilops longissima. The sequence goes on from CM038679.1 coordinate 79,976,436, forward strand.
GAGGCTCTCCTGGCCTTCTCTGTCCTGACGTTATTGGCTTATTTTCTTATTTGGTTTCACAGGAAGTTTGATGAATATCGTGTAACATTCTAAGTAGTGATGTATACTTGCATCCAACTTTGCATGTAGTCACAATATAGCTAGTCTTGCTTGTACCATTGTCCTGATGTAATTGGATTTATTTGTGCCATTTCACAACAGTTGTGATTTGTGAAGCTAACGTTTTTACCACATGATTGTATTACAGCATGCCCTTGAAGATGTTAATAATTTGGCTTGTTTGTGCTCTCCTGTTACAGTGCGGATGGAAAATATATATTATCAGGTGGGGAAGATGATCTTGTGCAAGTATGGAGCATGGATGACAGAAAGATGGTTGCGTGGGGCGAGGGGCATACATCATGGGTGCTACTATCATTACATTTGTTTTTGTGCAGCATATTGATGCTTTTATCGGAACTTCCAATTTTGATGCAGATCTCCTTTTCTGTTGCAGGTTAGCTCTGTTGCCTTTGATTCGTATTGGTCCCCTCCAAGTTCTGATGACGCAGGAGAAAATGTCATGTATCGCTTTGGTTCTGTTGGCCAGGTACCAGTAAATTTATATGAATGAATGAATTTGTTAATCTGGGCCTAATTTGTAACTTTTATGGTTTTTGGCGGCTAGGGCTGTTGGCGGCTAGGGTTTCCGGCTCCTCTGGGAGCCGGGCAATAGGAGATAATATTCTTCTTATTGCTTAATTCTCAAAGAGTCTTACAGCCTATATTTATAATCTAAATAACTTGCATAAGAATAAATCCTAAGATAACTTGTGGGCTAAGATTGCCCGGTGGGCCTAGCTAAACCGAACCGGCCATAACACTTCTCCCCGCCTGCACAAACAGCTCGTCCTCGAGCTGTAACGTGGGGAAACTCTTGCGGAACTCCTCGAGGCGATCAACCAGCGTCAAACACCTTCTCGACAGCTGGGGCGGCTAGGTCGGCGGCGTCCTCCGGAATGTAGTCTGCAACCTCCAGGTAGAAGAGTCGGCGGGCGTGGCGGGCGTGTAGGGTTCATCGCAGTTGAAGCACAACCCTTGGCGGCGACGCCGAGTATCTCGGTGAGTGAGCCGGCGGACAGGCGTGCCGCGGTCGCGGCGAGGGCGCTTCGCGGAAGCTTCGCGCAGCCGACCTTTGGGCGTAATCCGGCGAAGGTAGCGAGCCGCCGCCCGGATGATGAGTCTCGCTGAATGGCCACCGCACGGCGCCGAACGCACGGGCGTAGTACATGGCCGTTTGAAGGTCGGGGATCCGGAGCTCGACGTCCATGCGAATATGGTTCGTAGACCGCCCACAAATAACTTTGGCGCTGAGTCACGGAGACGCCGGCGCGTGGCACGCCAGGCTCGGAAGCGGTCGGCGTAGTCTCGCACCGTGGATGTGAAAGGTAGCGCCGAGGGCCGCCATCGGCTCTCGCGGATAGGAGGCCCGAACCGGAGGAGACAGAGCTCCGGCGCCCCATGGTGGCATGCCGCCTCGCCCCGCCGAGGCGTAGTACAGTCTGCGCCGCGCCTCGAAGATGATAGGGCGCGAGCGAGGTACGATCCGGCGAAGCGCCCGCTGCCCTTGAAAGAACTGTTCGCACTGGTTGAGCCAGTTGAGGGGGTCCTCCGTGCCCTCGTAGATGGCGAAGTCCAGCTTGGCGAAGCGAGGGCGCTGCCCGCCGTTCGGGACGGCGCGATCGCCCGGCAGCGCCAGATGCCGGGTCGAAGCGCCGGGCGAAGTTCGCCGAGCTGAGGGTGATCAACCCGTAGGGAGGCGTCGGGTGTTCGGCGCCGTGGAGTATACCGGGCGAAGACGAGCGATGCGCCGCGCGATCGGCGATGGGGCGGCGGAACTGCACTGGTGCGAGGCCGACCTGTGGCCCGAGGCGCGGGTGGTGGTTGTTGATGGCGGCGGCGCGCCGGTGGAGCTGCACCGGCGCTGCGTCGTGGGGGCCGACGGTGGCGCCGGAGAAACTGCTGGTCGGGCCCCAATGGGCGCGGTGGAGGCCGCCACGCCGCAAAGGTTGTCCCGCGCCGAGTAGGTCGGCAGCAGCGGCGGCGGCGGGCGCCCGTAGGGCGCTGAAGGCTGTGGCCGCCATCGAGCGGCGGCGGCCCGTGGCGGTGGTGGCGGCGGCGCGGTGGCGGGGCTGGTTCCGGCGAGGTAGAGGTAATGCCCACGACCGCTGGACAAGCTCTCGCAGGTGCCCGACACCTCCTCGGGCGAGAGGAGCGGGGGCGGATCCGCCATGGTGGTGATTGGCGATGGTGGTGATGCCGGATGTGATCGCCGACATCGGCGTGGACGTGGCCGGCGGCAGCGAGAGCGGGGCGGAGGTGGATGGCAGCGGCGGCGGTGATGGAGGGAGCGACATGATCGGCCTGGTGTCTCTGGATACCAAATTGGTAGAATCAAGTACTCTACCAGGTCTAGGGCGTAGGTGGTAAGGGAAGGATGGAGGAGGGCGTGGCGAGGAGCGGGCGCGCCGGCGGCAGGGCGCCGTCGCGAGCTAGGAGAAGGACGGCGGCGGCTAGGGCTGTTGGCGGCTAGGGTTTCCGGCTCCTCTGGGAGCCGGGCAATAGGAGATAATATTCTTCTTATTGCTTAATTCTCAAAGAGTCTTACAGCCTATATTTATAATCTAAATAACTTGCATAAGAATAAATCCTAAGATAACTTGTGGGCTAAGATTGCCCGGTGGGCCTAGCTAAACCGAACCGGCCATAACAGCCAGGTACCAGTAAATTTATATGAATGAATGAATTTGTTAATCTGGGCCTAATTTGTAACTTTTATGGTTTTTATTCTAACGGGAATCATAATGATACATCATAGAATAATCTGTTTGTTTCCTTGTATACTTGTGATACCGACAAGGATTTAAATGCTAGTGATATCTGAATTTTGTATTGGTTACTTGTTGGGTTGCTTAGGTGACTTGCAGTTGTGAAAAATGAGCATGCTTGCTTCTTGTTCATTATGATTCATGTGTCTCACTAGCTTTTTTTGCTTAAAAAGTTGTGCTACACTCTGTGCCACTTACCACTTGTTCATGAGGGACTGGGTATCACAAATAAGTTCCATTGCATTTCATGTATCTTGAATTCGAAATAGGTTATTGTCTATCTGTTTTGTGTATTTATTCTTAAGCTCTGGCATTGAATATATATACTCTTGACCAAGTATTACAACTTGAGGTTCCATGATTTTATCTTGGGCATAGGATGTGCTACTGTCATGTGGTCTATGCTTCAGCTACCATTTAGCATTGCTTTTCGTACTGGGTTAGTACTGGAAATAATGTATTTTCACCTTTGCATGCACTTAGGATACCCAACTTCTTCTCTGGGATTTGGCAATGGATGAGATTGCTGTGCCACTTCGACATCCTTCCAGCGGCTCCCCAACATTTAGCAGTGGAAGCCCTTCTGCACACTGGGACAGTGCATGTCCTCCTCCTACTGGTGTTCTTCAGCCGTCTCCACGGATGCGAGACGTACCAAAGCTCTCACCCCTCGTTGCACACAGAGTACATGCTGATCCCCTTTCTGGCCTAGAATTCACCAGTGAATCGATCGTCACCATATGCCGTGAGGGGCTAATCAAAATCTGGGCCAGGCCACAACACAGTGAAAACAGCCAGCGGCCAAATTCTTCTGAGCTGGCAGCTGGCAATGCCATCTCCAAGGATAAGATGATAACATCACCAAACAAAGCAGGCACTTCCAGCTCTAGCTTCAAGCAACCATCATCTGTTATTTTCTCATGACCAAAGGCTTCTGCTTGCATTTTTATCATGCTTGCTCAGCCATGGCTACTCATATTTTGTCACTAACGTGGCGATTAGTGACGCAGGGCTTCGCTGGGAAGTCTGCCAGCGACAGAGGCGTGCTTCATAGATGTCTATGTGACAAAAGAATAACGGAACTTGTTCCTGTACAGATACAGATATTGCCCCGAGATGAATAGTACAAGTTTACTGGTTGTTGTTCCATATCATTTGTCTGGTCTTCCATAACATCTCAATAGATTAGAGTATGTACCCATTCTTTGCATATTAATGGTATCTTCACTTATTAGGCGCTCTGGAGGTTACAGATCAGATTCCATTTGCCCCCCATAACGTTGCTTTCCTGCTTGTGTTATCAATGGAACTGTAAATTACTGTTGTTGTTTATACAATGTTTCTGAAACCCCTTGGGTATTGTATTCTATTTCTTCTTCTTTTGAGTGTTGATTGTCACTTGAATGTAGTCTTATGAGAAACAAAATACTTGAGTTGTCCCACACAAGTTCGAGGCAAGTTGAGAAGGGAATGCATGACCAATCTGAATTAAAATGATTATGTTCTGCTACCTATGTCTTATGCTTTCTACTATCTATTTGGACTAGCATTTCAACTGTGAAATGTGCTCTCCTCTCATCCACGAGAGATGAGTTTAAGCTTTTGGACGTATCAGTGAAATTTGGTTGAGTTGTCGTTGTTGATTCTTTGTTTGGTCTAGGGGTGATTTTGGCTGATGGGAACTGTTGGCATTTATAATGCAAAGCAGTGTAGTTTAGAGTAAGATAAATGCACATTTTTATAGACTCCAAAACTGACCAGTCTTAAAAATAAACGTGCAAACACATGGACAACTTTGGACACAATTATTAAGTGTCATCCTGTATATGTTTGGCGCTATAGGAAAGGCATCCGCGATTGCCGGTTGCTTGACGATGTCTTTCTTTCAACTTTTTTTGTGGGGGCAGTTTTGTGAGGATGAGTCGCATGTGCCTGACATGTTGTAGGGGTAGTGTGTTGGGGTCTTGTGTCCTCATGATTTCGGAGTAGTCTGCTTGCATCATGGGGATTGTGGCTTGGTTGTATTTCATGACCAAGTTTGTAATGGTTTTAGCCCGGTTTTTCATAAATTAATCTGATAAATTTCTTCTTCTTAATTAATGGACGAGGCAAAACTTTTGCCTTCGTTTTGAAAAAAAATGTCCAAGTGCGTAACTGAAGGGGGCTGCTACGCGTCGGCCGGCAGATCTTTCGCCTCGCGAGCCGTGAGACCTGACACAATCAAGCGACCGAACGTCTTACTTTACTTTGCAACAGAGGGCTTGTTGCAGAAACATTTACAAACAGAGGTTATGTTGCATTTTGTGCAACGTAGGTTGTGTTGCGGAATTTTTTTGCAACATATGTCGTGTTGCAAAAGCAAATTCCGTCTTCACTTTTTTCTGCAACAGAGGTACTGTTGCAGTAAAACTTTGCAACTGAGGTGATGTTGTAGTTTTCTTTTCTTTGTCTTCTTTATGCGGTGTTATAGAAGAAAATTTTGCAACATGACTTATGTTGCAGAAATTTTTTTTGCAACAGATCGAGTGTTGCAAAAGAAGCACCATTGTCATTCGCCATGAGCTCCTGCCGGATGGTGGTGGTGGCGAGCGGAACCACCCAACCCCGCCATCGTGATGCCGTTGGTGAGCACCAGAGCTTCGATTAGTTTACCTCATTACCATTCTCCTGTCCAGCAAGATGTACATCATTGATAGGCATGGGAGAAAGAAGTTGGAAAGAGATAAGACGAGAGACACAGAGAGAGAGATAAGATGAGAAACAAAATATGGGTGGTCCAATGGGCCACGTGTCAACCGAAGGGAGCGGCGGATGTGGCATGTGTAATTAGTCGGCTGACGGGGATCTTTTTCCATAACTGAATGTTCAGTAAAGCATTGTTTTCATTTTTTTTGTGGGTTTGACTCCACACCATGGTTGATCATGTTCCAATACATGTCCCTCTTACTAGGACCTTGTATTCATGAAACTTGAGCACTGTAATTATAGGGATAGTGGAGCTAATTGTATGAGTGTTGGGATGCTTGATCCCAATCTCTCCCTTTCCACAATTCTAATTTTTCTCCCCTTGATTTTAAGATGGGCCTAGTCAGTTCTCTATTCTAATCCTCTCCCCCCCCCCCCCCAATCTAAATGTGGGGCAGGTAAGATTTTTCTCGAGTGGTTAATATCTCCTCTTATCTCTTTCTCCTTCCTAATTTAAAGGGGTGCATAGCTTGATGTGTTTGCCTAATACAACGCAACAACCTTGTCAAAAATCGCTCGCCCCAGCGCGCGGCTGCGCATTAGCATTGCCTCATTTTATCTATAACCAACCTAAAAACCAGCCCATACAATAGTTAGATATAGCCATTTATTATTTTGTTAGTACATTGTAACACCCGGATGATTATGCAACAGTAATCACCTCGGTTACTGTGACTAAACTCACGTTGATTCGAACCCGGTCTAAAACAAATCCAAATCAAAAGCAAATGATAAAAGTTTTCAAAAACTAAAACTAAAATGTTCGGGGGTTGTCAAAAATAACAAACCTAATTATGGTGGGGTGCATATATTTTTGTAAAGTGTTTTGGTATTTTAAATAAACTAAAACAGAAAAGAAGAAAATAAGAAAAAGAAAAAAATAAAACAAAAGAGAAGTGGGGAAGGAACCCCATCGCCCAACTGGCCAGCCCTCCTCACCGGCCCACCCGGCTCCCAACCCCCCACTGGCCCCCCACTGGCCCGGCCACCCGCCAGCCACCTTATCCCCTCCCTCGGGTCGGCTAACCCTAGCCGCCCAGCCTCACTCCCCGATCCCTTTCCCTTCCCCCTGATCTAGATCGGGTCGATTCAATCGCGCCTGACGCTGACGATCCCGCCGCCCGATCATGACGCCCTCTCCCCTCATCGCGCCGTCCGGATCCCTCCCCACTGTCGCCCCACGCACAGGCACTCGCCACACTGGTCGCCCCCGACCCACGCCTAACCAGTCCTCCTGACGCCGCGCCTCCCCGACCCCCTCACGGTGCCGCCACCGAGCTCCCCGAGCCCGCCTCCTAGACCCCGCCCCAGATGAGCTCTCCCTCTCGCCCTCTCTCCTCCCGAACGACGCCACACCCCGGACCTCCCGTCGCCGGCTCCGGCCGCCCCTCCTCATGGTCACGCCCACGCCACCATGCCCACGCCGCCCCCACCTCCTCTCCCTCCTCCTCGCCCGAAGCGCGCCCCCCCGCCGCACCGAATGCCCCCTCCCGCCAGTGGATCCGTCCGGCGCCCGTGACTAAACGGTCACGGGCGAGCTCAGTGGCTCGGCGCGGCCAAGAACCCACTCCGGCCCGTGAAGGCGCTCGAACGGAGACCGAACCTCCCGCCGCCTCCGCCGCTTCGCCGCGCCGTTCGGCCAAGTCCGGCCGACCCTTGCCCCCATCGGACGCCCTCTCCTTCCGAACGCTGCCCGCGCCCGTTGAGCCACCGGAGCGAGTCCGCGAGCTCGGCGCCTCCGCCATGGTTGTTACTGGAATGACTCGCCCACGCGTGACGTGGCCACAGGGCCCCGCTTTGGCACATTAATCGATGGGCCGGGGCCCCCTCGCTCTGTTGACTCGGTCGTGAGTGACAATCCACCCCCTCGACTATGACATGGGGCCCCACCTCATGAGCGGCTTTAAAAATAAAAAGGAAAAAGAATAATGAAATTTAAATAAATAATAAATAAAAATGAATAAAGCTAATTAATTAATTAATTAAGTAATTAATTAATTTAATTAATCTTGATTAATTAACCTAATGACTAATTAACCTAATTAACAATCATTAATTAAAATTAACTAAGTTAATTAGTTAACGATGTATGACTTAACGGGTCCCACATGTCGGGGTTGACTCACCAACCTCGTTGATCTTGACGTCGGCATGACATCATGTTGACGTCATAAATACATTTTTCAATTAATTAATTAATTAATTAAATTCGAAATTATTAAAATCTTTTAAAATCATATCTTTTAATCCGTAACTCGGTTAAAATATTTTCAACATGAAAGTTGCTCGAACGCAGCGAGACGAATCCGGATACGCAATCCGTTCGTCCGCCACACACCCCTAACCTATCGAACCTGCAACTTTTCCCCTCCTCCTCCTGAAAACCCTAAACACCGAATACTTTCCGGATGTTTCCTTAACCAAGACCCTCATACCACGTTAGGGCACGCCTAGCATCGCTTCTTGACATGTCATGCATCGATATGCATCTGTTTACTTGGTATTCATTGTTTCTTCCCCTCTTCTCTCCGATAGACTACGAGCCCGACGCTGCGGTGGCGATTCGACTACGGTGTTGACGACCCTCTCTCTTGCCGAGAGCAACCAGCAAGCCCCCTTGATCACCAGATATCGCCTACTCTTCTCTACATCGCTTGCATTAGAGTAGTATAGCATATTCTTGTTTTCGAGATACTCCTATCTTCTTTGCATAGCTTTGTCCTTGTTATACATTGTTACCTTACCTGCAATCCTATATGCTTAGTATAGGATGCTAGTACTTTCATCTGTGGCCCTACATTCTTGTCCGTCTGCCGTGCTATACTATCGGGCCGTGATCACTCGGGAGTTGATCACGGGTATATACTATATATTTATACATGATACATGTGGAGACTAAAGTCGGGTCGGCTGATGGAGCACCATGAGTGGATCTTTGAGGCGGAGCGGCAGGCGGTTGAGACCGCCTAGGAGAGAGGTGGGCTGGCCTGTTCAGCGTTCATGTTACTTAACACGCTTAACGAGGTCTTGGTATTTGATCTGAGTTGGCTACGAGCTTATACGCACTAACCATCTACGCGGGAGTAGTTATGGGTATCCCGCGTCGTGGTATCACCGGCACTTCAGACGTCGGCGAGAGCGGCGCTAGCGGGATTGGACTGAACGCCACTAGGCTAGAGTCTGCTTCGGCCGCCACGCAACGTCTTGAGTGTGTGCTCAGGCGATGGGCCCTGACCCTGCGCGCTTAGGTTTAGACCGCGTCTTGGCCTCTCTGTTGTGCCTAGGTGGGGCTGCGGCGTGTTGATCTTCCGCGGCGGGCATGACCCAGAAAGTGTGTCCGGCCAAATGGGATCAAGCGTCTTTGGGTAAGATGGTGCACCCTGCAGGAAGTTAATCTATTCAATAGCCGTGATCTTGATAATGTGACGACTTGGAGTTGTACCTTGAGCTTATGACAACTAGAACCGGATACTTGATAAAACACACCCTTCCAAGTGTCGATACAACCGGTGTTCGCTCTCGCTCGTGGATATGAGCAGGGATCGCGGGTAGGATTATTGCTATGTGATGTTACTTGGAGGACTTGATTGCCCTCTTCTACTGCTGCAAGACAGGTGTCCGTGCGTAGTCTTCGTTAAGACTAGCTATCCCCTCTTAACGGCATTCTGCAGCTTCACCCATCGATATGGCCTTTACACATATATCCATGCATATGTAGTGTAGCTCCTTGCTTGCAGTACTTTGGATGAGTACTCACGGTTGCCTTGTTCCCCTTTTCCCCTACCTCTACTCGATTGCTGCAACTGCACGATGGAGCCCAGGAGCCGACGCCACCGCCTATGACGACTACTACTGGAGGTGCCTACTACTACGTGCAGCCGGCGGCGACGACCAGAGTAACTTAGGAGGATCCCAGTGTGAGGCCCGCTCCTCTTCGATCTGATCCCGGTTTGTGCTAGCCATCTTATGGCACCTTGTTTAACTTATGTCTCGTACTCAGATATTGTTGCTTCCACTGACTCGCCTATGATCGAGCACTTGTATTCGAGCCCTCGAGGCCCCTGGCTTGTATTATGATGCTTGTATGACTTATTTTATTTGTAGAGTTGTGTTGTGATATCTTCCCGTGAGTCCTTGATCTTGATCGTACACATTTGCGTGCATGATTAGTGTACGATTGAATCGAGGGCGTCACAAGTTGGTATCAGAGCCGACTGCCTGTAGGAATCCCCCTTCCACACTCCTTGGCCGAAGTCGAGTCTAGACATTGCAAAAACTTTTACTAACTTGGTTGTGTGCCTTACGGGCCCACGTCGCCATCGGGTGGTACTAGGATCTTTTACTCCTCGACCTTTACTCTGGGACTCTGAACACTCTTCTACTCGGGTTAAACGATTTTACTAACTAACACTAGGATCCCGTGACCACATTCACCCCAAAGTTGGATATAGCCCTAGTTGTTCTTGGAATTGTATTTGAGCAATTTCCACACTGTCATTTGACTCCTTTGAAACGTCTTTGTTTTCAGATGGAACCCACGAGGCAGGTCGTGCGCCACACGACGGCCATTGGTGCCTCGGGATCACCTGCGGTGCTAGCCGAGATGATGACCTATCTGGTTATCGCTGCACCCCGAGTACACCGCCTATGAGGAGTACCAGACTATAACCAGAGCGATGCAGCGCCATCGTCCACCTCTATTCTCGGAGTACGAGTCCACTCTTCGTCTTTTACCGCACATGGTGTTGGAGTGACTATCGATATGGCAGTCCACGATGTTGCTTATGCTGCTCGACACGCCTTCGTGCGAGTATCGAGTTGGACACCTCCCCTTCGTGCACATTGCTATCGCGTCGATGTTGGTGAGGAGGGTTACTACACTACCGCCTACTCCATCGTCACCAGAGAGCCCTTCTACCATCGAACTTTGTTCGCATGTCGATGGGCTGGATCGAGCTAACCGAGCTCTTCGCCACGAGTTGTACATCACCCGTCGGCACCTCTACCGTGCTATGACGCTGTTGCACCCTTTGTCCGATCCGGAGAGCTGCGGCGTTCGCGATCTACCCAGCCAGACCGTGATGCCCGGGGTGTCGGTTGGCGACGTGGAGGCTACTCTCCGCGACTTGGCCCTTTTCCGCCACCGGGGCGTCGGATTCAGCACCGAGTATCCGCGGCCCCTGTGTCACCGACGTGGAGGACTATCATTGCCGCACTACCAGCTTTCGAGCTCTGACTACCTCCGCAGCATCGCGTGGGGCTGATGTAGACTTGCTTGTTAGTGTTTGATGTAATCGCCATGAGCACTGCGTGCACGCCTATGATGTAGTAGTCTATGTAATGGACTCTATGTATCAAACTCTATGCATGATTCCTTTTGTAAGATATGCCAACTACTATGTAGATCCCATCATGCTGCTTTCATTATGCATGTTTCATCATGAATGACTCCTGTCTCTTGCTTAATTTCTCAAATGTGAACTACCCTGTTATATAATAGCAGGATGGTTAGGCCAGCCGGTCGTGGTCGTGGTGCCAACTTCCCACCCCCACCGAGTACATGGCTGGTATGGTCCAACACTTGAGATGAATCGCCAGTTCATGGAAAACATGATGGCTCGGTTTCCTCGCCCCAATATGAACCAAAGACCCAAACGGAACAACTCTGCAGGATTTCATACGCTGAACCCCAGCGTACCGCAGCTCAACCCAGCCATCGGATGTCGATGATCGCTCCGTGACATCACCTATGAGATGGAGTCTGCGATGTAGCCCTCGCCACTATGTCACTTTTGCTTCCTTCTTCCCAAGGGACCCGCAGCTCAATGGTGGGACAGCCACAGCGTACTCGCCAGCTTGGAACACTTATCACCGCCGACTTCCAAGCTGCCTTCCGTGCCCGCTTCATCCCACAAGGGTCATGGACCGGAAGAAGCGTGAGTTCCGCAACCTCACCCAAGGCAACAAGATCATGAAGCTTATCGTGAGAGTTCCTAGACTTGTCTCGCTATCTTTGAAGAGGATATTGCAACCGATGCACGCAGCAGAGAAGTTCCGTGACGGCCTTCAAGTCGACATCAAGCTCGCACTTCTAGTGCACGACTTTGCTGATTTCGCCACCTTGGTGAACAAAGCTATCAATGTCGAAACTGGTCTGCAGGAATACCGAGCTCTAACAGCGCAACCGTGACACGGGCTCATCTTGGTCCGTCCTCGCAGAAGCGCAAGATATGGATTCCCAACAAGATGTACCAGCCAAATGCACTGCTCCAAGGCGAACTATGCTGCCCCTCGCCCCGCCTACAACTAAGCAGCCAAGCTTCCAGCTCCACCACCCCAAGCTCCTGCTCCCACCCCCAATAATGGTTTGTGCTTCAAAGGGACAACCAGTGGCACCGTGCTAGAGAATGCAACCAGAACCGTAATCAGTGGCCCTCCCAAATGACGACCGTGGAAACACCCAGCCCGCAACAACACCGCCAAGCCTTATGGTCGAAGTTCAGGCCAACCACGTTGATCCGAACGAAGCTCAAGACCAACTCTGCTCTCGTGATGGGTACACTTCTCGTAAATTCAGTACCAAAGATGCGTTCTATTTGATACAGGTGCATCGCATTCATTCATGTCAGAAGATTTTGCATGCTTGCACGACATTAAATGTGAAGACATGAATGCTTCACTATTAGTACACACCCCTGCGGGCCAATGTCGAACCTCCATGATTTGCAACGACGTCCCCGTTGAAATCGAAGGACTGGAATTCCTTGTCTCTCCCATCGTGCTGAAGTCTTGTAGCATTGACCTCATTCTGGGGATGAATTGGTTAAAGGCGCATACTGCTTCCATAGTTTGCGCCACGAAGACCGTCCATCTGCTACACCCTTCAGATGAAATAGTCACTTACCAAGCTCATCTGGTGCAAAATGCCGAGGCAAGGCTCTATGCATTGAATGCATTGAACGCCGCACCACTCGAGGGTATTGAAAACATTCCATGCTTTATGATTTCCAAGACGTCTTCCTGAAGAACTTCCAGGGATTCCCCCTGCTAGAGCTGTCGAGTTCGTCATCGACTTGAAACCAGGCACCACTCCTATAGCCAAGCGACCCTACAAGATGCCGCCACATGAACTCCTTGAGCTCAAGGAGGAAATCGACAAATCTCTTCAAAGTGGTTTCATTCGCCCAAGTTGCTCTCCTTGGGGAGCACCTTCTCTCTTTGTCAAGAAGAAGGATGGGACAAACCGATTGGTCCAAGACTACCGTTGTTGGGTAACGTAGTAATTTCAAAAAATTTCCTACGCACACGCAAGACCATGGTGATGGCATAGCAACGAGAGGGGAGAGTGTCTGTCCACGTACCCTCGTAGACCGAAAGCGGAAGCGTTATAACAACACGGTTGATGTAGTCGACGTCTTCACGATCCGACCGATCCAAGCACCGAACGTCACGGCACCTCCGAGTTACGCACACGTTCAGCTCGATGGCGATCCCGGACTCGATCCAGCAAAGTGTCGGGGATGAGTTCCGTCAACCTGACGGCGTGGTGACGATGATGATGCTCCACCGACGCAGGGCTTCGCCTAAGCTCATGACGATATGACTTCTCCGCGCAGGCTTCGCCTAAGCTCATGACGATATGACCGAAGTGGAATATGGTGGAGGGGCACCGACACGGCTAAGGAACGATCCGTAGATCAACTTGTGTGTTCTAGGGTGCCCCCGCCCCAGATATAAAGGAGCCAAGGGGAGGGGCGGCCGGCCAAGAGGAGGCGCTGCCAGGAGTCCTACTCCTCCGGGAGTAGGATTCCCTCCAATCCTAGTTGGAATAGGATTCACCGGAGGAAAAGAGAGAGAGGGGCGGCCCACCTTTCCTAGTCCTAGTAGGACTAGGGAAGGGGGGCGCGCCCCACCTAGGGCTGGCCCTTTCTCCTTTCCACCAAGGCCCACTATGGCCCATATAGTTCCCGGGGTTCCAGAACCTCCGGTACTCGATAAATTCGATTTCACTCGGAACATTTCCGATGTCCAAATGTAGGCTTCAATATATCAATCTTTATGTCTCGACCATTTCGAGACTCCTCGTCATGTCCGTGATCACATCCGGACTCAACAACCTTCGTACATCAAAACTTATAAACTCATAATGAATGTCATCGAACGTTAAGCGTGCGGACCCTACGGGTTCGAGAACTATGTAGACATGACTTAGAACCATTCTCGGTCAATAACCAATAGCGGAACCTGGATGCCCATATTGGTTCCTACATATTCTACGAAGATCTTTATCGGTCAAACCGCATAACGATATACGTTGTTCCTTTTGTCATCGGTATGTTACTTACCCGAGATTCGATCGTTGGTATCCAATACCTAGTTCAATCTCACATCGTAAGTCTCTTTACTCGTTCCGTAATACATCATCTCACAACTAACTCATTAGTTGTAATGCTTGCAAGGCTTATGTGATGTGTATCACCGAGAAGGCCCAGAGATACCTCTCCGACAATCGGAGTGACAAAACCTAATCTCGAAATACGCCAACCCAACAAGTACCTTTGGAGACACCAGTAGTACTCCTTTATAATCACCCGATTCACGTTGTGACGTTTGGTAGTACCAAAGTGTTCCTCCGTAAACGGAGTTGCATAATCTCATAGTTACGGGAACATGTATAGATCATGAAGAAAGCATAAGCAACATACTAAACGATCAAGTGCTAAGCTAACGAAATGGGTCATGTCAATCAGATCATTCTCCTAATGATGTGATCCCGTTAATCAAATGACAACTCATGTCTATGGTTAGGAAACATAACCATCTTCGATTAACGAGCTAGTCAAGTAGAGGCATACTAGTGACTATATGTTTGTCTATGTATTCACACATGTATTATGTTTCCGGTTAATACAATTCTAGCATGAATAATAAACATTTATCATGATATAAGGAAATAAATAATAACTTTATTATTGCCTCTAGGGCATATTTCCTTCAGTCTCCCACTTGCACTAGAGTCAATAATCTAGTTCACATCGCCATGTGATTTAACATCAATAGTTCACATCTATATGTGGTTAACACCCATAGTTCACATCGACATGTGACCAACACCCAAAGGGTTTACTAGAGTCGATAATCTAGTTCACATCGCCATGTGATTAACACCCAAAGAGTACTAAGGTGTGATCATGTTTTGCTTGTGAGATAATTTTAGTCAACGGGTCTCATCACATTCAGAGCCGTAAGTATTTTGCAAATTTCTATGTCTACAATGCTCGCACGGAGCTACTCTAGCTAATTGCTCCCACTTTCAATATGTATCCAGATTGAGACTCGAGTCATCTAGATTTAGTGTTAAAACTTGCATCGACGTAACCCTTTACGGCGAACCCTTTTCACTTCCATAATCGAGAAACATATCCTTATTCTACTAAGGATAATTTTGACCGCTGTCCATTGATCTACTCCTAGATCACTATTGCACTCCTTACCAAGCTTAGTGGTAGGGTATGCAATAGATCCGATACACAACATGACATACTTTATAGAACCTATGGCTGATGCATAGGAATGACTTTCATTCTCTTTCTATCTTCTGCTGTGGTCGGGTTTTGAGTCTTACTCAATCTCACACCTTGTAACACAGGCAAGAACTCTTTCTTTGTCTGCATTCCATTTTGAACTACTTCAAAATCTTGTCAAGGTATGTATTCATTGAAAAACTTATCAAGCGTTTTGATCTATCTCTATAGATCTTGATGCTCAATATGCAAGCAGCTTCACCGAGGTCTTTCTTTTGAAAACTCCTTTCAAACACTCCTTTATGCTTTGCGTAATAATTCTACATTATTTCCAATCTACAATATGTCATTCACATATACTTATCGAAATGCTGTAGTGCTCCCACTCACTTTCTTGTAAATACAGGCTTCTCCAAAAGTCTCATAAAACCATATGCTTTGATCACACTATCAAAGCGCTTATTCCAACTCCGAGATGCTTGCACCAGTCCATAGATGGATCATTGGAGCTTGCACATTTTGTTAGCTCCTTTAGGATTGACAAAACCTTCGGTTGCATCATATACAACTCTTCTTTAATAAATCCATTAAAGAATGTAGTTTTGACATCCATTTGCCAGATTTCATAAAATGTGGCAATTGCTAACATGATTCGGACAGACTTAAGCATCGCTACAGTTGAGAAAATCTCATTGTAGTCAACACCTTGAACTTGTCAAAAACCTTTCTGCGACAAGTCGAGCTTTGTTGATAGTAATACTACTATCAGCATTTGTCTTCCTCTTGAAGATCCATTTCTATAATATGACTTGCCGATCATCGGGCAACTCCATCAAAGTCCATACTTTGTTCTCATACATGGATCCCATCTCAGATTTCATGGCCTCAAGCCATTTTGCGGAATCTGGGCTCATCATCGCTTCCTCATAGTTCGTAGGTTCATCATGGTCTAGTAACATGACTTCCAGAACATGATTACCGTACCACTCTGGTGCGGATCTTACTCTGGAAGACCTACGAGGTTTGGTAGCAACTTGATCTGAAGTTTCATGATCATCATCATTAACTTCCTCATTAATTGGTGTAGGAATCACCGGAACTGATTTCTGTGATGAACTACTTTCCAATAAGGGAGAAGGTACAATTACCTCATCAAGTTCTACTTTCCTCCCACTCACTTCTTTCGAGAGAAACTCCTTCTCTAGAAAGGATCCATTCTTAGCAACGAATGTTTTGCCTTTGGATCTGTGATAGAAGGAGTACCCAACAGTTTCCTTTGGGTATTCTATGAAGACGCACTTTTCCGATTTGGGTTCGAGCTTATCAGGATGAAACTTTTTCACATAAGCATCGTAGCCCCAAACTTTAAGAAACGACAACTTGGGTTTCTTGCTAAACCACAGTTCATATAGTGTCGTCTCAATGGATTTAGATGGTGCCCTTTTAACGTGAATGCAGCTGTCTCTAATGCATAACCCCAAAACGATAATGGTAAATCAATAAGAGACATCATAGACCGCACCATATCCAATAAAGTGCGGTTACGACGTTCGAACACGCCATAACGTTGTGGTGTTCCAGGTAGCGTGAGCTGTGAAACTATTCCACATTGTTTTAATTGGACCAAACTCGTAACTCAAATATTCGTCTCCGTGATCAGATTGCAGAAACTTTATTTTCATGTTACGATGATTTTTCCACTTCACTCTGAAATTCTTTGAACCTTTCAATTATTTCAGACTTATGTTTCATCAAGTAGATATACCCATATCTGCTCAAATCATCTTGTGAAGGTCAGAAAATAACGATACTTGCCACGAGCATCAACACTCATTGGATCGCATACATCGGTATGTATTATTTCCAACAAGTCAAGAGCTCGTTCCATTGTTCCGAGAACGGAGTTTTAGTCATCTTGCCCATAAGGCATGGTTCGCAAGCATCAAGTGATTCATAATCAAGTGATTCCAAAATCCCATCAAGATGGAGTTTCTTCATGCGCTTTACACCAATATGACCTAAACTGCAGTGCCACAAATAAGTTGCACTATCATTATTAACTTTGCATCTTTTGGTTTCAATATTATGAATATGTGTATCACTACGATCGAGATCCAACGAACCATTTTCATTGGGTGTGTAACCATATAAGGTTTTATTCATGTAAATGAACAACAATTTATTCTCTTACTTAAATGAATAACCGTATTGCAATAAACATGATCAAATCATATTTATGCTCAACACCAAATAACATTTATTTAGGTTCCACACTAATCCCGAAAGTATAGGGAGTGTGCGATGATGATCATATCAATCTTGGAACTACTTCCAACACTCATCGTCACTTCCCTTCAACTAGTCTCTGTTTATTCTCAGAACTCTGTTTGAGTTACTAATCTTAGCAACCTAACAGTATCAAATACTCAGGGCTACTATAAACACTAGTAAGGCACACATCAATAACTCTGTATATCAAATATAACCTTGTTCACTTTGCCATCCTTCTTATCCACCAAATATTCAGGGGTAGTTCGCTTCCAAAGGACCAGTTCCATTGCAGCAAAAGTACTCGGTCTCGTGCTTAAGTCTAGACTTGGGCTTCTTCACTCGAGCAGCAACTTGCTTGCCGCTCCTTTGAAGTTCCCTTCTTCCCTTTGCCATTTTCCTTGAGACTAGTGGTCTTGTCAACCATCAACACTTGATGTTTTTCTTGATTTCTACCTTCACGATTTTAGCATCGCGAAGAGCTCGAGAATCTTTTCCGTCATCCCTTGCATACTATAGTTCATCACGAAGTTCTACTAACTTAGTGATGGTGACTAGAGAATTCTGTCAATCACTATCTTATCTGGAAGATTAACTCCCACTTGATTCAAGCGATTGAAGTACTCGCATAATCTGAGCACATGCTCACTAGTTGAGCGATTCTCCTCCATCTTTTAGCTATAGAACTTGTTGGAGACTTCATATCTCTCAACTCGGGTATTTGCTTGAAATATTAACTTCAATTCTGGAACATCTCATATGGTCCATGACGCTCAAAACGCCTTTGAAGTCCCGATTCTAAGCCGTTAAGCATGGTGCACTAAACTATCAAGTAGTCATCATATTGAGCTAGCCAAACGTTCATAACGCTCAGATTCGCTCATATTGAGCTAGCCAAACGCTCATAACGCCTCAGATCGCTCCTGCAATAGGTCCGTCACCTAGCGGTGCATTAAGGACATAATTCTTCTGCAGCAATGAGGATAAACCACAGATCACGGATCCAATCCACATCATTGCTACTAACATCTTTCAATACAATTTTCTAGGAACACATATAAAAACATAGGGAAGCAACAACGCGAGCTATTGATCTACAACATAATTTGCAAAATACTACCAGGACTAAGTTCATGATAAATTAAAGTTCAATTAATCATATTACTTAAGAACTCCCACTTAGATAGACATCTCTCTAGTCATCTAAGTGATTACGTGATCCAAATCAACTAAACCATGTCCGATCATCACGTGAGATGGAGTAGTTTCAATGGTGAACATCACTATGTTGATCATATCTACTATATGATTCACGCTCGACCTTTCGGTCTCCGTGTTCCAAGGCCATATCTGTTATATGCTAGGCTCGTCAAGTTTAACCCGAGTATTCGCGTGTGCAACTGTTTTGCACCGTTGTATTTGAACGTAGAGCCTATCACACCCGATCATCACGTGGTGTCTCAAAGACGAAGAACTTTCGCAACGGTGCATACTCGGGAGAACACTTCTTGATAATTTTAGTGAGAGATCATCTTATAATGCTACCGTCAATCAAAGCAAGATAAGATGCATAAAGGATAAACATCACATGCAATCAATATAAGTGATATGATATGGTCATCATCATCTTGTGCTTGTGATCTCCATCGCCAAGCACCGCCATGATCACCATCGCCACCGGCGCGACACCTTGATCTCCATCGTAGCATCGTTGTCGCCTCGCCAACTATTGCTTCTCGACTATCGCCATCGCTTAGTGATAAAGTAAAGCAATTACATGGCTTTTGCATTTCATACAATAAAGCGACAACCATATGGCTCCTGCCATTGCCGATAACTCGGTTACAAAACATGATCATCTCATACAATATAGCATCACGCCTTGACCACATCACATCACAACATGCCCTGCAAAAACAAGTTAGACGTCCTCTACTTTGTTGTTGCAAGTTTTACGTGGCTGCTACGGGCTGAGCAAGAACCGTTCTTACCTACGCATCAAAACCACAACGATAGTTTGTCAAGTTGTTGCTGTTTTAACCTTCGCAAGGACCGGCGAGCCACACTCGGTTCAACTAAAGTGAGAGAGACAGACACCGCCAGTCACCTTTAAGCAACGAAAGTGCTCGCGAACGGTGAAACCAGTCTCGCGTAAGCGTCTGCGTAATGTCGGTCCGGCCGCTTCATCTCACAATACCGCCCGAACCAAAGTATGACATGCTTTGGTAAGCGGTATGACTTATATCGCCCACAACTCACTTGTGTTCTACTCGTGCATATGACATCAACGCATAAAACCAGGCTCGGATGCCATCATTGGGTAACGAGTAATT
The DNA here is from genome assembly GCA_021605205.1 of Aegilops longissima. NCBI lineage: Eukaryota > Viridiplantae > Streptophyta > Magnoliopsida > Poales > Poaceae > Aegilops > Aegilops longissima. Next base: position 79,996,173 of record CM038679.1, read on the forward strand.
TCAAAAATTTCCTACGCACACGCAAGACCATGGTGATGGCATAGCAACGAGAGGGAGAGTGTCCGTCCACGCACTGTCGAGACCGAAAGCGAAGCGTTATAACAACGCGGTTGATGTAGTCGTGCGTCTTCACGATCCGACCGATCCAAGCACCGAACGTCGGCACCTCCGAGTTCTCGCACACGCTCAGCTCGATGACGATCCCGGACTCGATCCAGCAAAGTGTCGGGGATGAGTTCCACAAGACGACGGCGTGGTGACGATGATGATGCTCCACCGACGCAGGGCTTCGGCTAAGCTCGCGACAATATGACTTCTCCGGCGCAGGGCTTCGCCTAAGCTCATGACGATATGACCAAGTGGAATATGGTGGAGGGGCACCGCACACGGCTAAGGAACGATCCGTAGATCAACTTGTGTGTTCTAGGGTGCCCCCGGCCCCCGTATATAAAGGAGCCAAGGGGAAGGGGGCCGGCCGGCCAAGAGGAGGCGCGCCAGGGAGTCCTACTCCCTCCGGGAGTAGGATTCCCCCTCCAATCCTAGTTGGAATAGGATTCACCGGAGGGGGAAAAAGAGAGAGAGGGGCTGGCCCACCTTTCCTAGTCCTAGTAGGACTAGGGGAAGGGGGGAGGCGCGCTGCCACCTAGGGCTGGCCCTTTCTCCTTTCCACCAAGGCCCACTATGGCCCATATAGTTCCCGGGGGTTCGGTAACCTCCGGCATCTCAAAATTTCGATTTCACTCAAACATTTCCGATGTCCAAATGTAGGCTTCCAATATATCAATCTTTATGTCTCGACCATTTCGAGACTCCTCGTCATGTCCGTGATCACATCCGGACTCGAACAACCTTCGTACATCAAAACTTATAAACTCATAATGAATCACATCGAACGTTAAGCGTGCGGACCCTACGGGTTCGAGAACTATGTAGACATGACTTAGAACCATTCTCGGTCAATAACCAATAGCGGAACCTGGATGCCCATATTGGTTCCTACATATTCTACGAAGATCTTTATCGGTCAAACCGCATAACGATATACGTTGTTCCTTTTGTCATCGGTATGTTACTTACCCGAGATTCGATCGTCGGTATCCAATACCTAGTTCAATCTCGTTCGGTAAGTCTCTTTACTCGTTCCGTAATACATCATCTCACAACTAACTCATTAGTTGTAATGCTTGCAAGGCTTATGTGATGTGTATCACCGAGAAGGCCCGAGATACCTCTCCGACAATCGGAGTGACAAAACCTAATCTCAAATACGCCAACCCAACAAGTACCTTTGGAGACACCTGTAGTACTCCTTTATAATCACCCATTCACGTTGTGACGCTTGGTAGTACCAAAGTGTTCCTCCGTAAACGGAGTTGCATAATCTCATAGTTACAGGAACATGTATAGGTCATGAAGAAAGCATAAGCAACATACTAAACGATCAAGTGCTAAGCTAACGAAATGGGTCATGTCAATCAGATCATTCTCCTAATGATGTGATCCCGTTAATCAAATGACAACTCATGTCTATGGTTAGGAAACATAACCATCTTCGATTAACGAGCTAGTCAAGTAGAGGCATACTAGTGACTATATGTTTGTCTATGTATTCACACATGTATTATGTTTCCGGTTAATACAATTCTAGCATGAATAATAAACATTTATCATGATATAAGGAAATAAATAATAACTTTATTATTGCCTCTAGGGCATATTTCCTTCAGTCTCCCACTTGCACTAGAGTCAATAATCTAGTTCACATCGCCATGTGATTTAACATCAATAGTTCACATCTATATGTGGTTAACACCCATAGTTCACATCGACATGTGACCAACACCCAAAGGGTTTACTAGAGTCAGAATCTAGTTCACATCGCCATGTGATTAACACCCAAAGAGTACTAAGGTGTGATCATGTTTTGCTTGTGAGATAATTTTAGTCAACGGGTCTGCATCACATTCAGAGCCGTAAGTATTTTGCAAATTTCTATGTCTACAATGCTCGCACGGAGCTACTCTAGCTAATTGCTCCCACTTTCAATATGTATCCAGATTGAGACTCGAGTCATCTAGATTTAGTGTTAAAACTTGCATCGACGTAACCCTTTACTTATTTAACCCTTTTTCACTTCCATAATCGAGAAACATATCCTTATTCTACTAAGGATAATTTTGACCGCTGTCCATTGATCTACTCCTAGATCACTATTGCACTCCTTGCCAAGCTTAGTGGTAGGGTATGCAATAGATCCGATACACAAGATGGCATACTTTATAGAACCTATGGCTGATGCATAGGGAATGACTTTCATTCTCTTTCTATCTTCTCGTGTGGTCGGGTTTTGAGTCTTACTCAATCTCACACCTTGTAACACAGTGCAAGAACTCTTTCTTTGACTGCTCCATTTTGAACTACTTCAAAATCTTGTCAAGGTATGTATTCATTGAAAAACTTATCAAGCGCTTTTGATCTATCTCTATAGATCTTGATGCTCAATATGCAAGCAGCTTCACCGAGGTCTTTCTTTTGAAAAACTCCTTTCAAACACTCCTTTATGCTTTGCGAATAATTCTACATTATTTCCAATCTACAATATGTCATTCACATATACTTATCGAAATGTCAGTAGTGCTCCCACTCACTTTCTTGTAAATACAAAGCTTCTCCAAAGTCTCAGATAAAACAATATGCTTTGATCACACTATCAAAGCGTTTATTCCAACTCCGAGATGCTTGCACCAGTCCATAGATGGATCATTGGAGCTTGCACATTTTGTTAGCTCCTTTAGGATTGACAAAACCTTCGGTTGCATCATATACAACTCTTCTTTAATAAATCCATTAAAGAATGTAGTTTTGACATCCATTTGCCGATTTCATAAAATGTGGCAATTGCTAACATGATTCGAGACAGACTTAAGCATCGCTACGCTTGAGAAAATCTCATTGTAGTCAACACCTTGAACTTGTCAAAACCTTTCTGCGACAAGTCGAGCTTTGTTGATAGTAATACTACTATCAGCATTTGTCTTCCTCTTGAAGATCCATTTCTATAATATGACTTGCCGATCATCGGGCAACTCCATCAAAGTCCATACTTTGTTCTCATACATGGATCCCATCTCAGATTTCATGGCCTCAAGCCATTTTGCGGAATCTGGGCTCATCATCGCTTCCTCATAGTTCGTAGGTTCATCATGGTCTAGTAACATGACTTCCAGAACATGATTACCGTACCACTCTGGTGCGGATCTTACTCTGAAGACCTCACGAGGTTTGGTAGCAACTTGATCTGAAGTTTCATGATCATCATCATTAACTTCCTCATTAATTGGTGTAGGAATCACCGAACTGATTTACGTGATGAACTACTTTCCAATAAGGGAGAAGGTACAATTACCTCATCAAGTTCTACTTTCCTCCCACTCACTTCTTTCGAGAGAAACTCCTTCTCTAGAAAGGATCCATTCTTAGCAACGAATGTTTTGCCTTTGGATCTGTGATAGAAGGAGTACCCAACAGTTTCCTTTGGGTATTCTATGAAGACGCACTTTTCGATTTGGGTTCGAGCTTATCGGGATGAAACTTTTTCACATAAGCATCACAGCTCCAAACTTTAAGAAACGACAACTTGGGTTTCTTGCTAAACCACAGTTCATATAGTGTCGTCTCAACGGATTTAGATGGTGCCCTTTTAACGTGAATGCAGCTGTCTCTAATGCATAACCCCAAAAACGATAATGGTAAATCAATAAGAGACATCATAGACCGCACCATATCCAATAAAGTGCGGTTACGACGTTCGAACACGCCATAACGTTGTGGTGTTCCAGGTAGCGTGAGCTGTGAAACTATTCCACATTGTTTTAATTGGACCAAACTCGTAACTCAAATATTCGTCTCCGTGATCAGATCGCAGAAACTTTATTTTCATGTTACGATGATTTTTCCACTTCACTCTGAAATTCTTTGAACCTTTCAATTATTTCAGACTTATGTTTCATCAAGTAGATATACCCATATCTGCTCAAATCATCTTGTGAAGGTCGAAAATAACGATACTTGCCACGAGCATCAACACTCATTGGATCGCATACATCGGTATGTATTATTTCCAACAAGTCAAGAGCTCGTTCCATTGTTCCGAGAACGGAGTTTTAGTCATCTTGCCCATAAGGCATGGTTCGCAAGCATCAAGTGATTCATAATCAAGTGATTCCAAAATCCCATCGAGATGGAGTTTCTTCATGCGCTTTACACCAATATGACCTAAACTGCAGATTGCCACAAATAAGTTGCACTATCATTATTAACTTTGCATCTTTTGGTTTCAATATTATGAATATGTGTATCACTACGATCGAGATCCAACGAACCATTTTCATTGGGTGTGTAACCATATAAGGTTTTATTCATGTAAATGTAACAACAATTTATTCTCTTACTTAAATGAATAACCGTATTGCAATAAACATGATCAAATCATATTTATGCTCAACACCAAATAACATTTATTTAGGTTCCACACTAATCCCGAAAGTATAGGGAGTGTGCGATGATGATCATATCAATCTTGGAACTACTTCCAACACTCATCGTCACTTCCCTTCAACTAGTCTCTGTTTATTCGTAACTCCTGTTTGAGTTACTAATCTTAGCAACCTAACAGTATCAAATACTCGGGGCTACTATAAACACTAGTAAGGCACACATCAATAACTTGTATATCAAATATAACCTTGTTCACTTTGCCATCCTTCTTATCCACCAAATATTCGGGGTAGTTCCGCTTCCGGTGACCAGTTCCATTGCAGCAAAAGTACTCGGTCTCGTGCTTAAGTCTAGACTTGGGCTTCTTCACTCGAGCAGCAACTTGCTTGCCGTTCCTTTTGAAGTTCCCTTCTTCCTTTGCCATTTTCCTTGAGACTAGTGGTCTTGTCAACCATCAACACTTGATGTTTTTCTTGATTTCTACCTTCGCGATTTTAGCATCGCCAAGAGCTCGAGAATCTTTTTCGTCATCCCTTGCATACTATAGTTCATCACGAAGTTCTACTAACTTAGTGATGGTGACTAGAGAATTCATCAATCACTATCTTATCTCGGAAGATTAACTCCCACTTGATTCAAGCGATTGAAGTACTCGGACAATCTGAGCACATGCTCACTAGTTGAGCGATTCTCCTCCATCTTTTAGCTATAGAACTTGTTGGAGACTTCATATCTCTCAACTCGGTATTTGCTTGAAATATTAACTTCAATTCCTGGAACATCTCATATGGTCCATGACGTTCAAAACGTCTTTGAAGTCCCGATTCTAAGCCGTTAAGCATGGTGCACTAAACTATCAAGTAGTCATCATATTGAGCTAGCCAAACGTTCATAACGTCTCAGATCATATTGAGCTAGCCAAACGTTCATAACGTGCGCATACTGCTCCTGCAATAGGTCCGTCACCTAGCGGTGCATTAAGGACATAATTCTTCACAAGCAGCAATGAGGATAAACCTCGGATCACGGATCCAATCCGCATCATTGCTACTAACATCTTTCAATACAATTTTCTCTAGGAACACATATAAAAACATAGGGAAGCAACAACGCGAGCTATTGATCTACAACATAATTTGCAAAATACTACGGGACTAAGTTCATGATAAATTAAAGTTCAATTAATCATATTACTTAAGAACTCCCACTTAGATAGACATCTCTCTAGTCATCTAAGTGATTACGTGATCCAAATCAACTAAACCATGTCCGATCATCACGTGAGATGGAGTAGTTTCAATGGTGAACATCACTATGTTGATCATATCTACTATATGATTCACGTTCGACCTTCGGTCTCCGTGTTCCGAGGCCATATCTGTTATATGCTAGGCTCGTCAAGTTTAACCCGAGTATTCGCGTGTGCAACTGTTTTGCACCGTTGTATTTGAGCGTAGAGCCTATCACACCCGATCATCACGTGGTGTCTCGGACGAAGAACTTTCGCAACGGTGCATACTCGGGAGAACACTTCTTGATAATTTTAGTGAGAGATCATCTTATAATGCTACCGTCAATCAAAGCAAGATAAGATGCATAAAGGATAAACATCACATGCAATCAATATAAGTGATATGATATGGTCATCATCATCTTGTGCTTGTGATCTCCATCGCCAAGCACCGCCATGATCACCATCGCCACCGTAGCGACACCTTGATCTCCATCGTAGCATCGTTGTCGCCTCGCCAACTATTGCTTCTCGACTATCGCTCTCGCTTAGTGATAAAGTAAAGCAATTACATGGCTTTGCATTTCATACAATAAGCGACAACCATATGGCTCTGCCATTGCCGATAACTCGGTTACAAAACATGATCATCTCATACAATATAGCATCACGTCTTGACCACATCACATCACAACATGCCCTGCAAAAACAAGTTAGGCGTCCTCTACTTTGTTGTTGCAAGTTTTACGTGGCTGCTACGGGCTGAGCAAGAACCGTTCTTACCTACGCATCAAAACCACAACGATAGTTTGTCAAGTTGTTGCTGTTTTAACCTTCGCAAGGACGGGCGTAGCCACACTCGGTTCAACTAAAGTGAGAGAGACAGACACCCGCCGGTCACCTTTAAGCAACGAGTGCTCGCAGCGGTGAAACCAGTCTCGCGTAAGCGTCTGGCGTAATGTCGGTCCGGGCGCTTCATCTCACAATACCGCCAACCAAAGTATGACATGCTGGTAAGCGGTATGACTTATATCGCCCACAACTCACTTGTGTTCTACTCGTGCATATGACATCAACGCATAAAACCAGGCTCGGATGCCATTTGTTGGGTAACGTAGTAATTTCAAAAATTTCCTACGCACACGCAAGACCATGGTGATGGCATAGCAACGAGAGGGAGAGTGTCGTCCACGCACCCTCGTGAGACCGAAAGCGAAGCGTTATAACAACGCTGTTGATGTAGTCGACGTCTTCACGATCCGACCGATCCAAGCACCGAACGTCACGGCACCTCCGAGTTCTGCACACGTTCAGCTCGATGGCGATCCCGGACTCGATCCAAAGAAAGTGTCGGGATGAGTTCCGTCAAGACGACGGCGTGGTGACGATGATGATGCTCCACCGACGCGGGGCTTCGCCTAAGCTCGCGATGATATGACTTCTCCGTGCAGGGCTTCGCCTAAGCTCATGACGATATGACCAAGTGGAATATGGTGGAGGGGGCACCGCACACGGCTAAGGAACGATCCGTAGATCAACTTGTGTGTTCTAGGGTGCCCCCGCCCGTATATAAAGGAGCCAAGGGGAGGGGCCGGCCGGCCAAGAGGAGGCGCTGGAGGAGTCCTACTCCTCCGGGAGTAGGATTCCCCCAATCCTAGTTGGAATAGGATTCACCGGAGGAAAAGAGAGAGAGGGGCGGCCCACCTTTCCTAGTCCTAGTAGGACTAGGGAAGGGGAGGTCTTGTGACCACCTAGGGCTGGCCCTTTCTCCTTTCCACCAAGGCCCACTATGGCCCATATAGTTCGGGGGGTTCCGTAACCTCCGGTACTCGATAAATTCGATTTCACTCGGAACATTTCCGATGTCCAAATGTAGGCTTCAATATATCAATCTTTATGTCTCGACCATTTCGAGACTCCTCGTCATGTCCGTGATCACATCCGGGACTCCGAACAACCTTTGGTACATCAAAACTTATAAACTCACAATGAACTGTCATCGAAACGTTAAGCGTGCGGACCCTACGGGTTCGAGAACTATGTAGACATGACTTAGAACCATTCTCGGTCAATAACCAATAGCGGAACCTGGATGCCCATATTGGTTCCTACATATTCTACGAAGATCTTTATCGGTCAAACCGCATAACGATATCGTTGTTCCTTTTGTCATCGGTATGTTACTTACCCGAGATTCGATCGTCGGTATCCAATACCTAGTTCAATCTCGTTCTTCGGTAAGTCTCTTTACTCGTTCCGTAATACATCATCTCACAACTAACTCATTAGTTGTAATGCTTGCAAGGCTTATGTGATGTGTATCACCGAGAAGGCCCAGAGATACCTCTCCGACAATCGGAGTGACAAAACCTAATCTCGAAATCGCCAACCCAACAAGTACCTTTGGAGACACTGTAGTACTCCTTTATAATCACCCAGTTACGTTGTGACGTTTGGTAGTACCCAAAGTGTTCCTCCGGTAAACGGGAGTTGCATAATCTCATAGTTACAGGAACATGTATAGGTCATGAAGAAAGCATAAGCAACATACTAAACGATCAAGTGCTAAGCTAACGAAATGGGTCATGTCAATCAGATCATTCTCCTAATGATGTGATCCGTTAATCAAATGACAACTCATGTCTATGGTTAGGAAACATAACCATCTTCGATTAACGAGCTAGTCAAGTAGAGGCATACTAGTGACTATATGTTTGTCTATGTATTCACACATGTATTATGTTTCCGGTTAATACAATTCTAGCATGAATAATAAACATTTATCATGATATAAGGAAATAAATAATAACTTTATTATTGCCTCTAGGGCATATTTCCTTCAACCGTCCCATAAATCAAGCTACCATTCAGAATAAGTATCCTCTTCCTCGGATCAATGATCTTTATGATCAACTGGCTGGTTCGTCAGTGTTCTCGAAACTCGACTTGAGGTTGGGTTACCACCAGATCCGTGTTCGTGAAGAGGATATCCCCAAGACCACATTTGTGACTCGTTATGGTTCATACGAGTACACCGTCATGTCTTTCGGCTTAACCAATGCTCCAGCTACCTTCTCTCGCCTGATGAACTATATATTCATGGATTACCTCGACAAGTTCGTCGTGGTTTATCCGGATGATATCTGATCTTTTCCAAGAATGAAGAAGAACATCTTTGAACATCTTCGTCTTGTCTTTGGAAAAGCTACGAGAGCATCATTTGTATGCCAAGTTCTCCAAGTGTGAATTATGGCTTCCGAAGTAACCTATCTTGGGCATGTCATCTCTAAGGATGGTATTGCCGTCAACCCCGAAAGAGTTCAGGCTATTCTCGATTGGACTCCTCCAAGAACGTTAAGCAAGTCGAAGTTTTCTCGGTCTCGCCAACTATTGCCGTGGATTAGCCGAGAACTTCTCCAAGATTGCCGAGCCTCGACTAACTTTGTTGCATAAGGCGTCAAATTCCAATGGATGATAAGTGTCGGAAAGTTTCCAGCACTCAAAGACAAGTTGACTTCGCCCGATGCTAGCTCCTCCCGATACTAAGAAGGACTTCGTCATTTATCGCGACGCTTCCGTCAAGGATTAGGCGGTGTCCTAATGCAAGAGCGCAAAGTGGTTGCTTATGCCTCTCGACAGTTCGCCCTCACGAAGAGAACTACCCAGTTCACGACCTCGAGCTTGTTGCTGTCATTCATGCAATCAAGCGGTGGCGACATTACCTTCTCGGTAATCGTTGCGAGATCTTCACCGATCACCAAAGTCTGAAGTATCTGCTTACTCAGCCGGACCTGAACCTCCGTCGCCAGAGATGGATGGAGACTGCTGCAGACTTTGATTTGGGTATTTCCTATCGCTGGCAAGGCTAATGTAATGGCTGATGCCTTGAGCCGCAAGTCTTCTCAAGAACCACCTTCAAGTTCACCAAGTTCAGCCCCACTTGTTGAAGAATTCAGAAAGCTGAACCTCCATATTGTTCCTCCGGGTGCACTTGCTCCCCCTCCTCCGGAGTTCCGCAAGATGAATCTCCGAGTTGTTCCCCAGGGTTCCCTCTATACCCTGGCTGTTGAACCCGATCTCTCGGGCACCATAAAGACAATGCAGGGATTTGACTCTGAAGTCTACAAGATTAAGCAAGACCTCAAAGCCGGAAATCCCTCATTCTTCACTATTGCTGATGATGGCGCCTTGTACTTCAAAGGCTGCCTAGTGGTGCCGTGTAAGAAGGAAAACCTGAATATGACTCAGAAGGTTATGCAAGAAGCTCATGATATGCCTCTATGTATCCACCCTGGCAGTACAAATATGTATCAAGACATTAAATCGAGAGATTACGTGGTCTAATATGAAGCAAGACATTGCTCGCTATGTTGTTGAGTGTGACGTTTGCCGTCGTATCAAAGCGTAACATCAAAGGCCTTTGGAACTCGCAACCTATCTCTATTCCCGAATGGAAATGGGACCATGTTGAAATGGACTTCATCCTTTGGATTTCCCAAATCGCGAGAAAGGTAATGATGCAATTCTTGTCGTCATTGACCGCTTTCTAAAGTTGCTCATTTTACGGCGGTCAAAGAAACGATCACCGCTAGCCGACTTGCAACTCTCTATATGTCCGAATTGTTTCACTTCACGGTATCCCATTGGTTATCGGTTCGGACCGTGGCAGCTTATTCACTTCAAGATTACGGCAAGTTTTCAAGAAGCTATGGGGACTCATTTATCTTTCGATCTTGCGTTTCATCCGCATCTCAAGGGCAAGTTGAGCGTGTCAACCAAATTCTCAAGACATGCTTGAGCTTGTGTCGCTTCCTTGACAAGAAATGGGAGGAATCTCTCCGTATGCTGAGTTCTCTTATAATAATAGCTATCAAGCTAGTCGAAGATGGCCCCTTCAAGTGTTATATGGACGAAAGTGCGAACCCTCTCGAACTGGTCGAAATCGGGAACGCCCACTCTTGGTCCGGATATTATCCAACATGCGAAGAACAAGTCCGCATTATTCGCGAGAATCTCAAGACCGCTTCGGTCGCGTCAAAAGAGTAATTATGACCGTCATCACAAAGACATGGTCTACCAACTTTGGCGAAAAGGCCTATCTTCGCGTTACACCAATGAAGGGTGCTCACCGCCGGGATCAAGGGCAAGCTAGCTCCTCGCTATATTGGCCCATTCACTATTCGGAAAGGCGTGGAAAAGTGGCTTATCAACTGGAGCTTCCGTCGAACCTTTCTCGGTTCACGATGTGTTCCACGTGTCACAACTCCGACGCTGCTTCAAGGACCCAATCCGAGCGATGGACCATGAAGTGCTCGAATTGCAACAGACCTCTCCTATAAAGAGCATCCGTCCGCATTCTCGACCAAGCTGAACGCCGCACACGCCGGTACGCATCAAATTCCTCAAAGTCCGATGGTCGAATCACTCAAGACGGCCACACGGGAACGCGAGGATCGTCTTGAGATGAATACCCGCACTCTTTCCTTCTACCTCCTAAATCTCGGGACGAGATTTCTTGTAGTGGAGGAGATTTGTAACACCCGGATTATTATGCAACAAGAATCACCTCGATTCATCGTGACTAAACTCACGTTGATTCGAACCCGGTCTAAAACAAATCCAAATCAAAAGCAAACGATAAAAGTTTTCAAAAACTAAAACTAAAATGTTCGGGGTTGTCAAAAATAACAAACCTAATTATGGTGGGGTGCATATATTTTTTAAAGTGTTTTGGTATTTTAAATAAACTAAAAGCAGAAAAGAAGAAAATAAGAAAAAGAAAAAAATAAAACAAAGAGAAGTGGGGAGAAACCCCATCGCCCAACTGGCCAGCCCTCCCCACCGCCCACCACTCCCCGACCCCCCACTGGCCCAGCCCTCCTCCCTGGCCCGGCCCGGCCACCACCTTATCCCCCCCCCGGGTCGGCTAACCCTAGCCGCCTCACTCTCACTCACGATCCCTTTCTCCTCCCCGCCCGATCTAGATCGGGCCGATTCAAATCGCGCCCGGCGCCGACGATCCCGCCGTCCCGACCATGCGCCCCCTCTCCCCTGCGCCCTCGCCGTCCGGATCCCCCCCCACTGTCGCCCACGCTGAGGCACTCACTGCTGGGTCGTGCCACCCCACCGCCTCACGGGTCCTCCCGATCTGCGGCCGCTTCCCGACCCTCCTCACCGGCCGCCACCGAGCTCCCCGATCCGCCTCCTAGACCCGCGTCCCCCACGATGAGCTCTCCCCTCTCGCTCCCTCTCCCCTCCGAACGACGCCACACCCGGACCTCCCGTCGCCCGGCTCGGCCGCCCCTCCTCGCGGTCATCATGACACACGCTGCAGCGCCACGCCGTCCCCGCCTCCTCTCTCCCTCCTCCTCGCCGAGCGGCGCCCTCCGCCGCACCCGAATGCCCTCCCGCCAGTGGATCCGTCGCGGCGCCGGTGACCAAGCGGTCACGGGCCGAGCCTGTGGGCTCGGCGCCAAGAACCCCTCCCGGCCCGTCAGAAGGCTGACGAACGGAGATCGAACCTCGCCGCCTCCGCCGCTCGCTGGCTGTTCGGCTAAGTCCGGCCGACCCCTGCCCCCATCGGACGCGCCGCCTCTCCTTCCGAACAGCTGCCACCCGCTTAGACCCACCGGAAGCGAGTCCGTGAGCTCGGCGCCCCGCCACTGCGGTTGTTCTGGGAGCGACTCCATACGACGGCGGCGTGGCCACAGGGCCCCTTTCACATCGATGATGGGCCCAGGCCCCCTCGCTCTGTTGACTCGGTCGTGAGTGACCGTCCACCCCTCGACTATGACATGGGGGCCCCACCTCATGAGCGGCTTTAAAAATAAAAGGAAAAGAATAATGAAATTTAAATAAATAATAAATAAAAATGAATAAAGCTAATTAATTAATTAATTAATTAAGTAATTAATTAATTTAATTAATCCTGATTAATTAACCTAATGACTAATTAACCTAATTAACAACTGTTAATTAAAATTAACTAAGTTAATTAGTTAACAGTGTATGACGAACGGGTCCCACATGTCAGGGTTGACTCAGTCAACCCTGTTGATCTTGACGTCAAGATGACATCATGCTGACGTCATAAATACATTTTTCGAATTAATTAATTAATTAATTAAATTCCAGAAATTATTAAAATCTTTTAAAATCATATCTTTTAATCCGTAACTCGGATTAAAATATTTTCAACATGAAAGTTGCTCGAGCAGCGAGGACGAATCCGGATCGCAGTCCGCTCGTCCGCCACACACCCCTAACCTATCGAGCCTGCAACTTTTCCCTTCGGCTCCTCCGCTCAAAACCCTAAACACCGGAATACTTTCCCGCATGTTTCCCCTTAACCAAGACCCCTCATACCACGTTAGGGCACGCCTAGCATCGCTTCTTGACATGTCATGCATCGATATGCATCTGCTTACTTGGTATTCATTGTTTCTTCCCCTCTTCTCTCCGGTAGACTACGAGCCCGACAGCTGCAATGGCCGCTTCGACTACGGTGTTGACGACCCTCTCTCTTGCCGAGCAACCAGGCAAGCCCCCTTGATCACCAGATATCGCCTACTCTTCTCTACATGCTTGCATTAGAGTAGTATAGCATATTCTTGTTTTCGAGATACTCCTATCTTCTTTGCATAGCTTTGTCCTTATTATACATTGTTACCTTACCCGCAATCCTATATGCTTAGTATAGGATGCTAGTACTTTCATCTGTGGCCCTACATTCTTGTCCGTCGCGTGCTATACTATCGGGCCGTGATCACTCGGGAGTTGATCACGGGTATATACTATATATTTATACATGATACATGTGGAGACTAAAGTCGGGTCGGCTGATGGAGCACCCGCGAGTGGATCTTTGAGGCGGAGCGACAGGCAGTTGAGACCGCCTAGGAGAGAGGTGGGCTGGCCTGTTCGGCGTTCATGTTACTTAACACGCTTAACGAGGTCTTGGTATTTGATCTGAGTTGGCTACGAGCTTATACGCACTAACCATCTACGCGGGAGTAGTTATGGGTATCCGGCGTCGTGGTATCGGCCGGCATACTTCAGACGTCGGCGACGGGCGCGCGCGCCGGATTGGACTGAACGCCACTAGGCTAGGTTCTGCTTCGGCCGCCACGCAACGCGTCTTGTGTGTGCTCGAGGCGATGGGCCCGCACCCTGCGCTTAGGTTTAGACCGGCGTCTTGGCCTCTCTGTTGTGCCTAGGTGGGGCTGCGACGTGTTGATCTTCCGCGCCGGGCATGACCGAGAAAGTGTGTCCGCCAAATGGGATCAAGCGTCTTTGGTAAGATGGTGCACCCTGCAGGAAGTTAATCTATTCGAATAGCCGTGATCTTCGTAATGGACGACTTGGAGTTGTACCTTGAGCTTATGACAACTAGAACCGGATACTTGATAAAACACACCCTTCCAAGTGCCGATACAACCGGTGTTCGCTCTCGCTCGAGGATATGAGCAGGGATCGCCGGTAGGATTATTGCTATGTGATGTTACTTGGAGGACTTGATTGCCCTCTTCTACATTTGCAAGACAGTGTCCGTGGCGTAGTCTTCGTTAAGACTAGCTATCCCCTCTTAATCTGGCATTCTGCGATTCGGTCCATCGATATGGCCTTTACACATATATCCATGCATATGTAGTGTAGCTCCTTGCTTGCAGTACTTTGGATGAGTACTCACGGTTGCCTTGTTCCCCTTTTCCCCTACCTCTACTCGATTGTCGCAACTGCACGATGGAGCCCAGGAGCCGACGCCACCGCCTATGACGACTACTACTGCGAGGTGCCTACTACTACGTGCAGCCACCGCGGCGACGACCGGGAGTAACTTAGGAGGATCCCGCAGGAGGCCCGCTCCTCTTCGATCTGTATCCCGGTTTGTGCTAGCCATCTTATGGCACCTTGTTTAACTTATGTCTCAGTACTCGAGATATTGTTGCTTCACGACTCGCCTATGATCGAGCACTTGTATTCGAGCCGTCGAGGCCCCCGCTTGTATTATGATGCTTGTATGACTTATTTTATTTGTAGAGTTGTGTTGTGATATCTTCCGTGAGTCCTTGATCTTGATCGTCATTTTTGCGTGCATGATTAATGTACGATTGAATCGAGGGCGTCACAAGTTGGTCTCACTCCCTTCTTCTTACATTATTTTTTAAAACCCGTGCTACAACTATAGCTACTACTAGAGGCGGATTTGGTTGGCTTCCAAAAAAATCTGCCTGACTTAGGCACCAATATCAGGCATTGGATTTTGGAGGCCTGAGATCAGGATCGTTGCCTGAGTAAGGGGTTGCCTATTAGGAGTCCATCCAAACAATCCCTTAAGGCGTAAAGACAATTTCCTTCGTTGAGCTTGAGGCTTGCCATATTCGTAGGACCGCCGGCGGCTGCTATTGTGTTTGTCTTCTTCTCTTCTTCAACTCATCATAAATTTGACATGACACCTCTTATAACCCAACTATGTCACCTTATATTATACGGAGTACTTATTTTAACCCTTCATGGTAATCTTTTTTTTTAATGATCAGGCCTTCATTGCAATCCTGCTGTTGGCTTAACTCTGAAGTGATCACGCAAACGGAAACGTGACCGGAAACGGAAACGTAACATCAATATAAACGAACACCTGGGCAGCGAGACCGCGGAAACGTATCCAGACCAGACCAGACTCGCTGGAAATAGCGAGGCAAGCCGCAAACAGCAGCAGCGCACCACCGCCTCCGGCTCCTACCCAGCCGCCGATGCCGCCCCGCGCCGCCGCCGGCGACCTCAGCTGAGCATGGCGGCCGCCCCCGCGGGCCCCCAGAACCGCTGCGTCTTCGGTACGCCCCCTTCCCCGCCCTTCTCTCTCACAGCCCCCTGCCCCCTCCCGGAGTCTCCGCGTTCTATGTGCGTGCGTGCGTGCTCGCTCCTTCCTCCGGTTCGATCCGCGGGCTAGGAGCTCTCGCCGCGGTTCGGGTGGGAGTGGCCTGGCCCCAATTGGCGGCTACGCGAGTAGAGCTCGATTTGGGCCCCAATCGCCGCTGCATCCTCCGTCGATTCCCCGTGGATTTCCCTTCGTGTGTGGGTGGCCGGTGCGGTTTTGGGTGGTGCGAAGCGCGTTTAGCTGCTCCCGCCGCTAGATTTGGAGTCTAATTTCATTTCGTTCGAGGTTTCGTACTGTCTAGGGTTTGCCTATTTTTTTTATCATTCATTCATGTCCGTCACGCCTTTGGGGTTGTTTCCCCCCAAACAAAGGTGCCCGTCAGTTGGCTTGTGCTGTATTCAACGTGTGTGACACTGATATTTACCGCACATTTTGTGTTGGTTCAGTTGCTGTGGTATGAGTAGGTTCTTGAGTTCGATTGACCCCGGTGTTGGCTGTTGAATTTGGTTGCAGTTGGGAACATTCCGTACGATGCGACGGAGGAGCAGCTCGTGCAGATATGTGAGGAAGTCGGGCCAGTGGTCTCCTTCAGGTTTAGTTGTGCAAACCCTATCAGTTGTGTGTGTTAAAATACCCTTGTGCCCTCTTTCATTCTCTTTCAAAATGAGGAAATTGTTAGCCAGCTATATGGACATGATGCTTTTAAATCCAGCGTGTAACATCTGGAATATTGATTTTGTTTAAGTATGATGGCTGTATTGCACACTGCTGCTAAGCATGATCTCAGAACTTAATAGATTGTCTTAGGGGTCGCCCTGCTTATGGATGCTGCCTCGGGCCTTTCGAAAGATAAGAGTGTTGAGTGCTGAAATGGTATCCTGAATATCTGATATAGCTAGTGTTACGGGATCACTTTCTGGACTACACATGCAAATGGAAATTAACCTCAACAAAAATAACAAGAAAACCCTAAGATACACGTGTGTGCTGCTTCTTGATCACTGTTTCTCAACAAGTGACATTATACTGAAACTGGTTATGTGTTATTTCTATCCCTGATAACCTTTTTAGCATTCGACGAAGCTGATGACACTGTTGAGCTGTGACTGCTAGATACTGACTGCTCAAAATTGCTTGCAGACTGGTTGTTGATAAGGAAACCGGAAAGCCGAAAGGTTATGGATTTTGTGAATACAAGGATGAAGAGACAGCTCTAAGTGCACGCCGGAACCTTCAGGGTCATGACGTTAATGGTCGTCAGTTACGTGTTGATTTTGCTGAAAATGGGAGGAACACTGACAGAAATAGAGAAAAGGTGGAAGATCCTCAGTCTATTACTGTAGAAGAACCTTATTTCTCACCCAGCAAGTCCTATGTTAAGATGAAAGCTTGTATGGTTTTGGTTCCCATGAATTATAATACTTATCTTTTCTCCAACTACCATGTGTCTCCTGTTTTGCTTTCTCGCACGGCATGTGTATGTATGTACAGATTCCTGTCTGTACATATGCACACCTGCTATTCTGCCAAATTACCTTGGTGGAATTGTCTTTCTGGTATTGCGAATCTTCTTTGGTATCGCGGTTCCAAAATCATCTCTAATGTCTCGATTCTGCCTCCTTTTACGAAAGTAACGTGCCAAAGTTACTGGGGTAACAAAAGCAATGTCATGCTTACAAAGATCTCCAGAATTGTACTGAACACGTGAGGTTCTCTGCAAATAGCAAAAGAAGAATTATCTTGTATAGGATGTATATGTGGTCAATGCATCTATAGTTGCATCCTTTGTGATATGCTCAAGCAATGGTGTTGCAATTACTAGTAAATTTATCTCTGAAATGATATATGCAGTTGACTTTCTCTTTTGGCTTACTGTTACATTATTACTACCTTTCTCTCTCAAAATAAGTGTGATGTCCTTAGCTGCTATCAGCAGCCTGTGTATCTATCCCCACACCAGTGACTGATGCTTATATGTATGTGCTGATTTTTGTTGCCAAGTTGTCAGAATGCATCCACAAGAAAATACTGTGTATCTAAGTTTCACAACTGGACGCAGTTGATTGGTTGATAGTGGTTTACATAGGGACACTATTTTTATGCTAAATTTTCTGGAGATCATAGTGAAGTATTATTGCATGATAAGGTCACTAGTTTTCACTGCCATGTTGTAACTTTGCATATTTGAAACTAAGTAGTTTCATTACGAAAATGGAGTTAGTGCAATCAAAATTTATTTCATGCATGGACAGTAGGAAATCTCAACCAATTGAAGTTGTCAATAAAGAAGCAGATATTGACTTATTTTTGATATGTTTATGCATTGCAGGGTCGTGGAGGACCGGGAATGTCATCTACTGTTGGTTGGTTTCAAATTTAATTTCTTGATCATCATTTAGTTTGTGTATATGTTCAAGATTTCAAACTTGCCAGTTTTATGTCCCTGTGCGCTGACATTGGGTTTTTGATGGAATCGTGCAGATGCTCAGAAACAATTAACCACAACTCCCGCTGTAGGGGACACCAGCCTTCATCAGCTTATTGGTCTTCCACCGGCAATACACGCTGCATCTGTGATGGCTGGCATTCTTGGGGGAGCTCAAACTGCAAATGTACAAAATGGTTTACCTGTCCAATTTGGGCTTGGAAACGACCCTCTTACCCATTACTTGGCCAGGATGTCAAGGCATCAGTTGTATCAAATCATGTCTGAGTTGAAGGTTATCTTGAAATATCAATATCAATTCATGAAGATTAAAAATTGCTCACTGCTAGTTTTAGCTTGTTAATGCTTTTTTTTATGGCAGACCCTAACTACTCAAAATAACGACCTTGCCAAAAAACTGCTGCAAGGAATTCCACAGCTTCCAAAAGCCCTATTTCAGGTTAGCTTTGCGACTGTTTGCTCAATTAATCAATTATTACTACCTCCGTATCAAAATATAAGACATTTTTTGACAGAGTCATATTGTCAAAAAACGTCTTACATTTTGATAGAGGGAGTATTACTTTCTGTTCCTGTTTTTGTGTACTTGTCCAAAATATAACATAATGGAGTCTGTATGAGTTCTCCACCCAAAATTTGTGCCTATTTTTGTTAGTTATGCTTCATTCATCTTCACAAATTTCATACACCCTTCTTAATATAAATTTAACCAACTCAAGTATTCTGGTTGTGTTTGTTAGAACTTTGATGTGATTCATGGTTGTCTTGTTCTCCCAGAAGGCAAAAAGATAAAAATAAAAAATAGGTTCCCTTAATTTATTGAATAGTTGTAGATCAAATATTTGTTGCGTTCATGTGGAGGCCATTGTTGAAAGACAGGAAGGCCAGCCAACTTTATATGTTGAGCCTAGTGATTCCATGGAAGAGCTTTTTTAAAATACTTTTGTTCATTGTTTAGTTCACTCTAGGGTAGAATGGAATATTATTAGGACATCATAACCTTTTTCTTGTTATAATGCAGGCACAGATAATGCTCGGGCTGGTGACACCTCAGATGGTATATTCTTGCTTTGTTCTGAGTTTGATGTACTACCTAATGTTTTCCTGATTCTCTAATATACTAACCTAGGTCTGTCGAATTCGCAGATGCAGATGGCTAAGAGCCAACAGCCCTCTAGCTCGTTGGCACAATCTTCTCACCTCAATGAATCATTTCCGCAGCCAGATGCTGTGCTACCAATTGTTCATAGACCTCCATCAAACCCTAATGCCATGCAGGAACAAACTGCACTGCTGCATAACTTTCCTCAGTATCAGCATTCATCTCAGCCTCCAGTCAAAATGTTTCCGCATGGACATCAGCCTGGGGTGCTGGCAAACCCTCCAATGCTATCTCAGCCCTTCGGCACCTCTTCCAGTGTTCCTACTCAACCCCTTGTAAACTCAGGAGGCTTGATATCACAAGTTCAGCCTTCATTTTTGACACAGCACCCTAGACCACCAGTTATGCCAACTAATGTACAGCAACTACCCTTGACCAATCCTCATCTCCCCCAGGTATTTCTTTTTCACATATGAGGAGCTTATGGTTTTTCATTAATGGTGCGATAAGTAGCAAGCCAAACTTTGCGTTGACTTATTAATCATCTTGATTGGGTCTTCTAATTTACAGAACACATGTAAACTATGTACTCGAAACCAAACTGTACAGTACATTAACTATTTGTGTATGTTTGCCTACGCAAATTAAGTGATTTTTTCTAGTCAAGTTGTTTCTGTCAGTCCATGGACAGGATTCACTAATTTTACCGTCTACAAAATTGAACTCTTGTGTCACATTGCAGGTTGCTGCTGAACCTGAGATACTCCCCAATGAGATTAGATTGCCTGATCGAGCTAGTCATCAGGCAGAGTTAGACCATCCCTCGAAATTGAGAAAATTGGAGGATGGAACATCAACGCCAGGAATTGTAAACAATAGTCCTGCTGTTTATTCTGCTCCATCGCAGGTAGTGGTCCCTACTGGACCATCAGGGAGCTATAGTTCTGGTGCTGTTCACTTCCAGCAACCAGAGAATGAAGCGCCTCAGGTAACCGCCTCTGAATTTCAGTTTCATTTTCCAGCTTTCCTGTTATTTTATTATACCTTACATTCTTGGATGCTGGTAAAGTATCTGCAGAATCTGACCTAACTAAACTTCTAAACATTTTGCATCATGTCTCTGCAATTGAATTGTACCGAGGCACAACTCCAACTCTTCTTGTAATGGTGCAGCTCACACAGGACGACGAGTCAGCCCTTCTGCAGCAAGTCTTACAACTGACACCTGAGCAGCTGAGTTCATTGCCAGTGGAGCAGCAGCAGCAGGTGCTACAGCTTCAGAAGATGCTATCAGTTGGTAAATAGCGGCATAACACCAGCTGAGTAAGCACAGCGAAATTGTTAACCTACATAGTCAAACATTGAAGAAGGCTCGTCTAGCCACACACACACACACGTAACTTCTCAACTTTGTTGGTATCTCTGGGCCATCAGTTTTGCTCCTGATGACTGATTTATTTGGCATTTTTTGTAAAGTTGAGGTAAAAATATGGTGGCAGAAGAAGTTGTGAAGAAAGATGATAATTGTCCATTAGTTCTGTAACATTTTAGAAAAGAATAATCTTATGAAGAGAGGGAGTTGTATTTGTGTTCTGGAATTGTTGCAGAATCAGATTTTTGTTATGTTTGTTTATTTCCGACGCTCTGAAAACTATTGCTGAAGGCACCGGTTGTATGCATGATAAATTTGTTATATCGCTGTCGTGGGTATCAGTATCAATTTTGCAAAAAGTATTTGCGGCCACATTTCCCCCTATAAAATTCGAGTTTCTGAATGTGCCCTTCGAAATTAAATAAAGAAACTAAATCTACGAAACAGTTCTCGCTTGTGGCCCTGCACCCACACGAAATGTACTAGTATTTGCTATTTTTCGTAGTTTGTGTACTACTCTCTCTGTAAAGTCATATATATAGAGAGAGTACTTTGGTGTACGCTCATGTGATTTCTTTCAGAATAGTCTGATTTCTCCTGATGCATATGATCCCCTAATCAGACCCCTGTTTTGACGGATTGTCTCGACTTTCTCTGCGTGTGTGGCTCCGCCTGGAGCTTGAATCATTTGCGTACGTGTTTTTCTTTTACGAGAATTTTTTTGATCTATTCATCTCCAATGTTTTAATGTCCATGGCTCTACATCCCAGTGTATTTGCTGCCATGCACTAGCTACAAGACACGACAAGCTTTCTATTAAAAACATGGCACTGCGATTGTTGTTATTAACTCAAGAGGGGAACGTGAAAGAATAAGCAAAAGTATTATTTGCCTAATTCAAAAAAAAAATAAAAAGGAGTATTAGTTATCTTTAAAGAAAATCCCTGTGTGTCGGGGATATCTAGCGACATATGCCAGGGGGTGACTTATCATGGATGGGGACAAGAGTACGTCGCCGGGCTCTAGAAGTGGGAGTGAACGAGACCGCATACGCCTGCGAATCTTACCTAGGTTCGGGGCTCTTCGTGAAGATAACACCACTAGTTCTGCTCTGCGGAGTCTTCGCATGATGACTATCGTCAATAGAGTGGCTACAAGAGTGCTCCTTGAGCTGTTTGGCTAGAGGAAGAAGAAGGGCAAGGCTAGCTCCTCTGCTTCTCTCTACGTGGGTGTATGCTGGCTAGGGTTCGGAACCCCTTGCATGGGGAAGCCTGGGGGGTTTATATAGGCCTACCCCCAGGGGTATAATGGTAATCCACCTGGGTGTGGGACCCGGCCGTCAGTGTCTCTGGGCGTCGACTTCTCCGTCGGCTGCTGGGGGCCCGCTGCTTGGTGGGTCCTGCCGGCTGCCGTGATCTCGGCCGACAAGTAGGGCACGCCACCCGTGGGCCATGTGACTGCTTTATACTGTAGCCTTGCTCCTAATGACGGAGGCTTTGTCGGGGGTGGTGGCTCTGATCCGCCACCGGGCGGCGCCACCGTAGCCACACCCCGTCTCATCTGGTTAATGGCGTGCAAACTCCGAGGGGGAGGAGGGCCGCCTGATAGGAGTCGGCCCGCCCTCGTTGTCACCTGCTTGGGGTTCGCCGCCTTCTGGTGGCTCACGGATAGGTAGGGCCCACCGCGTGCGGGCCATACCGACCGCCCATCATGGGAGCATGGCTCCCTCTGACATAGATGATGGCATGGGTCGCATGGCAACAGTGCTGCGCCGGGCGAGGGGTGTCCGCTTGGTACACCCGCACTGTGGCCACGTTCCGTCCTGGATTCGGGGGTGGCAGATCGCACTGTAGCCACGCCCCGTCTTGTCGCTGTAATGGGGTGCAGACTTTGAGGGAACAAGGGACCGCCTGATAGGAGTCGCCCCCCTCGTGGCCGCCTTCTGCGAGCCTGCCGTCTTCTAACTGTCGGCCCGTCGGATCAGGCGGCCTAAAAGGTCGGCCTTTCGTCCGGGAGGCGTGAGGGACGCCGCTAGTCCCGATGTCTTGAAATACGATGGGGGGCTGATGAGGCTACCCGTGGTCAATTACTCCGATAGTAGTCCCCGAAGCTGGTGGGGCGCCGCGGCTGAAATCGAGGAACCTCAGCAGCTTCCTACTCCGAGTGATCTGGTAATCTTGCTTCGTCCGTCTTCTGGATATGCCGACTGTTAGGAGCCGGACTAGGCCAGGCCGGCCGCCTGATGAATTCGAATCGTCGCGGTGGGGGCCGGGTGGCGAGCCAGTCGAATGGCAGGCTTGCCGCCCGTTGCTCGCTGCCACGCGGCGCCAGCAGACCTGGCCGGCCTGCCAGCCCACGCACGCGACGGATCCGCTGCGGCCCGCCACTACAGGGCCTCGGCGCGCGCGGATCCGCTGCGGCCGAGGCAAACGGTTGCCCTTCTGAGGCACATTAACTTCACGCCGTTACGACGCGGAAGGTGCGGGGTCGTGGGGGAAGTGGGCGCAGTTAATCCCGCCCCCCATGTCTCGCCTCCTCGGCTCCGCTGCCGCGGGCCTATAAGTAGGGGAAGGAGGGCGCGGCAGAACGCACGCGCGCTCCCCCCGCTCTCCATCTTCTTCTTCCCCTACGCACTGCTGCTCCATGCTGCCCCGCTGCTTGTCGCCGGAACGCCGCGGTAGCCCGTCGCCGCTCGTCCTTGCCGCGTCGCTGCGCCCTCGTCCTCGTGGGACCTCGCTGCCCCGCCACAGAGCCTCCACGACCATGGCGCGCGACGGGCGCTCCGGCGACTGGGACGGCTCCAACGTCCAAGACGAGGACATCGCTTTCCTCCGCACGACGCGGAGGCTACCCGGCGAGGAGTGCGTTGGGGTGCGGATCCCTCTCGAGCAGAAGATCTTGCCGGCGCCGGAGCCCGACGAGTTCTGGTCTTCCATAGCCACTTTCTTTGCGGCTTCGGCTTGCCGGCGAGTAGTTTCTTCCGCGCTTTCCTCAACCTCTACGGCCTGCAGCCACATCATCTCACGCCCAACACCGTGGTACTTCTATCCGCCTTCGTCACTTTCTGCGAGGGATACCTTGGAGTTTTGCCCACGCTCGAGCTGTGGGGGCGATTCTTCTACCTCAAGCTTGGCACCGCGGCCAAGGGCGAGGCGGCTCAGTGCGGCACTTGCGTCACCGTGCGGCGCACCGGCAGCGGGACCTAGTTTCTGGCTGTGGTGGTGCTGGAGTCGGCCAAGTTGTGGCAGAAATCATATTTCTACGTCCGCAACTTGGATCCGACTTGTAACTACATCAACCTGCCGGATTTCGTGGCCGGCCCGCCTGCTGAGCCACGGAGCAACTGGGGCCAGCAGCCACCGAAGCCGCTGCCGGCCAGCGTCACCCGCGTCCTCAACCGCCTGGAGGTGACGACGGAGGTGGAGGGCCTCCAGCCGACGGACCTGCTGGCCGCCTTCATCCAACGTCGGGTGCTGCCGCTCCAATTTCGGCCCCACCCGACATGTGACATGGACGGCCGCCGGGATCCGAGCCGGATGTCGACCAAGGAGATACCGGCAGACGAGGTCGCCCACCATGTCAACTACATCTCCGGCAGCCAGCTTGATGTGGGGAGATGGAGTTTCAGCAAGGAGCCCTACAGCCGCGCCAACCCGCCACCTGGGGTTAGTACTCGGCCTCCCTCTTTGATCTCTTTGTTTTTGCGATGATCTTCATCAATTCTAATCGTCCGGGTGCTGCGCAGTGATAACCCACAAGTATAGGGGATCGCAACAGTTTTCAAGGGTAGAGTATTCAACCCAAATTTATAGATTCGACACAAGGGGAGCCAAAGAATATTTGAAGGTATTAGCAGCTGAGTTGTCAATTCTACCACACCTGGAGAATAATTATCTGCAGCAAGTAATCAGTAGCAAAGTAATTTGATAGTTTTGATAGTAGTGTAACAGTGATAGCAGTATTTTTGTAGCAAGTGTAACAGTGATGATAGCAGTAGTAACTTAGCAGAAACAATATAGGATAAATTCGTAGGCATTGGATCGGTGACTTGTTGGATGATATTCATCATGTGACAGTTATAACCTAGGGCGATACGGCACTAGCTCTAGTTCATCGATATAATGTAGGCATGTATTCCGTAAATAGTCATACATGTTTTATTAAAAGAACTTGCATGACATCTTTTGTCCTACCCTCCCGTGGCAGCAGGGTCAATATTGGAAACTAAGGGATATTAAGGCCTCCTTTTAATAGAGAACCGGAACAAAGCATTAACACATAGTGAATACATGAACTCCTCAAACTACGGTCATCACCGGGAATGGGCCCGGTTGTTGTCACCCAGCGGTTGCCAGATCATAACACGTAGTAGGTGACTATAACTTGCAAGATAGGATCTAAAACATGGATATAAATATGATAACATAAATGGTTCAGATCTGAGTTCATGGCACCCGGGCCCAAAGTGACAAGTATTAAGCATATCAAAGTCATAGCAACATCAATCTAAGAACATAGTGGATACTAGGGATCAAGTGCTAACAAAACTAACTCGATTACATGATGAATCTCATCCAACTCCTCACCGACCAACGAGCCTACAAAGGAATTACTCACTCCCGGTGGGGAGCATCATGGAATTGGCGTGGAGAAGGGTTGGTGATGACGAAGAACGAAGATCCCCCTCTCCGGAGCCCCAAACGGACTCTAGATCTGGCCTCCCGAGGAAGAACAAGGCTTGGCGGCGGCTCCGTCTCGTGGATCGCGATAATTCTTTCTCCCTGATTTTTTCTGGAAAAATAGGATTTTATAGCGTCGGTTTTAGGGTCTGCAGGACCACCAGGTGGGTACAACCCACCTGGGCGTGCCCTGGTGGGTTGTGCTCACCCAGGTGCCCCTCTCCGGCAGGTCTTGGCTCCGAACTTCTTATTTATTATGTAAAAATTCCTCGCGAAGCTTCGTTACATTCTGAGAACTTTTATTTCTGCACAAAAACAACACCAAGGTAGTTCTGCTGAAAACAACGTCAGTCCGGGGTTAGTTTCACTCAAATCATGCAAATTAGAGTCCAAAACAAGAGGAAAAACGTTAGGAAAAGTAGATACGTTGGAGACGTATCAACTCCCCCAAGCTTAAACCTTTGCTTGTCCTCAAGCAATTCAGTTGATAAACTGAAAATGAAAAAGAAAAACTTTTACGAACTCTTTTGCTCTTGTTTGCATAAATAGGCTTAAACATCACCCATGTTTTCAGCCAACATTATAACTAACCATGTTGACAATAACTCTCAAAGATTATAATGACTCATATCAATGACATAATCAACTAGGGAGCAATAATAAGATATCTCAAACAACAACACGTTGTCAAAACAACCATGATATAATTGAAGGAAATGTGCCCTAGAGGCAATAATAAAGTTGTTATTTATATTTCCTTATATCATGATAAATGCTTATTATTCATGCTAGAATTGTATTAACCAGAAACTTAGTACATGTGTGAATACATAGGCAAACAGAGTGTCCCTAGTATGTCTCTACTTGACTAGATTATTTATCAAAGATGGTTATGTTTCCTAGCCATAGACATGTGTTGTCATTTGATGAACGGGATCACATCATTAGAGAATGATGTGATGGACAGGACCCATCCTTTAGCTTAGCACTATGATCGTTTAGTTTATTGCTATTCTTTTCTTCATGACTTATACATGTTCCTCTGACTATGAGATTATGCAACTCCCGAATACTGGAGGAACACTTAGTGTGCTATCAAGCGTCACAACGTAACTGGGCGATTATAAAGATGCTCTACAGGTGTCTCCGATGGTGTTTGTTGAGTTGGCATAGATCGAGATTAGGATTTGTCACTCCGATTATCGGAGAGGTATCTCTGGGCCCTCTCGGTAATGCACTTCACTATAAGCCTTGCAAGCAATGTGACTAATGATTTAGTTGCGGGATGATGCATTACGAAACGAGTAAAGAGACTTGCCGGTAACGAGATTGAACTAGGTATGATGATACCGACGATCGAATCTCGGGCAAGTAACATACCGATGACAAAGGGAACAACATATGTTGTTATGCGGTTTGACCGATAAAGATCTTCATAGAATATGTAGGAGCCAATATGAGCATCTAGGTTCCGCTATTGGTTATTGACCGGAGAGGTGTCTCGGTCATGTCTACATAGTTCTCGAACCCGTAGGGTCCGCACGCTTAACGTTCGATGACGATTTGTACTATGAGTTATGTGTTTTGATGTACCTAAGGTTGTTCGGAGTCCCGGATGTGATCACGGACATGAAGAGGAGTCTCAAAATGGTCGAGACATAAAAATTGATATATTGGACCATGTTATTCAGACACCGGAAGTGTTCCGGATAGTTTCGGATAAAACCGGAGTGCCGGAGGGTTACCGGAACCCCCCCGTGAAGTTATGGGCCTTTAGTGGGCCTTAGGGGAGAGAGAGGGCCGCAGCCAAGAGGTGGCGCCCCCCAAGGGGAGTACGAATAGGACTAGGGGAGGGTGGGCCCTTTTCCCACTCCCTCTCCCTCTCCTTCCTTCTTCTCCTAGTTGGACTAGGAAAGGGGGGAACCTATTCCTACTTGGAGTAGGATTCCCCCCCTTGGGCGCGCCCCTTGTGGCCAGCTGGCCTCCTCCTCCCCTCCTTTATATACGGGGGAGGGGGGCACCTCATAGACACACAAGTTGATCTTTAGCCGTGTGCGGTGCCCCCTCCACAGTTTTCCACCTCGGTCATATCGTCATAGTGCTTAGGCGAAGCCCTACGTCGGTAACTTCATCATCACCGTCACCACGCCGTCGTGCTGACGAAACTCTCCCTCGGCCTCAGCTGGATCTAGAGTTCGAGGGACGTCACCGAGCTGAACGTGTGCAGATCACGGAGGTGCCGTGCGTTCGGTACTTGATCGGTTGAATCGCGAAGACGTTCGACTACATCAACCGCGTTACTAAACGCTTCCGCTTTAGGTCTACGAGGGTACGTGGACACACTCTCCCCGCTCGTTGCTATGCTTCTCCTAGATAGATCTTGCGTGATCGTAGGATTTTTTTGAAATACTACATTCCCCAATAGTGGCATCCGAGCCAGGTCTATGCGTAGATGTTATATGCACGAGTAGAACACAAAGAGTTGTGGGTGATAATAGTCATACTGCTTACCAACATGTCATACTTTGATTCGGCGGTATTGTTGGATGAAGCGGCCTAGACCGACATTACATGACCATGTTCATGAGACTGGTTCTACCGCCGTGCTTCGCACACAGGTGACTAGTGGGTGTCTGTTTCTCCAACTTTATTTGAATCGAGTGTGACTACGCCCGGTCCTTGTTGAAGGTTAAAACATCACACTTGACGAAAAATCGTTGTGGTTTTGATGCGTAGGTAAGAACGGTTCTTGCTAAGCCCGTAGTAGCCACGTAAAACTTGCAACAACAAAGTAGAGGACGTCTAACTTGTTTTTGCAGGGCTTGCTGTGATGTGATATGTTCAAGACGTGATGATATATAAATTGTTGTAGGAGATGATCATGTTTTGTAAAAGTTATCGACAACTAGCAGGAGCCTTATGGTTGTCGCTTTGTTGTATGAAATGCAATCGCCATGTAATTGCTTTACTTTATCACTAAGTGGTAGCGATAATCATAGAGGCAATAGTTGGCGAGACGACAACGATGCTTCGATGGAGATCAAGGTGTCAAGCCGGTGACGATGGTGATCATGACGGTGCTTTGGAGATGGAGATCAAAGGCACAAGATGATGACGGCCATATCATATCACTTATATTGATTGCATGTGATGTTTATCCTTTATGCATCTTATTTTGCTTAGTTCGGCGGTAGCATTATAAGATGATCTCTCACTAAATTTCAAGGTATAAGTGTTCTCCCGAGTATGCCTTTATTGCGACGGTTAAATCGTGCCGAGACACCACGTGATGATCGGGTGTGATAAGCTCTACGTTCACAAACAACGGGTGCAAGCCAGTTTTGCACACGCAGAATACTCGGGTTAAACTTGACGAGCCTAGCATATGCAGATATGACCTCGAAACACTAAGACCGGAAGGTCGAGCATGAATCATATAGTAGATATGATCAACATAGTGATGTTCACCATTGAAAACTACTCCATCTCACGTCATGATCGGACATGGTTTAGTTGATATGGATCACGTGATCACTTAGATGATTAGAGGGATGTCTATCTAAGTGGGATTTCTTAAGTAATATGATTAATTGAACTTTAATTTATCATGAACTTAGTACCTGATAGTATTTTGCATGTCTATGTTGTTGTAGATAAATGGCCCGTGCTACTGTTCCGTTGAATTTTAATGCGTTCCTAGAGAAAGCTAAGTTGAAAGATGATGGTAGCAACTACACGGACTGGGTCCCTAACTTGAGGATTATCCTCATTGCTGCACAGAATAATTACGTCCTGGAAGCACCGCTAGGTGCAAGACCCGCTGCAGGAGCAACACCGGACGTTATGAACGCCTGGCAGAGCAAAGCTGATGACTACTCGATTGTTCAGTGTGCCATGCTTTACGGCTTAGAACCGGGACTTCATCGACATTTTGAACGTCATGGAGCATATGAGATGTTCCAGGAGTTGAAGTTAGTATTTCAAGCAAATGCCCGGATTGAGAGATATGAACTCTCCAATAAGTTCTACAGCTGCAAAATGGAGGAGAATAGTTCTGTCAGTGAACATATACTCAAAATGTCTGGTTATCATAATCACTTGACTCAACTGGGAGTTAATCTTCCGGTTGATAGTGTCATTGACATAGTTCTTCAATCACTGCCACCAAGCTACAAAAGCTTCATGATGAACTATAATATGCAAGGGATGGATAAGACAATTCCCGAGCTCTTCGCGATGCTAAAGGCTGCGAAGGTAGAAATCAAGAAAGAGCATCAAGTGTTGATAGTCAACAAGACCACTAGTTTCAAGAAGAAGGGCAAAGAGAAGAAGGGGAACTTCAAGAAGAACGGCAAGCAAGTTGTTGCTCAAGTGAAGAAGCCCAAGTCTGGACCTAAGCCCGAGACTGAGTGCTTCTACTGCAAAGGGACTGGTCACTGGAAGCGGAACTGCCCCAAGTATTTGGCGGATAAGAAGGATGGCAAAGTGAAAGGTATATTTGATATACATGTTATTGATGTGTACCTTACTAATGCTCGTAGTAGCGCCTGGGTATTTGATGCTGGTTCTGTTGCTCATATTTGCAACTCGAAACAGGGGCTACGGATTAAGCGAAGATTGGCTAACGACGAGGTGACGATGCGCGTGGGAAATGGTTCCAAAGTCGATGTGATCGTCGTCGGCACGCTACCTCTACATCTACCTTCCGGATTAGTTTTAGACCTGAATAATTGTAATTTGGTGCCAGCGTTAAGCATGAACGTTATATCTGGATCTTGTTTGATGCAAGACGGCTATACATTTAAATCAGAGAATAATGTGTCGGAGTAAATGACCACGGGTAGCCTCATCAGCCTCGCCTGGTATTTCAAGACATCGGGGCTGGCTGCGCCCCTCAAGCATCAAAGACAGAAGGCCGCCTTCTTGGGGCCGGCTGGTCCAAATGGCCGGCTACCAGGAGGCGGCAGAATCCAGAAGTGGGCCGGCTGGTCCAAACGAAGTGGGTCGACTCCTAGCAGGCGGCCTCCAGAGAGGCCGACTCCTAGCAGGCGGCCCCTCGTGCCCTCGAAGTTAGCACCCACATCAACACGACGAGACGGAGCGTGGCTACAATGCAGTCTGCCACCCCTGAATCCAGGGCGGAGCGTGGCCACAATGCAACGTACTGGGCGGACATCCCCCGCCCGACGCGACACTGTTGCCACGCAGCCCATGACATCACCCATGGCAGAGAAGGCCATGCTCCCATGATGGACTGTCGGTATGGCCTGCAGGCGACGGGCCCTACCTGTCCGTGAGAAGCCAGAAGACGGCAGGCCCTGATCAGCTAGCTTGCGGGGAGGCCGACTCCTGACTAGGTGGCCCTCCCCTCCCTTGGAGTCCGTGCGCCATTAACCAGAAGAGACGGGGAGTGGCTACAGTGAACACCCACTAGGCGGCGGGACTGTAGCCACGCTCTCCCCAACAAAGCACACATCATCAGCGGCACGGCTACAGTACTAAGCAGCCGGCAAGACCCGCTAGCGGCGGGTGCGGCCTGTCGGCCAAGTACGAGACAGCCGACGGGACCCACCAGGCGGCAGGCCCCAACTGCCGGCGGAGAAGCCGCCGACTAGAGACACTGACAGCTGGGCCCTACACCCGACCATATTACCATTGTACCCCTGGGGGGTAGGCCTATATAAACCTCCCAGGGCACCCATGCAAAGGGTTTAGCTTCTTAGACCACACATACACACAGAGAGAGGAGTAGAGCTGGCCTTGCCTTCTTCCTCCTCTAGCAAACATCTCAAGGAGCAACTTGTAGCTACTTGTTGAGATAGTGATCATGCGGAGACCCCACAGAGCAGGACTAGGGGTGTTATCTCCTAGGAGAGCCCCGGACCTGGGTAAAGTGCGTCAGTGTTCGTGTTTACGCCTTATCCTGTTTCCAGGCACCGGCGACGTCTTACTAGCTCCCACCATGATAAGCCATCCTTTGGCATATGTCGCCCCAAACCCCTGACATTTGGTGCCCACCATGGGGCTAGGTGCACCGTCATCCGGAGATCTGTTCTAGACGGGAACCCTCTTCCTCCCTGGCGAGCGCAGCCAGCCCGGCACGCCCGATGGCGTTTGCACCGACGCGCTGCACGGCGCGGAAGTCGTCTGTGCAGCGGGCTGCCTTGCTGATCTCATTGGCGAGATCAGCCTCTCCAACGAGCCCGCGCCCGACACGGGAGCAGCCAGCTCCGAGAGCTGCCTCATCGACCTCCTTGGCAAGCTCCACATCGCTAACGAGCCCTCCTCCGACCTAGAGTCGATCGGCTCCACCGACCCGATGCTTGTCGACTCCGACACGGCATCCCTCGACGTGTCCCCCACCAACGTGGTGGTCATCGATGACCCGCTCCCTCGAGCGGACAGTAGCGGCAGCACCGTCATCGAGGTGCTCGTCATCAGCCACGACGGAGCCTCCGGCGGAGCTACTCAGGACCCATTGCAAGCGTCGAAAGCGCCAAGAAGTTGGCTACCATGAGACGCCTCTCCGAGGCCTATCAGCGCGAGGTCGACCGTGCCATTAGCGGCACGTCGGCTGCTGCTGAGCCCAGCTGCGTGGGCACCATCCGGCAGCGCGGAGCCACCATCACCAGTATGTTCGGAGTAGACCGCCCAGTCTACGCCACGCCCGCGAAAAACATACATGCTGCCCAGGCGACAGCAGACGAGCATTGTTGCATGACGGAGCGCATTCAGCAGCTCATCGACGCGCCCGCTGCGCAGCAGGAAGCCGGCCGCCACATGCCGGAGCCCAGCGTGCGCGAAGAGAATCCTCCCCCCTGCTGAGATCAAGGCGCAACCTCCTGGACACCGACAGGCGGTGCCCGCGACCAGAGAGACCAAGAGCCGGCTGATAGCCGCAGCCAGACGCGTATCACCATCAAGTGCGACCAAGACGCCCGCCCACGAGCAGTGGAATGACGGGGCGATCGCCCGCCTCCTCCTCCTCCTCGCCAGGAGAGGCGTGCCTCCCCGCCGCCTGTTGAGCACCCGACTCTTGGTTACCGGCTGGGTCGCCATGAAGGAGTTGGAGAAAACGACGCCCGCCATCGGATCGACCGCCTGGCTCGATCCCTGGCACTGGAATAAGAAGATGCGATCGGCCCGCCTTGTTTCGGGCCCCGCATTCGCGGCGAGCCCTTCCCCAAAGGGTTCTCGCTCCCGCGAGACACGCCCAAGTACAACGGCTCCGTGAAGCCGGAAGATTTGCTGGTTGACTACTCCACCGCGATCAACATATCAAACGGCAACAAGGGCGTTGCCGTAAAGTACGTGCCCCTCATGCTTCAGGGCACGGCCCGGACGTGGCGGAATAGCCTCAAGCCATACAGTGTCAACAACTGGATAGATTTCACCGAAGTCTTCATCCGCAATTTCACCAGCACCTACAAGCATCTGCCCAAGCCTTGCCAGCTTTCTCTGTGCGTCCAAGGCCCCACCGAGTCCACCCGCGACTACTTGACGCGGTGGGCCGAACTGCGCAACTCCTGCGAAGGGGTGCATGAGGTGCAAGCCATAGAGTACTTCACCGCCGGGTGCAAAGAAGGCACCCTCCTCAAGCACCGACTCCTGTGCGACTAGCCGACCACGCTCGACGAACTGCTGATCATAGCAGACAAGTACGCCACTGCCGACTCCTCCATGAAGTCAGAGCTCCAGTGGGCGATCCGGAAAGTGCTTCCCCCGGCTCCTCGGACGCCGGCTGGTGACAACAGTCAGCGCCAGCAGCAGAACAACAACAAGTGCAAGGCCCCGCAGCCGGCTTCCACCAGCCGACAGGTGGCAACAGTTGAGGATCAGCAGCCGGAGGGACAACCCTTACCCAAGCGTCAGAAGGGCGGCAAGCCGGCTTGGCTGCCCGCCTTCTCCTATGAGCAAACCCTCGATGCTCCCTGCAAGTTCCACAGTGGCGCAAAGCCGTCCAACCACACCACCCGGAAGTGCCACTGGCTCACCCGAATCTCCAAGGGCGAAGGACTGCTGCCTCCTCCGCCTGCTGGCCTGCCGCCGCCGCCTCCTCAGCAGCCGGCGCCTCGTCCAGCAGTCGACGCCATCCAAGATGAATTCCCTGAAGAACATGGAGCCTACATTGTCTTCACCAGTGTGGCCGACGACAAGCACAGCCGACACCAGCAGCACCGTAAGGTGAATGCTGTCGCTTCATAAGCCCCATAATTCATGCACTGGTCCGAGAAGCCCATCAGCTGGAGCCGAGCTGACCACCCAGAGGTGATGCCTTCTCCGGGTTCATATGCCTTGGTGTTATATGCCACCTTTGCAGCAGAGAGGCGAGCCGCTCGTTTCTCTCGAGTTCTGATAGACGGCGGTAGCAGCATCAACATCCTTTACCGCGACACCATGGAGAAATTGTGCATCAAAGAGAAGCAGCTCCAGCCCAGCCGGACTGTCTTCCACGACATTGTGCCTGGTCTTTCCTGCTCACCAATCGGCAAGATCAAGATAGATGTCCTCTTCGGAGACAAAGATCACTTCCGCCACGAAGCAATCTGGTTTGAGGTAGTAGATTTGGAAAGCCCTTACCACGTGCTACTTGGCCGACCTGCCTTGGCCAAGTTCATGGCAGTCCCCCACTATGCCTACCTCAAGATGAAGATGCCAGGAACCAAGGGCAATATCACTATGTTTGGAGATTACAAAAAATCGGCCGCCTGTGTCGCTGCCAGCAACCGGTTGGCCGAGTCCCTTGTGATTGCTACCGAGAGGAAGCTCCTGGACCGGGTGGTGGCCATGGCCAGCAAGCAGCCGAACCTATCACCAGATCCCAAGGAGTCAGAGACCCAGGGCTCCTTACAGCCGGCCAAAGAAACCAAGAAGATCCCCTTGGACCCTGAGCACCCGGAGAGGTTTGCTATCCTAGGTACCAACCTCGATAGCAAATAGGAAAGCAAGCTCGTTGATTTCCTCTGTGAGAATCGGGACATCTTCCCATGGTCTCCCAAAGACATGCCGGGTGTTCCGACGGATTTCACCGAGCACAAGCTACATGTCAGAGCAAATGCAAAACCAGTCAAGCAACCCCTCCGCCACCTGAGGAGAACAGAAGAATTGTTGGTGAAGAGATAGCCCAACTTCTGGCAGCCGGCTTCATTATGGAAGTGTTCTTTCTAGAGTGGCTTGCCAACCCAGTCCTTGTACTAAAGAAGAACAACAAATGGCGCATGTGTATTGATTATACCAGCCTCAACAAAGCTTGCCCCAAAGATCCGTTTGCCTTGCCCCGGATTGACCAAGTGATAGACTCCATAGCTGGATGCAAGCTGTTGAGTTTTTTGGTTGCCTACTCAGGGTACCACCAGATCAAGTTGAACCCGGCTGACCGCCTGAAGACCGCCTTCATCACACCATTCGGAGCCTTCTGCTACCTGACCATGACATTCGGCTTGAGTAATGCCGGCGCCACCTTTCAGCGTTGCATGCAGAAGTGCGTCCTCAAGCAACTCGGCAGAAATGCCCATGTCTATGTAGAAGACATTGTGGTGAAGATGGATAAGCGCGGTACCCTCTTGGAAGATCTCAAGGATACTTTTGAAAATCTGCGCTGGTTTCAAATCAAGCTCAACCCAGAGAAATGCGTTTTCGGAGTACCAGCCGGCCAGCTCCTTGGCTTTCTGGTCTCAGAGCGCGGCATTGAGTGCAACCCTGTCAAGATCAAGGCCATCGAGAGGATGGAGAGACCTACCCGACTGCGAGACGTCCAGAAGTTCACCGGCTGTTTGGCATCCATCAGCCGCTTCATCAGTCAGCTAGGCGAGAAGGCTCTTCCCCTGTACCAGCTCATGAAGAAAACCACTCACTTTGAGTGAAATGACAAGGCGGACAGGGCCTTTCTCCAGCTAAAGAAGATGTTGACCACACTGCCTGTTCTGGCCGCTCCGGCTGCTAAGGAGCCCATGCTCCTCTACATCACCGCCACCAGCCGGGTGGTCAGCACAGTCATGGTAGTAGAGCGCAAAGAGGACGGCAAAGCACTGCCGGTCCAGAGGCCTGTGTATTACTTGAGCGAGGTGCTGTCAGCCTCCAATCAGAACTACCCCCATTACCAGAAGATGTGCTACGGCGTGCACTTTGCCGCCAAGAAGCTCAAGCCATACTTTCAAAAGCACCCCATTACGGCCGTCTGCACCACCCCGCTTCCTGAGATCATTGGAAGCCGAGATGCATCGGGCCGAGTGGCCAAGTGGGCCATCGAGTTGGCCCCTTACACCATCTTCTACCAGCCTCGCACCGCCATCAAGTCCCAAGCGCTGGCCGACTTCCTCGTCGACTGGGCCGAGACCCAGTACCTGCCGCCAGCGCCAGACTCCACCCATTGGCGGATGCACTTCGATGGCTCGAAGATGCACACCGGCTTGGGAGCCGACATCGTCCTTACTCCCCCCAAAGGCGACAAGCTCAGATACACATTGCAAACCCACTTTGCCGCCTCCAACAATGTGGCCGAGTATGAGGCGCTCGTACACGGACTCCGGCTGGCCAAAGAACTCGGCATCCGCCGGATCCTGCGCTATGACGACTCGGACTTGGTGGCCCAACAATCGTCTGGCGATTGGGATGCCAAGGATGCAAACATGGCGAGCTACCGCTTCCTCGTCCAGCAGCTCAGCGGATATTTTGAAGGGTGCGAGTTTCTTCACGTGCCAAGAAATGACAATGAGCAAGCGGATGCCCTGGCACGAATCGGCTCCACTCGACAAGCCATACCAGCCGGCGTCTCCCTTCAGCGCCTTCTCAAGCAGTCCATCAAGCCTTCACCGGAATCAGAGTCCATCTTCGTGCCGGCTGCTCCCGGAACAGTCGTATCCGACTCAGAGGTTGCTGCAGCCGGCCCGTGGACTTCAGCAGGCGGCTCGGGGACTGCAGCAGTCGCACCCGGCCCAGGGACTTCAGAAACCGGCCCGGGGGCTGCAGCAGTCGACCCAGGGACTTCAGCAAGCGGCTCGGGGACTGCAGCAGTCGCACCCAACCCGGGGACTTCAGAACCCGGCCCGGGGGCTGCTGCAGTCAGCCCGGGGACTTCGACAAGCCGCTCGGGATTGCAGCAGTCGCACCCGGCCCTGGGACTTCACAACCCGGCCCGGGGGCTGCAACAGTTGGCCCGGGGACTTCAACAATGCAGCAAGCAGCGGCCGACTCCAACCCGCCACCTCCCAACCCAACCGCCCTAGTTGCAGTGGCCGTACTGACAGTGGAAGAAGTCGCAGCACCATCATGGGTGCAGCCCATCCTCAACTTTCTGGTCAGCAGAGAACTACCAGCCAACGAAATCTTGGTCCGACAGGTGCAACATCGGGCAGCAGCATACACCATCATCAACAGAGAACTCATGAGGCGCAGCGTCACTGGCGTGTTCCAGCGCTGCTTGGAGCAAGAGAAGGACCAAGCAATCCTCAATGACATCCACCAAGGCGAGTGCGGCCACCACGCCGCCTCCAGATCCCTTGTCGCCAAAGCCTTCCACCACGGTTTCTTCTGGCCGACTGCTCTAGAAGACGCCAAAGATCTGGTCAAGAAGTGCAAAGGGTGCCAAAATTTCAGCTCCAAGCAACATCTGCCGGCTTCTACACTCAAGACGATCCCCCTTACCTGGCCCTTTACCGTCTGGGAGCTGGACATGGTGGGTCCATTCAAGACAGCACGCGACGGCATGACTCATTTTCTTGTCGCCGTGGACAAATTCACCAAGTGGATTGAAGCGAAGCCAATCAAGAAGCTCAATGGTCCGACTGCTGTGACCTTCATCGCAGATATCACCGTCCGGTCCGGTATACCACACAGCATCATCACCGACAATGGCACAAGCTTTGCCAAAGGCGCCTTGGCCCACTTCTGCACGACGGAGGGCATCTGACTGGACTTAGCATCCGTTGCCCATCCACAGTAAAACGGCCAAGTCGAGCGAGCAAATGGCCTCATCTTGTCTGGCATCAAGCCTCGACAGGTCGAGCAACTGGAGTGTTCGGCCGACTGTTGGATCGACGAACTGCCAGCCGTCCTCTGGAGCCTCCGCACCACTCCGAACAAGTCAACCGGCTTCACTCCCTTCTTCCTCGTGTACAGGGCCGAGGCTGTCATCCCAACTGAGATTGAGTTCGACTCACCTCACGTCACCATGTACACGGAGGCGGAAGCAAAGGAAGCACGAGAAGACGACGTCGATCTGCTGGAAGAGGGCCGACTGTTGGAACTCAGCCGGTCCGCCATCTACCAGCAGAGCCTATGCCGTTACCATAGTTGGAAGGTCAAGGCAAGATCCTTCCAAGAGGGAGACCTTGTGCTCCGGCTCATCCAGCGAACAGCCGGCCGGCACAAGCTCTCGGCCCCTTGGGAAGGCCCCTTCATCATTAGCAAAGCCTTGGGCAATGACTCCTACTATCTGATCGATGCACAGAAGCCTAGGGCAGACAAGAGGGACGACTCCGGCAAGGAATCAGAGCGCCCATGGAATGCAAATCTCCTTCGAAGATTTTACAGTTGATGCAGTATGTACCACGCTACCTTTTGTATTAAGCACAAGACATCGGGTCCCTCGAGGAGCACTCGGGGCTACCCTTTTTATCTATATGATAAGTTTTATGCCTATGAATGTGTTATTTCATTCTTCTGCCTGGCACCGGGCTCGACCAGTCGGCCCGGGGGCTTGCCGCCTTGTATTATGTCTGTGCGACCTGCAGTCGGACAAGTAATGTGCCGACATCTAAGCCCTCTCTTGCCACAAGCCGCAGCTCGTAGAGCGACTGTCCGGCTGGCAAGAGTTAAAGGCAGGAATCGATGCCCACATGAAAAATGGCTAAGGACAAAAGCATCTACATAAGATAAGCCGGCTCCCCACCTCATCGACCGGCTGTTGAGCAGCCGGCCAGCCGGTTTCTTACTTAGCTTGCTATGTTCTAAAAGGCCAAAGTACTTGCCCTCCCAAACGACTAAGTACTTGATCCAGCCACAGTCCACAGAGCGGCTGACTGGCTGGCAAGCGACAGCCAAGGGTGGGTGGCAAAGGAAAAAGCCAAAGAACGGAAAGCAAGAAAAGTCGGAACTCGGCAAAAGCACAACTCGTGCGAGAATTAATTTACATATCAAAAGGCCCTTGGCCAACATTCAACGAAGTTTGAATACACCCCCAGCGAGTGGAACTGCGTAAATTTAACAAGTTTTGTTCAAAGAGACTATGAAGCAGGAAAAGTTAAGATAAAACTGGCCGCCTAGGCCAGAGGAGCACTAGGCGGGTCCGGTAGGTTGGTGGAGTCTGCGGCGCCGGCTGGTGGAGTGGTTGGCTGGCGAGTCTCGGCTTGGTCGCCTTCAGCAGCAGTCGACGTGCTCGCACACGGCTCATTGCTTGAGGCACGGTCGAGCTGAGGCTGGCCATCCGCTTCGTCCTCCGGTGCGTCGTCTTCGCCATCCTCGCCCTCCTCATCCTCGCCTTCGTCGCTAGAGGCGATCTCCTCCATCGAGTCCTGGCCATCAGCCGGGTTCAGCCCGAACCAGTTGGGCGGCAGCTCGACACCCTCCTTGTCAAGCTCGGGGATGAAGTTATCGGTGTTGGTGTACTCGGCGATCGCCGCCTCACGCTGAGTAAGCTTAGCCACCACCACCGCCAACTCCCCGGTGGCCTCCTGCCGGAAGGTGGCCAGCTGGTCAAGGTTCAGCCCGGGATAACAGGCCTTGACGAATTCCAAGGCCCTACGTGCACCCACCCGGGCCGAGGAGCCCTTCCACGCCTCAAGGCGGCCAACTGCCACTTCCAGCCAGTCGACAGTTTGTTTGGGAGTGCACGGAATGTTGGCTTCTGGCCAGAGGGTGGACAACACCTGGGCTCCGATGCGCTGCAGGCGGCGAAGCATTCGATGAGACGGCTGAAGACACGCCTGGATGGCGAGAAGCTGCTCGTTGAGGGTCCGGGGCGCGTTGGGAGCGATTTCCGTGCCTTCGCTCCTTCGCTCTTCGCGGCGTGCCTCGATGGCCGGACTGGCGGCAACGGCGTAGCTAGGGAAGAGTTCTGCACAAGAAGAAAAATATTAGAAGCCAGAAGCCGACTTCTGCAGCAATCGGCGGCTGTTCAAAGGAAGAGGCAACTCACCGTCGATTATGTCTTCGATATCGCCATAGCCGTCATTCAGCGCCTTCTCCTTCTCAGCCCAGCTCGAACTCTCAGTCTCGAACTCGACCAGGAGGCCGGCCTCGTTGTCATCTGCCTTCTGAAGGGCCGCCTTGTGACGGTCCGCCTGGTCAGCCAGCTCCTTGACCAGGCGGTCGCGCTCCTGGGCTATCTTGTTGCACTCCTGCTCCTTGGCGCATAGCGCGGTTTGGGCTTTGCCCAGTTGCTGCTGCAGGGTGGCGTTGGCTCCTGCAAAGACAAGAAAGAAAAGACAATCAACAAAAAGGGAAGTGGTTGCTGGGAGATCCCGCCCGACTGCTCAGCAGTCGGCCTGAATCTCAGGGGCTACACCCAGCGGGTGCATTGACGCGGCCCCGCAAGAGAGAAAAGAGGAAGGCTTACTCCGGCTGTCAGACAAGTTGGCGGTCCGCTTGGCCAGCTCTTGGACTTGGGAGTTGAAGGCGGCCGCGTAGATGTTGTGGTAATCCTGCAACGAAGACAACGGAAGAAAATAAAAAGTCAGCACTCGGAACTTACCTTTAAGTTCCGAGCCGCCGCCAAAGAGTTCAACCCGAACTCGGGGCTTACACCCGATGGGTGCTGGCGCCCACGGAAGAGTACAAGAACCAAAAACAAAGCATAAGAAGCATACACGGACGGCGGCTCGCGACGCCAACAATGACTTGGTGTACTGCTGGAGGGCGGTGCTTTGGGCCTGAAGCAGGGCATGGACCTCATGCGCAGCCCTGTTCAGGACACCCGTTCCACCACCAGACGTCCACTCCCGGGGGACGGCATTAGTGGCCTCCGCCTCTGGGCCGACGAGCTCGCGGCTCCGGTCTCCTACGACC